>JAUPFN010000020.1:14819817-15503874 GCA_036924255.1 Apodemia mormo
TGTTACCCTAAATAATATTTTTAAAATAAGTTTAACAATTCCGAATATCTTATTGCATATAAAAACTGTATCACCCCCGGTTTCCTTGCTGGGTAGGCAGAGTTAACCGAACAACTATAGACTCACCAGGACTTACTGGTTTGTCGGTTGGAGAGATGAGTGTCGATCCCCATTGCCTCATTACTGACCTGATAACGATTATTGACTATTTTTACCGATAGCCGGGACCAAAGGTTTAAAGTGCTCAACAGGCACAAGAGTAATAAAAACTGCCCCGCCAGACTTCAAGCTGCTACTGAGATTTTATGTTTTCAAAAAAATTCTCGAAAAAACATCAATAACACTTATGCCCTTCTGGGGAATCGAACCCGGGATCTCATGATCTGAGTCGAATAGGCTAAATAGGCTAATACCTAGACCACGAGTCAGACTTGCACAAAATATTATTTTACTAATAAATATGGATAGCCGCAAGTATTGATATTATTGCAGCCAAAATAACAAAGGCGGATAAAGGCGGATAACAAATATTATTATCTATATCCCGGCCTCCTTTGAAGAATAGGCCAACTGCCGTTCTGCCAGGCAGGTCGTAAAAGGCGACCGATTGGCTATCGAGTCACTAACATCGTGGCTACTAGGTGGTAGAATTCTGCATTGTCTCGCCCGGTTCTGGTACCACCGCCTTACCTATTCCTGCCGCAATAACGTCAGTGCTTGCCGCTGTCGTGTTCTGGTTTGGAGGGTAAGGTAGCCGGTAAACTTATGCATGTGGCATTAGACCTCACCACAAGATAGCAACGCACCATTAACATCTTTGGTGTCTATAGGCGATGGTTGACTTTCCATCAGGAGACCCATCTGCTTGTTTGCTATCTTATGATATATAAAAAAAAAGACATATGATTGGTCTCGCGGTGCCTGATAGTCGCGAGACCAATCATATATCTACCATATACCAATCATTTATCTATGTCTGTATATTAATACGTGAAGAAAGAACTTTGAACCCCTTTTTAAGACAATGCGTAAACGATGGAGTATAAAATTTTGCATAGTTAAAGTTGCATTGTGGAGGACTGCAAAAACCTTTTAAATAATATGCATTTAACTTGTTGACAACTTTTTAAATAATATGCATTAGAAATACATAATACCTATTAAGAAGACAAAATTAAAAATTTCGAAAACCCCCGACACATCCTCAGTCCGCCATTCCGCTATATTTGCGTCATTTTAAGTGTAAAACGTGAAAGGACCTGATGATCTACGAAAGGGGATCTTGCAGCATCAGGTAAATGTTATAACGGTTTCTTACTTATTAAACTTGTATTGTTTTATTGCAAAGCTCCCATGGCCTTCAGCTCCACTATGTAATTCAGGAATTCATTTTGAATCAGTGTATGTAAAAATATAACAAATGAAACCACACTCAATAGGCTTATTTTGTTTAGTGCAGAAGTTCCATGGCCATGGGCGTACCCAGTTTCTGGGCTGGGGGGGGGGGGGGGGGGGCAACCGTAACATTTTAAGACTATATTTTTATCGACAACAGTAGATACTTTGTAAACAATTAAACAAATTCCAGGGGGGAGGGGCAACTTCCCCTCCCTGCTTCCCCCTCGGTACGCCCATGTCCATGGTCACTTTTTAGTTCCATTATCAAATCCTGTGAATCTCCTAGTAATAAAATCCAACGATATCAGCCCAATCTCCGATGGCCACCTTTCAATTCCATCATTACCATATATTAGAAAATATCCGGCACCTAAGTATTTGCTAAACCGAATAAGCCAACATTCGATGGTTTATCTAAATTAGCTTAAAAGTTCAAATAGACTTCTTCTAGCTCTGTCATCAGACACTGGAAAACATTCTGTTCCAAAGTCCTTAAAAGAACGAATCAAACGAGACCAAAACCGATGCTGCTTTTTTTCTTATATCATAAGATGATGATGATGGAAAGAGTCAACCATCGCCTATAGACACCAAACGTGTTAATGATGCGTTGCTATCTTGTAGCGACGTCTAATGTCACATGCATAAGTTTACCGGCTATCTCACCCTCCGAACTGGAACACGACAGTGACAAGCACTGACGCTATTGCAGCAGGAATTAGTAAGGTGGTGGTACCACATCCGGACGAGACAATGCAGAACTCTACCACCTAGTAGCCACGATGGTAGTGACTCGTATAGCCAATCGATCGCCTTTTACGACCTGCCTGGCAGAACGGCAGTTGGCTTATTCTTCAAAGGAGCTCGGGACCATCTCGCCGTGTTGGTCCCGGCCTCCTTTGAAGAATAGGCCAACTGCCGTTCTGCCAGGCAGGTCGTAAAAGGCGACCGATTGGCTATCGAGTCACTACCATCGTGACTACTAGGTGGTAGAGTTCTGCATTGTCTCGCCCGGGTCTGGTACCACCGCCTTACCTATTCCTGCCGCAATAGCGTCAGTGCTTGTCGCTGTCGTGTTCCGGTTTGGAGGGTAAGGTAACCGGTAAACTTATGCATGTGGCATTAGACCTCGCCACAAGATAGCAACGCACCATTAACATCTTTGGTGTCTATAGGCGATGGTTGACTCTTTCCATCAGGAGACCCATCTGCTTGTTTGCTATCTTATGATATAAAAAAAAAAAAAAAAAAACATAACGGTGCTGCTCAAATTTCACTCATTCGTTCGTTTCGTTCCATGATCTTCTCTCACTTTATCGTAAGAACCTGGAAATCACCTAACACCAGATTATTAGTCAGAACAAATAAGTCCAAACGCGATGGGTTTATCGCGCAGTTTATCGCGGTATAGCGAGGTATCGGGAAAAATGTGTTAATCAATATCCATAAAACATGGGGGCAAAATAGTACACCCCCCATGACAAGCTAAGCGAAGCGCAAGGGTTCTACCTACCTATATGAACCGTCGTAACTTGGATTTGGATTATACTAGATATTTATTATCTATACTAATATTATAAAATTGTAGAGTTTGTTTGTTTGTTTGTTTGTTCGGTTGTACGCGGTAATCTCGAAAACTACTGAACCGATTTGAATAATTCTTTTTGAGTTGGATAGCCTGTTTATCGAGGAAGGTTATTGGTTATATAACATCTTGCTACGACCAGTAGGAGCGGAGTAAAGAAAGTCCGCGCGGACGAAGTCGCGGGCAACAGCTAATATTAGATATTACTTTAAATTAGGAAAGGAAATTCTGTATGATTCTTTCAGATATTTAACATACAAATAATAAAGTACATGATTCGGGATTTTTAGTATATCACCTCCCACTCTTTAAATAACGGGTTGGATGTTTGTATGAGTTTTCTTGTTTGTATGAGTTTCATGCTTAAGATCTTAAAACTATACAAGTCCAGACATCTTATTGCAAATTAAACAATATGTGTATAAAAATATTTTCATTAACAATTTACAAAAAAGTAATATCCATCAAAAAAAACATTTTCATGTAAAATGTTGCCACGACGAGACCATATAGCTTGCATTGTCAAAAAATTATTAGATCTCATGCAGAACCAAGCTTTTAACTCTACATGATTTAACTTTATTAGTCCTAACTTGTATGTGACTTGGCCGTTTCGATAACATCACATGAGCGTAAAGTGAAAAAATTAGTCTCGGTTCATTACTTTTTACTTTTCTGTTATAAAATAGTTGTTGTAGTAACGAGACGGCTAAGCTACATATTTTGACTAAAATAAGTTTGCTAAGTTAGTGTTTAAGTAATATACATTAAAAAAAACATTTTCATGTAAAATGTTGCCACGACGAGACCATATAGCTTGCATTGTCAAAAAATTATTAGATCTCATGCAGAACCAAGCTTTTAACTCTACATGATTTAACTTTATTAGTCCTAACTTGTATGTGACTTGGCCGTTTCGATAACATCACATGAGCGTAAAGTGAAAAAATTAGTCTCGGTTCATTACTTTTCTGTTATAAAATAGTTGTTGTAGTAACGAGACGGCTAAGCTAAATATTTTGACTAAAATAAGTTTGCTAAGTTAGTGTTTGTAGAATTAGGGCCTGTAGAGTTAGATGCTTGGTTCTGAGACAATTCTTCAAAGCTTGGAGACCGTCTGCTGAGCAGTATGAGGTCGCGCGTTGTTGTGCAAGAGCTGGAGTTGGAAGTTCTGCTTCATCCGCCGTACTCACCAGACCTTGCGCCTACAGACTTCTACTTTTTCCAGAATTTGGATAACTTCTTGACGGGAAAAAATTCAATACCCGAGAGGCAGTACAAAATGCCTTTGAAGAATTTGCTCCACCTCCCATCCAGCTGATTTCTTCAAGAAGGGCATCAATAAACTATCAATGCGTTGGCAAAGATGCATAGATTGCCTGTGTGATTACTTTGATTTATAGAAATAAAAAAATATAGAAAAAATGTGTAAGCGGTTGACCTTACAGGCCATCCCTGAAACTTCCTGCTAAATTAAGGTATTTTAAACTCAAAAGAGTAAAAACTATAAACATAGATTTTTTCAGTTCAAACATATATTTTGTTAAAATGGCAGTATATTGATTTTTGAAAAGTTGTATATTTTGGAAACGCTGATTGAATTTGATCTTTCGAATGACATTCAACTGAATTTTTGAGATCTAAAATATTGCTTTAGCTAAATAATCGATAGGTTAAAAATTTCGTAGCAATGTCAAAAAAACATTTTTTCAAATATTTTCATCATTAATAAATCCTAAACAAATTGACCGATTTTGATCTAATTAACAGTATTTAACGCAGTTTTTAAAGGAAAAAAGCTGATAAGATTTTTAAGTTCATCGGTGTATTAGTTTAAAAATTATTTTAAAAATATAAAGTAAATTTGCTAAAAATGACGTAATTTTAATATTTGAATAGCTGTAACTTTTGAAAATTAGATTCGATTTTGATTCTTGAAATGCCATCTGACGTAATTTTAAATATAGGTTAATTTTAATATAAGTTATGTTAAAAAAAGTACTGTTTCGCCCAAATTTTTTTTGAGGGTTTTTCAAAATTTCTCAAAATTTCCTTGGCCGATTTGTTCAAATTTTTAGGAAGTCTAAGTTGAGCAGAATCCAATCAAATGCCACCAACCGCGTTTCGATCGGTCCAGCCGTTCAAAAATTACATACACACATACACACACCCACACACATATACATACATACAGACATACTGACATCGCGAAAATAGTCGGAAAAGATTCCTAGGACCTCAAAACGTGGAGATCCGGTAAAAACTCGATTTTCGAAAATCTTGGCAAATTCAGTAACTTCCTATCTACGTACCTACACTACGTACCGTAGTTTTTTTTTTTTTTTTTTTTTTTTTATAGAAGAGGGGGCAAACGGACAGGAGGCTCACCTGATGGTAAGTGATTACCGCCGCCCATAGACAACCACACTACCAGAGGTCTTGTAATTGCGTTGCCGGCCTTTTAAGAATGAGTAAGCTCTTTTCTTGAAGGTCCCTAAGTCGTATCCATTTGGAAAAATTTCTGCCGATAGCTGGTTCCACAAAGGAGTGGTGCGGGGCAAAAAATGCCTCGAGAATCGCACGGTTGTGGATTTCCAGACATCGAGATGGTGAGGATGGAACTTCGAATTTTGTCGCGATGTCCGATGGTGAAATTCGGCAGCAGGAATTAATCCAAACAGTTCCTCGGAACATTCCCCATGGTAGAGCCGATAAAAGATGCAGAGTGATGCCACATCTCTACGTAACGCCAAAGAATCAAGCCGATTTGAAAGAGTCTCGTCCTCGACAATTCGAGCCGCCCTACGTTGAATTCGATCAAAAGGAAGGAGCTGGTACTGAGGAGCTCCCGCCCATAAATGAGAGCAGTACTCCATATGAGGCCGGATTTGCGCCTTATAAAGTAATAAGCGATGGGCCGGTGTGAAGTACTGCCTGGCCCTACTGAGAACTCCCAGCTTTTTAGAGGCTAATTTAGCCTTGCCTTCCAAGTGACCGCGGAACTGAACGTCACTCGTAATGTCGACTCCAAGTATTCCAATACTGGCTGTGGCTTTCAGGGAAGTATTTTCAAAACGAGGTGATACGACAAAGGGTGATTTTTTAGCGGTAAACGCGCAAACTTGTGTCTTAATGGGGTTGAATTGGACCAAATTTAATCGACCCCACTCCGAAGCAACAGAAAGTTGTGCTTCAATTTCAGACACTAGTTTGTTCCGGCACTCGTTGACGTGTTCCAGAGAAATTCCGCTGCGGCCAGAGTACAAAGCATCGCCCGTACTGTCATCCGCATAACAATGAATGCTGCTCGATCGCAACATGTCATTAATGTGCAGAAGAAACAGCGTAGGCGATAGCACACAACCTTGAGGAACACCAGCATTGACGAGTTTAAGGTCAGAGCATGCGCCATCAACAACGACCCTTATACTCCGATCCGTCAGAAAACTGGTGATCCATTTGCACAATTTCTCAGGAAGCCCATAGGATGGAAGCTTGGAAAGAAGTGCCCTGTGCCATACCCGATCAAAGGCCTTCGCTATGTCCAAACTAACTGCCAATGCCTCTCCTTTATTCTCGACTGCCTCCGCCCATCTATGTGTTAAGTAAACCAGAAGATCACCAGCTGAGCGTCCGCGACGGAAACCGTACTGGCGGTCACTAATCAGCTGGTGCTCCTCAAGATACCTCAGAAGCTGGCAGTTAATAATGGACTCCATTATTTTGGAGAATAAGGAGGTTATCGCTATAGGCCGATAGTTGGACTTGACCGATCGATCGCCTTTTTTAGGGATTGGGTGCACTAAGGCGGTCTTCCAAGTTATGGGCACGACGCCTTTTGAGTAGGAGAGTCGGAACAAATGCGTTAAAACCGGTGCCAACTCTGGAGCACACATCTTTAGCACGATTGGAGAGATGCCATCAGGCCCACTCGACTTATGGACGTCCAAGGAAAAGAGTGCCTTACGCACTGTAGTTTGCAAGAACTTTACCTCCGGCATGGAAGTATCACACCGCGGGATAGTAGGTGGTGTATTTCCTTGGTCGTCCAAAGTCGAGTTGGCTGCAAAAAATGAGCCTAAGAGATCAGCTTTCTCTTTTGCAGAATGGGCTAGAGAGCCATCATCTTTGTGCAAAGGTGGAAAAGAGGGCATACAGAAATTACCTTGAACAGCTTTGGCTAGAGACCAGAACGCACGAGTTCCCGAAGGAAGGCGAACTAGCTTCCCGCCAATTCTGCCAATGTGCTCGGATTTTGCTTTAGCGATGGTTCTTTTAAAAGACCTAGAGGCATAATTGTACTCCTTTCTGAGTGTGCTGGTATTTACATCCTGAGATGCCGATGCCGCAGCCCAGGCATGGTAGGATTCATGCTTTCGGCGTGAAGCCGTTTTGCATTGGTGACCAAACCATGGCTTAGATTTGCCACCAACGGGTACAGCAGAAAACGGAATGTAAAGTTCCATTCCCTGCAGCACCACATCAGCGACGCAGTCAGCAACGACATCTGGATCTTCCAGTGAGGAGCACACACGCCTCCATGGGTAAGATGCAAAAAAAGACCGCATCCCGTCCCAATCTGCTGACCTGTAGTGCCAAACGCGACGGTAGCCTGAAGAACGAGGCCGTGATAAGCGCGAAATCGGCACTTTGCTCCGTACTAGGCAGTGGTCCGATGAACCAAGTGGAGCGTCTACAGAAACCTGATAACTGTCTGGGTGTGAGGTCAGCAGAAGGTCTAACAAGGAAGGAAGATGGTGGTCCACATCTGGAACACGCGTAGGCGAGGTAACCAGCTGTGTCATACCATACGCTAAAGCAAAATCGTGAACAGATCTCCCCGCATGATCGGTAGTACGTGAACCGAGCCATTCGGCATGGTGGGCGTTAAAATCACCGATGATCACGATCTCTGCGGAGGGGATCTGCTGCAGCACGGAATCTGTTGCAATTTGGATGTGTTCTATGAGTCGGTCTGATTCGGCATTTCCGCTGTGGGACCTGTACAGGCACGCATAGATGCGGGGATGGTCGTCGCAGTCTACACGTAGCCAGAGGATGGATAGGTCCTTGCCTTCAAGGCTGCTGAGACGTCGAGAACAGATATCCTCTCCGACGTAAGCACAAACTCCCGCCCGGGGTACAAATGAATGCTCAAATTTGTACCCAGGGTAGGAGAGATATGAAGTATCAGCCGGAGAAGATATCTGCGTCTCGGTTAAAAAGAACAAAGCCGGCTTGGCCGTCTCAAGGTGGTGGTGGACGGCATTAAAGTTAAAAAATACACTTCATTTACTTCATGAAAAACGGCAATTTCATTAGAATTTCAACATCTCAAGATGGCAAAATCTTTCCACTTCTTTTTTTCTTGAAATATACTTCAAGCAATAAAAAAATAAAGACAAAAACATTCAATTCTATATCTGTTCTATATTATAATATTTAAAGCTATCGTTTATAGAGCATGAAAGAAACTTGAAAGGCTCTCTTTTTATGTACAACTGGACGTAGTTAAACGAAAAGGATCCAATCCACAATATAGTCAAAAATGAGTTAAGCTCACCAAACTCATGCTAAACATCAATACTATCGGCCAGTAAAAAAAAATTAAGCAAAAATAGCTCTCTATTACTTTATTCAACGTCAGAACTTGTCCCCATGTATGGTACGTTAAAAAATTAAAAAATAACCAACTTCAAACTTCAATACTTCTAAAGTGATTTTGTTTGGATTTGGATCCTTTTCGTGTAACTATGTCCAACTATGATGCTGATATACATCTATTTTGTCTTTTTATGATTAGATGGAATGCAAAAAAGTATTTGTTCAACTATTCGAAAGCACTTAGCAAAATATTTCGAATACTGTAGTACATGGGTGTCAGAAGTTGGTAATAAAAGACCCAGCATGAGTAAAATATTGTAATAAAAAAGTTTGTGTTACCATATACCATATGTGAAGGGTAATGCTATCATATTTTAATTATAGTATAACATCAACTAATTTAAATATTAATCGACACAAAGAGTTCTAAACGTGCCAGGCATTCCTAAGACCTGTTCGTTCAAAATGTCCTTTGGCCTTAATTCTTCTATCGTACAAAATTTATTTGATCTTCTTAAGAATTCATTAAAGTCTCCGTCTGAAAAGACCTTGACAACATTATCTGTAAGAATATAAATAATACTTTTGTTAATATTAACAAAAATATATTTATCAGCAGACTTAAATTGTATGTTGTTTTCATTTTCATTCACAAGCCACATCTCATTATAATGAAAAAAATATCATCGTTGCTTATTTATCTGTTAAGTTACTCCTAGAAAGTACAAACTAAATTATCGACAGGAGATAAAATTTTCCCAGAAATCACCTTATTGATTAAGAATATGAGATTTTGATACTATGATTTATAACGACAAAAATCATTTTGATCTAATTCTATATCCGATCTTTATCAGAAAAAAATATATAAAAAAAAAATTTGAAAAAATATATTACTAATTAAGGTACTCTTATTTAAGTTTATATTATACCAAGACGTTATCGGGCTATAGCTTGATGAAAAAAGCAAATGTTTCTTAAGTACCTAGTCACGATGTAGCAATTATTTGGTGTTTTCGTTATAATAACCTCCTTGATGTTTGATGCAACGTGTCATGTTTCTTATTTGTCAAACATTTCATTATTTTTAATTTATTATAGTATTTTTTTTAATTTATTATTTTATCATAAAATCTTATAAAAAAGGTTACAAAATACGTTAAAAAATACGATAATTATAAACAAATAGGTATATCCATGAAGTATTAGATATAGGTGGAGCTAGTACTCGTGTTAATCAATTGAAACAAATATTTACGTTATATCTCTGTCTATGAGGTCTCCCCATCTCTTTTTATACAGAAGTACAATAATTCGTTCTACTCACAGCTGGAAATCATCAGGACTAGACCGACTGTATAATTTTTGGTTAAAATGGTTTGGTTCAATGGCTAGCAATTCCAAGAAGCTATTGAATCTGGGTTCCTCCCATTTTTATGATAATTATTAATTTAATTTAATTATTATTCTTTCTGCTCACAAAATTTCGTAGTATCACAGACCCTAAGAACTTTAGACCCATCATACGCTTACCTACGAGTACAATTATTTATAAGGTCTTTACCTCGATTTTGAGATTAAAATTAAATAAACAGTTTTATACAAACGACTTTTTAGATTCTGCTCAAAATGGATGTAGGATTGGTTCACGTGGCACTAAAAACCAATTCCTCATTGGCATGCCCATTTATTACCAGGTTCATAGAAATAGAAAGAATCTCTTCACCACTTGGATTGTACAAGAAAGCCTATGATTCAGTGCCCCATTTTTGGTTTTCACGTGTGATGGCACTGTACAAAATTGATACAGTTCTTTGCAAATTGTTACGGTTATATATGAGGCAATAGACGAAGACTCTTTGTCTTTCTAGGAGTGGCGATTTTTTTTAAATTTCTGAACTTATAAGGATAGAGCGTGAAATTTTCTAGGGTGACAGTTTGAGTCCTTTGTGGTTTTGCGTACCTCAAAGCCAAAGCTTTGAATTCTTTATGTGGATTAGTGAAGGATAATGCGAGTCACTAGTTCTGTGACTACTATCCAGGTGTTAAGAGTTTTGAAGAGTTTAGTCGGTACGAAAACCCGGTTGAAATGCTTCCGAACTTAGAAGTTAGCGGATCACCGTAGTTACATCTGCTGCAAAAAGTCGGTGTTGATCGTTGTCGTATTCCAGTTTGGAGGTTAAGGTAGCCGGCAAATGTATGCGTGTGCCATTCCAACTCAATCACACAGGTAGCTACGTACTATTGCCACCTTTGGTAACTATAGGTGATTATCTTTTTCCATCAAGAAAATATTTTCTTGTTTTCTCTCTTATGAAACAAAAAATTTAAATAAAAAACACCCAAAAATAAAGTTTAAACTAGAATTAGAAAAGGAAAATTCAATAAATTTCTTAGATTTAACAATAACAAAACAAAATAATAAACATCACTTTGGGATTTTCCATAAACCGACATACACAGATACTACAATACCCGCGTCATCCTGCCACCCATGGCAACAAAAAATAGCCGAGTTTAATAGTTACATACACAGATTAACTTTACCACTTAGTAGGGAGAGATAACGAAGAGCTCAATACAATTTTTAAAATGGCGGGTTCAAACGGATATAGTTGTAATTTAGTTAAGAGTTTAATAAAAAAGAAAGAAACACAAAAAATTAGAACATTACTTTATGCGGTACCACCCCAAAAAGAGTTTAGTTTCAAATCTAGTCTAACGTATTTCGGTCGCGATTCGGATAAAATACATAAATGTTTAAAACGTAATATTATCAACGTAGCATTTAAAACACATAATTCCTTACGAAACATATTATGTCATGGAAAGGACAAAACACACAATAATAATAAATCTGGAGTTTATAAATTACGTTGTTCCGAATGTAGTAGCGTATATATCGGTCAATCCGCCTTTAAAAATAAACTGTGATAAGTCTCATTTTGCTAAACACCTTTTAGAAACCAGTCATAGTTTAACAGCGAATCATACTTTTGAAGTATTACATACGTGTGATAAGTGTTTAAAATTAAATATATTAGAGAAGTTAGAGATCATAAAACATAATAACGGTTCAATCAAATTGTTAAATGAACAAACAAATCTTTCAAGTTCACCCCTGTTACAAAAGAGCGTTTGGGCTGGCCACACATTGCGAATAGAATAAAAAGCGTGTCAAACACCGGCGCGAATCAGTATTACTTACACTCGCGTAGAGTGAGGTATTGTTCGTTTCTCCTGAAGATACTTCGGTTTCGAAGTGAAACGTGCGTTGAGTACGTACATGAATTGTGTGCTTTTGTGATTGGTGCCGGCGTGGTCGTGGTTGTAAAAGTGTGGTGGATGTGGGCGGATAAGTGTGCCGCTGGGGGTCTTCGTTTGATCGGAACCATTGGTGAGTTTTATCCATTTATTAAACCAACGTCTTTCTTTTCGGTACCATCACGGAGGATACATAGAATAGTTCGCGGATAATAGCAAATTTAATTAATGTCACCTTTTTAATGAAACAAAAACATTAAACAGCTTCATATAAAACCCGTTAAGTAGATTTTGTGAAAAAAACAACATTCCACTGTCTATTCACAATCATCATGTTTAAATAACATAAAGATTGGAAAATCTTACCATTAATATCACGCAGAGGTTTCTCCGATCCACCGTACTCTACGGGTAATATATCTTTAGGTACATATTGGTTCACTTCCTCGAAGTTCTTATGAACGTAAATTCGGTTGCGAAGCTTAGTACTCAAAGCTTGTTTAAATATTGATAATAACATTCCCACAAAATTTGATGATGTGATGATATGAAATCCTTTAATTCTTATTCCGTAACCTTCCTGAAAAACTCATAGGCCTTAATTTACACAAGTTAAACAAAAATCTAATACTTTCTATAATCGTTTTTCTAAGCAAAGTGTTTAATCATTATAACGCACCATAAGGAAGTAAATAATAGTATAAGAAAAAACTCTAACTAAATATTTATCACAATTAAATTTCATCACATGCAAACGAGTCAAGTGTTGGCTATTACAAAGGAAGATTTATTACAGGAATAACAATATCCCTATTATATATATATATATATATATATATATATATATATATATATATATATATATATATATGTGTATGTATGTATATGTGTATGTATGTATATGTGTATGTATGTATATATGTATGTATGTATATATGTATGTATGTATATATGTATGTATGTATATATGTATGTATATATGTATGTATTATATATATATATATATATATATATATATATATATATATATATATATACATATACGGAATAGAAAAAAATGAGTCGTTAAAAAGGCAGAGTAACGTTTGCCATGTCATCTAGTAAAATATAAACTCACATTCTCTCATTTTTAGTACCTAATGAAGCCACTAGATGTCATTAAGAGTGCCTTTTTGCTAGTCATTGTATTTCTGCAGATGTTTTTTGTTGATTAAAATAATGAAATCAGCGTCTCGTCAAAATGAAGGTGTTCACAAAACTTTAGCTTGTTATTAATCAAAAATAAAAATGTTCCTGGAACCACGGCCTGTTTCTCAATAGTAAATTATAACAATTTAAATTTTATCTTACATTGTAACATATATTTTGTGTATTTTTCCGTTAAAAATGTAAATTCGAACGATGCATCTGCATATTTTCACATAAAGAACTCAAAACATACCGTTATTATAGACATGGTCTCTTGGAATTCAATTAAATTTATATTCAAAGCAATATCTTTTACACTTGCGTTGACACAATCGTAAACAATAATCACTCCATTACAATAGTCATAAGCATGAATGTATTCAGCAATCTAAAATAAATGAAATTTTACATGTTACTTAATTTAACAAATTTATAATTTCAAGATTTATATGTAATACACATAATATGTACTGGAATTTTTCAATGATCAATTTAAAAGTAATATTAGAAAATTACTTGGGCTTAATATTTATGTGGCATAATTTATTAACGAATAGTTAAAATAACCTAGTTCAATGAACACCAAAGATAGCTGCATAATATGAATAGATGACTAGGACGCCAGTCCACACTCCCGTAAGCAATGTCGATGAATGAACATCGACATTGCTTACGGGACATACTAAAGAGTTGCCAATACCTATTACTTCTCGTCTCTGTTTTCAAGGTTTTTTCTACCAGTATCTTCTGTCCCATAATCTTATAGGATCGAAGAACTTTTTCTAAGCAATTCCTTTTAAAGTTTTTTTCTCCGAAAAGCTAAAGAAAATTGTACAGCCAGATTGCAACACTTTCTACGGTCTTGACTAGAGGAAACTATTTCATATCTAAAAGTCTCTTATAATTATGTACCTTAGAACTTTTCAGAAAATGTATCTTTTGCTCAATTTTTCTTTAAAATTATGTATGAATATCGTCTTTTATATTAAAGTATAACAATCAAGCAGATAATTATCTTGTTGATAAGAGATCCATCGCGTATATACATCAAAGATATTAATGTTGTATTGCTATCCCTAATCCCGGCTACTTTACCCCCTAAACCGAAATAGTGACTGGTATTGAAGCTATTGTGGCAGCGGCGTTCCGGAACTCTACCATCTAGTAGTCATGACATTAGCAACATGTTTGACTAATCTTTCGTTTTTTACGAACTACCTGGTTTTCAATACGTTAGCTCACTCTTCTTAACATTTAAAATGTAATAAGACTTAATAATAAAAAAATAACTAAAATTAGCTTTTTTCAGCCTGACCACAAAGCACATTTATAACACCTTTATTAAAAAATTAATTGAAAAGTTTAAGCAATATACGTACTGCGATAGTTCGTTGATAAAAGCTAAAGAAACCTATATCAAATTTGTTCCCAATATTTCTAAGGAGATAAACTCTGTAATGATCTTCCGTCATTCTCGGTAGAAGTCCATCAGTTCTGTGAAAGTGGATAAAAATTAGGCTCTGTCTCTTGATCGTCTCTGTGGTCTAGAGGTCCGGTGTCGCTACAGTTGAGTACATGAGGTCTTGAGTTCGATTCCCGCGTCAGGCAATTTAAAAATGGGTTTTTCAGTTTTTTACAAAAACAACGTTGCCCAGGATTGGAAAAAGTGCCCGTTTGGCGATAGGTTGGCCCCTTATCACATTGTGGGACTAAGTATCTTCGGCTAATCGTAGGTGCACTTGCTGTAACTCTTTTTTTACTTTTTATATTAAGCTGACCGCCCTGTTGGCCGATTGGTCAGCGACCCTAACTACACAATCGACGGGGCTCGGGTTCGATCCCCGATGGGGACAAGCATTTATGTGATGAGCGTATATGTTTGTATTTCCGGGTTTGGGTGTTTATTAAATATATTCTAGTACTAGCTTTCACCCGCGGCTTCGCCCGAGTGGTGTCAGTAATAAGTAGGCTATGTCCTTCCCAAGAATTTAGAATATCCATATTATGAAATATCAACACAATCAGCTTTGCAGATTAACCATGAAACATACATTTACAAAGATAAACAAATAGACAGACAGACAATTAGATGTACATTAATTATTATTATGCAAGGTAAGAATTAGAATGCATATTATTGAATTTATTGAAGAGCGTGTCGTACAGCAGCAGCGAAATATGAAAATCTGTAAATATGAAAAACTGCATCACCTCGCAGGCTATTCCCAAAACTTTCCGCCTAATTATTTTTTTGGCTTAAAGAAGTAATAAATATACCAAAGCATCGATTTTTGTTTTTGTTTTTTTTTAGTAATAATTTTGGAACTAAATATTAGCAATATTAGTCTGAAAGTTATTTTAAAAATCTGCAGCGTGTGTGCGAGATTCAGCCGTTAAATTTTTGTTTGGCTCTTTAAAACGTTAGGACTCTTCTGCTGTTGCCGACGCCTATCTAAGGAATGTACTGGTATATACTTCGCATGCTTTCAACATCGAGCTTGGAACTATTCTGGAGTCTCGGGAGCACGTTGAGACACCACACACTCAGCGTACTGTTAATGCAGATCTTGTACCTCTTCTGATCTGGTGCACTTCGTTGAGATGCCAGTTACTTAGCGTGTTGTTGCCGCCGATCTTAGGCCATGTCTGGTATCTCTGCAGCTCTATAAGCTGCCTCATACACAACCTGCCCAAACCTTCGCAGCTCAAATCGTTGAGCTTTTTCATTACGTTTCGCTATTTTTATAGCTCGGGCTTTATTAGTACTTTGTGAAATATTAGACTTACGCTTTGGCGGCATTATTGCAAGAAGTAATTTAAAAAAAAAACGGTGATTATTTTAAACAAAAAACTGAAACAATTCCAATAGCTAACATATATGTAACAAAACACTTTAAACTAACCGTTATTCTTTTCGTTATAACTTATAACAATCTAATGAAAACTAAAGATAATTTACTTTACTTAATATTCACAAATACCTACAACGTATATGACTAAAACTATACTCAAATAATTGAAAAAAACCAAAAAAAATCTGTAAACGGTTAGCCCTACAGGCAATCCCTGAAACTTCCCGCTAAATTAATTAAAATTATAAGCATAGATTTTTTCCGTTTAAACATCAAATTTTGTTAAAAATGGCAGTAAGTATATTGATTTTTAAAAAGCTGTATATTTTGGAAACGATGATCGATTTTTATTTTTCAAATGCAATTCAACTCAATTTTTGAAATCTATAATATTGCATTAGCTAAATAATCGATAGGTTGAAAAATTTCGAAGCAATGTCAAAAAACATTTTTTTTTTAATTTTCGTCATTGATAAATCCCAAACAAATTGACCGAATTTTACCTAATTAACGGCATTTGATGCAATTTTTGAAGGAAAAAAGCTGATAACATTTTTAAGTCAATTGGTGTAAAAGCCTGAAAGTTATATCAAAAATATTAAGTAAGTTTGTTAAATACAACGTAATTTTAATAATTGAAAAAGTGTAACTTTTAAAATTACATTCGATTTTGATTTTAGAAACGGCATTCGACGTAGTTTTTTTGGTACAAAAAAATCGTAGAAAGTAGGTAGATAATAAAAATGTAATCTACCTCCCTATTTTAAGCAAGTGTGAATTGTGATTCATTTTCCCTTCGTACTTTGTATCTGGTTTAATTACATTCGGAAGGACAGGCAACATGCCTACGCACTAAATAATAAGAAATGTTTTAAGTGTGTTATAATTTTAGGAAGATACTAGGATGTGGGAGTGAATGTATATTGTGGTGTTACCAATTTGTTAAGTCAGTATTTGCATCAATCTAAAATAATCATATTTACTGTATAATTGTTTAGTTATTTAATTTTCTATGTACGGACCCCTAAGGTAGTGAATGTGTTTACGTCTTTTGCGATCTACAGACTACAGCTAGTCTTTTCCAGGTTTTGCCGTCAATTTTCATCAGGTCGTCACTCCACCGTCCACCGTTCATCTGTTGCTCTTTGCATATACCCAGCTCAACGCTATTTAAGATTTAGCACACGTTAACAACATCGTAAGTTTTGTCGTTCGTCTTATGTCCGTGTAACGTACCTTATCTTTCAGTTTAAAGCAAGGTAAAAGGGAAATATGGCTTTCGTTATCAGGGAATAAAAATGAGATAGTCATGGAAATCCAATCACGATTCCGATTTTAGTGACAGGCTTTTAATTGTAATAAAACTAAAAGATGAACCGAGACATTACCATTTGAAATAAGTTTAATTATAGATTATTTAAATGTAAAATTACAAAAAGAGATAAAATATAAGAATAAAGCAATGCATATTATGTTAACAATGTTACTAATAGTCCAAGAGGAATCGGCGCATGAGTACTGAAAACTATTCCACCTCAATTTTTTTATGCGATCCTCTTCAAATTGCCCTACTGATGATATAAATGCATGTCGCCATGGGGCAAACCGGTGCCATATTGTTTAAACCGAAATTGTTTAAACAATTGCAAAGAATTGCTATTTTTCAACCGGACATTTTTTTTTATATTCTTTATTGAAATACAAATAAAAAAGGTCCTATGACTTTTCACGATAAAGTTAATATTTTTAAAGATATGAATTTTTAAAAGTTCGAAAAATCTCAAATTTGGGTACTTTCGACCCATGAAAAATATATTAAAAAAAACATAATGTTTAAGTAATATTTTTTTTAAATTCTCTATACAATAGTTAATATATTGCTAATAGAGATTTAAAAAAATCATTGTTTATATCTTTTTTTTAATTGTTAATTTCGCGCGCTCACAAGTATGCGTCGCTTACTGGACTTCCTGAAAGATTTTCATTTTGTTTGTGTAGTAGTATTTCTCTTCGCCTAATTTTTTCTTCACTTGTGTAACTTGCATAACATGTTCTGTGTCACGAAAATGTTTGTTTGTCAAGAGAAGAATTAAATAAATTGCAATTTGCAATTTGTTTAATTCTTCTTGCAATTGTTTAAACAATTTCGGTTTAAACAATATGGCACCGGGTTGCCCCATGGCAACATGCATTTATATCATCAGTAGGGCAATTTGAAGAGAATCGCATAAAAAATTGAGGTGGAATAGTTTTCGGTACTCATGCGCCGATTCCTCCTGGACTAATATGTAAATACGATACTTCGCGTACACTTTATTCAAACGTAATGACACTATTTCCGTGCATTTGAGAAAAACATATTTTGAAATGGATCAAAGATATAAAGTTACACTTACATTATTGTTCCCCATTTTTGACACTCACTAAAGTCATGTGTAAAATATTTTGGCAATAAAGTTTTGTATGTTAACATTTTATCTACTATTTTCTTGGCTCTTTCGACGGAACCCTTACATAAGATTATCATTCTTTCTAGGTAGTTTCGATCTGTAAAATAATACATAACATAATGAATAATATCAGATAAGCAAAGTCGTTATAACAAATTCTTTAATCAATTATAGAGTGATTAATTTTGTTTCACAGTAATTGGCTTATTATCGTTTTGGTAAATCAATTTGACTGTTGATTGTAAGAACTTGGATGTAAGGCTAGTTTAACTAACGAACAAATTCTTATTGACATGGCACTGCATGGCATTCCCATCTGTTGCCTCTGTTTCAGGTCTTTGAACAATAACTAACCGTTTTGGCACAACGACGCTGGAGAGATCTAGAAATAAAAGAAAGAGATAGCTACTGCTGTTAATAAACAAATAGTTGGCCGGTATCGGAATAGCTATACCATAATGAACTTTGTGGTATAGGGCATAAGGGTGAAATAGCTTGTACTATCATAAGTTGTTTACAATAAGAAGTGATTCATTGATTCCCGATACATTTAGATTTTTCTGGATCCAGAACTTTACCCTGGGTATAAATTGAGATGTGTTGACAAATACAGGCAGTTTTTATCAAGCGATAGAGAGCGATACTTGAAGCGACCCGTGCGAAGCGAGAAGTGTTTTATTGTGTAGTCGGTTAAGTTTAGTGATAGTACAGTGAGTGATTAGTGTTAATTAGAGTATTTGAGTATTACATTGTGCTGTTTTGTGTATTTGTATTTTAAATACACAGATTTAATATAAGTGGTGTTTTCTTACAATTACGAACCCGAAGTACGTAACAATATCAATGATATGTTGCGAATTAGTAACATACATTGCTATGCGGACGACAGTACTGGTGATGCTACATACTCCAGCCGTAGCGGTATTTATCGGGAACACGTATAAGGCCGGAACAAGCTCGTGTCTGAACTCGAGAATCGACTAACTGATGTCTAGGAATGGGGTCGTCAAACCTTGTTTCATTTAACCCCAAAAAGACGCAGCTTTGTGCGTTCACCGCAAAAAAACACCCTTTGTCGTGTCACCTCGATTCGAAAACACTCTCCTGACAGCCTCAGCCAGTATTGGGTTCTGGGAGTCGACATATCGAACAATGTTCAGTTCCGTAGTCATTTGGAAGGAAAAGCTAAAGTAGCCTACAAAAAGCTTGGTGTACTTAGCAGAGCTAAGCAGTACTTCATGCCAGCCTATCGCCTCCAACTTTACAATGCCCAAATTCGACCTCACATGGAGTACTGTTCTCACCTCTGGGCCGGAGCTCCTCAGTACCAGCTTCTTCCTCTTGATCGCATTCAACGCAGAGCGGTTCGAAACGTCGACGACCAGGCTATTTCTAATCGGCTTGACTCTTTGGCGTTACGCAGAGATGTAGGTTCGCTCTGCATCTCTTACCGTGTCTATCATGGGGAGTGTTCCGACGAGTTGTTCGGATTAATTCCTGCCGCTAAATTCCATCATCGGACATCGCGTCAAAATTTAAAGTTCCATCCTCACCACCTCGATGTCTGGAAGTCCACAACCGTGCGCTTTTGTCGGCATTTTTTGCCTTTCACTACTCCTTTATGGAATCAATTGCCCGCGGGGGTATTTCCGAACGGATACGACTTGGGGACCTTCAAGAAACGAGCTTATTCATTCTTAAAAGGCCGACAACGCAGCTGCATACCCCCCGGTATTGCAGATGTCCATGGGCGGCGGTGATCACTTACCATCAGGTGCACCACATGCTCGGTTGCCCCCTCTACTATAAAAAAAAAAAAAAAACAAATTGAATATATAGACAGACGCTAATGATTTACATAGCGGTATCAACATGAAAAAGATATAATAATCACACAGGGCTAGAAATCTATGTGGAAAAAAAAATGAGAATCAGTAAAACCATATACGTGTAATTGTGCATCAAAACTTGTTTAGTCTTACGATATAACCAGTACTCGCAACAGACTGTATCTTACATGCCTCTTAACATAGGTACTTGAAATAAAACTACTGGAATTTATTTATTTCAAAACCATAACATAATTTGATAATTTGCGTGCAATAACGTCATGCTTGTCATTGGAGTGTTTCGGTTTGGAGGGTAAGACATCCAGTAAACTTATGCATGTGGCATTAGACCTCGCCACAAGGTAGCAACTATTAACATATTAGGTCAGGAGACCCATCTGCTTGTTTGCTATCCTATGATAAAAAAAAAATGATGTGTGTGGCTAATGCATTAACTGGCTAGCGAAGCTCATTAGAGCTAGGTAGCCATTAAAGGCTAGCGAAGGTTAAACTTCGTGATTACTAGGTAGCCGAAGCTAGATGTAAAATTGCTTGAATATCATAGTGAGGACACCAATTTGATACATGACCCAGGGTAGTCAATGGGTTAAGGCTTATCGAAGATTTTGTTTTAGACGTGCATGAGCAAGGATCACTTGAGGTTATGCGTTCAGATGATCGTGTAGATCACGATTTACGATGAAAAACGATAGATAACAGGGATCAGTTGAAGATCATTACGATTTTTTCTAATAAATCACCGGACATCGATGGCAGCTCTGCTAGAATTCTCAAAGCTGTTTGGCGAACATTTATTAGGGAAATTACTGAAATGTATCCAAAAGATATACGTGACGGTGGTTTTCCTAGCGTTTAGAAATCTGACAGGTTAATAGTACTACCAAAAGGTAGCTGTTAACTGATCTTAAAACTTATAGGCCTGTTGAACTACTTCATGTTATAGGGAAAGTCTACCATCGGCTTATCTATTCCTGCCGCAATAGTGTCAGTACTGCTCACTGTCGTGTTCTGGTTTCGAGGGTACGGTAGCCGGGTAAACTTATGCATGTGTCATTAAGAACCCACCACAAGAATAGCAACGCAACATTAACATCTTTGTGGTTGTTGTCTTTTTCCATCAGGAGAGCCATTTACCTTTTTGCTATCATATGCTATATAAAAGTCTTTGAGAGGGTTATATGCGAGTGTACGATTTTGGCGTACGATCCACGATTATATGATCATGTCTTGGAGACTCAATATGGGTTTGTAAGGGGTAGAAGTACCATAGCAATACTATACCAGATTGCACAAATAGTAAGGTCATCAGAGCATAAATAGGTAGTTACAGGATATATTACCAGACATTTGTAGGGGATTTGACAGTACTATGTGTCTAATCCGTGGGCGTATGGGTGTAATGATATCAGTAAAGTTTAAATATTAGGGTATCCACCTTGTGTGTACTATTTTGGTCCCGCCCCGTTGGTCGAGTGGTTAGAGACCCTGACTACGCAATCAACGAGGCTCGGGTTCGATCAACTTTAAAAGTAGCGAGTTACGAATAGAAACGTATTTAGAATTTCTATTGTATTAGAAAAAAACGGGTCGTGGCTGTGTCATGGACACAGTCGTGCGTCTTTTACGAGAATTTGTGTACATCATGTGTAATATCTTGCGATGGTAACATTTTTCATCCGTCGTTCCAATCATAATGTTCCCCGTTAAACCATCCTACGGACCTAGGTGGTCTAGAGCAGGTCCATCTTGTGGATAGCGAAGTAGAGCCTAGGGCGGCGCTACTACCAGATGATGAACCGCTATTACCCACCGATACCGAAGAAGTAGGTGGTATAATCACAAACCAACGCAATAAAAAAGCCCGGGGTCTGATAAAATCACAAATAAGGTAGGTAAATACCTCCCTCCCTCACTTTTATTCCTACTAGTGTGCATTTCCAATGCACTCCTAGCCGGTTGTGCGTTTCCGGACGAGTCTAAAGAAGCCACCGTCATAGGAATACACAAACCGGGAAAACCCCGAAATAATGTCAGTAGTTACCGTTTCATAAGCCTTATTCGATACGTTAGACAAAATCTACGAAAAAATCATACTATCGCGCCTTAAGGCATTTGTTCACGAGAAAAGTCCCACAATAAATGAGCAGTTCGGTTTCCGAGCAGCTCACACTTGCACTAATGAGTGCAATTGTGCACAAGTGCACCGACTCACATAGTACATTTTAAAATTTTTAAATGCAGCTCCGGGGCTGCAAATTCCCACCGGTGCTCTATTTTTCGACGTCGCGAAGGCATTCGATAAGATCTGGCACAATGGCCTTTACACAAGCTTTGCCGAATGGGATTGCCTGACAGACTCGTACTCATCATACGAGAGTACCTACTTACCTCGTGTCACTTAGACACAAGGTAACACTTTACAAGATTTTCGTAAGGCCTATTCTATCATACGCCTGCGTAGCGTTTGCCCATCTCCCTCGTACAGATTTGCATCCGTTGCAAGTAGTAAAGAACAAATACTAGCGTATTGTTACGGGTGCACCAATGTATACCGTGGTATACATTGACCTTTATAAAGATCTCAATGCCGAACTTAGCTAGGCATTTCAAGATATTTCCAAAATATATTTCAATCGTACCAACTCACACCCTAACCTACTGGTGTTAGCCACGGTAGACAACACCCAGATCCTAATCGCGATCCCAAATTACGTAGGCCCCGCCACGTTCTCTCCGATCCCGACGACCTGATACCTGTAGCCAACGAAACATATCTAAACACTACACGGAACAATGCCGCTAACCCTATCACAAATCACGACACTACCCCTAAACCGAAGATCGATCTCACAGGGGACATCCTTACGGTGGAGGGATTGTTAATACACATCTTTAAGCTCTAGCTGAGCACTTTACTCGTTTCCACGACCGGTGAAGCCATAAAGACCCTTAGGGCCAGCAGTGTACGGGTGTCATCGTTAATCGGTTCGGAAGCCTTCATCTTTTTGCGTTCTCGACACTTCTTCACTTTTTCATATCGGGGGTTCATGGGTATCGTTAGATTGCTACTTAAAATCTCTTTCAGACGTTATACATTCCTTGTATTTTGGTATGGCTCTTAAAACAGTTTTTTTGTGGCTGATTACAATTTTACACTGAATTTTTCATTTAAGTGCCATATATATTTACTACTAGCTGCCGCGTGCAGCCCGCAGCTTACAAAAGTTTTTTGTGAATCCCGCGGGATCACCTAATTTTTTCAGGATAAAAAGTAGCCTATGTGCTATTCTAGATCATCATCTACCTGTGTACCAAATTTCATTCAAATCCGTTCAGTAGTTTTTGCGTGATTGAGTAACAAACATCCATCCATCCATTCAAACATCCAAACTTTCGCATTTATAATATTAAAAAAATAGATTAGCGTTGAAAATTATTTTTTGAAATTATACAGTCAATAAACCTTTACAAGAACTTTCGAATAAAAATTAATCCAATTTTATAGTTTCTCTGAGTCTAAAGATATACCATATTATGCAAAATATTATGTAACGGAGTAAAATTGGGTTATACGAGTACACAAGTTGTAACACTTTTCAAATGGATTTCCCTCACAGGCAAAACACCTTGCCTAGCTAATGGGGGACATTTAAAAAAACGGATGATAACAAAATTGGGAGAGAGTTTGGTGTTATAGCTACATAACTATCACCAACATCCAAAATATAATTATACCACTAGATAGCTAAAGAATCAAAGAATTTGATAAGCTGAACACGGTTTACGACGCTTCGTGAATATTGGAGTACGAAGTGCCGCCATTATTAGTTAATTTTACGAGTTATTCGTCATCTTGCCCGATAAAAACTCTAATATATCTAAAATTGTGATTTGATGTTTCCGAACGGATACGACTTAGGATACGACCTTCAAGAAACGAGCTTATTCACTCTTAAAAGGCCGGCAACGCAGCTGCAAGACCCCCGGTGTTGCAGTTGTCCATGGGCGGCGGTGATCACTTACCATCAGGTGAACCACCTGCTGGTTTGCCTCCTCTGCGATAAAAAAAAATGATATAATAATATTTTGGTTTATTTTAAAGTCCAACCATAAAATATTAATCGTTTTTAAAGAGGATTTTTTTAGTTGACTGTACTAAGTTACATCACATTTTTATGGTCGGGCGAGTTGACGACAGAAATATTAGGTAAATTCAAAAGGTGCCAAGTCGCCCGATCGGGCGAGAGGACGAATAAGTCGTAAAATTAGCTAATAATGGCGGCACTTCGTACTTCAATATTCACGAAGCCTCGTAATCCGTGTTTAGATTGTCAAATTTTGATTCTTTAGCTATCTAGTGGTATAATTATATTTTAGATGTTGATGATAGTTATGTAGCTATAGCGCCAAACTCTCTCTCCCAATATTGTTATCATCCGTTTTTAGAACTGTCCCCCATTAGCTAGGCAAGGTGTTTTGCCTGTGAGGGAAATCCATTTGAAAAGCATTACAACTTGTGTACTCGTTACAAGAAAAATAATTAATATAGCGCGATTTAGGTAAAAGCCAGCTGACCATCAACACAATGAAGAGAAATTGGGTCTTGAAAGCTGAAGTCAACTGAAGATCCATATATGTATGTGTGCAATGAGTTAGGACTTAGGATGAATACGTGTTCCTAAAGTATTCAGTGAGCCAGAAGCGCAAGCCTGTCCAGCAGGCTTAGAATCAGCAGCGCCATAAAATTTTATCGATAGGTTTTCTCGACACTTATGTCCACTTCTCTATTCGCTAACGCATTTGACACTTCATTCGACATGATACTTCACAAGAAGAGTAAATGATCAGTTTTACTTAACGGTAGGTGTTTTCTCTACAGATCGAAAATCTTGCTGTCATTCTATCAATTTGACACTTGTTAAGATATTAGTAATTGTTTCATAAGTGCCTACATAGGCAATTTTAAAGATGCACCTATTCACATCAAAAAACATAAACGAGTCGCTTCAAGGATATGTTTTAAGTTAAATTATCGTAATATATTTATAACTTTGTAACATAATAAACAATAAAGCTTTATTGTGGTAATAATTACTACGAACCTAACAATAAAAATTAAAAATAAAAATAATTAAGAAAATTTAATGTTAACAATATGCACTTCGCCTTCATATAAACGTAGTACCTATCTATGTACACGAAATAATCAAAACTGAAAAGTACTGCATGCCTGTGTCTATTTTATGTAGGCTGTATGAACTGCGCTATGTGTTTATCTGTGTTACGATGAGAATTATCTCTCTCTGGAATCTGGTTGAACCAAGGAACTTATATACAATAACTAGAATTTTTACGAAGCAATATTTGAAAAATAAAAATGTACTTTATTTCGTAACAAATAAAGTTGACATTTGTTTCTTACTTAACAGAGGGGAAAAACGTTCTGAGCAAGACAACAACAAGAGTGGATGTTGTCCCTTTCTTGCAATTGCCAGTGTAAATAAAACTATCTGATGGTAGATTTTATATATTCGGTAGGTAATCGTTAAATCACTTTTAATCTCTTGGATAAATACAGTAGCATAAAATGTATTGTAATTAACATAGTGAGTTCTAAAATGTGCCTATTTTAATTATTACGTAATTACTTATGCAATGCAAAAATTGTTTCTCAAATTAGTAGAATTACTTAGTAGTAATTTGCAAACTAAACATCCTTCAGCCGTAGCACTATTATGTATTCTGTGTTTGCGCGGGAATCCTAGTCCGGCTATCCGTCTCTTTCCTTCCTGCATCCATCGTATGTTCCTCTCACTTGGAGAAAGATGGCGTCGCTGAATAGCCACATCGCACGCTCATACGCCAGTTCGTTGGTAGACATGCGCAAAACGGTACTTTGAAGTGTAATGCAACATCACACATCACCTTTGAAAAGGTAATATCACCCGCAAACATCACTCATCACTCATTACTCATCATATCACCTTAAGGAAATATCATCTCGAGTAGCGTATAGTGTCTTGAGTTGCATGTGATGTTGCATCGCTTTTTTGTGCGAACTAC
Organism: Apodemia mormo; assembly: GCA_036924255.1. Classification (NCBI taxonomy): domain Eukaryota; kingdom Metazoa; phylum Arthropoda; class Insecta; order Lepidoptera; family Riodinidae; genus Apodemia; species Apodemia mormo. Next base: position 14,846,072 of record JAUPFN010000020.1, read on the forward strand.
GAGTCATTACACTGAGTATGTATTTCTTTCCAAACCAGAGTTCCATAATAATTGATAATTAAACTGACTAATAATTTTAGTCTGATTGAAAGTTTTGTTATAACATTACGAATATATTAATCTTAATTACATTTTCAATTCGTCATGTAGGTACCTGATTTAAAAGTATCATCACGCCGGTACCTATGTATAAGGTAAGCAAAATAAACCAAACGTCTATAGACTTTCAGTTCTCCACGATTCACCAGTTTCTTGGTTGGCACACCATTCCGCCAGATTCCGAGCTGCTACTAAGATTTTAGATTTTCGAGTAAAGTATCTTCACGCCCGTATCCCCGAAGGGGTAGGCAGAGGTACAACAAGTGCATCCACGATTAACCGAAGATACTTGGTCCCACAGATGTGATAGGTGGCAAGCCTATAGCCAACCGGACACTTTCCAATTCCGGGCAACTTTGTGTATCAGAAAACTGGAAACAACACTTTTATGTGCCCGACCCGGGAATCGAACCCGGGACCTCATATAGTCAACGCCAACGCTGGACCACTAGATCACAGAGGCGATTTTCGATTAAATCCTCAATAATACTTTTGCCCGATCGAGACTTCATGGTCGAAGTATGGCCGAGTAGTCTAACCCCTAGACCACGTAGCATAAAACAAACGACGCGACGTGCGACACACGGAACAATTAAAATGTCTTAACTCAAACAGTTATTGCATAATACCTAAGGGTACTCGTTTTTATTATTAGTAAGATTGTACATCTTACTAATAACAAATATGAACCGAATTGTTATCACCAAACGTTTCTAATTCAAATCATTTTAACATACTTAACGTACTCGTATACCCGTTCTCCCAGCTCGAACCAACGATCTCGGTATTATTCGATTTATTTTAGTTATACTGCCAGTTGCATATCTCCCGCACGTTGAGCACCACACTCTTCTCTTGGTAGTATAATATGTGATACGGCCAGAAACGACACTAACCGAACTGTACCGAGTGATGAATGAAGTAATGTGTGATGGTTGAAACGCTAGTGTGATGTGTGATGTTGTATCACCTTTCCGAGTGACATTACTTTTGTGATATTACACGCATCACCTACCCATGTCTATTCGTTGGTCGACCGCATCGCGAGTGATCGCGTACCAGTACGCTTGCATCGTCTTGATAAAGGCCTAAACGGAACTACTCGCGTACGCCGCGCCGCAACGACCGCTCGCTCGCTCGTCTCGAGATATAGCTGGAGCCAGCTAACCGCAAGCCGCGCTAAGTGTAATCCACCAGTGCAATCCACCAGGTGAGCTCTTTCATCCTATCATACAGTCCACATCGCAACCCGCTAGTGCCGTCGCATTTTGGTATAACCTACCTCCAGATACGGCGGGTCCATTTTTTTATGGTCCATTCGAGCCGCATATTGATTTTGTCAAACACTTGTACTATTTCACAAATATTTCACAGCTAACCTTTAATTGATGTGAAGCCAACCGGTTTCGCCTATTACAGCATCATCAGGGCTTCTCATTCTCATCTCATCAATTCTTTGAACATGACAAACATACACGCAAGACAACAACTAAATACAAGTACATCAGATAAATAAAAAATAATGATGTGGTGTCGCGGGACACCAGGTAGGAACGAACTTCCTTCGGCTAAACGGCACTACTCGCTTGTGTACGCGACTGTCGCGCCTGCGCACGTCTCATTTAACGCTTTTATTCCACGCATTTTTCTTACGGTTTACTATCACATTTTTTTCAGTTCGGTCGCGCAGCAAAATCCCTATCCCCTCCAAGCCTGCCGTAAGGAACTTCGTTCCAAGAATAATTATTTTGCAAGTATCGTCATTAATAAATGTTGCCAAGGGTAGGTTTTTTCCCAAAATGGGATGAAATAATATTAAAATCTAACTAGTGTCTATATAGTCTAAGTAGTTATGTCAATATCTAAGTTTTAGATTAAAATGAAAAAGGAACTTGTCAGTTGTTTAAATATTCTATTTGTCTCTGCAGCTAACTTATAAGTTGGAGCAAATTCAAAAATAGTATAAATAAACTTTTAATTGAAAAAGCCTATTACTCTGTCAAAAAATATATTTAGAAGACAAATCACTCTAATAAGAAGTTGCTACCCCATTGCCATTCCAGTTACTGCGCCTGACAAGGTACATAATATTATGTAAATCGTCTTATGCACGTAAAGTGAAAAATATTATGTAATGCAACTGTACAATAAATAAATAAATAAATAAAACTTATACTAAAAAATACTCATATCTACACTTATACTAAAAATACTCATATCTACCCTCATAACTACACACCCTATCAAAAAATAAAAACTATACGAGGGTTCCCCATACAAAAAATAAATAAGTATATTATAATACCTAATACTAAATCTATATACATATAATAAAATCGTAGGAAAGTCAAAACTGTACATTGAATATTTTTTCAAAAGAATACTTGGGGCGTGATCTACAATCGATATCGAAGCCATACATATAGTTTTTTTTAATTTTTGTCTGTTTGTCTGTTTGTCTGTCTGTCTGTCTGTCTGTCTGTCTGTCTGTCTGTCTGTCTGTTTATCTGTTTGTCTGTTTGTCTGTATGTATGTCCGGGGAAACTCAAAAAGTACTGCATGGATTTACTTCAAATTTTGCATGAATATTAATAACAGGTCGGGTCAACATATAGGCTACATATTATCATTCTATCACCTACGGGGAAGGAGCTGAGCGAAGTAAACGAAGTTCGCGCGGACGAAGTTACGGGCAACAGCTAGTCATAAATAAAAATAATACCAACTTATAGGCATTGTAGGCTTTTAGGGATCGATACTGAATTAAATCAGTCCTATTCTTTAAAAAATTGTGGGCTACTGTATCACAAAAAACGCAGTAGCTTTACAATTGTTAAAGATAAGAGTACATATTTAATGAGTTTTGTATTTCAACACGATACCGGATCGGGCACTGGCTTTCCGCAAGCGCATTTCACCAGTAACTTGAGAAGTCGTGAAAATATCGTCGGTAGATTGAGGATACAAGAACATTACATATAGATATACGTTCGTCATAAATTGTAGGGATATGCAATAAATAATTAAACAAATACATTTTTATATAATTTAAAAAGAAGACGCACCTTTTCAAATCAAAACCAAACAAATACCATATAAATAAAAATGGAAGTACCCCAAATCAATGAATTAATCAAGGCCCAGGAGAGCGACGCCACTGAATTACAAAGGATTTTCACTAATATTAAAAAAGACTCGATAAGCAGGAAGTCGATAAGTATATTGAGGACAAAAGACAACAAATTAACCACATTTACAAACAATCGGTACAAAGACATAAAATATTGAAAGAGCAACCCATTTTATGGGCCCATAAATACTTAACTAGACTACTTTTATAACTCGTTAACAAAACATTACGATGCAGCAATAGAGCATTCACAAAAATGTGATGATCAACTTCAAGCCGTAAAAACTTCACGTGAGCCCAAAACTAGCCAGAAAGAGCTAATTAGTACGTCAAAAAAATAAGTGTACAAATGTTTAGGTTACGCCAACTACAAAGATAACTAGATAACGCGGAGACATATATAGCACACGACAAACCCGTATGTCAGTTGCAATCACTGCCTCAGACGTTACAAACTCAGTGGCGAGATTTCAAAGACGCGCATCTATAATTGAGGGGTATAGAAGCAAAAGCGCTTCAGTCCAAAAATGCATTTTATTACACTGAGCACACCAAATTGTAGCGATCAAAAATTGCAAAAATATAGTATAATCGTCACCATGTAAATCCAAATCAATCCTACATAAAATTCACTTAGAAAGTAATGATTACATGCAAAACCACCTCAATCCAAATTTTGTTAGGAGCAAATCCGCCTCAGTCACAATCAACCAATCAGAAGCAGCCATTTCAAAATTTCTAAGATGGCGAATCAATTACTTTTCATAGTAAGTTGACTGCGCATAGCGCGTGTTTAATTTGTGTTTTTTATTAAATTACTTATTGTAATGGAAGAAAAAATTACACCAGCACGTGCAGGACGAACACGAAAACGTCTGGTAAATAAAAATCAGTGGCGACGAGTGAAGGAAAAGGCAGAAAGGTAATAAACAACTTACTAATATTTTGGCCGTTGTGATAGGGTAAAGTAGGGTTTGCATAGAAAGCTTCTTCTAAATTTTATTTCAATTTTTATTAAATTAATAATTAATTATTGCAAAAAGCTCCTAACATACTAACATTTTATTCACACTATACTGAATTGCTTTTTTCTGCTTTTAGTAATGGGTTTTATTTTCCTTTGGTTAAGTTACTCTGCAAAAGATCTCCCGATTTCATTCTTTTATTTAATTTTTTTACAATGAGCAAGAATATTATTTTATCTTTACTTTCCATAAATAATTATAATACAATATAATCTACCTTACCTGTAACTAATTTGTTAAGAAAATTAATAAAATTCTATATTCTAAACTTTGTTTTATTTTGCAATCGGTACCTTACGCTACCGCCATATTGACAGTTGACGAATTAAATAGTGACATGCAAATTCGCTTCGATCCAAAGCAATGAAAAGCAAACATGCTTTAGTCCAATGCTTAAATGCAAAAACACCTCAGTCCTACACTATTTATTAAATAATAAAGAATTTATGTATATTTGATTTGATTTGATTATTGTTATTTGAAAAATGTATTCTATTGAATGTACTAACATCCGTTTCTGATAAAAAATACAATTTATTAAGACACAGTGGAAATTTGCGGTTTACTCAGTTTAGGTGTTTTGTGACTGAAGCGCCTTTGCTTTTATACCCCTCAATTACTTATGTAGGAAGCCTCATGAATATTTCGAAACGAAACGAAAGACGCCGTCAGCACCAAAGGACACGAGCCTGACGCAATTACCAGCTTTGCGACGGCCTAATAACCCAAAAAAGACGCCTACTCAGACTGCAAATCACATCACCACTGTCATCATTACACTCACACTAAGAAGACTCAATCATTGGACATATGTAAACACATAAATATTATTTCGTATAAATCATTTTGTAGTACAAAATAAAAGCTCTTCTCAATCAGTTGTTGGTTGTTTCACTACCTCTTGGGCAACTGACGTATCACTGTGGCGAAGGCAACATCTAAGCCCTTAATCGCCTGGTTCCTTCCTCTGGCCTGGCGACAATGAAAAGACTCCATTACCACCTTAAAATCTGACTTCCCACCACTTTCCTTCCCAATGGACTTCGTGGGATCGACACTTTAGTATGTTTCCTCTCACTGTGGTAAGCAGTGAGAAAACCACCACCACCATGGGAGTACCAAGGGCTGCCCTTGCCTGCTCCCCCCCTGGAATTTGTTTACCTTTCTACTAACTATCTACTGTTGTAAATAAAAATATAATAACATAAAAATAAAGTGTTAAAACGTTACGGTTGCCCCCCCTCCCTGGCCCAGAACCTGGGTCTTAAAATGTTACGGTTGCCCTCCCCTGGCCCAGAATCTGGGTACGCCCATGACCACCACCTTTATACCTGACCTCCCATCTCTCCGTCTGTTACCTTAGGTCGCACGGTACAGACATTCTGGTTATTATTATATATATATGTATATATTCTATATATGGTAGGGCTAGGGTATTAGGGACGCTAGGGATTTAGGAACAGTAAGGCCTTAGGTTCTGTAGGGTCTTTACGCTACCAAATAACCCTGCCATATTCATGTGCAGCGTGGTAGTGTGAGCTATCGAAGGAACTTAACATCATATCACCGCCGCTTTTTACAATTTCTGATCAATGGAAGAAAATGGAAGGTTAAAAGTAATATATATTAAAAAAATATTTAAAAAGGAAAATATGCTTTCTCTTTGTTTTAATTTAATTTCATGCAATATATTTTAACTAGTATTAAAAAGTTTTAACCAGCGTGGTGTGTAGTAACTTGTTTATACAAAGTATTTACCAAAAGTTTTTATTGCAAAATATTCCTGTTTTTTTATCCAATCTTCGAGAATATCAATCGATTTGTCCATTTGGCCTGGTTTATCCAAATCATATTGTTTCCTCACAGTTTCAAGAGTATCAGAGTTAAACTCCAATATTGATGTTGCTTGTAACGTATCCATGACTAATCAACGCGGTAGTATTTTCAAGACTAAGTTGCATATTTCCATGCACGTACTCAGCATACACACAATAATGGAAGTCGCTAAGGTAAAGAAATTTTTATTTAACATAAATAATTAATAATTATTTAGCAGCAGCTTAATAAAATAAAATAATCATGAAGAAAAGAATTGTTTAAATGCGAGTTAGACTCGTTCACGTAGGGATTCAGTACCCCGACACGATATTAACTCTATTTGTCCACGACTTTTTACTGACGTGTCTTAAGTATACATTGAATAAAAGTAAGTGTCTTAAGTATACAGATAAATTCGCTTTACAAAGCTTGTTGCTGCAAGGACTAGTAATTGTCACGCAGGGTTTGATCCCGAGCGTAACGTACTTTTTTATATATAATACTAGCTGACCTGGCAAACGTTGTTCTGCCTTTTTAACTACTCTTATTTTTTTCTATATTTTCTCACCTTTTAAACCTTCCTGGACTTCAACAATTAATTCAAAACCAAAATTAGCCAAACCGGTTCAGCCGTTCTCGAGTTTTAGCGAGACTAACGAACAGAAATTGATTTTTATATATATAGAAGATAATTTTCAACTTCGCGCTCAAGAAAGTTACTAATTTAATTATGATTTTCTAAAATCGAATTTACACCAGATCTTCAAGTTTTAAGGTCCTGAGAAGCTTTTCTGACTGCTTTTGCAATGACATAAGTATACCTATAGGTATGTATACTAATAGTAAAGTATGGGATTCGCGGCAGAATAACAAAGGGGGATATATTACTTCTGGATATAAGGCATACTGTTGAGGCTCTCCACCAAACATGAGCCCTTTATATAGCATACAGATTGAAATAGTTAAAAAATATAAAATAAAATGCTCTAATTGCTTATAACAATCACTTTTATGTTAATACTAGCTGTTGCCCACGACTTCGTCCGCACGGACTTCGTTACCTCCGCACAGCACCTCCCCCGTAGGTGATAGCGTGATAATATATAGCCTATATGTTGACCCGACCTATTGGTAATATTCATGCAAAATTTGAAGTAAATCCATGCAGTATTTTTGAGTTTACCCCGTACATACATACAGACAAACAGACAAACAGACATACAGACATACAGACATACAGACATACAGACATACAGACATACAGACATACAGACATACAGACATACAGACATACAGACATACAGACATACAGACATACAGACATACAGACATACAGACATACAGACATACAGACATACAGACATACAGACATACAGATATACAAACAGACAAAAATTCTAAAAACTATATTTTAGGCTTCGATATCGATTGTAGATCACGCCCTAAGTATTCTTTTAAAAAAATATTCAATGTACAGTTTTGACTTTCCTACGATTTTATTATATGTATAGATTGTGTGAATTATATGTTTCCTGTGTATGTTAGTTGTTTGTGAACACGAAATAAAGAAAACTGTTTTCTTTATTTCGTGTTTGTGAATGTTAGCTGCTGACACACAAGCAAATGGTGTAAGTTCTAAAACCTTTTAATGCATCTATTCTTGTACACGTGCTTGTTTTAAATTTACGTAATGTTAGTATGTAAGTTAGCATTATTTCGCTACAAGTGAATAACTGTATTTTTTTAAGAAATAAACGTATCTTAAACCGTATATAGAGTCTGGCATCTCTGGCAGCAAAAAAAATATCCAATTATTTCAGCTTGTGGGAATTGTCATATTATATTTTTCGTTATTCTTATACTTTTTAATTTGAATTAAAAGAAAATTTAGACGCGCTCGAGAATGTCATGATAACGTTATTTTGTAACGCAGGGACCCTTCTACTCCTTTGCGCTACATTTAAATAGTTACATTTTCTAAATTATATCTCGCAATTAACCCTCTGATTAACTTCAGTGTTTCCATGTCAAAGATTTTTTATATTTTTTTTATCCGTAGATTTTTTCCCAACATTGAAATGAAAAACATTATATAACCTTTTATTTTCCTTTCATCTAATCTACAAAATCTAATAGATCCCCACGACGCTCGAGTAAATCCTCATTTAGCATCTTGGGCTCCCCTACAATGATAATTGTATTTGTATACCTGCATAACTTTCATAACTTTTGTATAGCTTGCCAACTGAAACGCAGCTAAAAACATTCGATATGGATTTATTTATAGAATAGGGGACAAACGGGCAAAAGGCTCACCTGATGGTGAGTGTAGTAAGACGAAGTTTATAAAAAATGAAAACAATCGGCTCAATTTATTTTGAAAAATTAAAAACAACTCAAAAAGTCACCGAAACAATGTTTTTTAAGTTACTTTCAGATAAAATAAAAAAGGTCCGTTGAATTCTCCTATCAGCTTATTGTACATTAAATTAATTTGATAATTTCGGCTTACGCTATCGCAAACTATCTCTATAGTGGATATAATATAGATCGGGGCAAAAGTATTTTCGAATTGTTCATTTAAAGGAAAATATTTTTTTAGGTATAATTTTTTATTTATTTATAATATGTATGTGCTGTTTTGATCGATGACTTGTTGCCATCTTGTGGGTAGTGCCATGATCCCATTCCTGTAGAAATTTTGAGATTTTTGATTTAAAAAATCTGAGAGATATTGTTCAGTGTTCTTTTGAGGTTAGCTTTATGCTTCCTAAAGAGTTCTGCAATGACCGAAACAGGTGGAGTAAGGTCAGGGCTATACGGAGGATGCATCAACACATCCCAGCCAAGCTCTCTCAATTTTTGCTGCGTGGCTATAGATGAGTGCGGTCTGGCGTTGTCATGGTGGAACACCACGCCCTTCCTATTCACTAGCTTCGGCCGGTTTTTCTCTATACTTTTTTTTACCTCATCAGTTGCTAACAGTAGAGGTCAGAATCGATAGTTTTAGCCGGGGGCAAAAGTTCATAGTGGATGATTCCTTTCCAATCCCTCCATACACATAGCATCACTTTGTTCCGAGTCAAGCCGGGCTCTGCCACGGCCTGTGGGGCTTGTCCATGCTTCGACTATGATCTTTTTCATACATTCTTATCGTAAGTTACGCATTTTTCATCACCCGTAATCAACTGTTTAAGAAATGGTTCGGAATTGTTACATTGCATTATGTTTCTCTCAGTGAGATCATGTGGTACCCAAATGTCAAGTTTTTTCTCGTACCCAGACTTTCGTAAATAACGTAAAACTATTTTATGATCAACATCCAGTTCTTCAGCAATGTCGTAGCTACTAATATGTCGATTTTGCTCCACTTTCTCAAAGATAGCACGGATTTTATCTGTGACAGGGCGTCCAGAGCGAACCTCATCTTTCACACTAAAATTTCCTGACTTGAAACGCTTGAACTACATTTGTGCTACTCTTATTGATACCGCATTAGTTCCATAAACCGCACAAAGTTTATTCGCGGTGTTCGTCGCATTTTTACCTTTTTTGTAATAAAACTTTAAATTGTACCGAATTTTTTCGTCACGTACGTTCATTTTGATTGCTCGAAAAACAATTGAAAAATAGCGGAAACTAGTTTTTTTTTTTACTTCTTGCATCTTCAGAATGTCAAATTTAAAATGGTACTAAAACCAGCCAGTTACGTTCAGTACAGCCAAAGAGGTTTGATTACTTTATAATATATTCAAAATACGAAAATACTTTTGCCCCGACCTAAATTATATCAGATTGCGTCCGTCTGTTAACTAAATACATAATATAATAGCGTAAATATTATATATTATATTTAAGTCTGCCTCGTGTTCTAGAGGTTAGCCTTTAGCTAAGATCATGAGGGCTCGGGTTCGATCCAAGGTCTCAGGTCAAGCAAAATTGTAATTGAGGGTTTTTCAAGGCTTTTCTCGAAAGTTCAAAATCTCAGAAGCAACAAGGACTCTGGCGGGTTGTTTGTTACTACTCCTATGCTTTGGATGACCACGTAAAGCCTTTAGTCCCTTTTATCGCTAGAAATAGTTGGTATTCGAAATCAAGTCGTTCAAATGCGGCGAAGTTGATCACCACTCGTCCCGCCAAGCGATAAACCGGTGAATCGCAGTGAACTGGAAAATCTATAGACCTTCAGTTTACTCTGCCTGCCACAAAGGGAACCGGGCGTGATGAGACTTAAATGAATAGTGTATTGATTAAGACTATCTTTACGCCCGTATCCCCGAAGAGGTAGGCAGAAGTACAACCAGTGCACCCACGATTAGCCGAAGATAGTTCAAACGTCCCGTCGTTCGAGTAGTTAGCGAACCTAACTACAAATCGATGGGGTGCGGGTTCGATTCCCAACAGGGACAAACATTTATGTGTTTGTATTTTTGGGATTGGATTTCTATTACATATGTAACTGTATTTATATGTTTTTTATGTATTAGTATCGTTGACTAACACCCAGAACACAAGCAAATAATTTGCTGCTTTGGGGTAGGTCAATTCGTGTAACTTGTCCAGCGATATTTATTATTTATTTCACTTAGTCCCATAAATGTGATAGATGGCAAGCCTATCCCGGACAACTTTGTTTTTCAGAGTCAGTCAGAAAACTGAAAAACACATTTTCGAAATGTCCGACCCAGGAATCGAACCCGGTACCTCAATAGCCAAGTGCCAACACCGACACTGGACTACTAGACAACAGAGATGATTGATTAAATACGAGTAGAATAACCTAATAAATTATTCTGAATATAGAATTCAATTTTATACCTCTCTTAATCAATATGAATATAGAATTCAATTTTATTCAAAATTAAACAAATATTCAAATATGATCAATAATAATTTAAGAGGTGAGATATCGTGAATTTTTTCTTTATTTTGATGTTTTCTTATATTTTAGATAAGTTTATCACAGACTACAAAGAAAAATAAAACAAACACAGCAGAAAATTAAAAAAACACCGATTGATAGGTATTATTTCTTAGAATGTTAATTTTTAAGTCCTATAAATGTCGCAGAGAATAGTTTTTTTTTTGTGTTTTATCAATAAAAATAATGTTGATTTTTAAATATGTATGTTTTTAAATAAACTAATATTTAAAATCTAATTTTTCTTCATATAAATATACGTAACCCTTCCCTATATTCCTTTTCTAAGTTGGTGGACGCGAAATGGTCCTCCATAGGGTGGACGCAATCGGGGATTAGTCGAACCGTAGGCGTATCACCTAACTTTTGCAATCCGCTAGCGATCGGCGATGACTTTTAAACGTAACAAAAAACTCATCAAAAACGTCGCCAATTGCTTACTGGTCACTAGATGCACTTTTAGCAATGTCACGCCACCAAAACTAATCAAGCGGCAAGGACTGTCACTAGCATAAACGGCTGTTATGTGTCTTACAATAACTAAACAATTACAATAATTCGCATTGCGAGTTACGTGATAACGCCGCCGATCCATTTTGTTTTATTTGTCTCGGCCGAGTAGTGGCCTTCAACTAAACAAGTTTGAACCTCTCATTTTAGTCGAGTTTATTAGCCGTATTACGGTGTGTAGTGTGTTTAACAAGCATATCGCCTTGTAAGCTGTAGTGTTAATCTAACGATAACAACTCACTTGTTAAAACAGAACCTTATTAATAATTATACTCAACGAAAGTGCGAATGATTTTTGGTCAGTAGCGAGTGTTTTGCTGAAGTACTTTCCACTCGACTAAAATAGCGCAAACTAAGCTTAAGTGTCGATTCATTAAAGGTATGTGTTTTTGAATTATTTATTTTAATAATGTAACTAAAGCGATCGCATTAAAGTATAATCAAAACTAAATAATATGCTTCTTTTACATAAAAAAGTAAAATCAATTAAATCATTTTTTCAAATCCATACCTCCTTCAGTATTTTAAGGTGCGCAATGTAATAATGTAATAAACACACAAATGAAAATCATGTCATATTTTAAAAGCTATAAATTGTTCCCAGAACATTTTACTTCATAATGATATTTTTTCATAATTAGTCTCATATACCTACCTAGATTCATACGTGTCTATATATTTAGCTAACGAAAGTAACCTTATTTCTGGGGGGCTCGAGGGGTGAAGCTAAACCCCATAAAAGTATAAGATTCATTTTAGTTCCCACACTCAGAAATTGGAGTCCCGCTCTACGGGGCTCTGTCGACTTGCACCTATTCGTCTTGTTACAGAAATAGGAAGTATTTTAATGCCATTATAAGGATAAAAAAATGTGTTATGAAATTATAAAAAAAATATGTTGAAAAAAAAATTACGCTTTTTTATAATATAGGTATATTAAAAAGGTTTTTATGAAGTGCCATTATTCTAGGCAATCACTTAATATTACCATTAAAATTTCGAATTTTCTACCCAAAAACTTATGTCATAAATTTTTACTTTAAGAAGAATTATAAATAATCATGATTACAAATTCAATAGAACAATAAAAAATATTTGAATTATTTTATGTGAACCGGTATAGCTAAAGCATAATATTATATACTAGTCTATAGGTATAGCCCCATTATTTTATATAACTAGGTTCTTTTATTTCTTAAGACTGTTTAGTAGGTTATTCAGCTCGTATTTTAATTACTATTAGAATTAGAATTTTAAATATTATTCACTCATCACGACTTGATATTTGCTTCATACAGATTAAGAACCCAAAAACGTAAATGCAAAATTTTTATGCAGCGTAATTTTAACAAAATCGACGAATCAAAATTACTCTTAGATGCCGAAAAAATAGATTGGTCCCAACTTGACCTACTAAATAGTATAGACAATAAAGTTACATGCTTTACCAATTTAATAATTGAGTTATACGATAAACATGCTCCTTTGCGACCTGTTCGAATGAAACATCCCCCTGCACCTTGGATGAATGAACATATCCGCAATTTAATGGCTCGTCGGGACCGCTTGAAGCGTAAATTTAATAAGCATCGCTCACCGGAGCTTTGGGATGCCTTCAAACTAGCAAGAAATCGCTGTAACCAAATGGTAAGAAATGCTAAACGCCGCCACATTCTTACAAATATTGAATGTTCCTCTACCACAAATATGTGGAAGTTTCTTCGGTCACTGAGTCTTGGGAAGTTGCAGACTGAACTACCTCGTCATTTAAACATTAATGATCTTAGTACACAATTTTCTGTACCATCTCATAAAATTGACCCTCATGTTAAACAAAATACACTCCGTGATATAACGTTGTCCGCTGTTAAACACCGTACGCAATTTGATTTTAAACCGGTTGATGAAAGTCTTGTAAGAAAGATCATTCTGTCCACTTCCACCAAGGCTGTTGGCTGTGATGGATTGGGCAGAGTTATGATTCTACCAATACTTGATATAATTTTACCCCAAATCACTAAAATCATCAACTTATCTTTATCCTGTGGTAACTTTCCGGCTTCGTGGAGCAAGGCTTTCATTACCCCATTACCCAAGAAAAGTAATCCCACAGATCCTACCCATTTTAGGCCTATATCTATTTTACCCTACCTCTCAAAAATTTTAGAGCGCATTGTTTACATTCAACTTTCTGACTTTCTTTCAACACATAGCCTGCTAAATAATTTTCAGTCAGGCTTTCGACCAGGTCACAGCACGACAACGGCTCTTATAAAAATTACGGATGATATACGGTGGGCTATGGATGAAAGAAAGATCACGCTTCTTACTCTCCTTGATTTTAGCAATGCGTTCAACTGTGTGGACCACGATATTTTAATAGCTATTCTTCGTTCCTTAAATCTGTCTCAATTGGCAACGGCCTGGTTCGCATCCTATCTTAGTGGGCGACAACAACAAACCCGGACTTATGAAATGCAGTCGGACTGGTGTGATGTTGTTAGCGGCGTGCCACAGGGTGGTGTGTTATCTCCGTTACTTTTTTCAGTGTTTATAAATGCAGTCACTTCTTACATACAGCATTGCTCTTACCATTTGTATGCAGATGATTTGCAGCTTTATCTGTCATTCCATCCGAATGACCTAGATAAAGGTATCGTAGATATGAACGCTGATTTAGATGCAATCAACACTTGGGCAAAAAACTATGGACTTACGTTGAATCCCGACAAGACGCAGGTAATGTTAATTGGGCGCGATAGATACCTGGCACAATTTGATTTAGATACCCTTCCCCCTGTGATTCTTAACGGTAAATGTCTCTCTTACCTTACTTCCGTAAAAAACCTAGGAATTTATATGACCAACAATTTATCGTGGTCACTTCAAGTAAGTGAACTTAGTCGTAAAATTTTCGCCTCAATGCATGCATTAAAACGACTTCAAAACTTCCTACCATTCAAAACGAAAATTACACTGGTTAATGCATTACTGTTGCCTATCCTAGATTACGCGGACATTTGTTATACTGATATTACCGATGAACTATTAAATAAACTTGAAAGGCTGCTTAATTTATGCATTCGATATATATTCGGACTGCGTAAATATGACCATATCACCCATTTTCGGTCACAATTAAAGTGGCTGAATATTCGTCTCCGGCGGGACATGCACGTTCTCTCATGTTTATTTAATATTCTTAATAATCCATATTTTCCAATATATCTAAAAGAACGTTTTGAATACATTTCAACTCAAGGTAGGCTTCAGCGGTCTCAAAATTCTAGTACGTTGATGTATCCGGACCATAATACGGCAACATATTTTAATTCCTTCACAGTTACTGCGATTAGGTTATGGAATGCTCTCCCGTCTCAGATGCGTGAATCATCTACTTTATCAAATTTTAAAACTGCATTGTACGAGCACTTTTTAAATTGTCAGAATAGTTAATTTTGTATATGTGTGTATTTTATATTATGTTAATATCTGTAAATGTTATAAGTTCTATAATAATTATTGAATAACGGTGTATATATATTTATCTTCTATGTAAGTAGTCAATCTATATTTAACTATTGGATAGAATATATGTATTATTAACACTAATGTTGTTATGTAGCTTACTTCCTTTGTTGTAGTATATCACAAAAATAGATTAGTTATGGTAATTTAGAATCTAGTATTTAGTTTTATTGATAGCTCATAATTAGTTTTTATGCACTACCCAAGCTTTTTCTCTCAGCATCAAGAAAGGTAAACTGTGAGAAAATGCTTAATAGCGTTAAGTTACGCCTTTTGTACTATTTTTTGTGCAATAAAGTATTTAAATAAATAAATAAATAAATCGGCTTTTATATTATTTTTGGAATTTCAAATAAATTTAAAGTACCATTTGACTCTAAACTATTTATTAGTAGGTATTAAACAATTAGTATGTTATATACATGTCGATTAATTTCATTATTATAATTTACTCTGACTCCAACCAATTACCTTAATTGACTACATTAATTAATTCATGACGTTATTTAATGTATTATTTAATGTAGTAACATTTATAACATCATGTATTAGTAACAAAATAGCATATTTTAGGGAAAAATATTATTTTAATTTACTTATTTGCAATAAGTAAATTAAATAAGTTTGCAATCCGTTAATTGCTCGTAATCTATACATATAATAAAACTGTAATTATTTTTTTTAAATATTGTATGTCTGTTTTGTCTATCTGTCTGTATCAAGGCCGCGCATCACGCCGAATCTACTGAACGGATTAAAATGAAAATAAGCATTATTAGAGTTCATACTTCGAAGACGGTTTTAGGATACTTTTTATCTCCATATTCAGTACGGTTCCCGTGGGATGCGGCCTGAAAGTCAAAACGAATATTTAGCTTTAATCCATTAACTTGAAGTCTGAAACTCTTTATTATTTTTTTGTTCAAAAGAAGGTACCTACTATAAAGATTATCCCTTAAAAATTTCAAGGCCATCAATTTTGTAACTCTACGTTAGGTGCCCCACAGACCTACAATAATAGTGCGCAATCCTTTTATTGTGCAATAATATTGAATACCCGTTTGTTTTCAGACGTTCAATAAATTCAGTCAATAAAATTGACAAACCAGTCTGATCAATATTTTCGTGCGAGTTACATGTCTGACGACGAAGTTTTGGCGGCAACCATGCTGGTGATTTTGTTAAATAAATTTATTTCTATACACTCAAGTAAAAACTCCCGTTCTTAATCTTTTATTGACTGGTTTTGTTTCGATCAACACTTATATTGATTAGTAAATTGGCCTGAATGTCTAATTCAGCCAAATGTTGAGTTTCGGGCGAAAGTTGAATTTCGATCGAATGTCAAAATTCGGCGGAATGACGTATTTCGGTCACATGTTCAATTTCGACCGAGTGTCGAATTTCGGCCAGTGGTCGAAATTTTGGCCCATTCTAGTAATGAACTATTAAATTAATGAATAAAATTACCGCGAAATGACGAAAATGTCTTGCTCGCCATTTTGCTTAAATTTACGACACGACCATACATTAAACACCACGACTGACCGACCGCGATCACTCCAAGCTCTGAAGTAAAAAATATTGTGCAATATTAAACCTACTCAGTGCAAGAAAAATATATTGTACAATAAAAATTAAACCCGCTCAAACTTTCGTTCAATCATTGCGCAATCTTCAATATTAACTCTAAACGGTCAATAATATTGTAAAATACGTAATATTGCGCAATATTATTGTAGGTCTAGTCTAGTCTAGTAGGGCTGCCTTACAGACATTATAAGTTTTCAAGGTTTCCGGGTGGCGATTCCAGTTAAACGTGACACCTGGAATATATAGAAACCTTTGAACATACGGCTCATTAGTACTGAGGCATAAGTTACTGAGGCAATCCATAGTGTTTGTTTAATAAATATATTCGGAAGAATCAGTTCTAGAATAAACCCGTTTTTAGTAAATGCTATAACTGCAATTTTTCTAGCTTAAACAACACCAATATATGTACAATCTAGGATTTATATAAGAAATATTTGTAGAACCTAAGGACTGAACAATAATTCTTAGCAGGCCGAGAACATTTTATTTATAAAAATTTATTAATAAAACAGGTCAATTTTCAGTTTCTAGGGTTCCGTATCCAAAGGGTAAAACAGGACCCTATTACTAAGACTTCACTGTCCGTCCATTTGTTTGTCTTTCAATCCGTCTGTCACCAGGCTGTATCTCATAAACAGTGACAGATAGTTGTAATTTTCGCAGATAATGTATTTCTGTTGCAAATACTAAAAACATAATAAAATAAATATTTAAAGGGGCTCCAATACAACAAACGCGATTTTTTTTTTTTGCAATTTTTTTTTCGATTTTAATAACGACAACTGGTACACGCTTGAAATACACACAGAATATTAAATTATATATTTACTTTAAAAATATATAATTAAAATAAAATAAATATTTAAGAGGGGCACCCATAAAACAATCGTGATTTTTTTGCATGGCCCGCACTTGGTCTGTTTTTTACCAATATCTAAAAAATTATAGGTCTAATCGACATTAAGTATTTACTAAATTTGAATTTGTTCTTTACAAAATTTTACTTAAGGATAAGCTATTGCGAAAATTCACAATTTTGTTTTTATATTGCAAAATTTGCGTTTAACGTAAAAAAGGGCAAATATTTCAAAATTAGGTAAATCAACCAAATTTCTTTGAAAATTAATGTCACTCCTGCAAAGTGTAGATGTTGGAGTGCCCAAACTACTTAGTACACCTATTCGCTAAAATCAGACACCAAAAAACAATATGGTGATCTTTTGGAAAATGTTAGGTGTAAAATAGGAACGTGAATAACTTCAGTCCAGGATAAGATCAACAACTTACAGAAGAATATTAGAAAATGGAAATCAAAAGATACTTCGTGAGTCTGACCCGCACTTGACCGGTTCTTTACAAATCTCAAAAAATATGCGTCTAATCGACATTAAGTATGTACTAATAGAATTTGTTCTTTATAAAATTTTACATAAGGATAGGCTATTGCGGAAATTCACAATTTTTATTAATTTATTTATTTATTTAATTAGAAAACCAACAGCTTAACATTATTACAATAAATAATATAGGTACATTTCATATTTGTAAGGCTAACAGGTTCCCCTTAAATTATATATTATATCGGCTAGTGCAGATTTTAGGGTTTCGAAATGTTTAATGGGAGTTTAAAAAATTAACAAAACAAAACCAAACAAAGGAAAGGAAAAAGAAAATTAGGTGTGATTGATACATTTTTGTACAATTCCATTTTTAAATACGTGCTTAGTTAAATGAAATATGTCAATATCTCCAAAGTAAGTGTTATATTTGCGCGCAATTCGCGTAAGTACAGAATTGCTGGCGTAATTTGTTGAGTGAGTAGGGATGTGCCACATTGTTTTTATATTGCAAAATTTTGTTTTTATATTGCAAAATTTGCGTTCAACGTAAAAAAGGGAAAATATTTGAAAATTATTTAAATCAACCAGATTTCTTTGAAAATGAATGTCACTCTTGCAAAATGTAAATGTTGGAGTGCCTAAACTACTTAGTATACCTATTCACTAAAGTCCAAAAACAATATGGTGACCTTATGAAAAATGTTAGGTATAAAATAGGAACGTGAATAACTTCAGTACAGAATAAGATCAACATCTTACAGAAGAACATTAGAAAAAGGGAATCAAAAGATACTTCACGTGTCTGAACCGCACTTGGTCGGTTTTTACCAATATCTAAAAAAATATGCGTCTAACCGACATTAAGTATGTATTAATAGAATTTGTTCTTTATAAAATTTTACATAAGGCTTTAAAAGGCTATTACGGAAATTCACAATTTTGTTTTTATATTGCAAAATTTATGTTTAACGTAGAAAAGGGAAAATATTTCAAAATTAGGTAAATCAACCAGATTTCTTTGAAAATGAATGTCACTCTTGCAAAGTGTAAATGTTGAAGTGCCTAAACTATTTAGTATACCTATTCACTAAAATCAGACTCTAAAAACAATATGGTAACCTTTTGAAAAACGTTAGGTATAAAATAGAAACGTGAATAATTTCAGTCTAGGATAAGATCAACATCTTACAGAAGACCATTAGAAAAAAGTAATCAAAAGATACTTCATTTTCCGTTATTTGTAGAATCAAAAATTTTTTTTAATTAACTTTGTAGTTTGTAGTAGTAGTAGACTTTGTAATTGGTTATAAATAAAATTAAAAAGCCTTTGATTGCTTATCTTGCTTATTAAAATGATACAGATTAACTATTATTTTTAAATTCCGAAACCATCTTTTAGAGATTAAAAATAATAATTGGATATAAATAAAAAAGGAAAGTGCTGCTGAGTATATCTTATTATTGCAATAATCAATAATAAGATAATCAAAGTAAGCTTTTTAGTCAAAGGCTATTTCTTTCCTTATTATTAACAAACTACAAAGCCATGGTTTCTTCATTTTCATAAAATAAAAAAGGTATTGTTATTACCTTTTGATTAGTTTTTGTCCCATGTCGATACGTTATGAAAAAATTAGATAATTTGAAGATTTGTACAATTTTGACAAGTTTACCTTTTTTACGTTGAACGCTAATTTTGCGACATGAAAAAAAATTACGAATTTTAACAATAGCCTAGAGAGAAATTTTAGAGGTAAGGTTTATTAATATAAATGTTATCGACATTTATATTAATAAATCTTACCTAAAAATTTAAACACACATATCTTCCTAAATATGGGCAAAAAATTGTAAAAAATCCGTTTATTTTTTATTCTTTATATATAAAATGTCTCTGCCCTACAAGGTCAATACATTAGGCTTATTAATAATAAAATTGTAGTTATAACGTTTACTGGAAGCAAGTACTATTTCCTCCTGACTAATAGGCCGGTTGTCAAGTTTAGACTACTGCAAAAAAGTCAGATATTCTTAAATGATTAAAAATGCATCATGGATTGCTCATTTGTGACTCTAGGTAAAAGCCGATACTTTTACCTTCATGTTTTTTTCCCTCAAAAAAGTTGTTATGATAATCTTATTTTATTTATTATTATTATATTCTCTTATTTTACCTATGCCGATGTCTGAAATCAAATCTCGCAATTAAATTTGATCCACTTCCCAGTTACCGTTTGTGCTGAAATTTTATATACGTATGTAAATTGGATGACAATGAAAACTTATTATGAGACAGACCTGATCTGATGATGGAATCGGAAGGTGACCACAGGAACTCAGTAATTAAATGGTTAAAAATCGTTTAATGACAAGACTCTATCAAATTTGAGCTCGTTTGATTCGTGTTGACGAGCACTTTATTACTTGGTGGTAACTAGGATCCTCCAGGGTCCGATGATGAAGCCAGAAGTTGGCCATAGGAGCGCAGTAATTAAATGACAACTCTATTGCGTTTGTGCTCGTTTGTTCGGTGTTGACGAGCACTTTGGTGCTTGGTGTTAGCTAGGATCCTCCAGGGTCCGATGATGAAGCCAGAAGGTGACTATGAAATTCCATTCTATAAATGTTTTGCTCACGGATTAAAAGGATACGCGTTTTAAGACAATTTTTTACTTTGTCAGCGTAGCTTGCAATTACATACAGAAATACAGAATTATACTACTTACGAATGAAATAGAATCATTTCAAGGATAATTTTTAAACCTTATCATCTCATTCAGTAAGATAAAACAGTACAACATGATTTATTTCAATTTTTCCCAGTATGAAAATTTTGACAGTAATATGAGCGTTTGCTTATATGCACGGTGACACGTTTACTTCCCAATGGCGTGTCTATTAGTATTCATGTGGTCTGTGGTTTTGCTAATAAAAACTTAGTCAGTCCTACTGGAAGTAACAAATGATTAAAATAAGTAACAGGCGAGATCGTGGACAAACGCTTCCCTATCGATAATAAAAAAAACGTAAAAAGTTGAGTAAACCAGTAAGAGGTAATCAAATAAATAAATGATTTTCAGCCTTAAACAACTGAAGATGAATTCTTTAACGCCAACACCGTTACTACAATTTCATCCGGGTACTTTGGAATACGTAAGAAAACAGTATGACCTTCATCACCCTGCCTTAATAGACAAATCAATTGATATTCTCGAAGAATGGATACGTCAACAAAACCATTTCGTTAAAAAAGCTTTTGGTAAGTAAGTATACAGGGTTACTTTTAAAAGTCCGGCCAAACTTTTAAATTAGCTTTTAATTTAACTAAATATTGAATTTTTAACTTAATTTAACTAAATATTGAACTTAACTTTTAATTTAACTAAATATTGAATTGAAAGTGCGTTTGTTAATTATTATTGTAAAAATATTACTATGCGTTCCAACTAAGAATAGGGTCGCGCTTGTTATCAATTTCATACAAGTGTGAAATTAGTAATGTCAGTATAAAAAATATTTGTTTAAAAAAATATTACTGATTTATTGAAGAACAAATAACGTTTTAATAATGTTATTTTCATCAATAAAAAATTATTAAAAAACATCAGTCTAGCTGTTCATCTATTTAAATGTAAAAAAGTCGTGCTAGTTACACCACTTAAAGTGAAAAACGACGGGGGCAATTTGGTTGCGATTTTTGTGGGTTTAGGTTGTCTTTGTCCAGAATAACAAGTAAAAATTAAAGTGGCTAAAAAGTATTAAATGAATAAAAAATATACCAATTAGAATTAATTTTTTTTAAAGTATTTCTTTTTTAGAGTTTTTTTGCACAACTTACTCATCACTTATGAAGTTTTTGCAAAATGCGGAGCAATATGTCATCCTGACAGTCTTAGTTGGAACGCATAGTACAAGATAATATAAAAATATTCGTTTAAAAATATCCCTTTTTTATGAATTTGATGCACCGAGTCTTGTGAATGCTGCCAGTGTGTCATTTTACATTTTCCTATAATTACGATGCTAACAATTGTGTAATCTATCCCTCTAAGTACATTTTTCCAATGACTTAATTTGGTTGAAGGTAATAAAATATTTTAGTTCGAATATTGCGTAGGTAATTAAAATTATACCCATGCGTTTTGTTTTTTTGTGTCGGATAAAAATGAAACCTTGAATTTTTAAATTTTTTTTATTACATAAATCGAACATATCGATTCTGAACTGCCTCTGAAAATTTGGCCGCACCTTTAAATGTAGGTAACTCTGTATAGGTAGGTATGTCTCTTATTTTGTAGTTTGTGTTATTAATAATGGCTTTGATACAAATATTGAATTGTAATTTATATGTCACACATTAGCAAACAAGCAAATGGTTCTGTTGATAGAAAGGGACAAAGAAAAAAGTAGAAAGTCTCAAATGCCTGGGATATAATACCCCCAATTCGTGTCCTACAAATAAGTTTATCAACTTTTAAATCAAAATATAAATGTTATTTAATAAATTTCAGGATTATTTGTAAATATATACATATATATGTGTATATGTATATATATATATATATATATATATATATATATATATATATATATATATAATGTCCAATATATCCTATGTAATTTTTAACTGGCCAATTTTTATTTTTTTAACTATTACTATTTGTCATACTTTTTCTACAATTAAGAATGTACACACATGTATATATAATAACGTTTTGCACATGCTGTAAGTTCGTTTGGTGTCAGATAAATAAGGGATACTGAAAACCAGTGTTGACGCTCACCAAGCCTCAACAAATACTGAGTTATTCACTTTTAATGGACTCAATTTATCACTCACTATTACTATCACCTTTTGCTCTTTATTTTAGATATAAGTAAGTTTTTTTTAGCATAAGCTTCGATTTGTTTCTTTTTTTTGATTTTGTTTGGTAAATGACCATTAATAAATAATTTCTTCTTCTTATATTATATAAATTTACTTGCTACTTTACATAAAAGAACAAGCATTGATGCTTGGCTTGAATAAGTAAGACTGTCAAACTTTATATCACCTTTGCGACTTCTCGGTTGCAGAACTCTACCACCGAATACTCGCGATGTCATATTTATTCATCATCTGTTTAACTGTCTGAGATGAAAATAAACTGTAAATTCTTCCAAATGTGCTGGGACTAACACGGGACCAATACAGCAAAAATTGAATATTTTTTTGTTAATATTCAATACTGAAAAGAAGATTTCTCACGGCCATCGTTCGAATCTTAAATAAATTACTTATTTTCGTTATCAAAAAAATCTAAGTATCATATTTCTTGACTTATTTTAGTCAAGTAGTTTTACTTTTTACCATTCTGACACAAAATTTAATAAAAGTCATAAATGTTGACCAGTTTCCTTTTGAGGAAGTCGCAATAATGTTAATACTTGTTATTGTCATTTTCTTGTTTGGAGGGTAAGGGAGCCGGTAGGTTTACGCATGTGGCATTGTCATCCTGCCATGTGGAAAGCAATGTTAACCATTAACATTGTTCGAATCTATAGGCGATGGTTTTTCTTTTCACCAGAAGAGAAACAACTTCTTGTTTGTTATTTAATACATAATATAAAAAAAATAAAAAAATTCCATATAGGTATATACATAGTTTGAAGTTTCCTTGGCATTCTTCAGCGTAAGGTTTCTTAACTTTTCTGTGCCATTTTTCTATAAAAACATAGTCCATTCTCGGTTGTGCATTTAGCTACTTTTATCTGATCGTGTAATGTTTAAAATGAAATTACTTATTTAATTGAAAAAAAGTAAATTAAATTAATTTTGAACATTATTCTCCTTAAAAATAAAAAGATTTAGATTGATTCTTAAAATGCCTTGAATAAATACTTAGTTGAAACTCCGACATGTTTTGCTCGTTAATTTATTTTCATTAAAATTGACATAATTCATGTGCATAATTAAATTTTACTTTACAGCTCGAGACTTCTTAGAAAGAACAATAATTTTGAGTAAGGGATCTGTAGAGAGAGCCAAGAAAAAATTGGATAAAATGTGTACATATAAAACACTGTTGCCTAAATATTTTACGCATGATATTAGTGAACGCCGAAAGTGGGATGTTTTGTAAGTTTTATATTATTGCAATTGTATATTATTGCAATGGCCTGTTTTGGTGGTCTTTGTCATTGTCGTGTTCCAGTTTGGACGGTAAGGAAGCCGGTAAATTTATGCATATTATGTCATTGCATTGCATTGTGTTTGGATAAAGATTATAATAGAGTTTGAATTTGTTGTTCCTGCTTCTTATCAAGAAAATTTCCATCCGGAGTCAGGCCAAACTCTTGTTGAAAGACAGCGATAATCAATAAAGTCATTTAGTGTGACCATAAAAATCACCAGCCATTTCATCAACTAAAGACGTGACAAAACGTTAAATCCAGTGGGGATAAAGTTTTTTAGGTTACCCCGTGTATGAATTTCATAGAAACTTACACGATGCAATCTGCAGCCTGTTGTATTATAAAATTTGTTCACAAATCCTCCACGGGAACAACTTTTTTTCTGGATAAAATTATCTCATTTGCTATTTCAGGTCATCTACCTGTGCACAAAATTCCATCCAAATCTCTAAGCCGTTTGCGTGATCGAGTAAAAAATTTCCAATTCCAAAAATCCATAAAATTTATCAATGAATTTTGACAAAAGGTTTGCATTATGATTTGATTTTTATTTTTCAATATTGTTTCATTCAGTAGTCTTATCAGGGCGAGCGAAGCGAGCCCTACACTAGGCCACTTTGTATGCACTTTTGTGGTATGTGTTATGTGTGAAAATATCGCACTTCGAGGTTTGAGCTTTGACGTGGTAGTTATTTAAACTACGTACGGTACGTCATATCTAGATATGACGTACCATTAAAGTACCATTTTATAAACACTAAGAAAAAAAATTAAAAAATACATGTATTAGAATTTTATTACTACTAACGCCATCTATTAGCAAACGAACGAGTTAAAACGCTAACGAGTTAAAACGTTACTTTGGCGTGGTAAATTTAATTCATTTTCATTCACTCCATTTTAATACAATATTAATCTATTAATACACTTGTACTTTTTAACTTCCTGCTACTGCTGATAAGGAAGTTACTGATTTGGTTCCGATTTTCAACAATCGAATTTTCACCAGATGTCCGCGTTTTAGAGGTCCTAGGAACCTTTTTCGACTATTTTCGCGATGACGTCAGTGTGTCTGTATGTATGAATGTGTGTGTGTGTGTGTTCGTGTCTGTGTGTATGTATGTCTGTATGTAAACATGTCATAACTTTTGAACGGCTGGACCGATCGAAATGCGATTGATGGCATTCGATTGGATTCCACTCAACTTGGACTTCCTGAAAATTTTAACCAAATGAGCCCAAGGGATTTTGATAAAATTTTGAATAAACCCAAAAAGAAATTTTGTTGAAAGATTTTTTTAATATAACTTCCAGATTAATGTACTGATTGAGTACAAAAACTAATCAGCTATATTCTCAAAAAAATCAAGTCTAATGCATAAATTGCATCAAATTGGTTTATGTGTGTGGAAGTAATCGATGAAAATTTTGAAAAAAGTCTTTTTTCGACATAACTTCGAAATATTTCAACCAATCATTTTTTAGTATTCTACAATATTTTAGTACTAAAGAAAATTACGTCGTTTGCCGTTTTAAAATTCAAAATCGAATCTTATTTTCAAAAGTTACAGCTTTTCAAATATTAACATTACGTTGTTAGTAGCAAACTTAATGTTTTTGAAATAACTTTCAGGCTAATATACCGACTGACCTCAAAAGCTTATCAGCTTTTCTCCTTTAAAAACTGCGTCAAGTACCGTTAATTGGATAAAAATCAGTCACTTTGTTTGGTATCTATCAATGACGAAAATTTTTGAAAAAATTATTTTTGACATTGCTTTGAAATTTTTGAACCTACCGATTATTTAGCTAAAGCAATAGTTAAATTGAGTTGAATGCCATTTGAAATTGACCATTTAAAATTTGATCAATTTGATCATCGTTTCCAAAATATACAGTTTTTCAAAAATCAATGTACTGCCATTTTTATCAAAATAAACTGCATGTATGATTGTTTCGTTGGTTCATTCGTGTTTTCTTGCTGTTTTTTGTGACTTAGCAATTGAGATATTTCAATATTTCTTAAAACTGAAAAAAAATCTATGCTTATAGTTTTTACTCTTTTGAGCTTAAAATACCTTAATTTAGCGGTAAGTTTCAGGGATGGCCTGCAAGGTCAACCGTTTACAGATTTTTCACAATATGATTATTGTGAAACAGTACAAGTGTATTAATTGATTAGTATTGTATTGAGATAAATTTTCAATCTCAGCCCGAGGGTAAAAATCTAAAAAAGGTATGGTCATGCCCGTATCCCTGAAGAGGTAGGCAGAGGTACAACGTGTGCATCCACGATTAGCCGAAGATACCAGCCTATCACCAACCGGGCACTTTTCCAATCTCGGGCAACGTTGTTTTTATTAGAAAATTAAAAAAAAAACACATTTTTAATTTGGAATCGAACCCAGAGGGTTTTTCTGAGAGAAAAATTCGAAGAATTTATTCGCTGAGTTTCTACCGCCAATTCT
This sequence comes from Apodemia mormo, assembly GCA_036924255.1. NCBI lineage: Eukaryota > Metazoa > Arthropoda > Insecta > Lepidoptera > Riodinidae > Apodemia > Apodemia mormo. The sequence continues at coordinate 14,872,681 of JAUPFN010000020.1, forward strand.
TCGTGCCTGCGGTAAGTCCAATATTAATCCTAAAAACTTTGAAGGTTAATTAAATTAAAAAAAAATTTTCGAAAATCGATCTTATCTTAGCAAAATGTTAAAAATGTGTTTTTCTTTATAAGATTAACTTTCATTTTTAATACCCATTTTCCTTGAAAACTCTTTTGCAAGAAAGCTACCATAAATGAAAATTGATTTCTATCAATATTAATTAGGCTTTAAGAGCGGCGATGATTTGGTGGCGCGAGATGGATCTTGAGTTGCTACATATTATAGGTAGGACGAACTAATTACAGGTAGACCAGAAAATGTGGTGTAAAATTTTAGTAGATAACCTTTATATTTGTTCTGTGTAGATAACATTGATAATAATAAAAATCGTGTTTTTAATAAATCAAGAAAATTTTAAAGAATTTTTCTTGTAAGTTTAAAAGAAATTTGTCTTAGAAACATGTTTTTTTTTTATTTTGGTTTTATTTTGCTGCGCCCTTCTAGACCAAAGCCTGACGACGCCTTTGATGCTAATATAATGTGTGGATAAAAATACGCTGGCTTTTTTTTAGGTTAGATAATTATATAATGAAGGCCATACATTAAAAGATGTAATTCTCATAAAAATACTTTCTTAACAATATTACTAGGTAGTATAATTTGCGAGCCCTTACAAAGCTCTGCTTTTTGCTAGTATACTTAGTAACAATTTTGTTTGTATGATTAATCTGTGTAGTTCAAACACTTGCCCTAAATCATTTGATGCCCCTTGTTGACTTTGGGTTGTTTTACCTTGACCATATATTATTCTGTTAGCAGATCGTAAGGCAAACGATTGGTTATACGAGTCACCACATCGTGATTACTAGGTGGTAGAGTTCTGTACTCTACTCGTTTATCTGCAGTAAATTGATTCACCAGATTCTACTTTCTAATTGCATTGCGATTTTGTTGATAAATGTTCGATCTTCTCACTTGTAGGAATGCACATAACATTACAATCCATACAGCTGACTTTGCTTCGACATGAAATAATTATTTAAGCATCTACAAACACAAGTGTCATGACATTAATATGTTCCAAGGCGCTTAATAACAAATTTCATAAAAATAAACCATCGTCTTCAGAGGTTGTATAAAACTGAACTCACCGCTTTTTTTATTTCCCCGTTATTTTTCAAATATTTTATGACATGAATCTATAACACAAAAAAATCAAAACAGAAGTTAATATAAAGGCTTTTTTCAGACCCGATGGACTCCTACCAAATTTGACACCCGATCATTACAGAGTTTATATATTAAAAAATATTGGTCAAAAATTTAAAGAGCCCTATATTGGCTACTATCAGCAAGCTATAAGAGTATGTGTTTCTATTTATATAATAATTTTAGTATTAATAGTAAAATAACAATTAATAATTAACCATTATAAGGTGATTTTCAGTTTTGTACTCGTATAATGAATACCTACTCGAAAAATCGTAAGTTTATGTGTTTTCTTCAGAATTTCTTCTAATCATACTTTTGATACACACATTGGCAACCGACTCATCAAAATAAGCTATACTTAAAGGCAATTTTAATAATGATATTGATTTTTTGGTTAAAAAAATATCTACAAAACCTAGGAGGAATCGTGTGATACACTTGGGGTATTCTGTGATTTTATATAAGGCATTCGCTTGTACAGATCATAATATCTTAATCAGAAAGCTACATTATTATGGAATTAGATACAAGGTTTTTGATCTTCTAATTTCATAATCAAATGGAAGAATTCATATGGTTTGTATTAATTGTATAAGGTCTTATAGTGCCATTCTAATCATAGTTGTTCCACAGGGCTCTATTCTTGGTCCATTTGTGTTTCTCATATACTTATGACCGCCCCGTCGGTCGAGTGGTTAGCGACCCTAACTACGCAATCGGCTCGGGGTCGATCCCCGACAGGAACAAGCATTTGTGTGATGAGCATAGATGTTTGTATTTCTGGGTTTGGGCGTTTATCATTTACGTAACAGTATTTATATATGTATTTCTATGTATTAGTATCATTGACTAACACCCATAACACAAGCAAATAATTTTCTTACTTTGGGGTTAGATCAATAAGTGTAATTTGTCCCGTTAATATTTATTTATTTATATACTGATTAATGCCTCACGATAGAGATGCTGCTGATAAATTATAGATGATCCTGATGTTGACGATAGATGATACAACGGAGGTAAACAAAATCTGTTGAGTGTATAGTGATCAATGCGTTTATAGCAAGTTGCCAAATTAATACATGTATCATCAGTTACAAAATGCATCGTTAGGCAAACGTGGCGTGCGAGTGCAATGACACATTGGCTTGTACATCTTGCTAGTCTAAAAAAGTAACAAAAACAAAACAAATCAAACAAAATATACTTTCAAAACAAAAATTATAAACAACAGAAATATGAAGGTACAAAATAGTATCCTCAAGTACGTATCCCCAAAGTATGCAGAGGTACCACCAGTGTAGTGATTGGCCGAAGATACTTAGAGACACAATGTGGCAAGTCTTTTGCTAACCGGGCACTTATCTAATTCCGGGCAACGTTATTCTTATCAGAAAACTGGAAAACATATTTTTTTTATTTGTCCGACTCGGGAATCGAACCCAGGACCCCATTTAATCAATACCGACACCGGACCACTAAACTTCATAGGTGTTAAAAATAATATAAATGATTTTTATTTTTATTTCGCTAGAGTATTGCCTATATACGCAGAATTTTGTTAAATCATAATCTATATAAATATGTACCGGCAGGGGGGTGTTACTATGCAGTTTAGGTATATTCGGCCACGCGCGTCACCCGGGCGTTCCGCCCAGCAGGCTTAGGATAAGCAACACGATAAAATTTTATCGACCCGTTTTCTCGACATTTGCGTCACTTTCTCGATTCGCTAACGCATTTGACACTTGATTCGACATGATACTTCAAAGGAAGAGAAAATGATCAATTTTACTCGACAGCAGTTATTTTCTCTACCGATCGAAACGTCTTGCTGTCATTTTATCGATTTCATATTTGTCATTTGACACTTCGTTAAGATGTTGATAACCTTACTATTTCATAGTATTATACTTTAATTATACAATAATTACAATAACAATATTTTTGATTTCTATTCATTTTATTAAATTCACTCATTTTATTTGTTACTTAAGAAAATAGTAAATATATAAATTTCGGTCCAGTGTATATATGTGAGTGGTTACGCAAAAAGGGACCTCAAGGGAAAATAATTGATTTCGAGTAAATCACGTTTAAAATGTTGAGTCGAAATGAGAGAGGCGCGGGGTGTTTTATGTTAGTGTCGTTAGTGAGCGACTTCGTCAGTGAGAAATAGCACGTGTTTGCGATAGCTGTATTATTGGCGACTTATTTATTCGTCTTTTACTTGTCTTTATGTGCGCGCTAGAAAAAGAAACTAGTGTGCGCTGTGTATAAGGTGTAATATTTTCAAAACTGCCTCGGCTTACATAAAAAATCATTAAAAAAAAACTACGGCACCTAAAATTATTTTGATTAGAACAAAACAAAGATGAAGGACCATAGAATCAGAATTTATCAAAAAAGAAAAACCGTTTCCAATCCCTTCAGGTCCCTTTTTGCGTAACCACTCACATATTTAATAATGATGGCAGTTCCATATTATACCTAATATATGTGCTAAATATCTACGGAGAAAAAAATTGTGTGATCTTTTTACACGACTGACGGAGCGTTCCAATCTATGGCGCTTCAATAAACCCAATATCCTTGGCTCTCTAAATAATATAGACCCTTGTGAATTTTGAGGTGTATAGCCACACACGGATCAAGGCATGCCTTTTCAATTAAAGGTAAGTGAACATAAGAGACTTGTAATTCAGTTTGTAGTAGATATGACAGCCATCCAACTTTATTAACTGTTGTAACAGAATATCTTTGTAGTAAAAACTAATTTGACTTATGTGAACTCAATAAAGTTATATTTTTTCAAAAGTTACCTATAGTTTTTCGAGTTTCTTTTTTAAACAGCTAATATGCTACATATACATGTCAAGTGTATGTTAAATTTCAGCTGGATACATAGTAATAAACCTTTTCTTGGTGGTCACAATGCTTACAGCCACATACCGACAAACAACAACAATGCTTACATCATAGAATAATAACGCAAATGTGTTATTTCTCTAAGACTTACATTGCTTATATATTTAAGGAGTTTCCATTTAAGTTATATTCAGTCAAAAAAAGTATTTGTTTTAATCAGTAGTTTTCAGACCAAGTTCCATGTATGATTAACATACAACTAGTATGTATTATTTTTTGTAATATTCTTAACTTAAAATATCTAATATGAAACATGAAGTTCTCAATTAGGTACCTTCATGTGTAAACATTATTATTTTATATTTGTCTACATTTAAAGATAATATACCATACAGGAAGGCAGTTAGTTCTTGTTATTATTGTTTATTTTTATTACAATAATATGTCAATAAAAAATATAATTATTATTTGCAGATAAGACTCTAACTGCAGAATTCTTAATATTAGTGAAAAAATATTCTAGAAGAACAAATGATGCCCTCATATGGCATGATTGAAATGCGAAGACTACATAATAGAAGATATCGACGGGTCCTACATATACTGGTGCAACTCGCAAAATAACAGAAACTATTTTCTTGCATCAAAAGCCTTAAAATTACCTTATATTTGTCCTAATGTAGTAAAGTTAACACTTCTAAAAGAAAATACTTGTAAATATCAGATAGACGGGTCCTACGTATACTAGTGCACTTTGTACTTTTGTACAAATTTTCAAATACTTCTATTGATTTATGTCAAAATTGCAAGTTACAGAACATTTAATCCGGTTTCCAGAAAGTTGTGTCATTGCACTTGCACTAGTATACGTAGGACCCGTCTATCTGATAATTACAAGTATTTTAGAAGTGTTAACTTTGTTGCTTTTGTTGTTTTTTAATCAAAGTGATTTTAGTAATAACAATACTTTTTATTATTAAGCTTAGTGGATTATTAGTATAATAAAATACCTTAGTGTTGTATAACATTTATTTAAAAAATACTTACTCTAGGCAAACCTTCTATCTAAGTATTAAACAATTTTATACAATAAAATTAAACTTATAGTCATCAGTGGCTAATTTTAAGCATAAGTTTAATGACACATTATTTATATTATTTAATTTTTTAATGCCAAATATAGATTTTACTATATGGAACAGTCTTGAGAAATAATTTTTATTTTCTTAAAGTTACAAAATGAATAAATCACATATAAAAGTATAAAAAGTGTGTAATTAAGAAATAAAATATGAAGCAGTCTTGTAAAGAAAATTAAATTTGAGTTTTAAAAAATATACAAACACATCTACTTTACTAAACTAACAATTATTATTAATGTTTGTACTTCTCAGACTAGATAAATAATTTTTACTATATATCACCTTATGACTTAAATTTATTAAAGTGTATCTTTGAATTTTCACTAATGTAGCAAACTTATAGAAGATTACACATACTATATTAAAGCTATAATATTTTAAATTTAATTGTGAGTGGTTACGCAAAAAGGGACCTGAAGGGATTGGAAACGGTTTTTTTTTTTAATAAATTCTGATTCTATGGTCCTTCATCTTTGTTTTGTTCTAATCAAAATAATTTTAGGTGCCGTAGTTTTTTTTTAATGATTTTTTATGTAAGCCGAGGCAGTTTTGAAAATATTACACCTTATACACAGCGCACACTAGTTTCTTTTTCTAGCGCGCACATAAAGACAAGTAAAAGACGAATAAATAAGTCACCAATAATACAGCTATCGCAAACACGTGCTATTTCTCACTGACGAAGTCGCTCACTAACGACACTAACATAAAACACCCCGCGTCTCTCTCATTTCGACTCAACATTTTAAACGTGATTTACTCGAAATCAATTATTTTCCCTTGAGGTCCCTTTTTGCGTAACCACTCACAATTGTTTTCTAAAATTTAAATATCTCTTGTGAAGTCGCATAACCAGTAATGAAAATTCAATACCAAAAATTAATTTACTATATGGTATGAGTAGTATGGAATTTCACTTCAAAATAAAAAATCAACAAATAGAATAGCAATTTTTATTATAATTTTTCCTAACTTAACATTACCTTTCTTTTAATTTAAATTTTAAAAATTACACATATTAGGAACATTAAGCCTATCATGTTATAAACTTAATTGCTTTCTACAAATTTAAATTTATTTTTCAATCTTGCATAACCATTTAAAATGACAAGAAAAATATAATATTCAACATTAACTTATAAATCTTAATCAACAATTTCAAAAAATGTAATAAATAGAAAGGCTTCTTTTTAACTATTTCCATTACACGCTGTTTAGTCAACCTGTAAACAAATATATCTTATCAAAATGTTGTTATATACATTTATATAATATATTTTTTTAAATTGTCTCCAGTCTCCAGTCTTGCACATTGCATTTTGTGTAGCGTTATATAGATTTGTATTGTAAAGTACATAATGGGGTCGAAGACAATTGGTTGCCTTTATAAAAGGTAGTGACAGAAGCCTACACTGTTGTCCAGAGAAAGCTTCTCATATTATTCAGGAAAATTTTACAAAAATCAAGTTTTTGAAATAATCTTGAATTTATGATATTAATTTTGTAAAAAACCACAACCTTGACGAAGAAAGAAATATATTAAAATATGTTTGAAATTCGATTTTTTCAGTCTACCTTGTTAGATGATTTGTCATGAAGATATGTATGTAAATAAATACTTACACAAAGTATTCCATTGTTTTCCTTCCTTCCTCTAGAAACTATAATGTATGGAATATTTGCAGAATATATGGTGTTATGCTTTCCCAATATTAAAGACTTTAATCTTTGGTGCTACAAGTCTAGTCCATGAATCCATTAGGTTAATGTGGAAGATTAGCCATATACATCTATAGGTATACCACGGTGACATAGTTAATTTGTGCCATACTTTTTATCCTGAAAGGAAAGATATCATTATTTTTAGTTACCTACTTATATAGGGTTTTATAAAATAAAGAATAAGTATAAACAAATACTTACGTTTTATTTTGTGTTCCCATTTTATATAAAACTATTATATAATATACTAGAATTATGAAGAATGATGATGATTTTACACATGTGAGAACCAAACAGTATAAACCAATAATTCCGTGTACGTAATGGTTAGATAATTAATTACAAAATACAAGTTAGGTACAATACTTTTTGACGTAATGTAAATAAACTTTGAATTTTTCGTATAGAGAAAATAATTCTATCATCTTTGAATTCTCGTGGTACTCAGTGTTACCATTTACCAATTCTATTCAAAAATCAAACTACATACAAGGTTTTCTACAAAATTCAGTAGAAAACTATAAATGTAAAAGGTTAATTTAAAGCTGGTGCTTATTTTGTGTTATTTAATGTTACTATTAATAACATACACTCAGGAAAAATAATAGATAAAACATATAATAATAATCAAAATATTAATCAATCAAAAATAACAAAAAGAAAATCGAGTGTAGTTCAAACTTGTTTTTTTTGTTAGAAGTAGAAGTAAGAAGACTAAATATAATTAAATTTTATATACTCTTTGAGTAAGACTTTGGATTAAAGAGAGATAAACTGAAAAGTCGAAGAAAAATGTTTTTCGTTTTTGAAATGTAAATCATTGACCGTGGTGGTAACTATTACTGTGATTCAAGGGTAATTTTGTCATACACGTACCTAAAGTGGAAACTTTTGTTAGTCCGACATTCTAAACTTTCCCTATTTTATCTATCTTTATTGGTTACCCGATTTGAGATTTTTCAAAGATAGAAAAGATGGTTGTCTCGTCAAAATGAAGCTGTTCACAAAAAATCAGTTTGTTATTAATCAAAAAAAGTTTGTTCTCAGGACCACGGTCTAACAGTAAGTTTTAGGTTGGACTGCTTGCATGTGGCTGATTTTTGGAACTATTAATAGATAACATTATTTGTAATATAAAATACTGTGTAATGTATTCTATTCTATCTTATTTTCTAGTTGGCATAATGCTATACATTTATGTTCGTTTATCGTGATGCATTTTCGTGTCATTGTCAAATCGAGTGAAATCACAACAATTCTATGGAAGTTTCCCATAAAAAAAACACAAAAATGTTGATTGATTCATCTAAAATGATGATAATTTACTCAATAATATTAGAATTATAATTTAAAGGAATATTATAGTACAAAAAGAATAGCTTGTTAATAATAATTGTTACGCACTTTTACGCATTATTAGTTACGCACTTATACACCCAGAAATAAATACACACTGGCATCATAATTGCTCTTTATATTAAAATCTCTTATGACTCATAATTCATTGTTTCAGTCTTAAAGAGTACAAAAATGTAGTTTGAAGGTCAAAACTAAAAAGAGAATAATTCAAAAACCTGTAAAATATCTTTAATTACAACTGTAAATAGGTATGGCTTCACTAGGCTTTGGTCATATTTCCTTCGACACTGACAAAAATGAGAGATGATGACAGAAAGTTATAAAGGTAAACAAAAGCGCATAATGATAAACACAAGTTAAATGCACCAAAGCTATACCTTAAAAATTAGAATTAGTATAATGTCGATGTCTTCTAGTGGCATCATTGATTTCTCTATTCGAGTAAATTTTTTGTTTAATTTATCTCTGACGTTTTAAATGTTTATCGTGGCATGCATATTAACGTCCATCGAGATATTAGTAAATGTCAAGCAAACGTCACTTTCTCGATCGAGATGTATCTCGTGGTGTTTATCCTAAGCCTGAGGTATGCATATGGGTTATTACTCGGCTCGTACGACAGTAGCAGTAACGTCGCACTCGCGCATACTACATCAACTAGGTAGGTATAAAAACTTCTAAAGTGAAAACTCCGTGCCGACGTCCACAAATCGATCATAAAACTGGGGGCGCGCAAAGAAAAATCACGGTTCGCGCGCAGTTATAAGTTTGAATTTTGCTTGCAGGCGGTTAGCTCTGGTGAGTCTAGATATATTTTTATACCTAAACCTAACTTTTGTTAAGGAGTGAACCTTCTATACGGTAATTACTATTAGTTATTAGATGACGACGCCGCTGCTAATGGGCGCGTACCTACTCCTTGCTGCGACGGCGCCTGCCACCCATTACACTCTTGCTAATGCGTGCGTGTGTGCAATGTGCATGCATCTCCAGTATTCCGTACTGGAGTTTGCAGTAGTTGTATTTTTTGGTCGTTACTGTCCGATCGATCTGAATCCGTATGTAAAATTAAATAAGCAAAATAACGCAACTGTTAACATAGCAACAGTCGCGACTAAAAAGTAGGTCATGACACGGTGGTGTTTATCATGAATTGAGACGATATTAAAAGTAGACTTTCGAGCCAACTGTCACAGACCCTGGCGTCGGGACGTGACAATCCCATCACCCGCTGGTGGCTGGATAATCTTCTTTTTTGGAAATTATTTCGCCGGTGCAGTCATTCAACAAAAAAATGGTAGTGCCATGCTTAGCTGAATGGGCCGGCACTACCTCACTTAAAATCAACGTAAAGTAACAGCTTTGCTGTTGCATTTCGTCTGGTAAGAGGAAAATTCCCCTCTGGACATCCATGTTCAGGAGTTTGTAATCAACCTGAGCATGGATGCCCAGGCTGCCATGCGTGCTCTGGGGGGGGGGGGAGCAAAATTGCGCTCAAACACTTGGCTGCCCGAGGCAAACGGAGCAATACCTAAAAACCGACTGGTAGAGCATATACAAAATAGCAACAGATTCCGTGATACAGCAGATGCCCTCCGCGGAGATCATGATCCTTGGTGACTATAACACCCATCATGCTGAATCATAGCTCAAGTACCACGGATCACGATTTTGCTTTCGCATAATATGGTCTAACACGGTTACGATTATGGATTCGAAAGATCAAAATCGACTATCGTTTCCAAAATATACAGCTTTTCAAAAATCAAAATTTAGTCATTTTTAACAAACTAGATTACATAACCTTGAAAACATCTATGCTTAGATATAGCTTTTGCTCGTTTGAGCCCTAAGTTAGCGAGAAGTTTTGCGAATGGCCTGCAGGGTCCACCTGTTTATAGATTTTATTTAACAGTGTTTCAGTGCCTTCTAGTCTTATGATTTCATTGTCACAAATTATTATATTTTATGTTGATATATAGGGACATTTAAAGCACATAATAGTCTGTCGTCGTGATATTTAATGCCTATAGTACATCGGGTTTCGATATGAGAGTAAATGTGTCCTTTCGCATGTCGAAAGCCATGAATTGCATGATTGGTTTTGCATGATAATATAATGAGTTATATTTTGTTGATGTAGGTAGGCTGATGATGTGATTTAACTCAAAGCTTTCACTCGTAGTCAACGGGATTTTTATTTCCATAATAACGGAGACATTTTTAACGTTAGTTCGGACATACAAAATTTCGTAAAGGTATTTTATATTTTCACATTTTACGGGTACTGAGTGCTAAGTGTGAGTTTTTCTTTTCGCATTCGATCGTGAGCGGTTTGGAGTTTACTAGGAATTTGTATGTGATTTGTACAGCGCCACCTAGTGGTAAACGTGAGAAACCAGTTTACCACTAGGTGGCGCTGTACAAATCACATACAAATTCCTAGTAAACTCGAAACACGCTCACGATCGAATGCGAAAAGAAAAACTCACACTTAGCACTCTGATAGTTCTCTATTAAATTGACCGTAAATTAGGTTGAATCGCTCTTGTAATTGGTCAGGTGATAGTATGTGGGTGTCCAATCTTATTGGATAGGTATCAGTTACGGTGCTGAGAAGACTTTCTTGTGTCCGACTGATATTTGTTATCATGCTATCAATGTTTATGTGAATTAAGAGGCTAATTTGAATGCTGTATTTTTTAAATTTATTTATATAACTAGATAATTTTACCAATGGACCCTTAATCCAGGCTTTGTTATACAGTATACGATAGTATAACAAGCTACTCATAACAGCAACGTCATTTATTGAATTCAATAATAAAAAACCCACAAGAAAGCCACTTAAATATTATTAAGCCAAAAAAATACTTGTTATAATTTATATTATTAATAATATTCGCTTTTTTATTTCAGATAGCTGAATATGTTCATGCTTATGACTATTGCATCGGCTACATTATAGTATATGACTGCCGACATGCAAATATTAAAGAAGCAGCTATTAATATAGATATAGTAGAATTTCAACAGACTATGTCCATAATTACGGTAATTTTGATTTACTCGTAGATAGAATACGTAATAGAGCAGAACTAATGAAAGTTATTTATATAAATAGAAAGAGTGCTAGGAGATATATTGACAAAATGTGGGCGGATATATGTACGGGCGAAAATCCCGACTGGCACCGGCAGGCAGCAGCTGATAGGCAGTGTTTGTACTGGTCACGTATATATGTAAAAAGAACGTACATATATTTAGCATACGTTTTTCTCTTTATTGACACTTGCGGCTTATGCAATCGCATCGGAATAGCTTCTTCGTCTGTATATAATTAACGAGCGAAGCTCAAGCTATTACGTTTTTTTAATTACGTCGCTCTGCTGTGCACAAGTCTTTAAGAATAAAAACAATGAGAACCAAATTCGTTTTCTTTCTCTCTCTATGGACACAAAGGCTTTTTGCTTAGTTCGTTTTTGTATTTATAATATCTACCTCTTTAGTTACATTTGACTCATTTAAATTTGCCTTTCCTATTTCAGCTGCCATAATGCTGTTGCTTGTCGTTGTTTCCTATCATTGTCATTTGTTTGGATGATACACCCCGTGTGTTGGTCCGGGCTCATTTGAAGAATAGATCAACTGCCGTTCTGCCAGGTTAAATAGTGACCGATTGGCTGTACGTGTCTACTAGGTGATACTAGGTAGTAGAGTTTCTATTGGTTCCATCACCTTGACTAATCCGCGTCCATGCTTGTCATTGTAGTGTTCTGGTTTGGGGAGTAAGGACTTAAATCACATGCATTGCCATCCCGCCACACGGATATATATTTTTAACAAATTTTACATATATATACATATATATATATATATATATATATATATATATATATATATATATATATATATATATATATATATATATATATATATATATATTAAAATGCGTATTAATAGTGAGGTATAATTGTAATCGATTAAGGATATGAATGAGGGGCTCATGTCTTACCTCGACACTTTTCTAGCTCGTAAGTATTTAATGTGAAATAATAATACAAAGTGATGAGTTTTACGTTCCTATTTTAGGAAGGTTATAGTATAAGAATAAAAGCAATACACATAATCACCTCATCAAGCTTCGTAAGTGTTTTAGTTTCAATAATAAAACAAGCGATGAGTAAAAAACTTGGTGACAGAATCCATGTTCATAAAGATGTTGAAGAACTGTATGAATATTTACCAAAAGAAATACTTCCAATTGAGTACGGTGGAAAGGAAATATCTGTGTCGGATATCTATGGTAAGAAATTAACTATATTTAAAAATAACTTTTAAGAACTATAATCGGCAGTAATAAATACGGTAGTGACAGATCATCGCAAGTGAGTGCTATTTTAACTGGAGATTTGGACGAATAAACAATCTCACGGAAGATAGCACCTAGCGCGGGCGTTAATCTCTGGTTTAACTTTATTAGTCTGTAGGAATAACTGCAAAATAAAGTTATATTATAACCTCGCACTATATATAAAAATCAATTGCTGTTCGTTAGTCTCGCTAAAACTCGAGAACGGCTGAACCGATTTGGCTAATTTTGGGTTTGAATAAATTGTTGAAGTCTAGGGAAGGTTTAAAAAGTGCGAAAATATAGAAAAAAACAAGAGTAGTTAAAAAGGCGGAACAACGTTTGCCGGGTCAGCTAATCTATATATAAAAATCAATTGCTCTTCGTTAGTCTCGCAAAAACTCTAGAACGGCTGAACCGATTTGGCTAATTTTGGTTTTGAATTAATTGTTGAAGCCCAGAGAAGGTTTGAAAGGTGAAAAAATATAGAAAAAAAAATAAAAGTAGTTAAAAAGGCAGAACAACATTTGCCGGGTCAGCTAGTCAATGATAAAACAATGGCTTGAAGAGGTTAAGTAAAACATATGGTGTACCAATATTTATTAAAAAAAATTTGACAACAGCTATTATTAATTTAGGTATTCCACTAAAAGAGCCTAAATAGTAAAATAAATAAACACCAATGGGTGAACAGTAACATAGTTTATGACTGTGATATATAAATTACACAAGTAGCAAAATGTTAGTAATAAAAAATTAATAAACAAAAACCGGATACGTGCAAGTCGAACTCTCTCACAGAGTGTTCCATACCGTAATTTCATATAGCAAGAGTTCAGGAATCAATTCTCGTAGTTTTTTCGAGTTTTTCTAGAAATTCAGTTTCTTAAACCCTTTACTTTAAATAAAAAAAACTAGCTGGGTGACACCTAGATCAATTTTAATGGTAAAATACTATCCATATACAACATTTTGTCAAAATAGAGCCGTTTCAGAAAAACCAATTACAATTTGCGCCCGTAATTGTCCGGGCTCCTTTGAAGAATAGGCTACGCGAGTCACTGCCATCGTGGTTAGTAGGTTATAGAATTCTGCATTGTCTCGCCCGAGTCTGGTACCACCACCTTACCTATTCCTGCTGCAATAACGCCAGTGCTTTTCATTGTCATGTTCCGGTTTGGAGGATAGCCGATAAACCTATGCATGTGGCATTAAACCTTGCCACAAAATAGCAACGCACCATTAACATCAAATGGTGTCTATAGGCGATGGTTGACTCTTCCCATCAGAAGGTCCATATTATGCTTGTTTGCTACCTTATGATATAAAAAAACATACAAATATACAAAAATTGCTCGTTTCAAGTATAGGATACATTTTTATGATTAAATTACAAACGATTTTTGATTTTATGATTTAATTGCGAGAAATATTTTTTTTATTGGTGTCCGTCAATTAACGCTTTGTATTGCTAATTAATTGATACCATCTTTTACAGAAAACACATGCAATGTATTTGGGGATAAAAAATTTAATGAATACTTGAAAGCAGCATATCAAGCTCATACAATAGAAGAATTAAGACCAAAAGATACATTTAACGAAGAATATTTAGGAATGGCTGGCACATTCCGGACGTTGTGTGTAGATTAATCATATTTTACAAATTCTTTGTAGAATTTTTCATTTTTTTATAATATCAATTTAATATTATTCTCATTTAAAGGAAAAATAAATATAATGTTGTGCGTCGTCAAATATTAAAATTACTGAGTGTACAATAAACCATCCCTTGTTTTCGTACTCTTATGGTGGAATTAAAAAAACAATAAATGGGTCCACCCTTGGGATATTTCAATAAAAAAAAAGAATAATCAAAGTCGGACTACTCTGTAAAAAGTTATGCGTGGTCAAACAAAAAATATACACGTCAAATTGAGAACCAAACAAAAGAGAGTTTTTCGTCAGTTAAAAAGATTTACAGTAAAAATAAAACCGGTTCCACTTTTTAAAATTTATTATTATTTATAATCTCTGAAAGATATTTTTATTGTTAATCTGTATCATTTTCTATAAGCAAGACAAGCAGACAAGGGCTTTTTGACGTACAAAACATGTGTTTATTTAAACATTTTGGATTCTTACAAATAAAGGAATGTTAGTATCTCTTGATTACTTTTTACTCAACTGACGGAGGGTATTTCGATTGTATGTATGTATCCAATTGTTTGGCACGCCCTACAGTCCAAACGGCTGGACGGTTTTTGAGATATGAGGTGTCGTTGGACTTTGTCTAAATTGTAACAGTGACATAGGCTATACAATTTCAAAATGGCGCCGCGAATAGCGGGGGGCGATTTTTTATAACATTATATAACATTATGTTTATACTGCTGTTTTGACACAAACATTCATAAAGCGTGCCTTTTATCGCCCGGGCGCCCGAATTATTAAGATACCGATTTCCAAAGACCTACAAAAAAATATAGACGTACCCAAGCGCTCGGAACGTGAGTCACGAATGTGATGACGATGCGGCAATATGAAGCCGGCGGCTTACTAGTCGGCCGCGAGCTAGATAAAGTGAGAAACGTTCTTTTTGTGACATTATTTATTTTTAAATCATGCCATTCTGTGTGATAAACAATTGTTAAAACAATTCATGTTTTGAAAAAAGTCTTCCGGGATCACTTTTCACAAGTAAGTATCCAAATTTCCATAAATTTAACAAAACTGAAATAATATTTGATATAATTTCTCAGAACAAAAAAAATTGAAGCGGCATTGTGACAGTGTGGTAAGTTAACATACGAATAAATTTCCCCAATAATTGGGGAAATGTCCCTTTTATTTAGAAAATATATGTTAATGTTAGACTTATTGTTTTAATTGGATTCACCGTACTATATATGTGTATACTACATATATACATATTTATAAAACATTGCTCGCCATGTTTCATGCTGTTTCGTGATTGATTCACCGACTAGCGCTAGAAGATAACGTCATAAAATCATATACCATAACCAATCACGATGATGCAAACATATCAATATTATAATATAAATCATTGTTAAAGACATCCCTTTGTAACCATCAATATTAATTTTTGTAAAAAATTAAAACTTGTAAAGTTCGAATTTTTAAAGGTAAATTTTATTTTTTCATTTTTTTGTGTGTAATTTTTTTTAATCATTTACTTTTTTTTGAATAATTATTAAAACTTTACTGTCTAACTATATCTATCCATTAAAATTACAATAATATGCATTTTCATGTTAAAGGTGGATATCAAAGGGGACCTTATTTTGTTTTGAATAATTTTATATGCCTATGTGTATATATATATATATATATATATATGTAGGAAGTGGGTCAGATATGATAAATAAAATGCGGATGTGGTGATATAACAGCTCTTTATATTTTGATCAACTTTCCATTATTAATTACTAGTTCTCATTAACAATGTAAACTATAATTATTCCTTACTAGTTACTACAAATAAGTCATAATTTAAGCAATAGATAGTCAATTATAAATTGTACTGCGACTAATTTATAGTTGACAATAATAATTAACTTGTTTGCACAAAATAATTATCCAAGAGTCAAGGATAAGCTACTAGCAAGATACAACAAGTGCACCGAGCCACGCCAGAGCCTAGACTGCCTTATCGGCGGGCGCTCAGAGCCTTTTATACAGGTAGCAAAACAAGTTGAGTAGTAGGGATATCGAACGATGCGCTTGCGGGCCCAGGCGGTGCATTTGTTGTTTACACTTTACAATATTCTTGCATTTGACGACGCGGACGCCGTCACGGCCATACTGACATGCACACGTCCTCGTGTGCGCATCTTTATACATCTGAGGACAAGGAACGCCTCGTTCATCCTGACATATATTTTACAAAACTAAACATAATCTTAATTTTTTTTTACAACTCTATAATTAGCGTAATCTTTTAGCGAAATGTTACAATAGTGTGCTGGTCCGGTAACCCCTTCAGCAGCTACAACTATTAAACCTTTCTCGTCAGTTTTGAAACCGGAGACTGGATTCTACTAAGCTAGGAATCCCTCATCAATTAAAAAAAACCGGAGACTGGATTGTACTAAGCTCCCTCTCATCAGTTAAAAACCGGAGACTGGAGTGTATTAAGCTCCCTCTCATCAGTTAAAAACCGGAGACTGGAGTGCACTAAGCTCCCTCTCATCAGTTTAAAACCGGAGACTGGAGTGTGCTAGGCCGGAAATCCCTTTAGCTAATGTGCTAGACCGGAAATCCCTTTAGCTGAGAGTGCTAGATCGGAAATCCCTTTAGCTGACAGTGCTAGACCGGAAATCCCTGTAGCCAATGCTAGACCGGAAATCCCTTTAGCTGACAGTGTTAGACCGGAAATCCCTGTAGCTAATGCTAGACCGGGTTGCGATCCCTGTAGCCAAAAGGCTAGACCGGAATGAACCCCTTTAGCTGAGTCATACTCCCTTCAATGACTCTAATCTTCCTACATTTTTGTCAATCCTACATCTTTTGTCAATCCTACATGTATTGTTACATTACTTTTAATTTTACATTGATTTCTTTTCGTAGTTTTATAAGACTCCCATTTCCTATAATAATTATTATTTTTTTGCTTTTTTGTTTACTTACATTTTTAGTGATATTTTTTATCATCATTTTACTACATTTTTTTCGTTTACTTTATATCGTATTTTTTTTGCTGATGATGCAACCTCATGAACAGTGGCATTAGTTATTACAAGATTAGAGAATTTCCTTCACAGGTAGTTCGAAGATATTGAAAACTCTGACTGTTATAACTATCTACAGTATACACTGCAGTTCTAATAATATTGTATAGACCAGTTTCATGAACAAGATCATTATCATGAGTATACGCCATCACGTCATTCTTGTTATAATTTTCATTTAGGTACCTCAAGAAACTCTACAGGAATATGGGGAACTTCGCAGAGGCTATCATGGGCGCACTTATATGTCCTATTAGATCCATTGATATGTCTTAATTCGTACCTATTGATTTCTAAAATTGCGGTAGCTTTAAGGGGCCCTTATATTTTGAATCAAGTCTCGTTTAGTGTCGTTCTTCATTCCTAATAAAGACAAAGTTACCCTACACTAAAAGGTTTTAACATTTCTTTTACCTCTACTCAACCGTAAAATGTCCGATTGGGCTGATTTTGTGATTCTGTTGGATACACTGGATCTTCAAAGCTTGTAGATACTTTTGCGAGTTTTAGTTAGTTGACTTGAATACCGAATGTCAAATCAATCGGGGTAAATCCAGATACACTATACCTAATGCTGTTGAGCGCGTGTTGAATATTACCTAACCGCTCTTGCCATGGTTTGTCAGAGTTATACTCCGCTATCATTATTCAACCCTACAAGATTCGCATCACATTTTCGGACCGAGTGTTAGCTCTATATGTGCCTATCACAAGAAGATGTAAATCTGTATTGTTTTTTTTTTAAAATATCAGTTTGAGTTCAGTTGGTAATAAACTTTAAGATCGTTATTAGCGGTCTTCAAAGGGTCAAATAAATCAATTTAAGCTCGCTGGAATTAATTCAATTGGTTGTCAATTGTTTTTTTTTAAATATATATAAATACCAAGCGATCTCTATCTTTACCTACAAGGTCAGTGTTTACCACACCCTTGCTAACAGATTTTGAAATTGAGCAGGATTAAGTGTTTAAGTATTGCTAAGCATTAACCTGTTGTTGCTTAATTCCTATTCTACCTTGCTCCAAAATTTTGCGACCTAACGAAAAATTTTTATTAAGACTCATCAGGTTAAACGTGAAATATGACCTCCAAATTTAAATTTTGCCCTGTGGTTAAACATTTGATCTGTTGAGTGGAAACTACATTAGGACAAGCGACTACTTGGATTCTTGTTCATAAAACCGTTCTCTTACAAAGGAATTACAAGATATTTGTTACATGTGGCCTTCTGAACCAGAGTCAAATATAAAAAATAATTAATTTTCACTTAGTGTAATACACCATGTGACGCTCTGGAACAGATGTTGACTGGTTTTCTGTTTTCGGAACTTGATGTGGCAACTTCTTTCTTCTTGTAGCGCTTCGGACAAATGGAAGCTATGTGCCTGGGACGGGGTCACAACATACATAGCAGACCACTGGTGGTCGGCCACTGGACACGCCACCAGAGATAGTGGTAGATGACCTGCTTTCGCTGCAAGCAAAAATTATTTGAGATAAGTTTCTGTTTATCACGGCAATAGTTGTTACGATGTTCGATTCTATCACAAAAATTGTAACTTCCTCGAAATACAGTGGTGCTCTTAAATCGGTTCATATCTAAGTCTAAAAGGAAGAGATCTTCAAGTCATAATATAGCTTGCCAAGACAGCAGCTTGTGAAGTAGGTGACGGCATGACTCTTAAGTGAGTGAGTAGCTACAATGATCAGATCAACCCCGTCTATTTTTTTCTTTTCTATATTTATTTTACTTAAGGTACACCAGCTAGTAAGTTACACGACAAAAATCCTACGAGTCAGATGAAGGGTCTTTGGAACGACAGAAGCATCTCAAAAAACAAAGCAGAGGCTGGTTTGTACGCTGGTGTTCTCCATATTTACGTACGGCGCAGAGTCATAGATACTAAGAGCTGCAGACAGACGTCGCATTGATGCGTTTGAAATGTGGTGCTGGAGGAAAATGTTACGTATCCCTTGGACAGCACACAGGACCAACGCCTTCATACTAAAACAACTTGGAGTAAAGATCAGACTGTCTACTACGTGCCTTCAAAGAATTCTATAATACTTCGGCCACATCTCTAGAAAGCAAGGAGACAATCTCGAAAAGCTAATCGTGACCGGAAAAGTAGAAGACAAAAGACCACGTGGTCGTACTCCTATGCGATGGTCAGACCAGGTTTGCACCAATCTTATGTGTAAAATGTTTTATGATTCTCTGCACGCCGCTGAAGATAGAGTCCAATGGCGTAATATTGTGCTATCAAGAACGATCTAATGAGGAGGTTACGACCCTCAGTAATGAAGAATACGAAGCAAGGAGGAGGATACCAGTTAGTCATATCGTCTGCTTCATCAGAATCAAAGTGTATAAATTTAATGGGAGTTACAGAACGTGAATTAATATTTTCTACTATTTTTCAAAGAATGGTTTCCACACCACAAGCGAAAAGAGACATTTACTGTTCTACATAATTAACCGAAATAGTTTGATGCTGAAGTGGGAGTGAATCCGATCCCACTTCTGATGTAGGAAGTGGGTCAGATATGATAAATAAAATGCGGATGTGGTGATATAACAAGCTCTTTATATTTTGATCAACTTTCCATTATTAATTACTAGTTCTCATTAACAATGTAAACTATAATTATTCCTTACTAGTTACTACAAATAAGTCATAATTTAAGCAATAGATAGTCAATTATAAATTGTACTGCGACTAATTTATAGTTGACAATAATAATTAACTTGTTTGCACAAAATAATTATCCAAGAGTCAAGGATAAGCTACTAGCAAGATACAACAAGTGCACCGAGCCACGCCAGAGCCTAGACTGCCTTATCGGCGGGCGCTCAGAGCCTTTTATACAGGTAGCAAAACAAGTTGAGTAGTAGGGATATCGAACGATGCGCTTGCGGGCCCAGGCGGTGCATTTGTTGTTTACACTTTACAATATTCTTGCATTTGACGACGCGGACGCCGTCATATATATATATATATATATATATATATATATATATATATATATATATATATGTGTGTGTGTGTGTGTGTGTGTGAATTTATGTATTTATTCCGTTCATTTTTTTGTTTATAGTATTTTATAGATTTAATTTTATTGCTATTAAGTCATTGTATGCCAAGTCGAAAATCATCTTTGTTTTTAAAGGGCTGACAAGACCTAATTAGTTGAAATTGATGTTTTTAAGCAGTTTTTTAGGAAAAACTATTTTTTTATAACACATCAAAATATATATATATATATATATATATATATATATATATATATATATATATATATATATGTTAATATTCATCATATTTCAAAGACCGTGGCTGAACTCGATTCATAATTGAAAAAAATTGGCTCGATAGAAAATAATTGCGAAGATTGGTCTTAAAATCATCATTAACGGTTCTATATCTTTATTTATTTGACGTATGGGTCTGCAATTGAAAACATGAAGTCATCATATTCATATCTAAACCACTACCGAATCATATTTGACAAGTAATCTACACTTTTTTTTAATTTCAATATTTATTCATTTTAAGACCCTGGCCGCTCAGTTACACTGATAATGTGGTCTCGTTTACTCCGATTAAAAAAACAGAGTGAGCGATTTTGGTGTTGACAGCGTCTTAATATTTCCTTGTTATGGGTTGGCTTGAAGAAATCTCTATTACTAGAGATAATCTCGCTCATTGTACTTGTTTTCTATTATTATTCTTATGTTAGTGTTTACTGTGTACAATAAAGAATCATATAAGTAAATAAATACGCTCGTATTTTATTTTTCATTTTATTTCTTAGTTTACCAATTATCATTCTTGTGTGTACTTTTAGTTTAGAAAAGAAGTTATATATTACTATTAAAGATGAGTATTAAGAATGTATAGTAAATAGTTAGCATTATAAATAAAAAAAAAATATTAAAAACTTATTGAATTATTAGTTGTAATTATTTAGAGTAAAAATGTAAAATATGCTGAAAAAGGTTCCTAAAAATATTATTCATATTGTAATTAGTGCATATTTAAATGTGTAAATATGCATCAACATAATGGAATATGTACAGCAGATAAAATAAATAAATTTCAAGACCTTCTAAATTTGTTTGTTTTTGACGTAGGAAATAGTAATACAAATAAAATACCAAATATAAATAATATAAGTAAAACGTATTATAATTTATAAAATGTAGTAAAATATTAAACCAGTAAAAGGAAATTTGAAAGCCAATGCTTTGCAACACTATTCTCTAGCACACGTACGTAATATTTTACGATGCTTGCAAGTGTTGGCGTTGGCTTACGCACACATGTACAAAAGTTATCTTCACCGATTTGTTTCTAATTGTTTACAATGGCTACGTCTATATTTTTTGTAAGTCTTTGCCGATTTCATTCATAATTTTAAATAGGTAGTTAAAACAGAGGTACGTATCTAATAGTTTAGGATATAGGATATAGTTTAGGATATATGTATAACGTTTTAAATTTGTTTACAACCATACTCGTTTATTTTCCTACATATAACAAGTACTTTATACACGTATACTTAAATTAGTTTTTCATTATTCTGCCTTTACAGCAGGGAGATTGATGTAAAATACAAAAATAATATAATATGTAGATTGAATATTATAGACCGAGTTGTGGTTGAGTTATACTCACGGTTTTTTTTAAAGGTCAAGCATGTGTTATAGATATTATTTAAATTTATTACTTATATGTTCAAAGGCTAAGATATATAATCACGAAATATGTTAATCTATACTTATAAGGCTTGTTTTAGCAATATTCTAAAGAAAACTAAGCTTTATATAATTTACTTTATTTTTATATACAGGATTAGTTAGAGAAAGTACACAAGATACGTTTAAATATTTATGTTTATTAATACAAATAAATTATAACGTCTATTAAGACTAAATACAAAATCAAATATACTTAACTTTTATTATAATGTTCCAATTTTCAGAGTTCTGCTCGCTACGGTGGACGGACACAGAATGAATGTGTCATCCGATTTAATCCCCTTTTATACAGTGTGACAAACAACGCTAAAAGAACACGTGTTCGCAAACACATTAAAGTATAACAAATCATACTTGACGTAAATAACAGACGTTCCTTACAACTTATTTAACTTTGAATTAAATAATTACCTTTAGTAAAATAGTTACTTAAAATACTATAGTCACTTATTATTATTTTATAACACGGCCATTCTGAAATGTAGTACATCACAGATATTTAGGTACAATTTAACTGTTTTGAATATACGTGGTCACAGAGAATTATAAACACAGCCACAGCCACAGGTGAAACCAAACGCACAGCCCCAAAACCAAAAGCACAGCCACAGAACCAAGGCACAGCCATAGGATGAAAAAAGCACAGCCATAATTTCACAGGCACAGCCAAATGATCAATGGCACAGCTATTGATTGAACCACAGGCACAGCCACAGTTACAAAAATATCTTCCATTAAATTGATATGCATTTACAATATAATTACTTTTGACACATACGACGACAGATAACTTTAAACACAGGCACAGCCAAGTGATAACTGCCATTCTTTGAATCACAAGCACAGTCACAGTTACAGTTATAACACTATCATCGATTAAACTCTAATAAGTCTTAGTCAACTAAAGAATAATATATAAAATTGAATAGAATGTCTAATTCAAATAGCATTACTAGTAGCAGCATCCTCATCGACCCATTCTCCTGGCCAGTATCGTAACTTATCCTTAGATATTACTATATTTCTTTGACCTAAACCTCGCAAGTTATAACGGTCGTTATCTAAAACTTCTACTATTTCATATGGCCCCCTGAACTTAGGTATAAGTTTGTGATGACGCCGGTGGTCTTGATAGACGTATACAGTATCGCCTACATGGTAAGTTTTTTATTTCGTCGTACGGCGTCAAAACGCTGTTTAAATTTTTGTGCGATTTCATTTAGGCGATCTAAGGCAAGTTCACGGTCGGTTTGTACATCAAAATTTTGACCAACCGTAGCATCCTCACCAAGGACTTCATTAAGTCGCGCCTGTATACACGGAATGTTCGAGTTTCTACCTATTAATAAACGAAGAGGAGAGAATCCTGTCGACTTTTGAGTTGTAGTGTTTAAGAATAGCTGTACATTACATAATTCGTTCGGCCAATCTGACATGTAACTGCACTTTGTTGTTAGCATGTTGATTATAGTGGAAACATATCTTTCTGCTTGACCGTTTCTACGGGGAGTTCCTGTAGCAATCATATGGTGTTCTATCTCCAATTCTCTAAATAGATTTCGTAATAGATTTGAACTAAAATTCCCACGATCCGTAATTATTAATGATGGTGTACCAAACAATGTGATTGTGTCGCGAATTATAGGGACCAGTTCCGGTGCACTTAAACTTTTGAGCTTATTTAATATGCAGACTTTTGTAAATCCATCTACCATGAGTAAAATATATTTATAAATAAATCCTTCTTTAGGACCTGAATGACTCTTTCATTCTATACATATTTGGCAGTGGTACAAGTATTTCTTTACGAAAGAGGCCATTGAAGGAAACCAGTAATTCTCTCGTATCTTTTCTATAGTCTTGTAGAAACCTACATGGCAGTTTTCGTCATGATAAAATCTTAGTATAGTGAATCTGTCATTCTTAGGGACACATAATTTGGATTGGGCGTCCGGCCTAATTTTGTAATGTAATAAGTTATTTATCATAATATATTGACTTTCGTCTAACTCTCCGGACTGTAACCTCTCAACTAATGATAAAGTTGTTGGATCATTTTGTTGCGAAATTTCCAACCAAGAGCGAGGATCATTTGAGGTGAAGTTCACCGATAAAGATTTATTAGTAATTGTAGCCCGATTTATAGTAACAATGGGAGGCTCAGGAGGATTACGGCTTAAGAAGTCTACATGGCTTATGTATTTTCCCTTTTTGTAAATAATTTCAAAATTAAAGTCTTGAAGGTATGTCCACCAGCGCGCTACACGTGGTGATAAATCATTTTATTAACGGTAGATTTAATAGATTTACAGTCGCTAAAAATTTTGAAATTTATTCCCGAGAGATAGACTCTGAAATGTTTTAGGGCATTGTAAATGGCTAATGTCTCTAAATCATATGAACTGTACTTTGCTTCAGTCAGCGAAGTACGTTTACTATAATAAGCAATGACTTTACTTTTATTTTGACTTTTTTGTATTAAAATTGCGCCATAGCCCAATGAACTGGCGTCAGTGTACAATTCAGTTGATAGGTTAGGGTCATAGATAGATAGCAAAGGTTTTGATACTAAGCACTGTATTACATAATTCCGAGCAGTTTCCTGCTCAGACCCCCACTCCCATTTTTGATTGTTTTTAGTAAGTTTCGTTATACATGCCGTACGGGGGGCGAATTCCGGTATAAATTTCCTAAAATAACTAGCAAGGCCCATAAATTGGCGTACTTGCTTGACTGTTTTCGGGACAGGGGCATTCACAAGGGCTGACACTTTATCGTTACAAGGTCTAATTCCCTCCTCTGATATATGTTGACCTAGATATTAAATATCTTTAACAAAAAATTTACATTTCTTTAAGTTGATGATAAATCCAGCCCTAGAAAGTGCTGATACTGTTTGATCTAAATATGAGAGCCCTTCGTCAATTGAGGAAAATGGTATTAGTAAGTCATCTATGTAGATTAGTAAGAAACCCAAATGTTGCCTTTTTTAAAAATTTAGCTTTGCCTAACCTGTATTCTATCTTGATCTTCTATCAAAGGTAAGGGATAGCGATCTTTTTCAATGATTTTATTCAAAGCCCTGTAGTCTATACATAGTCTGTCATCACCGTCTTTTTTTTTTGACTAACAAGACAGGGCTAGCGTATGGAGAATGACTTTCGCGTATAATCTGCTTATCTAGTAAGTCCCTGATAATGTCGTTTACTTTTTGCCTTTCAACGGGAGCTAAACTATAAGGACGATAACTAACAACTTCGTTCTTTTTTAATTTTATGTTAAGTTCGCCAGTCTGAACTATGCTGGTATTTCCAGAAGTCGGCAACACATTTAGATAGTTCTTAAATATATTTAAAATCTTTGCTTGTAAATTTAAATTAAGGTGTCGGATATAACAACTCAATTCAGCAAAAATATCCTTCAGACTAACTAAATTAACGTTTAAAATAGCCTGGCGCATTTCCTTTTTCCGTGTCAATCTACAACCGTTTGAATCAAAAATTAACTCTACATCAGGGTGGTTTAATACATTTCTACCTATCAGAAGATCATAATTAAAATCATAATCTCGAACTACTTGTATGTCCAATTCTATACAAACCTCTTCAAATCTAACCGGTACAGTGATAGTTGCATAAATGTGAACCCTACCATTACCGATACCATCTGCATACCTTGAACAGGGAATACAGGGACATTTAAGTCGTTTAGCAATAGAATCTTTTACAATACTACAATTAGCTCCGGTATCAATAAGACAATTTAATGAAATATTATAGATCGACACTTGTGTAAATTTTAATTTAGTGTCGCTAGGCAAGGCGTCAGTAGAAGTATATAGTCAAATTTTTGAATTAGTATCATTTGGTGATGATTGCTGCCATTGAAGGTTAATTTTCTTAAAGAAGCAAGTTGTATCATCATGTCCAATTTTTTTTACAAACTGTACATTTTTTGACCTCTTGCCCAGCTTGAGGATCTTTAGTGGCTTTGTTTTTATTGGGACATTGCGACCTTAAATGTCCTTTATTCCCGCAGGTAAAACACGTTTTTCATAGGGGGGCATCGTCTATACTAGATATTGGCTTAGACCGTTTTAAGTCATTCGAATTGCGCAAGGTTTCAGAGACTTGATTCGCAGGTCGTTTTCGAGATTTGACATAGACAGAAAACAGAGCTATCAGTTCTGAAGTAGTTGTGACGCTGCTATTAAATGATGCCATTCTTATATTTACTTCTCGAATCCCTCCACAAACTAATTCAATAAGTTGGGTTTCAGAAAAAACTATTTTAGTATTTTTTAACAATCGGATTTTTTCCCTGGCGTATTCACAATAAGAATCCGCTGAATCTGATGAATACGTAACGGCTTTATATAATTTTTCCGAAAGGTTCTTTTTTTCTGGATATAGTGAGGTTATTTCGTTTCGGAAGTTCTCCTAAGTACGTCCTTCTTGGGGTTCCCATGTCTCGCACCAAGTCAATACAGAGCCCTTAAGGGCCTTACCTACCTTTGCGACTTTTGCTATACCGCTCCATCCAAACTTCTCTCCAAGCTTGTCAATGTTGTCACACCATACGGCTGCGCCATTGTCGCTGGTGGATGGATCGAACGATGGTAGTGCCACGTCGTCCTGTCGCTTGTTGCTAGACAGAGCATCGCGGATAGCCGTCAGCAACCCCTCGAGGATTGTTTGGTCCATTTCATACAGATACCTGAAAACATACCATTATTAATATTGCGTAGGATTTGTGATCCCAATTCTGATGTTATAGATATTATTTAAATTTATTACTCATATGTTCAAAGGCTAAGATATATAATCACGAAATATGTTAATCTATACTTATAAGGCTTGTTTTAGCAATATTCTAAAGAAAACTAAGCTTTATATAATTTATTTTATTTTTATATACAGGATTAGTTAGAGAAAGTACACAAGATACGTTTAAATATTTATGTTTATTAATACAAATAAATTATAACGTCTATTAAGACTAAATACAAAATCAAATATACTTAACTTTTATTATAATGTTCCAATTTCCAGAGCTCTGCTCGCTACGGTGGACGGACACAGAATGAATGTGTCATCCGATTTAATCCCCTTTTATACAGTGTGACAAACAACGCTAAAAGAACACGTGTTCGCAAACACATTAAAGTATAACAAATCATACTTGACGTAAATAACAGACGTTCCTTACAACTTATTTAACTTTGAATTAAATAATTACCTTTAGTAAAATAGTTACTTAAAATACTATAGTCACTTATTATTATTTTATAACACATGCGTTACTTTGAGCTGAGCTACTGCCCGGCCACGTGAATCGGCGGCGGCAGCGGCTGCGCGGCGGGCGAGGTGAAAATTTGGGTGGCGCGGGATCTTGTGTTCACCGCCGCGACCAGTATAGTCCGAGAGCGAGATGACTCTTTCAAACTTATTTCGATATTGCTTGGAGAGGAGTTAGTATTTTTGGAACGAGTGTCGAAATTTTAGTGTTGATTTTGATTTAAAGTGTTGTCGCTTGATAGTCCATTATCGATAGGGTTACATTGATAAAATACTTATTATTATTAATATATTACCTCATTAAGTACAATACTATCAATAAACAGCAATTCAAACGATATCATCGATAGTATTCATGATTGAGAAAAAATAAACTGACAAAAGTATCGATACTGTTGATAGTATTGCTATTTCATAGTGCATTAATAACAGTTACTATCGATAGCATCGATACTACTAAAACTATCGATAGTCAACTTTATTCTAATACTGGCTGATACTATCGATTGTACAAACTATCGATAGTATCGAACATATCGATAGTTAATGAAATATTGTATAAAAATACCATTGATAGAATTGATACTTTGTTTATCTCCAACGATTGATACTATCGACACAATCGATAGTTTATTATCAGCGTATATATGCGTATCAATACTAGGAAACTATCGACGTTGCAATCCATATTATGGCGTTTCTAGATTAAAACTATCGATTTTATGACCTCTCAAATTAGTAGAATTACTTAGTAGTAATTTGCAAACTACGCATGGTCGCACTTTAATATGGCGATTGGCGCTTTATTTAGTAGAAAGAGACACACTCTACCTGTGTCGTGGTACTCTTCGGAACGATTTTGAAGCGCGTGTGTACATTCCGGGTAGAAAGTAACTTCCTTGGTACGGGTATTGCCGTCTTTTTAAAGGTTGTATATAACCCATACATATTACGAACCACGTAAAAATCTAGATCTTCTACGTACTAGCGTAAAGGCTTTTAAAGTTAAATGGATTATGTCAGCGCCATGACCCACTAGATATCAATTATTATTATTTTATCTGTCGTTTCAGAAGTTTCAGAAGAACATCCCGCAATTTTTTAACTCCTCAAGCCTCAGACCGGAAAAATGTGACCGCTCTTTGTTTTACAATTTTCGGTCGGCCACAACTCGGCAAAATGTGACCACACCTATTTTGAATTTATACTCTATTTTACATAATAATAGTGATAAATTTAGTTTGAGTAAGCTTGGTAATTGACGGCCTTGGATATATTCTGTGAAAAGAGACAGCTAATTTGACATTTACCGCTGGCTTGTTAAAATTTTCAGCATTTTGTGGTAACAGCTTTGGCATGTCCTTTTAACGGTCAAAGATCAAGGGTCAAACGCCAACGATGAATTATGCGCATGCGGCGTTGGGTTTCGAGCATGTGATGGTCAAATCATCGTAAATGATTAGTTTTCGCAAGATGCGTCACAGCCCCGTAGATTGACGGCAGTCATTGCCGATTAACTATTCTTGGCGCTGTGATCTCATCCAAAGTACATCAAGCGATTAGCCAGCCATTTAATTACATGATACGGAACTTTATTGACGTATAGCAGTCGATCACAAGAAAACAGAAACATTTTCGTTAGTCACTGGCGAATTGCAAATTTTAGCTGATAGGCCTACCGGTGTAGCATCGAAGCAGTCGCTGACACGCGCGATTTCGGGTTCGATCGCCAAAATGTGATGCAGAATCGATGCAGTCGCTAAAATGCACGTTTTGGATGCTAAAAGTAGCATGTGTGCCGTGTCTGTTAATTATTGTTTACTTCCACAATAAAAATAATACGTTATAAACATTAGTCTATTTGTCTCATGTACAATTTAGAGCATAACTAATTTCTTACTGTACCGATTCGGGATTTTGTATTATCAGATCGCCCTACCATGTCTCGGCTACTGGCATTATAAAATTTTGATCAATGGTGATTCAAGTTCGTTACGCACCCGATAAAAGAAATGAAAAAGATTTAGTCAGATATTTATCTTTGACTACCGGGTAGTAAATTCGTAAAAAGCGAGCAATTCAATTGCATACTGGTGGACTCGCTTTGCAGGAAATTTATTATAATCTACCCAGGGAGCATGTCAACTAGACCGATCGGATCAATTGCGGTCAATCAATATTCTAAAAACAAATTATTATTAGAATATCATTGACTGCGATAGAACAATTTGACGAATATTTCGCGCCAAACTAAAGTTTTATTTGTGAGCCACAATTGTTTAGACTTTTGAAACAAAAGCCGAAAAAACGGTACTTCTGATTTTCTGAAAGCTGATTTTAGAAAGAAAATTCATTGTGGAAGCAAACTCGATTGAAACGGTTGCACGGCAAATTCAGGGATTTCATGGCAAATCAACCTTTGAAGTAAATAAAATTAGAACCAACTAGATTTATCATGGGGAGTGTTCCGATGAGTTGTTCGGACTAATTGACAGCATTTCAAAATTATGAAGTCGTCAAAAGAAAAATAACATTTCTTTATTTTTCAATTCTGATTAGTAGTATATATATATATATATATATATATATATATATATATATATATATATATATATATATATATATATATATATATATATATATATATATATATATATATATATATTTCGTTACTCAATACTGAAAAAAAAAATTAAAATGAAAAATGTGTTATGACGTCACTTAAACGGCAGAATAAGATGATTACTTTGATTTGCTAAAACGTATAGTTTAAAAAGTATAAGTGGGAAAGTGATCATATGATAATGTCAAATATTCCGTATTGTTTATTTGTATTAGGAAGTTATCAAAGATCTGCTTCAGCGACTCCCTCTGTTCTATTTGTAATCAACACCTGGATTTATTTGATACTAGCTGACACGGCAAATGTTGTTCTGCCTTTTTAAATACTCTTATTTTTTTTCTATATTTTCTCACCTTTTAAACCTATAAATTTCCTATTTCAGTATATTCTAAATCTATTAGACTATGCAAACTAATGTATCAATATCAAACGTCAAATACTACATGGTTATAAACCCACAGTTTGCCTATATGTGTAGGTTCTGTGTAATAGAACCAATAAACTATAACGTTTGAAATATAAATACATTATTTTAATGGTCATTATTTGTTTTATTGATATATAAATGTTCTACGCAAAAACAGATTTTCGACAAGATTTTTTTTATGTAAATTTTACAAACCCTTAAAATACTACCTCAATGCATAAAAATATTTATATTCGACTCCACATGTGCCTTGTCCTACCGGCTAACTTAAGTCAAAAATTTTATTGCTTTTTGTACATTGTTTTTTAAAAATGACTTTAAATCTTGCGTTTAAGGTTGAATATGCAAAAACACGTTTGTGCCATAACTATAAACTTTTTAGACTGAATTAGCGACAGTTTTAAGTGTCAGTGTTCGGAACTGTATATCTTGGGTATTTTATATCAATGGTTCTTAGTATCAAATCACAGAAATCTGTCATTTTATTGCCTCATCGTCTTTTGTAATAGTTTCTTAGCATATACGAGTATTGGGAAACAATTACAAAACTACAAATGATCACGTATCATTCACAATCACAATTACAAATACGTGTATGAGTAAATATAGAATCCTGTAACATTTTTTATGGAACGAAGGTCTTAATTGCATGGTACGGTAAAAATTTAAGAAGAAATAAATGGTAATTAAAAAAGGCCACCTGTATGGGAGAGAGAAGGAAAGGGGGGAGAGATAAAAGAGGACGAGATAAAAAGGAAAGCAAATAGGTGAAAAAGGTGTGGAAGTTCGATCATGCATGGAGTACTGAAGTCACCTTTTGCAGAGTTCAGCCATGTATCAACAAGAAGCTTTGGATTTTATAGACTGAAGAGACCGTAGGCTAATAAATGACGACAAGCTCACAAATAGAAAATTACACTTGAGCATCGTCGTAAGGTCACTAGACTATCAGTTTTTTATAGGATGCATTTTGATGAGTGTGCGAAAGCTCTCTTCTAACTTATCGGACCCTCACCATTCTTTTATCGGACTACTAGACGTAGGCAAAAGTTCCATCCGTGCGTTATTGATATACAAAAAATCGAACAAAACGGTTTGACAATTCTTTTTTGGGTCTAGTCGCCAAGGCTTGGAATGAACTGCCTTCATCTGTTTATCCTGCAAATATAGTCCTGAAACCTTTAAGAGTAGGGTGAATAGGTTTTTTTTTGATGGGCGTGTACCACCTTCGACACTTTTCACCAAGTGCGATGGAAAACAAACACCTATTGCAATTAAATCTTTAAAAAGAAATAAGAGAAAAATAGGAAAAATGGAAGAGAAAATAGGGGAAAGAGCTAAAATAGACTGAAAGAGGAGGAAAGAGGTTAAAGAGGCGAAAATAGTAGAAAGAGGTGGAAAGAGGGGGGAAATAGGGGGAAAGAGGTGGTGAAAGGCGGAAACTAAGGAAAAAAAGAAGAGATGAGTGGGAAGAGGGGGAGGAATATAAAAATTTCGTTACAACCGAGTGTTCCAAGACAATCATGCATTTTTTAACTTATTATTCTCCAGATCGGAGGAGATATTACCTATAAACACCAAAGATGATAATGGTGTGACAGGCAGGTTTTGGCAGGAATAGGTAAGAGGGTGTTACTAAGCCTAGTAGAGATGTTACAGATTTATAACCACCTAATTAGTATTTACGATGTTAGTGGCACGTATCATGTGGTCGTCTTTCGGCTTTTACGAGTTGCCTAGCAGTAAGGCAATTGATATATTCTTCAAAAAGGGGCCCATATATAAACGGGATCAAATCATTATGTTTTCCTTTCCTATGTTTGCCCGGGTCCCTTGTAGGAGAATAGACGATCTACTATTCCGCCAGACAGTTCGTAAAAAGCGAACGATTTGTTTTATACATCACTATTATTGTGACTTCTTAATAGGTGGTAGAGTTCTGTAATGTCTCGCCCAGGTTCGTTAACACCGATTTACTTATTCCGTTACGTAGAGCCTGTGCTTGTTACTATCATGTCCGGGGTTAGAGAGTAAAGTAGCCAGTTGACTTATGTAAGTGGCATTATCACCACGATGATGGTCGTGTTTCCTAGTGCTTTTACTTTCAAATAATAGTAGCTCTTTTAAGGTTAGCACCATTTTAGCACCGTTAGCTCAATTTAATGGATTATCTGTGCAAATCTATTTAAATAGTGTTTAATGCAGGTGCTTAGTATTAAGCAAAAAATACGTGAAGCAGCCGTTGATCAGTGCGAGTGATCAGTAAGTAAGTAAGTAAGTAGTAAAAGTGAATAGATGCTGATTACTAATCACTCGCAGGGATCAACGTATTTTTTGCTTAATACTAAACACCTGCATAATACACTTGCATTCGCACCACACAAAGTGAAAACGGGGCTTAAGACCGATTGGAAATTTGGAGCCCAGATTTTTTCCAATAATTATCTTAATTTGCGACAATTATTTGCTTGTTTGCTATTTTAAGAAATAAAATTAAATAAAGTGATATATAGCAAAGATAGATAATGTTTTTCAACAATCTTGTACAGTCAACAATTAAATATAGTCAGAATCTTAGTATATTTTCACAAATTATTATAAACGAAGGTACCTACTTTCGTTTACATATATTTTTTTGCATGCCTACTTCTTATTAACTTAATGTTTTTGTAAAACTTCTGTGTAATATCTCTTAATGATTTATGTGCCTATTAATTAATAATGATCATGATTAAAAAATGTCAAAAAAACTCTTTTTAAAATATTTCAGAATTAATAAATTCCAAACGAATCAACCGACTTTGATCCGATTTATATTATTTGATGCAGCTTTTTAAGTGGAAGAGCTATTTAGATTTTGAAATCAATCAGTATATTAGTCTAAAAGTTATCTTAAAAAATTAAGTAAGTTTGCTAAAAGCAATGTAATTTTCATATTTGAAAAGCTGTAATTTTTGAAAACACCATTCGACGTCATTTTTAAGTAGTAAAATATTGCAGAAGGTCAAAAAACGATTGGCTAAAAAATTATGCCAATAAAACAGTTTTTCAAAATTTGTTATACGTTTACGGCATTGGACGCAAATTTTTAACAAAAATAGCTAATTGAAATTGGTAATTAATCGATAGTTATCTATATACATATAATAAAATCGTAGGAAAATCAAAACTGTACATTGAATATTTTTTTAAAAGAATACTTGGGGCGTGATCTAAAATCGATATCGAAGCAAAAAATATGGTTTTTAGAATTTTTGTCTGTTTATCTGTTTGTATGACCGGGGTAAACTCAAAAATTACTGCATGGATTTACTTCAAATTTTGCATGAATATTACTAACAGGTCGGGTCAACTTATAGGCTACATATTATCACGCTATCACCTAAGTAGCTGTGCGGAGTAAACGGAGTTCGCGTGAACGAAGTCGTGGGCAACAGCTAGTTTTGAATAAACATTGTTTTATCGAAATTTTGGTTTATTTAAAATTTATTAGACACTATTACTATTGCACTTATACGTAAATTTCACTTTTAACGTATATTTTTGATATGTTACTCGACCGGCTTCACCTTATAAAGCATCTTCAGGATGTAACATGCTCCTATCTTCAGGATGTACTAACATACTCTCTCTATAAACCGGTTGACTCTGCAGGCCATCCCTAAAACTTCCCGCTACATTGAGGTACAATTGATTGGTTGAAAAATCTCTGAAGTTATCGTTAAGGAAAAATTAAAAAAAAAAAACTATTTTAAAATTTTTCGTCAACGATAAATGCTAAACGGATAACCCGATTTTGATGCAATTTATGCCACTGAACGCAGTTTTCTAAATAATAGACCTGATTCGATTTTGTAATAAATCGGTACAATAATTTGAAAATTATTAAAAAAAAATATTGTGATTTCGGAAAAAATCAATGATTTTGCTATATTTCACAAAATCTCCTGGAGTTAACCAGTTCTGATTTTTAGAAAGTCGTAAGTTTTTCCGGGCCCAATCAAATGCTGTCAACCGCGTTTCGATTTCGGTCAAGTCTTTCAAATGTTATGAGATGTTTACAAACACACACACACACACACACATATACGTACGCAGAATGAAGTTAGCCAGTTCTGATTTTTAGAAAGTCGTAAGTTTTTCCGGGCCCAATCAAATGCTGTCAACCGCGTTTCGATTTCGGTCAAGTCTTTCAAATGTTATGAGATGTTTACAAACACACACACACACACACACATATACGTACGCAGAATGAAGTTAAAAAAATTCACCAATCGAAAGCTATTCAATTACTTTAGTAAGATGTATGTTATTTGACACCTTGTAAGTTGTAGAGTGGAATATATAACGCATCATGCAACCTTTCATCGTGGCTTGACCTAAATTACTACTTATAACTTTTTACTTGCGATAATCAAGTTTGCGATATGCGATAATTAACTGCTGTGAAAAATATATTACTTTACCGAAAATCCAAATCGAACCCAGAATCTCATCCGAACAAGCTAACCGCTGTACAAACAGGGGAATACTCTGTGCGATAAAAAAAGCGGTTCGAAATGTATATAAAGATTATTTGAGGTGAAATAAAACAAAGTACGAGTGACGCTTGGTACGCTACAGCCACCGTTGTACACACAAAAAATGGAGGCGCTATTAAATAATAAAATCCTGAGTTATAAAGCAAATACTATATTTTTCCTAAGAAGTCAGTACAATTTAAATACATTATCAAGACTTAACGAATCAATTATGCTATTGGAAGAATGGGTCAAAGGTCAAAATTATTTTGAGAAAAAAAAATTTGGTAAGTATTGAAATAATATATAGAACCAAATAATGACACTATTTCTGTTAGCAAAAGTTTAAAAACTATTAATTTATAAAGGAAATCTTATTTTATAATATTTGGGAACCTGCGGTAAAGACACCATATTCATCTGTGTGTCATCCTCTTTGTGTGTATTCCGCGGTATTTTCTTTCCTTTACCTCCTTCTTTTTGGCTATAGGGACACGTCTAGTTTTCTGCTTTATAAGCTTCGCGTTTCCAGTAACAATCTTATGTTTCACTGTAGATGTTCTGCCAATATCTCTGTCAGTTTTAGAGAAAACGTTGGCATAACGTGAAAGTAGATCCTTAGCCTACCGATTTTGTGAAGCGGTAAGGTAGTTGCACTTTTTCACCAAATCCTTGAGTTCCTGTGGTACGTCTCTTGCTGCTATACTTCCTATCGATGTCAGTTTCCTTAACGTCATAACTTCATCATTTTGTCCTACAACATCGCCTGCTTTAAGCACCAAATCACTGTCACTCAGGTTGACTACCTGCACCGCTGCCAAGCCATTGTCACAAACTAAACTTCGGAATTGCTCCATTGTCCTCAATTAACACACTCCTATTACCCTGGCCCTTGTAACTGGCTGGTAACTTCACGCATACCAATGTTTTCGATCTTTAAGGTAAAATGGTTCTTCTAGCCACTGTTGCCTTTCCTTTTGATCTTCCATCCATGAAAATTTCTTCTAGCCCACATATGAAAACTCCTGTTTTGCAATCAATTTTGCACGCATTTTTCTTCATGAAGTCTAAACCAAGTACACAGTCATCCATAATATCGGCCACTACGACGTCGTGAGTATAGTATTTGCATAACTACAGGTGCTTCACCGAAGACGGGTATTGGCTGACCTGTGACAGACAGAAGCATGCTTTTTCCAAAATTCCTCAATCTCAGGTTGCTATTTTTAGCTACTTCTGGTGGCACCTGGCAAACAAAATATGTTTATGAACATACTCTAAGAGGGTTGTTATTACAAAGTGTTCATACCTACAATTAATTAGCTGATTTGCCTACAACATACAAATATTATGAAAAAATAACTAAATTAAAAATTTATAATCCCCCGATACATTTCTATATCATAAGACCATCTTCCTTGACTTGAATCAGGTCCCTTTTTAAAAAAGACAAAAACTTGAGAGGTGTCAAGGGACATCCGGATGGAACGAAGTTCCTTTCGATTAATTAGTGAAGGAATTGTAATAAAATTTTAAATTGTAATGAAATGTAAATCTGGCTTGCTTTCTACAAGAGAGAGAGAGAGAGAGAGAGAGAAACATGCGCACGCCGCACAGCTTACAATAGTTTACTATAGCAAAAAGTGTCGTAACAACTTTTCGTAAGAATTTTTTCCGTCTAGCCCCCTTTCACAACGCGCGATAAGGAACTTCGTTCCAAAAATAGATCGATTGCTTACTGCTAGGTGTATTGTAAAAAGCGAAGGAAGGCTACTACGTAATAAGGCTAATAATTATTTTACAGACAGAGGCTATTTAGAAAGAATGTTAATATATAACAAAGGCTCGGTCGAAAAGTGCAAAAATAAATTAGATAAAATTTGTACTTTGAGGACATTAATACCAAGTTTCTTCGCCATACAAGAATTTGACAAGGAAATTATTTTCTCGACATAGTAAGTACAACATATTATGAAATTGTAACCCAATATCAATACGATTAATGTTTATTTTTATTTAGACACTAGCAGCCCGCCCCGGCTTCGCACGGGTATAAAATATATAGCCTATGTCACTCAGTGAAAAAAAAAATGATTAAAATCGATCCAGTAGCTTTGATTAATTCATTACTGCCCGTGGCTCGCACGCGTTAAATTTGGAGTTCTGCTATCTTTAGAATATATAAATTCATATAGGTACCACATTTTTTGGTTTTTACATTTTTTCCTATTTCTTTTATTTTTACAATTAATATATCACAGAATGTCTTTATATACAACGTTCACAGCTTTCTTGCCATTAGACGATACAAACATGTTTTCTTTAGAGGTTCTTTAGAGGTTACTCTTGAAAGAGCGATATATAGTTGGCCATGTGAAAAAGTTGGCCAACGTTGAAGATTTGACCATGCGATTTATTAAGGCGAGGCATCGGGACAAACGGGAAAAAATGTGTAAATGGTTGACCCTACGGGCCATCCCTGAAACTTCTCGCTAAATTAAGGTATTTTAAGCTCAAAAGAGTAAAAAATATAAGCATAGATTTTTCAGTTCAAACATCTATTTTGTTCAAAATGGCAGTACCTATTATTAATTTTTGAAAAGCTGTATATTTGAAAACGATGATGGCATTCAACTCAATTTTTGAGATCTAAAATATTGTTTTAGCTAAATAATCGATAGGTTGAAAAATTTCGATGCTATGTCAAAAAACAGTTTATTTTTAATTTTCTTCATTGATAAATCCCAAACAAATTGACCAATTTTAATTAAATTAACGGTATTTGACGCAGTTTAAAGAACAAAAGCTGATAATATTTTTAAGTCAATCGGTAAATTGACTTGAAAGTTATTTAAAAGTTTGCTAAAAACAACGTAATTTTAATGTTTGAAAGCTATAAGTTTTGAGAATTAGATTCGATTGTGATTTTTAAAACGGCATTTCATGTAGTTATTTTAGTACTAAAATATATAAAGCTATGTCGAAAACACACTTTTTCAAAATTTTTCGTCAACGATTACTCCCAAACGGATAAACCGAGTTTGATGCAATTTATGTATTAGACGTATTTTTTGAGGAATAGAGCTGATTAGTTTTTGTACTCAACTGGTACATAAGTCTGGAAGTTATATTAAAAAAATACTGTTTCGTCACCATTTTTTTGTACAAAAGCTTTCAAAATCTCCTGGACCGAATCGCTTAAAATTTTCAGGAAATCTAAGTTGAGCGGAATTCAATCGAATGCCATCAACCGCGTTTCGATCGGTCTAGCCGTTCAAAAGTTATAAGATGTTTACATACACACAAACACACACACTCATACATACATACATACAGACATACTGACGTCATCGTGAAAATAGTCGGTAAAGATTCCAAGGACCCTTAAAACGTGGACATCTGGTAAAAACACGATTTTCGAAAATCGGGGTAAAATCAGTAATAGGGAAGTTACTCTACATAGTTAGTCTACATACGTAGTGGGAAGTTAAAAACTGGTTTGCTAATTCACGTTTTTTTTTACATTGATTGTTAAACAACAATTTTACAAAAACTATACGATATACCTGAAGATATTATCTAAGGAATTGCTAACGTATTACATGATTGAATGTACTTTACTTGATCATATAAAATTCCGAAAACAGGCTAAAAAAATCTCTAAAACAAATAATTTGTTAATACTATTTCTAATCATCCACATGATTTTTATATGGTGATATTTAGTTTAAAAAAAAGAATGTACTAAGTTTTGGTTTTCAGCTGAGGTCCTATATTTATTTATGCGAAAATTAACACGTTTCCCAGCGGTTTCAGAACATACAGCGCGCGCCGCCGACCGGCCGGTAACCCCGCCCCTGCGTTTTAAATCTGTAATATCTTCGAAAATATTCATTTAAATTACATACTGTAAACGGCCATATTGATCTATATTAAATCAACAATATATTTAAGGTACTTAATTGGATAAGGATTAGTGCTGTATTGCTTAAAATAGCTTCGAAAAAAAGCCATTATTTCTCGTAAAAAGTAAATGACAAAAAAACGCTATTGTGGGTTATCCATTAGACATATACCATCGCGGAGTTTCCTGTAGACTTTTTCAATGTGTACAAATACTTAGTACATTATTTTGATAAATCTCGTACGGTTTAGACTGCGTTTGCAATGTAAGCGGAAAAAATATAATTATTTACGACATGACATCAGAAAACTCAAATTTTGCAGTATTTCTCTACAATATATTGAATGTTATTATACATATAAACCTTCCTCTTTAATCACTCTATCTATTTAAAAAAAACAGCATTATAATCAGTTGCGTAGTTTTAAAGATTTAAGCATACATAGGGACATAGGGACATACAGAGAAAGCGACTTTGTTTTATACTTTGTAATGATAATGATTTTAGTAGCAGAACTACAATCCGTGCGCTGTAGCATGTTACGGGTGACAGTTGCCTGTATGACGTTGTCATCTGTCAGTAACACATGACTAGGGATGTGACATTACGCAATTCATTTTTATTGGTAACGATACTCGCAGCATAAAACTCTTTAATATTGTTATGAAAATTAGCTTGAAAAGAAAATTATTATATATTTGGTATTTATGATATAGAATTAATAATATATGTACATAATGAAGGCCAAAAACATAAGTGTTTGAGTAAAGTTGTCTTTTTGGATGAAACGTGGCTAAACGTCAACCATGCAGTGCGAAAAGGTTAGACCGACAATACGGCACAATTCTATACCAAAGAGCAGGAAGGCCTAAATGGTAATGGTGTTCTATCATATTAAAAACTGGCATCTTAAGTTTCAAACATGAACTAAACCAGACTGGATCTAATAATGGGATATTATGGCAGCAATAAGAAGTTAGACCAAGAAAATCATCTCTTCGACTTAATAATTATTATTTTGGTTCGTTAAACTTTAATTTGATTCTTACTCTTAGTATAAGCATACAGGTAAAATTCCTTCTTAATATGTATTAATATTTAAACAGTGGTGATTAATTGTAGTCCAGATGAAGCGGTAAAACGCGAAACTGGTTAGTACTAGTAGCTAATGTTTAAAACTATAGGTATACATTTAACAATCTGTTACATACAAGTACATTAAAAAAGTCTACCTTTTTCAGTTCTGATGCTCTATTAAGTAACATGACACCGGATTTTGGAAGAGTACATTTTATAAAAATTAAAGGCGAAAAGTTTAAGACTGACCATTTTGTTCACTATTGCAAATATTTTGTTTTAGTAAGTACCCTTTTAGTTATTATTTTTTTAGGAAATTTTTAATAATGGGGCCACATTTACGGGATACGTCAATGTCCAGCGATAAATATGGGGACACTTGAATGGTCAACGTGAATGACCATTCTTGGCGATAAAATTGGCGCTAATATTCCTTAACCTTCAAGCAAGATGAATGGTGACAGTGCTGATCTGTCTTTAATGAGTATATTTTTTATTATATGAATATATGTTATCGTTGCCGAACGAAGAAAAAATAATATGGAACTTTAATTCTGGGATAACACAAACTTAACTCTGCAGAATCTCGAGAAATGCAATAATTTTCTCGTTACTCCACTCGTTAGGCATAAAATTTATTTATCGAATATAAACACGTGCAATCCTGTCACACTCACGTTGCACAATTACATGCACTTTGGTGCACTGACTAACGAAGTGTGGCCGCTTCAACGCTAACTCTTGGGTTAACTTCAAGGGCCCGATTCACGTAACAAAACGCCAATCGATTCGAAGCGATTACGACTTTTACACATTATGATCGTGTCGTCACACGGCGCGACTTTGTATAGTGTTTATGTGT
Source organism: Apodemia mormo (assembly GCA_036924255.1). NCBI lineage: Eukaryota > Metazoa > Arthropoda > Insecta > Lepidoptera > Riodinidae > Apodemia > Apodemia mormo. The sequence goes on from JAUPFN010000020.1 coordinate 14,913,553, forward strand.
CAAGAGCCCTTGCGCTTCGACTCGCTTGCATTTTGTTACGTGACTTACGAGGCTGATCTTCAGCACTTGAGCTATCGCCTGTCGTTAAATGTCAATGTGAATGCTATCATCAAATTATTGTTTCACGTCATGGCTACACCTACAGTATACCTTACCCATTTCCCGTTACCCCTCGGCCACGCGAACCAGTGGCGGCGCGGCGGGCGAGGCGAAAATTTGCGCGACGCGGATTTTGAGGCCACGCGGACTTGCGATCACTGCTGAGTGCTGCGACCGTATAGTCGAGAGCAAATTGATTTTTTCAACTTTATCTCGATATTGCTTGGAGGGGAGTAGTTTTCTACTTCAACACTTACTATTTGCAAGAAAATATTATGTAGTACATGATTTAAATAAGAATCGGGGTATAGTATAGATGCTGAATTTCACAAGAAGTATGAGAAATACCTATTAAATCAAGACAAGTTTTTGGAATGAGTCTCGAAATTCGAAACCTTTGATTTATAGTGTTGCCGCTTGATAGTCCATTGTCGATAGGGTTTCATTACCTCAATAAGTACTATACTATTAATAAACAGCAATCCAATCGATAATATTCATGATTAAAAAAATAAACTATCAAAATTATCGATACTATCGATAGTATTACTATTTAATATTGCATTAATCACAATTACTATCAATGGTATTGATACTATCAAAACTATCGATAGTCAACTTTATTCTAATACTGACAGATGCTATCGATTGCACAAACTATCGATAGTATCGAATATATCGATAGTCAATGCAATATTGTCTAACAATACTATGGACAGAATCGATACTTTGTTTATCTCCAATGATTGATACTATCGACGCAATCGACAGTTTAAAACAGCGTTAAATACTATCGATACGTTATGGCGTTTCTAGATTAAAACAATCGATTTTTTGGCGACACTACTTATATATATATATATATATATATATATATATATATATATATATATATATATATGTATATATATATATATATATATATATATATATATATATATATATATATATATATATATATATATATATATATATATATATACTAATATTCAACATTGTGGGAAGAAAGAAAAATTGTATCTCTGGTCTTTGTTTATACTTATGTTGTGGTGACCAGACATACAAATTACTGGCCTAGTAAGTATTTGAAAATTAAAGTTAAAATGTTCATTGAGTATTATCTCAGCAACTACAACTAAACCATTCTGGTTCCTAGACTATTTGCTAAGGCCGCTGCCGTGCGTGATTTGTACTTTTGTCTGATTTATACATTTGTCTTACTCGCTCGCCGCGTCCCGCACCGCAGGCCGATTTGCTCGGCAAAATTATTCCGTCGCCCCGCCCGTCGCCGTACCGCGTAGCATGTTTAGTACTTCCCTATACTATGCGTTTCAACTGAGAATAGGACAGTCAGGATGACATATTGCTCTGCATGTGCAAAAACTTCATAAGTGGTGAGTAAGGTGTGCAAAAAATCTGTAAGAAAGAAACTTTAAAAAAATATTTTCATTCTATTTGGTGTATTTTTTATTTAAATTTCCATCAGATTATGTTACCATGTATTAAAATAAGGTATAAAATAACTACCATGACTTTTATATATACATATATATAGATGAACGGCTAGACTGATATTAAATTTAATATTTTTTAGCCTATTCTGGACAAAGACAACCCAAACCCACAAAAATCGCAACAAAATTGGCCCCGTCATTTTTGACTTATAAGTGGTGTAACTAACACGAAATATAAAGGGTTTTCCAATAAGAGTTTTTCGCTGTGTTGGTCCCGGCCTCCTTTGAAGAATAGGCCAACTGCCGTTCTGCCAGGCAGGTAGTAAAAGGCGACCGATTGGCTATGCGAGTCACTACCGTCGCTGTGGCTACTAGGTGGTAGAGTTCTGCATTGTCTCGCCCGGGTCTGGTACCACCGCCTTACCTATTCCTGCCGCAATAGCGTCAGTGCTTGTGGCTGTCGTGTTCCGGTTTGGAGGGTAAGGTAGCCGGTAAACTTATGCATGTAGCATTAGACCTCGCCACAAGATAGCAACGCACCATTAACATCTTTGGTATCTATTGGCGATGGAGACCCATCTGCTTGTTTGCTATCTTATGATATAAAAAAGAGGTGTTATTTTGATATTCAAAGAAAAGTGCCATTTGTTAATAATCGGATGATTTTTTCATTATAAAGAGGAAGGTATGATGAAGTTAATAGTGGAAAATAACATCAGGCAAATGAATACAGGAATATCGAAAATGAGGCTGGAACAACAGTTACGGTGACTGGATTGCGCTATCGGGAGATGATTAACGATTTTTTATGGCTGGAATTGGATGGTATCGATCTGTACAACGTTTACTTTTACAAAGACGGCGCTACGTGCCACACAAGCAACGAAACCATTGATCTTCTAGGGAAAAAGTTTCCGGACCGTGTTATCTCTCGAAGAGGTGATCACAATTGGCCACCGAGATTTTGTGATTTAACACCTTGCGACTTCTTTCTTTGGGGCCTCGTGAAAGAGAAGGTCTACGCCAACAGCCCAGCGTCGATTCAAGACCTCAAAGATGGAATTCGTGAGGCTATCGAGGACATAGGGCGGCCACTGTGCGATTTGGTTATGGAAAATTTCCTGAAAAGGATATTGTCCTGTAAGCGTGGTCGTGGTGGGCATTTGCCTGATGTTATTTTCGACTATTAACGTCATACCTTCCTCTTTATAATGAAATAAACATCCGATCATTTATATTAAAAAATTGCGCTTTTTTTTTTGAATGTCAAAATAATACCTTTTATTGGAAAACCCTATATATATATATATATATATATATATATATATATATATATATATATATATATATATATATATATATATATATATATATATATATATATATATATATATATATATATATAATAAAATCGTAGGAAAGTCAAAACTGTACACATTGCATATTTTTTTAAAAGAATACTTGGGGCGTGATCTACAATCGATATAGAAACCAGAAATATAGTTTTTAGAATTTTTGTCTGTTTGTCTGTATGTATGTCCGGGGTAATCTCCAAAAAATACTGCATGGATTTACTTCAAATTTTCCATGAATATTACTAACAGGTTGGGTCAACATATAAGCTACATATTATCACGCTATCACCTAAGGGGAGGAGCTGTGCGGAGTAAAGTTTCCGTGGCCAGGCCGTTAGTGTGGCCAAGTTATGGCCAATTTACACCATTTAAAATATTTGATTGTTACAGATATATAACTATATACAGATGAAAGATTATTGTAACCACGTTTCATTAATAGTAGATTGGACAGATGTAAACATTTTAGAATATGTAAAGCACATGGACATATCTGAATTGAGAAAATGCATGGAAATTGCCTATGTAAGATTTTTAAATAAATTTTTGATTATTTACCGAAGAAGACGAGATATAAAATTTGGTCTGAGTGCTAAGTGTGAGTTTTTCTTTTCGCATTCGATCGTGAGCGCGTTTCGAGTTTACTGGGAATTTGTATGTGATTTGTACAGCGCCACCTAGTGGTAAACTGGTTTCTCACGTTTACCACTAGGTGGCGCTGTACAAATCACATACAAATTCCTAGTAAACTCCAAACGCGCTCACGATCGAATGCGAAAAGAAAAACTCACACTTAGCACTCTGATGTAAGGTTTACTTAAAAAAATATTTATGAACATCGTGTTGGTATAACACTTCTTCTACATAAGCTAAAGAATAGTAATAACTGATATAATATTTTTTTCCAGAAACTACTCACTCTTTATCAATTGAATATACAAACATACAAACTGATAACATCTTAAACAAAGCAATACAACCAAAGTTCTTCGTAAAGCTTTAATAATCTCTTGTAGCAGTGTAGATAATATTATGTTTTTGATAGATATTAAATATTGTGCGAAGAGATCTAATTTGGTGACAACCAGAAGCAATTAGTAAATATTTAATATTGTTTATCACAACAATTTCGTTAATAATTGCATTAAAAATCCTTTATGTTCGGTAGTTTATTTTACTGATGATTGCCTTAAACAACTTTTGTGTTCCTGAGGTGGTCTTTTTCTATTCTACATCAATGATAACTTTAAGCTAAACGCAAAAAGCAGGTACTTTATTCAAGGTTATTTTTAAATCTTTTTGTACGGGATAACATTTTCATCTAACATTTTTTTAAAGTTGTTTAACTAAGCTTGGTTTAACATAAAAACTTTACTTTCCTATCATATTGACTCAGGAAATAAATTTACAAAACTTTTGATTCTTTGAATTCAATAAATCTTCCAAATAAACTGGTCGAACTCACGACGTAAAACATAAAAAAAATAGTAAACTTCTTATTAAATCGTGTACCTGGCCGTGCACTACTTTAAAAGTTAGAAAAAAAAAACTGCGGGTGTCATTTGTTTTCTACCATAATAAGTAGTGGCTACTCCCGTATTTGGCATACAAAATAAGTATGTTACCTATAAACTTTAAAAAAGTATCTAAGTTGGCAAAAATATGTAATCATTAGGTGTCAGTTTATTGACACCTAATGATTACATATTTTTGCCTATAGAATTTAACGTGAATTTAATTTAGCTTTAAGTATTCAATTGTTCTCTTAAGTTCTTGTATCTAAGTCTGGAAAATAGAGAAATTATATAAAGGTATCCTTAAAAATGGACAGCTCAGCAGCAGCTCGAAGTGTGGTTGCGATATGTTTACACCCTCGTGCCTGAAATAAGCACGTAAAGTTAACGGTCCGGGTTTTGCTTGAAACAAGTGATAGAAGGTATAGTGAATGTTGAATTACTCATCGTTTTAACAGGCTTACAGCAACATGTGAATTGTAGATAACCGGAATATCTACTTTACTTTCAATTCAGACTGCCTTCCCCACTAGAGGCAGGTTGCATAATAATAATTAAATGTTTTTTTTACAGTACAAATTTTAGTTTATTGTTTTTTGTACTAGTTTAAATTAAAAAATATTAATTATAGGAAGGATTTAGCATGCGTGTAAAAGGAATGTATGCGGTGACAAAATCCAAAACGATAGAGGCTTTTATGACTATCTTGAAGAAAATGTTAACTGATAAATTATCAAAAACGATTCAAGTTCATAAAAGTATAGATACAATATTTGAGTATGTACCTCAAGAATTATTTCCACAAGAATATGGTGGGAATGACAAACCATTATCACAATTACGCGGTGAGTTTAATTAAGGTACGGGAGCCCATGAAACAAATCCTAGTCCCATAAGACTACCGGATGGTATATAAATAACTAAATACGTTATTAATGTTGCAATTCGAAAAACCTGGTGGTGTTATTAAAAAAAATAACAATTTCTAGTACGATAAGACTACTGAATTACGTTTGTTTCTCGATATAGGGGAGGGATGGAATATACGAAAATGTAGTGCTGCATGTTTCCATAACTGGACTTATCCAGTGGCAGCAGAATAATATGTGACGCCTCGTACTTAGGATTCTAGTACGATCGGCCTACCGAAAAAAAACAAAGCTTATCTGAAAGATCTTTAATTTGTGTAAGAAAAATCACTGCTGCATTTTCGAAACAGTGAAGAAAGTGTTTGCTGTAGCGATTGAAGGTCGCTTACTGCATAGATAAAATCGGCTTTTCTATTCGATTTTGTTGTCGATTTTGTTGTTTGTGTCGGTACTGATGAATACTCGTGCCACGGTAAGATGCAAATAATTTTCCCGGTCGTTGATTATTTAAACAAATAAAATCGCATGTTTTATGTGATATTGTTCGATTTTTCAACCGATTTCATTAAGTTTTTCTAATTTTATGTGCTACTTACGGATTTCTAGTATTCCGAAGTCAACTAAGAATCTTTATTGTTTCACCATGTCCGTCCGTTCGTCCATCCAAAGCTTATTATTAGAAAGCTATAATTTGGCATGTACGTACACTTCACTCATGCCGACAAAATGTTAAAGTAAAACTTTAAAACATACTCGTAGGTATATTATTTAGGGTACCTCCTCTACACGCACGTAAAGTGTTCGTTTGCAAAGGATAAATGTTCATAGTATGAAACAAGAATAAAATGCCCTCCTCTTAGCTAACATTATTGTGATGGGGAATTGCGAAACCCTACATTGCACGTAGACTGGCACGTTTGGCCGTTTTTTTTGTTGCAACAGGGATATAGGGAATTTTAGGGAAAAACATAACTTGATATGATAACACTGTTTATTTTATACTCTATGCGCGATGGATTTATGTAAAAGATAAATCCATAAATTGGTTCAGTATTAAAATTCGATAAACGTAAGTATTATGTTTGTTGTAAATGATATTAGAAATTAGTAACACAGCTAATTTTATTACTCACATTTGATTACATTTATATTCAAGTATGAATGGCAAATGTGATGAAAGTGAGCAATAAGGATATTAAGAATTATGCACAACAATTTGGGGTTCCGAATTTGTCAGTCACAATAATTTGGACTAAGATAAGGGCATCTTTCTTCTTGTTTCGTATTACGAGCTAGTTTTCCTTTAAACTGTGGTGTATTTTTTCACAAACCTAAAACCAGTCATTTCGCTGACAAAGGCCCGAGAGTGGACCAGACTCCCCTCGGGTTTCATCGAATAATCGTTATTACAAACCAACAATATATTTTAGAACCCTAACAACAATACCGTACACCAGTGTTTTTCAAAGTCTTCGCGACCCCCTAGGAGACCGCGAGGCCTTTGCAAAGGGGACGTGGATGATAGTTTAGTGTTACTAAAAAACAAAGACAAAATATTTACCTTATAATAAAAAAATAGTCGCATCTGTGGTCTAGTGGTCCAGCGTTGGCGTTGACCACATGAGGTCTCGGGTTCGATTCCCGGGTCGGGCATATAAAAAAGTGTTTTTTCAGTTTTCTGAGAAACAAAAAGTTGCCCGGGATTAGAAAGTGCCCGGTTGGCGATAGGCTTGCCATCTATCACATTTGTGGGACCAAGTATTTTCGGCTAATCGTGGACGCAATTGTTGTACCTCTGCCTACCCCTTCGGGGATATGGGCGTGAAGATACTACTTAATAATAATAATAAAAATTAGAAGATTTTTTTGTTAATGAAAGTTAGGCGGCAGTAGGTAAGGGTCACTTTTTTTGTAATATGCTACCCTCTTAGTAACTAAAAATGATTGACAAATACTGCCTTACACTATTAAGTTTGCGAGAAAAATAATAAGTATCCCCTCTTTACGTGTGAAGGAGGTACCATAAAATAATATATGTTTCAAGGTTATGTTTTACCATTTTCTTAGAGTGGTCAATATATAAAATATTATCGTACTAGAAATCAGATATTTTTTATTTAATTTTTTAATTTATTTAGTAGCGCCATCAGGTTTTTCGCATTGCAGTATTGCCATTTCGTATTTTCCCATTAACGACGTATTCTTAATATAGTCCCATAATAAATGATATTATGTATATATCATCTATTATGGGACTAGGTTTTGTGTCGTGGGCTCTTACAAAAACTTATATTTTATGGATATAATTGCGAAATATGTCTAATGTAATTAAATTTTAGTAATTATATTTTTTGAAGTAAAAAACTTATGGGTTCGCGTGACCATCACGCAGGTGACGTAATCCAAATTCATACTTATGTGATTTTTAAATGATATTTATGCGCATTTTTTATTACCGTGTCGTCTTTATTTTTTTAAAAATTTTACTTAGTTTACGTTTGTAATGTATTTTGTATCTTATTTTGTTAAGAATATTAACTAAAATGTTAATTACTTTGTTTTTTTTTTCTCGTTTGATGGTCTTGTGTACGTTATATATGTCGCAGTGAAATTATCAATAGCCGTTAAATTATAATCTACCTAGGGATTTTATAATTTAGTTAGGATAGGTTAGCAGTTAAATTATAATATCACTTAGGTAGATTATAATCTAACGGCATTGACAATTTCACTGCGACATATATATGTTGTTTATTTATGACGTACTAGCGTGCAGCTCGCTGCATAATAAAAGTTTTTGGCGAATCCTGTGGCATCACCAAATTTTTCTGGGATAATAAGTAGACTATCCACCAGGTCATCATCTACTTGTGTGCCAAATTTTATTCAAATCCGTTTTGTGGTTTTTGCGTGATTGAGTAATAAACATGCATACAAATATCCATACATCCAAACATCCAAACTTTCGCATTTATAGTATTAGCTGTAGCGTGCAGCCTGCCTGTAGATACATGGTTACTCTGGGATCCGTGTGTGTGAAGATAAATTAATATATTTTATATAATTTAAATTATCGTTACTTTTCCTCCAAAAATAACGGAAGGTAGTATTTTATAATCCTTTCTCTAAATGATGGTAAATAAAATTCAGCAGTCCTAATTTAAAATGCAATTCAATTTGCAAACTTCCGCAGACTCTCACATGTGGTCTATACGTGAGAGTCGTAATCGTCTTTCTAATCGTCGGCACTTGGTGAAACTGCATTTTAATTTTAATTATTAATATTAATTCTTATAAATATTAATTCTGCGATGCTACTCAAAGGAAAATAAAAAACCAGTGTACATTAAATAAACTGAGTTAGACAAATAAAGAAGATCCTAGTGACAACAATCCACCCTTACCTTTCCTCTTCACCAGTAGCCTAAATAAAAGCACTTAGTATACATATACAACGTACGTTTTACTTTCCAACCGCACCATCGTCCACTTAACAAGAGCCAAAGTAGTACAAGCTCACGCCGCGATTTTCATCCTCTTTTGTAGGCTCGGGCCAGCATGACTAAGTGCTACAATGTGCAGTAGGGTTGAACTTGTAACATTTTTCTATAGTATAGTATAGTAGAATTAAATAGTTATCATGATATTAATCAACTTCCCAAAAGCAGGAGATCTACAATACGTCGAAATCATTTTTTTATGTATGTTCACCGATTACCCGAAGACGCCCGCGATTAAATTACGTGATTTCAAGTTATGATAAGCTGATAAAATAAATATGTCCAGTTTCAGTAAAGCTTTGCAAAAAAATAGATCTATCGGGAAGTTTATTTTTGGCTACTTAGATACATCGTTGTCTTAGATATATCGTCTATGGTTTAAAATTTTGAAATCTATATAATATTTTCATGTAAATATCACGTATTTTAAACGGTGAACGGAAAACATTCCGTTCACCGATTTTAACACTTTTATTCACATCTGTGGTGATTTGTTTGCACTGATATGAATAATATGTATTAATTTAATAACAGCTGCATGCTTAGATAAATAATTGGTCTCGCTGAGCTTGACTAGATACCGCCGACGTACTTGTCAAATGCGGCAACAAATACTACGCCGAAACCGGCGTACCCGATTCAGTCACTAATCACAATGCAAGCTCTAAGAGCACACTACTCACTCATCGTAGGTCTGCTCGCACACCCCGAAGGGGATGCGGGGAAACGGTTTCGGGGCTGGGCCCCATGACCGTGGTGTCAATCGCGTTGAGTGAAGACTCAACGGTCTTTGGAGTTTCCTGATGGAGATGGCTATTTTGGGTAATAAGGACAATTTTTTTAAATAGGATACTCTGGGAGGGATAAAGTTATCACCTTTTTTTTTCTTTTAATTATTTGCATTTTTTTTTGTATTTTTTTTTTAAATTATATGTATTTTTTTTTGTTTTTATTGATTTTTTGAATACTATATTTTTTTTAGTATATATATATATATAAATTCTTTTTTTTTTTAAATATCATTTTTTTTTTAGGTGATACCTTTGGGTAATATGGAGAAAGATGGTAAGTCTCGGGGGTAAGACTTTCTGTCGACAGCGGTGGATCGCCATGGCGCCAGATGCCTTATGTGATGGTGTTCTGATCTCTCGGCTTTTTCGAACAGTCTTGTTGCCAGTCTCTGGATGAAGTCAGCGACAGTTTCTGTGCGAAGGTCTCGTGCTATTACTGCGTTTCTCACGTAACGTGGTGCTGCGACGATCTTGCGTAGAATTTTATTCTGCTGTGCCTCGATGAATTTCTTGTTGGTGCTGCTCGTCAATTGGAACCAGGCCGGTGCTGCATATGTTAATCGAGAGCGTACATATGATTTGTACACTGCTAGCTTTGTCCTGGTTTGCAATTGAGAGGTGAATATTGGGCGTAGCATCGCTGCCGCTGCTCGTGCTTGGTTGACCGCGTGCTTCACTTGGGGATTCATGGACAGACAGCTGTCAATATGAACTCCGAGGTATTTGCAGGTTTTGCTCCACTCAAGTTCTTCTCCTCGGAGTTTCAATTTAGGCAATCTGCAATCACGAAGACCCAACTTCATGGCTTGCGACTTCCTGACATTAACGGCAAGTCGCCAGTCTGTCAGCCATTGGTTGAGGCTGTCTAGGGTGCGTTGCATCTTTACTGCTGCGTGGTGTTCCTTAATCGACGTGCTTATAAATGCTGCGTCGTCGGCATATAGTGCTAAGGAGATGTTATCCGTTGCCGGGATGTCATTGGTGTAGCAGCAGTAAAGAGAGGGCGATAAGCAACTCCCTTGAGGTACTCCTGCCTTGATGGGGTATTCTTTGGATAACGTCCCTTCTACCTTCACCCGAAATTGCCGGTTTTCCAGGAAGGATTGAATGACTTTGGTTATTCTGCGAGGTAGTCCTTGTTGTGTTAGCTTGAACAACAGGCCGGGATGCCAAACTCTGTCGAAAGCCTTCTCCATGTCCAAGAAGACCACTATAGCACTCTCTTTTTTGTTGGTAGCCGCTGCGAGGGTGTGGAGTACCCTAGCGAGTTGTTGGGTGGTACTGTGTTCCGCGCGAAAACCAAATTGCTCTTCGCGTGGTATAAAGTAGCGGTTGATGTGCTGCAGTAAAAGCTGCTCGAACACCTTAGAGATTGATGACAGTAATGTGATGGGTCTATAGCTGGAAGGGACGAGAATATTCTTCCCAGCTTTAGGAAGCATGAAAACATGTCCAGTTTTCCAGATCCGAGGGAAATTTCCGGTGCGCATAATACCATTGAAGAGCCTCGTCAGCGCCGCAATGGTGCGAAACGGCATTTGACGGAGGGCACTATTAGTAATTTCATCAGCGCCCGGAGCTTTCTTCATCTTTGTTTTCTGGATCGTCTTCTTGACCTGGTTAGGAGTGAAGACGATGGGGTCTTCTTCGTGCGCTATTGGTTCCCTAAAGTAATCTCTAAGGTGTTCTACTACAGTCTGCGTGTGTTCTGAGTTGCCTTCTGGGTTTGGCTGAAATTGTTCGGCTAGGTATTCTCCGAATATTTCTGCCCGGTCTGCTGCTTTGTATCTCAGCGTCCCGTCTCGATGTCTGAGAGGTCTGATAGGCTCTTTAGCCTGAGAGAGCTGGCGGCATAGTTTATGAAGGGACATCCAGTCATCGCTAGCTTCATAAACCCTTTCCTCCCATTTGGCAGATGCATATTGTTTAAGCTCCGATTTCACTTTTTCCGCAAGGTTGTTCAATTGGGTTTTAATAGTTGGACATCTAGTTGACTGCCATCTTCTGCGCAGCTCTCTCTTCTCCCTTATCAGCCTTTCTATCCTCGCAGGGAGGCGTTGAAATTGGCCTCTTTCGGGGGCAGGTATCGTGGCTTCCGCCAAGGCTCTTTGCGTCTTTTCTGTCAGATCTTCCGCTAGATAATCAACGTCCTCGGCCTGTACAATAGGTCGTGTGGACGTTGACTTCTCTAGCTCCCGGTGGAAGATCTTCTAGTCAATGATCCTGCGTGGCGTGGGAAGTTGGGCTCGCACCGGCTCACCTCTTATGACTAACAGGATCGGTTGGTGATCTGACTGCGTATGGTAATCTAGAACCTCTTGTGTAATCAGGTTCGCTGAGATGTCTTTCAACAGTGCAAAGTCGATGACATCTGGGCGGTGACTAGCCACATCCGGGTAGTGCGTAGGTGTTTCTGGACCATGTGTTAGTATTTGGTTGTCTTCTACGTATTTCTCCAGTTTCCTGCCCTCGACACACGTGAAATTAGAGTGCCAATTCAGGTGTCTGCAGTTCCAATCACCTGCGGCTAGGACAGGATCTGGGGTGTTCATCAGTTTTTGAACATCTTCTATGATCATGCGTCCGATTGGGCGGTATATTGCATAAATGCGCAAGTTTGTCCCATCAGAGTGGATGTCAACGCCCAGTGCTGAAATTTTTGCCATCGATTGTTCAGTTACGGGTTGGTGGATGATGTTTCTTCTCACCATCACAGCCAGGCCTCTGTAATACTTGTGTGCGGACTTTTCATCTCGCCGGTGCGTGATGTAACCCGAAATTTTGAGACTATCTGTCGGGTTCAGCATAGTCTCGCTAATTAGTGCCACATCTATGTCCTGCTCTTTGAGTATGATTTTAAGTAGCGTGGTCTTTCCTCTGAGACCACGGGCATTCCAGTGTAGTATCCTCAGGTTTTCACGACCCATACTGTTGCAGTAACTCGGTCATGCCCCTGAGGATAACCGACACTGGATCCTGTTTCGCACGTAGCGCCCCCAGCACATCTTGGAAGATCTGGATGGCTTTTTCAAGCACAGCCAGTCTTCCTTCGTCCGGGGACGCCGTTGGCGCCACATTGCGTTCTGCTCTCTCTGGCTGGGTGTTGGGCACTGATATTGCCTCTGTCTGAGTGGGTGGAGTCTCATCTTTTTGGGTCTTCTTCTTTTTGTTTGTGGACTTCTTTTTGCCCTTCTTGGGTTTTTGGGCGACCGGCTGTCGAGGTCTCGGTTCGTTGGCTGGTGCCATCAAGGTAGACACTGCAACTCCCGTTTGCCCTACCGGTTGGGTTGCTAACTCCTGTGGTCTGCCTTCAGAAGGAGTTCTGGTGGGGAGACTGGTGGTAATTGTCACTGTGCCGGCTTTCTTATTTCGGGCCTCTTTCTTAAAGATTGGGCAACTAGTGTTGTTTGCCGTATGAGATCCGTTGCAATTAGCGCAGGTTGGCGGGTCTTCTTTAGGTCTTGGGCACTCTCTGGCCCTGTGTTCTCCCCCGCAGCGTACGCAGCGCTGGGGGCGGTGGCAGTTGTGGGAGAAGTGTCTAAATTGCTGGCACCGATGGCATTGTGCCGGCCCTTTTTTACCTCTCCACGCTTCAATTCTTATGCCGGGCATATACAGCATCTCGCTAATACTGTATATTCCCGGCAAAGTATCGGGTTTCCTTTTTAGAATTGCCATAAAAATACAGCCCGGTCGTCCTGCTCTTGCCCTGATGGGGCGCACGTACTCCGCCTCATGTCCGTACGCCGCCAGCTCTTGGGTTATTTCGGCGGGGTCTGTGTCGGCAGTCCCCGGATCGCCACCTTCACATTCCGCTCCGATGGTAGCGAGTAGCAGAACCAGCTGATCGGCTCTGCTTTTTCCAACTCAGTTAAATATTTTTGTATTAACCGGTACTCAGATTCGTCTTTGGGCGTGAAGCGTACTCCACGCCCAAACGGTCGCGCGTTGGGGGCGTGCCCCAATTTATCTTTTATCACCCTGAAGTGGTGGGTCCAGTTAGGCAGACTTTCCACAATCAGGGGAGGATATCTGCCTTTAGATGTTGCCCTTGTATTGTCAACATTTTCATTTTGTGATGTCGGTGGTGGCGGCGGTGTTAAAGGTTTAGCCGGTGCGGCTACCATCGAGGCGAATGAGGGAGTCGGCGAAGGTGTAGCTGGTACACACTGCCTCTTGGCTTCTTCTTCATCCTCAGAGTCTAGAACATCTCGCTTTCTGCGGACGGGAGTAGTGCATGGAGGTAGCAATATGGGTGCTACTTCCGCCCTTTTGAGAGCCGTTATATCTTCCGGCGTGGTAGGCAAGTCAGCGATTCCGGTTCGCTCTAGAGCAGTCCTACGATCTTCTAGATGCCTGGCCATGGCTGACAGGAGGTCATCGTCAATTAGTTTAGCTTTGGCCAGGCGAGCTACGATGATGTAGTTCTCCTCTAGCATGCTTTTCGGAGATCGTTTAGGTCGGCTCTTCTTCGGTGCTGACGGAGCAGCTAAATTAAAGAGAGCTAAATTGGCGGCGCGACGTTCGTCATCCCTTTCGCGGCGGTAGGATGAGTCGCTAAGTGCAAGCGAGTCGCAGCGCGCGGAGGTATCGCTGCTAGCGGAGGTGTCGCGCGGCGCGTACGAGTCGCGCCGTCCGCGTGGGTCGCGTCGCGAGCGCGGGGTGCGTTGCGCAGACGAATCACGCTGCGCGGACGAGTCGCGCTGCGCAGATGAGTCGCGCTGCACCGACGAATCTCGCTGCGCGGACGAGTCGCGCTGCGCGGAGGCGTCGTGCTGCGCGGATGGTTCGCGGTGCGTGGATGATAAGTGATGCGCGGGCGGTTCGCGCTGCGCGGGCGCGTCGCGAGGTGCGGGCGCGTCGTGCTGCGCGGGCGGGTCGCGCTGCGCGGGCGATACGCGCTGTTCGATCGGTTCGCGGTGCGCGGCTTGTTCGCGCCGCGCGGGCGCATCGCGGTGCACCGGGGTGTCGCGCGGCTCAACGGCGCGCGGACCGGAGGCAGAGCGTTCGCGCGGCGCGCGGCGTTCGGTAGTTCTGCGGTATAGCCTGGGGTCTTTGGGTACAGTCCCAGTTAATGCCGCCTTCGGTGCTGTCGATCCAGCCTGGACCGCCGCTGAGGTTGGCCCCCCAAGCTGCGCCGCCTTAGAAAAGGCAGCACTGGTTTGGGGCGTCTTCCAAGCAGACGGTTCAGGCTGAGCCGTTTTCGGGGATGGCGGTTTGGTTAAGCCCGCCTTTGTTTGGTCTGGCGACTAAGGTGGTGATCTCCGAGTTGGTAGTGGTGTTGGCTGTGTTGCCGTCCTCTTTATGTAGTAGGACGGCGACACGCGGGGTGCGGGTGTGCGCGGTTTACGCGGCGTTACTTGTTCCCAGCCGGACATATCAGATATGTCCGTCTCGGAACTCGCTCGCGCTCTGGAGGTAGCCGGCTAGCGTGAAGCTGTGCTTGGCACCTCGGGCTGGCTCTTCTTCGGGCTGGTGCTGGGTATTTTACTACCCGACATCTTTTTGTTTTTTTATTTTTGTATGTGGGTATACAAAAATAAAAATGTATGGGTTGGAATCCCTTGCAACCGTTCTCGGCGACTGCAAAAACAGCTGCCGAAGACACTCCTGGGCAGGAACACTCCCCCCAGTGGATGTTTCCCATCTACTTTCAAAGGAAAGTAGTGGGAAAACGATAAAACTTTTCACGGTCCGTACAAGATTTGCATAGAGTTCGCATACAAAAACTTATTCCAAGGCAATCCACTACCCACTATTATCCATTTGCTCACTGTCATATCACACACACTACAATATTGAGTTGCCGCATTCACGGAGTTGTTGTTTTTAGATAGTGCGGTATCTTGTCAAGCGCCGCGAGACCAATTATTTATCTATGGCTGCATGATTGAAATTTTTATTTTCTTTCATTTATTTTTTACTGTGACAGATTGTTGGACTGAATTTTCCACAGAAACAATAGAACCATATTTTATTTACAGAGGACCTATTTAACGAATTAAATTCTACAGAATTCATAGAGTACAGAAAGGAAATGAACAAAGCGCGTACTATCGAAGCTTTGAGACAATCAGGAAAATTTAACGAGGAGCACCTTGGAATTTCTGGATCTTTTAGGACTTTATGTGTTGATTAATGGAATTTGGGAAAGCGTACTGAAGGTATATTTAAATTAAATACATTATATTAATAATTATATTAACAAATACAATATTATGTTCAATAAAATTAAAGATATAAAAATAGTTTTTACTGTCATTTTTATTTTTCCCCAAACTTATCAATACTCGTAAAGCGTTATGGTGTACCTATTAATAGGTTCAGGAAAAGTATTTTTATTAATAATGATAGATTTTGAATATATAGATACAAACATACGAATATACGAACGTACGAATGTTCGAATGTTCGAACGTTCGAGCACGCGAGAACGCGAGAAGGCGAACACGCGAGACCGCGAGCGAGCCGCGACCGCGAGCACGCAAAAACGTTAGTACACGAGCACATGAGCACATGAGCACACTAATTAGTCACATAGACAGCAAACAAGCAGATTGAAATTGCAATTCTAAAACTTAATGGTTCAAAAAATTTTTGCTGGCTTAAGAAAAATGTAGATGTACACTCACTAAATACAAGAAACAAAAACAATCTTATTGTGCATGCATCTCGTCTCCATATAATATGGTAACTTTTATATGGGGCAATGTGCACACTTTCACAATAAACTTCCCGATGCTAAAGGTGGGTCCACACTTGTAACAATTTACCGAGCATTATCCCGTCACCGTATCAGACACACGTGTCAGTACTGATTAATGTGGACTTATTTTTTACCCGAATAATTGCCACAAGCTGCGGTACGATTTAATACGTTCCAAACACTGAAAGAATCAGGTCTGGAAAAAAACTGAAAGATTAAATGGCAGGACAATATATGGAGTCACAACTTTCTAGTCGGGATCAGTAGACGCTGTTTTGTGTACTGTGACGCATCTAAGACAAGTGTTAAGAGCCGATTTATCGAAACAGCTTTTTCAAAGCATTTTCGCTATTGTCCGCGAGACCAGGAGACGTCCTCGTATCAAAGTGGCCCGTAGTACGCCCTAATATGAGTGGATCACATCGTGACGTGTCGTGTCCCGGTAGGTACATCCCCCGCCCGCACCTTGTCGCCTCGCTATTTATTTATTCACGCAGCGCACGCATAATTATAAACATCGTTGTATTCGTTGTTGCTTACGTTAATTTGTTTTGCGACGAATAATTATTTGGGCATAGAGTTGAGACTACACTTTTAAAATTTTATCTTACATGATTTTTGATCGTGTCAGCATTATCTAGATCATCCAAATTTAGCGTAAGATGTCCTGTAGCGATGCCACGTAGTCCGGTCCGTAGTCATATCACAAATGTGGACCCACAAACCTAGTGGAGATATACCAAAGTCCAAAAAATAAATTTAAGAAATGTGTTAAAAGAAAACTATGTGACAAAGGGTATTATAAAATCTCAGATTATCTAGAAGACAAAAAAGGGATTGGCATTAGGTGAGATTAATCGCTTCTCATACCAATCTCTTATAATATATTTTGTGATATGGAATAAATATTGTAATGCATTTATTATATAAAAAATAATAGACAAAAAGACAAGTCTGCTGAATTTCTTCCGCCGGATCTTCTCAGTGTATGGTCGCGTTCCCATCGTATTAATAATTTTTAAAATGCTGATTAGTCAAAAGTGCCTGTAATGGTTTATTTGAATAAAACATTTATTTTGATAGCTCTCTTGCTGGAAAGAAACAACCTTTAAAAACCTCAAAGAGATCAATTGCACGTTGCTATTCGTGTAGCGCTGTAGTAATTCCACATGCATAATATGTAGGCCAGTTAGTTTACCTTCCAAACTGGAGTACAGTAGTGGGAAGCAATGACGTAAGAATAGATATAACGGTGGTAAAGTAAACCCGAGAGAGAGTGGTAGAGGCTCGCATGTCTTTCGGGTTTTACAAACTCCCTAGTAGAATAGCAAAAGGTGTATTCTTTAAAATCACTTTGGACCACGATGGGTGGATACTACAAAACGTTACGTATTAAAAAATGCTCTTAGCATTCACATAAATATATTTTTGTTACTATTTTAGAAAGAAGTTTTTTTTAATAGAAAAAAGGGTTAAATGGACAGGATGCTCACCTAATGATAAGTGATCACCGCCGCCCATTCACAACCACACTTTCAGAAGATTTGTAGTTGTATTGCCGTTTTATTAGTGAGACCTCATTCTGATAGTAACAAAAATAAAAAACTTATGTTTGTTACTACCACAGAAAGCTATAAGGTTTTGCAAACTTGAATGGTAATAATATGAAATATGTTTTGCCTTTCGCCACGTCTGCTCAAAATGAAATTTCGGAACAATAGTTAAATCTTAGATCACTAGATTGTTTCTTTAGCAGACCGATCAGCTCTCTTATTTCTGCTGATATCAAAATAGTTTGGAAGTTGGAAACCCAGCAAAGAAGACAATATGAAGTTTGAAAAGTTTTACAGTGCACGTATCATAATACTCTGTAATAACTTTAGAAGAATACTGAAGCGTAGGAAAGAAGGTGGGTTCATTAATACTGTGACCACGTACAAGATGCATAGATAGATAAACTAACGTCCAGGGATTCTTAATCTTGTATAAAATTAGCTTTATTAAGAACTATATCGATATGTAATGTAATTAAAAAATGTAAGCCATCGAGGAACGCCTGGCAAATGTTAAACATAAATTTTTTAATTAAAATATGTGTAGAAGACTGCCTAATTATAAAAAAATAAATAAAATTTAATTTTTGAATTTTTGTTATATCGTAAGATAGAAAACAAGCAGATGGGTCTCCTGATGGAAAGATTCAACCATCGCCAATAGACACCAAAGATGTTAATGGTGCATTGCTATCTTGTGGCGAGATCTAATGCCACATGCATAAGTTTACCGGCTACCTAACCCTCCAAACCGGAACACGATAGAGACAAGCACTGACGCTATTGCGGCAGGAATAGGTAAAGCGGTGGTACCAGACGCGGCGAGACAATGCAGAACTCTACCACCTAGTAGTCACGATGGTAGTGACTCGCATAGTCAATCGGTCGCCTTTTACTGCCTAGCAGAACGGCAGTTGGTCTATTCTACAAAGGAGCCCGGAACCAACACGGAGGAAACAAAAATATATAATTTATTTAGAAAACACATATTATTTCAATATCAAAATAATAAAATAAATAATATCAAACTAAAAACATTAACGAGTGGATTGGGAAAAGAAACGCCTGATTGACGATTTCATGCCAGGCGAATAGCCGGTCTGACCCACCGCGTTAAGGTGCGTCCACATTTGTAATATGACAACGGGCCGCGGTCAGTAGCGAAAGTACTTTGAAATAAACCGACTTTCGATGGATCGGCTCGTAACACGTGGCTTAGATGCGTGACAGTACAGACACCAGCGTCCACACTGGTCCGGGCTAGTAGATCGTAACTCCATACGTTGTTCTGCCGTTTGTTCTGTGTTCGGCAGTTTTTTTCATTGTTCGGAATGGATTGGACCGTACTGCAGGTCGTGGCAATTGTACGCGTAAAAAAATTCGTCCACATTAATTGGTACTGACACGTGTGTCTGATACGGTCATGGGATAATGTTCGGTAAATTGTTACAAGTTTGGACGCACCATTGATGTTTCACATCAAAAGTGTTCTTGTTGATATAGATGAACTTATATTACTCTGAAAATGCAATTTGTTTGTTACAGAAGCAAGTTAAGTCAAGAAAATTGCTTGACCATGAAACGTTAGGAATAGAGTACACTACCTAAATCATTCAGCATTATGGGGCGTACAATTTAGTTATGAAATGAAATGAAATGAAATGAAATGAAAAATATTTATTTGCAAGAATATGGGTGTCACAAGTTATTAAAATAAATTAAATTACCATCATATTCTACCATAATATGGCGTGCAAACATTTTAATTTAGGTCGATTTCTTTATAATTACTACCGGATCGGAACGCGGCCACACACTGAGAAGATCCGGCGGAAGAAACTCAGCGGGCTTCTTTTTTTCTATTTCACGTATTACAATTGTATGTATTACAATTTACTAGAATTATTTCACATCAAAAGTTATTTTTACAATTTACAAAATATGATCTTATGCTCAATCCAAATTTTTACAATTTACAAAAAATTTACCATTTTACAAAATTTGCCATTCAGTTTTTATTACATTTAAATTTCAAGGTAAATTGTACAAGCTTATATTTCTGTTTATTAACATTTAATCTCATCTGCTAAAAATTCTCTAATAATGTTTTATTTAACAGTAAATCAAACAATTTTTTGCGAAATTTATTTATAGGTAATAATTTTAGACTATCAGGAATATGATTGTATATATTAATTGCCATACAATATGCATTTTTTTTATAAATATTTAGTCTTTGGCTTGGCACATGTAGCTTCTCACTGTTTCTAAAATATGAGTTCCCTAATACTTGAGCATTTGTTTTAAACAAATGTTGATGTTTTTTTACAAATACGCACACCGACAGTATGTAAAGACAAGGTAAAGGTAGTATTTTAAGAGTTTTAAATAGGGGTTTACATGAATGTAGTTGATTAACATTACATATTGCACGTATACATTTCTTTTGAATTCTGAAAATCCTAATTAAGTCAACTGAGTTTCCCCAAATAGAGATTCCATATTGCAATACAGATGAGACATATCCGTGATATGCCAGCAATGCAGCATTTAAGTTGGCTACTTCTCTTATTCTTCTCAAAACATAGATAAATCTGTCAATTTTTTTGCAAAGAGAATCAATGTGCGCTTTCCAATTGCAATGGTTGTCAATAAATATTCCTAGAAATTTAGTGTATTCAGTATTTTCTATATTTATATTGTTAAATAATATATTTGATTTTTGAACTTTATTGCTATAACATGTTTGAAATTCAACTATCTTTGTTTTAGTCAAGTTAATTTTTAAATTATTACTTTTTAACCATTCCGAAACTTTAAGTAACGTTTCAGTTGTTTCTTTTACTAGATGATTTTTATTTTTACATTTAATGAGGAGTGTAGTGTCATCTGCAAATAAGAATGACTCATGTTGCATAGTCTCTGGAAGATCATTAATGTAAATTAAAAAGAGCAAGGGTACTAAAACACTTCCCTGTGGTATTCCACAGTCACTACAACTATAATTTGAAGTATATACTTTTTTATGTGTCCCAGAAATTTTTGAAATTTCTACACACTGTTTCCTATTCCTATTTTATCTATACTAATATGCAATCACAATTTATACGTACAGGTGTTCGATCATAATATAGCTTTTTGCTTATCAATTTATTATACATAAAATAATTTATAATATTATTGATATTAAGTTTTTTATTTGCTACCACACATGTAATGTTTTTTAAAAATTTGTTTTCAGAACGCCCACCTTGTTTGCTCTTAATTTTGCTGATCTTTAAATTTTGAATTTGTATTTGTCTCAACTAAACTTCTACAAAATTTCATTACCATCGGATTAAAAATACCCAAGTTATCCTTAAACATACAAACACACAAAAGTTAAACATCACCAATCCGTACGCTAGATCTTCACTTGCTTCACTCGATCGGTCAATAAATCATTTAAAACATTTATTAATATTTTTTAGACATCCATATTTTCCTTTCGGCTTTTTTATAAATATAATTTCGAATATATATAATTAATATCGATATTTTTTCTAATCGATCCTCCTTCCATCAAACCACTAACGATACGCAAATAGTATAATTATTAATTGCATGTTTTGTTTTTAATGGGATCTTATACCTATATAAATAGGTACCTACTTAATGTCATAAAAAAATCTATTCGAGTCGTGTGGTTAAATGTAGCATGTAAAAATTCATCAATCATCAGCTAATTTATAACGGTTGCTATAAGCAAAAAATATGTAATTCAGCTAAGGTTAGGTTTCATATCATACTAGTTTTTTCTGTATAGTAATATACTTACTTTATAATTTATAAACTCAAAAGCTTACCTAAGTTAAAACTCAAGTAAGTTAAATTTCTAAATTAATTATTATCACGCCAGTTTTCTTGCGGGACAGACAAATTTCAAAAGGTAACCTGTTAAAACTAGGTTAACTACGATTCACCAGTTTATTGACTGACGAAATTGTCCTAATAAGAGTAATCCTCGTCATTGCATTTGTCAACTTTCTTTACCATCTCTTGGTATTTGCGATGTTGACAAAAATGTTTACAAGCTTTCTTTAACTATGAGGATGATTAAAAACTACCACTAGACTTATTTTCTTTCATGTTTGCAGCTGCATGCGTATAATGAAATTAGTTAATAGTTGCTTAGTATAATAGCTTGCTACGATTTTGACAACTCAAAATCTTAATTCATTGGTTACTACTCCACAATCTGTGTGCAAGTCTGACAAAATATTTTTTTTCGTTGGTGCTAAAAAAATGTATATTGCTTTTTATTCCGTTAAAATAATAACACCATACGTAATATTTAATCGTTGTGTAACATATTATGGTGTATTCTCTGACTTGATATAACTTTGCGTTACTCCAAGTTTTAAGTCTGGATCCAAATCTGATTCCTCTAGTATTTGATGTATTTCAGTTTGTAAATCCTAAAAATAACAGAAATAATGACTCAAGTGCAAAAACTAGAATATTTTGATAAATTATGATTATTTTCCATAACTATAGATGATAATGTTGAATTACTGAAAAACATTTATGACACCAGAATGCACTTGAGGAGTTCTGAGATTTTTCTAAGATATTTGACTAAGTTGATTGTAGAGTCTTAATCAGAAAGTTACAAGTATTGCAGAGCTTCTAGCTTTTCTAGCAAGGCTTTCAAATTTACTGATTTATTACTTAAATGGAACAACTGAGAAGGTTGATATTAATGGGAAAGGTCTACTGGTACTGTTGTAATAAAGCATAATATTATATACTAGTCTATGGTTGTAAGCATGAGCGCGCCCATGGGCTTCATTATAGCCCGTTTCTATTTCTCATGTAGACACATAATATGCCTAATTATAAGTATTATAAGCATCCTAACACATAAGTATCATCCGCAAAGTATCGAACACTTTGCGGGTGATACTTATATGTTAGCAGTTATACAAACTAGCTTAGCAATACAAATAATCTCTTATAAATGATAATAAAAATGTATTCGTAAAGAGTTATGTCAAAAAATACAGTGGACCTACTGGTCTAGATTGTTCCCATTAAGTTATTTATTAGTATCTGAATTAAATCTGTACTTAATTCAACTGCTTATGCAGTTTAAAAAAACTTCCCAATAAGTTGAAGTATATAAATTTTGAATAAGTTGAAATATTTTAAGCTTACAGAAGTAAAAAATATTTTGGAAGCGAGATTGAACCATTCAAGCTCATATATCTAAATATTATCACAAAAAATGCTATATTAATTTTTAAAAACTATTTATTTTACTTAATGTAATTTTTTAAATGTTGTCTTGATTACCAAATCGGTAGTGGAAAAATCTCGAAGTTATGTCAAAAAAACTAATATCATTTTAAAAATTATTTTCAACGATAACTCCCAATCGATTTAAACGAGTTTAATCCAATTTTAAACTCGTTTAAATCATTTGAGAGTTATCGTATCGTATCTGCGTATTGTGTGACAACTTTTACTGCATTCAAAGCAGTTTTTTAAGGAAAAGAGCTGATTAGATTTTAGATTCAAACAGAAATTATGAATTAGAATCCTCTTGTTATTAGACAATTTAAAAGTAATAGTTCATCTCAAATTGTAAACTTGCAACAGCTCGATCGTAGTCAAATCGATCAAAGAGTAACCGAGATTGAGGAGTTGTAAGATTGAGCTTTTATTTTTTATGTACTCTATTTAGCATGTATACCCGAAATAATAAAATCGATTTATAAATTTCGCTCGATTTTTGTCGATTAAAAATTACCTGAAATATATGCGAGACTAATATTGACCTTAAAACAAATAGTGTGTGTTGAATTACTTACCTTTGCATATGTAAATACAGTTAAGCATTTTTAATTGTTTAAATAAAAACAAAAAGTAATCATATGTTTAGTCATAATGATTAATGATCATACGATGCCTATGCAGACTATGTTCTTAAAGTTTTGTTCGACTTGTTGTGCAATTATACAATCTTGATCAATTTCAAAATCATATATATAAAAATCAATCTATATATATCTATATATATATATATATATATATATATAATATATATATATATATATATATATATATATATATATATATATATATATATATATATATATATATATATATATATATATAAATCAATTGCTGTTCGTTAGTCTCGCTAAAACTCGAGAACGACTGAACCGATTTCGCTAATTTTGGTTTTGAATTAATTGTTGAAATCCAGGGAAGGTTTAAAAGGTGAGAAAATATAGAAAAAAAATAAGAGTAGTTAAAAATGTAGAACAATGTTTGCCGTGTCAACTAGTATATAATAAAACTAAGTTGATAAAATGTGCGTGCCGATAAAACTTAAAAAGGAGTCCCGGCATCATAAAGGGACTTATATAGTGTGATAGCCCTTTATTCCACCTCGAACAAGAATCTTCCGGTTTTAAGCTAAAGGGCGTGTTTTTAAAGATGTAAGGGCTTTTCCATCCCTTCAACTTGGAAATTAAGTGTAGTAGCGCCATCTGTTATCGAGTTTTTGAATTTCATTTAGAACAACGATTATTTGGGTTGCATTTTGAAAGGCGCTGCGAGTAGTAATGGCGCGAAATTTAAAATTCCAATTTCAATAAAGTCTTAAATTACATTTGTTATATTTCAACTACCACGTAATCCCATATCAACTCTCGAGCGAAGCCGGGTATCATAGCTAGTTGTTATATAAAATAATATCAACTATTAGATATAAAATGTCTTTGACTTTGGTTATGACCTAGTGAAAATTTAAGGGTATATTTCATTAAAACTTTATAGACTAAAATAGATTTATGTGGGGTTCTACCCTAATTCTAATAGAATCACGGCCATTTTAAATTTTTATTAGTATTTCAGATGGCTCTGCGAAAAAATATTGGCTTGCTTGGATATGAATGATATACAGATAAAAAATATATTTAACATTTATTAAACAAAGCCGAAAAATGTACAATTTTTTAAATGTTTTTATAAGTTTTTATTATAGTAGTATAAGCTTGACATATTTTATTGTTGGCAAATGACCATACTACGTACGTATCTTCACGCCCATATCCCCGAAGGGGTAGGCAGAGGTACAACAAGTGCACCCACGATTAGCCGAATATACTTGGTCCCACAAATGTGATAGGTGGCAAGCCTATCGCCAACCGGACACTTTCCAATCCCGGGCAACTTTGTGTTTCTCAGAAAACTGAAAAACACTTTTTTTTTTTAAAGTGCCCGCCCCGAGAATCGGACCCGGGACCTCATGTGGTCAACTCCAACGCTGGACCACTAGACCACAGAGGCGATACTAATATTACAATTTTTAAACATACTAGTATCTACACAAGGATATCACTTATAAAATGACATCAATATCATTTATTTTAATCGCAGGAGTTCAGATTCATTACTATTTCAATATGAACCTTATGCGAGCATCTCTAACTCACCATAGCATGAACCTGCACAACGGCTATTTGTTAAGTTAATTTTCACTTACATATACCGACATCTGTGTTGTTGTAATTACACGTACATGACTTTGTCTGCTACATTTAAAAAAGAAGACGGGAATAGATATTAATATATTACAACAGCTAATTCTAATATTGGTTCACAATATCAACTTTTAAACTAACGCGTGCTACTATCATTTTTAAAAATATATAAACGGGTTAAAAACGCGTACATATATTATAAAACTTACTTATTGTTCGTGACCACGGTCAAACGGTTGGCCGAAACGTCGAGCTTTACAAGTAAGTTCTATAATATATGAACACGTTTTTGACCCGTTCATATATTTTTAAAAATGATAATAGAACGCGTTAGTTTTAAAGCTAATTCTAAATCCACATTTGTTTTAATTAGTAAGCGAAAGGGTAAGTATTATAGATCAACAGATCAACTTATAAAAATTAAACATGTATTATTCATTATTTAATATTTATGGCATAGGATATAAATTGGTAGGTGATTTGGATCAAGATAAAGAATCGCGCTATAGAATGTTTTCACTCATACCGTGTGGTCCGCAAGAACAAGAAAGTGCAATTATTATAATCATAATCTTGCAAAGCTTTAAAGCTTGATGTAGACATCAAAACTTATTACAAGATTGAATTTCGCGAAGATAGCTGTTTGTTGAGAGCCAAGAGAGAAAATAAAAGTAGAGAATTTTATAAAAATAGGAAGCTCTTGTAGACTTGTGGACTTGTGGGATTAAAAAGCTATATAAATTATATGATTAAGAAATAAAATGTGTACTAAGCTTTTACTTATTTGTTTTGTTTGTGTGACTTGCATACAAGGTAGGTAGAATTAAATATATTTTTAAGAATAAATAGGTAGGAACTGACTAAACAATTCACGTTTACTTTTCCAATTATTCTGATCTCTTTTTCAAAAGGCAGTTTTTATTTTTTTTAAATCTGTCCAATTGTGTATTATCTATTTTATTGTTTTAAATAACAAAATCAAATTTTGAAATTTTAATGTATTTAATGCAATAATCATTTTCTTTACCTGTCCCCATTTATTTGAGATTTTTCTCTAAAACAACAGTCGATTATGTATGTGAACCCTAACTTTCTTTTATATTCAAAAGCTTAAAATGCACATAATATTCTAATATAAAATAATAAAAAAAGAACATAAACCTTTTAAAATTAATAACAATAATCTAGTTGGTTCCAACATTGATGTAAAGCAATCAAGTATTGAAATATTCTTTAGTAATCTTTGTGTAATTAGGTTTTGATTTTTTATAAAAACTTTGTGTCGATAATAACCTCGATATATTTCATAACTTGAGATGTAATAAGATTCATGTGTGCACTAAACTAACAGCTTTAGTTTCCAACAACATACTCGTATTAATAGTAATTTTTCATTTAGGATGTATACGGTGATATTTTTTGAGGGTCATAGGAAAATGATAGCAGGTCTACAATTTACTTACAGCCAAAATACTTCAAAATTCATTAAATATTCATTTAAAATTTAAATCGGTTTTCAAGAGTAGCCCTAGAGCTCTCGAATAATTCTCCCAATGTGCCCATTTATTCGCATAGGAGATAACTCTTCTGTTGTTATATAATTTATGTTTGTGACTTTACTTTAAGAAAAATTGAAATTTGATATTTGGATATTTTAAAAGGCAATCAACACATAAATTAATATGAAACTTGCTATATACTTTCATCTGGATTAACATATATGGTATTGTTTGCGTTTATATTTCGTAACAGTGCTACAACTATTTCTCTGTGTTAGTCGATGTCTCCTTTGAAAAATAGAACATCTTATCAGGCAGCTCGTAAGAGGTGAAAAATTGTCTGAACTTATCATAAATATCATGATTACTAGATGGTAAAGTGCCACAAGGTCTCAAACGGGCTTAATAAAACAGCTTTACTTCTGCTCAAATCTCGTTAATGATCATCAGTGTCGTGTTTTGCTTTGGAGGGTAAGATAGCCGGAATTTTTATGTTCCGGATGCTTGTGGTATCACTATTCGCCACATGGGTAGCAAAGCACCATTAACATCTTCTGTGTATCTAACATATATAAAATAATTACATTTATTTTTTAGCTGAAATACCATATTCATTTACAAGAGTACTAAATGGTTCACCAGCATCAATTCAGCAATACCCTATACTTACTCAAATGCTGCTAGATACTTGGGGTACACAGCAATATATCCAATATTGCGCAGGAGTTATATTGACATCAAGACACGTGTTATCCACTGCCCATTGCTTTCAATATAATAGAGAAACTGGGAAAGAGTGAGTACTGTTGATACATCCCATATTTCTAAACCAACAACAACTATTAACTTCTCTTGGACGTCTTTTTAATCGTATGACTATATAAACTATATATATATTCTCTTAGTAAATATCTGTGATTTTTTTAATTACTTAGAATAAAAAGTTGGAATATAACAGTAATTTTGAATATTTTGTAATATGTAAATACAGATTTTTATTATTTCTTTCTTCTTCTTCTAACCTGTCAAGATAATATTTGTTTATAGTTATTCATTACCACGATATTGGAAGATTCGAGTGGGCTCATCATTTCGTAGTCGAGGTGGTGTTCTTCACGATGTCAAAAGCATTATCACTCATTTTGGATTTGATAAAAATTACAACACAAACGACGTGGCTATAGTAGTTACGATAAATAAATTTGTATTTAATCATTTGGTTGGACAAGCCACAATAATTAAGGCTGCGAGTGAGGTGCAAGCAAATTCAGTGTGCACATTAGTTGGCTGGGGAGCTACTTATGTAAGTATAGTTTTAAATAATACACTTTACTATTTACCTTTAACCTCGTGCTGGTCCATGCCTTTTTAAAGAATATGCCATCTGCTATTCTACCAGACAGTTTGAAAAGGCAGAAGATTGGTTGTAGGAGTCACGTACTACTTGATTCTTTTACACATTGTTTTTCTCTATCTTGCATCAGCTGTAGTAAGATAATATATTTTTATTGTGATAACCTCGCATTTGTGCTGCTTGAATTCCTTTTTGAACATTCTTTTGAGTAAAATAAAGTATTAAATAAATAAATAAACTTATGTATATAACCATGGCTACACCGTAGAATATACATGTCAATATATATGTCGCAGTGAAATTGTCAATAGTCGTTAGATTATAATATACCGAAGTGATATTATAATTTAACTGCTACAGAAAACCTAGGGATTTTATAATTTGGTTAGGTTAGGTTAGCAGTTAAATTATAATATCACTTAGTTAGATTGTAATCTAACGGTATTGAAAATTTCACTGCGACATATATAAAGACCATTCAAAGAAGTATAAAGGAGCTAGTAGTAAAAACGATGTCACGAATCCTTTCGTCATAAATCACGATATGATATGATGAGATTTGGTCTCATAAGTGATTTTTTTTGAATAAAAAGGTGCTAGCTCAGCCCAGTTCAAACCTAAATCAGGATGAGCACCTGCTGAAGCTTCATAATTGATGATGAAGCTTCAACTGTTTTGATTATCGGTAAAGCGGATATTCTGAAAAAAAAAAGTATACAGCACCATGCTGTAAAAATGTGTGAAACGGTACCGTACCTGTCATGTGTTCGAAGTCCCTTGCGGTTCGAATGAAGAATAGCGAGTCGAACTGCTTTGTCCGGGTACGTGGAACGTCCACCATATGGCAATGCCTAGAATCTGTCGTGTTATTCCGTGTAGGTAAAAATTCTAGTTGCAGCGACACCATGATATACCGCTGTCCATACTACCAACTGCTCAAGTAAATGTTTTATTGTCGTAATCTTTTCATTATGCTTATAGTGTAAACATCAAAAAATAATGAATAAGGTTTGTTGTTGTTGTTTCTTATTCCAGAAATAAGTGATAATGAATTTTGAAATAATAAGTAAATATTTTTTGCCCGTATTGGTCTAAGTATTGAAGAAAAGACATTCTGACAGGCAATTAGTAAAAAGCAAATGACTTCCTACTAATAAAATTACATATAGATGTTTATCTGAAATAAAGAATTATTGTTATTATTTTATTAGAGTGCCATATTTTTTGATCAACTTTTTGATAGTGCAATCTTATTTTGTATGGTTAGATTGAAAATAAAATAAGCTTTCATTTGACACATTATTTTTGACCGCCCTTTTAGTCAAGTGGTTAGCGATCGGGTTCGATTCCCCACAGGCACAAACATTTGTGTGACGAGTAAAATAGATATTTGCATTTGTAAGTGTTTATTAAATATATTTGAGTATTTATATCTGTATTACTATGTATTAATATCATTATCTGATCCTCATATTACAAGAAAATAATTTTCTTACTTTTAAGGGTTAGATCAATTCGTGTAATTTGTCCACTGATATCTATTTATTTGTTTATTAGTTGTATGACTATTACGCGATATTATTTTACATAATTACTTTATATATACATGTCAAAAATATTTTTTCCTATGTAATACAGTCTAACGTTATGAACGTTAGACTGTATTACATGTTATGAACGTTAGACTGTATTACGTAAAACATTACTTAATAATAGTATTTTCATATGATACTGATTTTATCTTCTGATTACATGTTTCAGAGAGATGGGCCACAACCTGATCAATTGCAGTCCACTAATATGTTTTTAATTGATCACGATCAATGCAGAGCAATGTATCAAACATTTGGAGCTGTTATAACGGAATCTATGATATGTGCTGGTCGCACAGACATAGACGGAGTAGACGGCTGCTATGGTGATTCTGGAGGACCTCTGCTTTATAAAGGAGTTGTCATTGGTCTAGTGTCATTTGGATATGCATGTGGCCTTCGATACTATCCTGGAGTTTATACGAAAATTTCACACTATACTGATTGGATAATTCAAACTATATCAAACAGTAATTAATTAAGTTGTATTAATATTTACAGTATTTATTAATAATATAAGCAGTTTATATTATTTAAAACTTAAATTAGAGTATTTGGTATAAGTTATAAGTGGAATAATTTTCGCTTTTATAGAGCTTAGCAGGCTGAAACTAATTATGTTATTGATGTGTAAATTCCAAGAAAAATGCTCAATGCCGAAGTTTAAACCAGCTCACTATATAAACCGATGATGTGATTAAGAAAGTTGGATTAACTAGTGAAGCCATGACGAAATTTAAGACGGCCAATACTGAAGCTGCCATGAAAATTAACTAAAATACAAAAAGCATTATTAAATTTCGAATGTGTTTCATTCTAGATGGAGTCCAATACTTGTTTGAGCTCATAGGGACTTAGCGTGCTGCAAAAATACTTACCTTGTGGTGTCGTGGGACACCAGATAGCGACGAAGATTCTTATTATAAAAAACGCTAATACGCTTTTTTAACATTACCGACTTTTTTGTCGGCTAGGGTACCCCTTCGCAACGCTCCATAAGGAATTTCGTTCCAAAACTGATTTAAATATTTGACAAAGAATTTATTTACAACAGTTATTTGAATGAATGAATGAATGAATACTCTTTATTGCGCACCAAATTTAACAAGATAGATTATGTAAAATACTTATAGCTAATAATTATGTATATAGTGGGTACACAAAGGCGGTCTTATCGCTAAAGAGCGATCTCTGCCAGACAAACTTTAGGTAGAGGAGATCATATAATTAATATATTTTAGGTGGTGGTGCCATTAAATTGACATAATTTCCTAATACAATCAATATTATGAAATTTTATATATATATATATATATATATATATATATATATATATATATATATATATATATATATATATATATATATATATATATATATATATATATATATATATAATATAAACTGTACTTGATATGTACTAGACATATACATATACTACACACATACACATGCAAACTTACATATTACAGTTCAAACTAAACTAGAAAACTCTGTAATGATTTATTTATAGATTAAGATAATGATTTTTAAGAGCTGACTTAAAGGAGTGTAAACTAGGAGCTGTTTTGATGTTAGTTGGAAGGGAGTTCCATAACCGAATAGCTTGACAAGTAAAAGACTGGTGATAATAATTAAGATTTTGAGAGGGGACCCGCAAAAGTAGGTTATCCGCCGATCTTAACTGTCTTAATTCACCTCCCAAAAACTCAAACCTCTCTTTTAAGTAGTTAGAGGTACGAAAATCAAAAAAAATACAGTACAGAATAGAAAGAATGTGGACATTACGGCGGACACGGACTGGCAACCACTCGAGTTTTGTTCGGTATTCAGTGACATGATCATATTTACGTAGACCAAATATGAACCTTATACATAAATTTTGGAGTCGCTCAAGCTTATTGAACTGCTTACTAGTAAGGTCAACGTAACAGGCATCCGCGTAATCTAAAATAGGTATAAAAAGAGCTTCTGCAATCACAATTTTAGTAGGAACTGGAAGTAGGTTACGCAATCGTTTTAGCGAAATCCAAGTGGCAAAAACTTTTTTGCTTACCTCCTGAATTTGTTGCGTCCATGATAAAGTTTCGTCTAACTGTATTCCTAAATTTCTAACAGACTTGCTGTAGGGTATAGTTACACCATCAATTTCAAGTTGTGGCAAAACAGTCCAGTCTATTTTTGCAATTTGTTTTTCCCCCCCAATAATAATAGCCTGAGATTTTTTAGGATTTATAGCTAACCCATAGTTTCTACTCCAGCCTGTAATAGTTGCCAGATCATTATTAATCTGCGAAATAGCTGAATGGAGATCATCAAAGGCCGATTGGGTATAAATTTGGAGATCGTCTGCATACATGTGGTAGACCGAAGATAAATGATTGGTTATAGAGTTAACAAAAACAGCAAAAAGAAGAGGAAGCAGAACGCCACCTTGGAGAACGCCAACAGTGTTACAGGATCAGTCCGAGGACATCTCCCCTACCTGAACACGTTGTCGTCGTTCCTTTAAATAGCTTCGAAACCATTCAACCACCGATGGAGATATGTTAATAGACCTCAAGAGACTTAACAGTATATCGTGGTCGACCGTATTAAATGCATTGCTAAAATCAATTAAAGAAAGTACGGTGAGTCGCTTGTTATCCATACCATGACGTATATCATTAGTTACCTTTACGAGGAGAGTGGTCGTGCTGTGGCCAGGTCGGAAGCCAGATTGGGAACAATTAAGTAAATTATTTTCAGAGAGGTAATGATGAATTTGTTTATGAACTAGTTTTTCCATAACTTTTGATAGAAATGGAAGCACTGATATCGGTCGAAAATCAGAAGGGGCTACAGGATTTGATGTTTTTGTTAGCGGAATTACTTTAGCTTCTTTCCATGCGTCTGGATAAACACTAGTATTTAGGGATTGATTAAAATATGTGTAATAAAAGGAGAAATAATTTTCAGAATTGGTAAAATCATATTTCGGCTTACATTATCGATGCCATATGTGTATTACCAATAAACGCGGTTTTCTCGTGATTTGTTTCTATTTAAATTTACTCAAATTTTCGACGATACTACCTATAATTCTTACTAATGTTTTATTGGGTTTAATGATTAAATCTCAAAAAACCTTATTTTTTTGTCATTTTTTATTTTTAATTTAGCGTGTGGTATGTCCCCCGTGTTGGTCCCGGGCTCCTTTGAAGAATAGGCCAACTGCCGTTCTGCCAGGCAGGTCGTAAAAGGTGACTGATTGGCTATATTAGTCACTACCATCGTGGCTACTAGGTGGTAGAGTTCTGCATTGTCTCACCCGGGTCTGGTACCACCGTCTTACCTATTCCTGCCGCAATAGCGTCGGTGCTTGTCACTGTCGTGTTCCAGTTTGGAAGGTAAGGTAGCCGGTAAACTTATGCATGTTGCATTATACCTCGCCACAAGATAACACACAGTTCTGTCAAGCAGGTCGTAAAAGGCGACTGATTGGCTATATGAGTCACTACCATCGTGGCTACTAGGTGGCAGAGTTCTGCATTGTTTCGCCTGGGTTTTAGTACCACCTCATTATCTATTCATGCCACAACAGTAACATTGCTTAACATTGTCGTTTTCCGGTTTTGAGGGCTGGTAGCTGGTAAACTTATGCATGTTTCTTTATTACCCAGTCACACTGACTTTTTCATCTTTGGTGTCAATAGGCGATGGTTTTCTGTTATCATTAAGAGAGCTATCTGCTTGTTTGCTATCTTATAAAAAAGAACCATTTAATTGTTTGATATCCTTTAATATACTCGACCAAAACCTTCTTATCTTTATACATATATTTCATCAGGCCAGTTAGGTATATTGTGCGCCTTGCGATCGTATCTTTCAGTCGAAATTTGGCTTTGCAAGTCACATTAGGGCCCATCATCCTGACCAACTACACATTTAGAAGTCGCCGTCACCGGATACGGTGCGGATCATCATCATCATCATAATACAAAAAGATCAAATTTAAAAACTACTATCTAACTAGCCAACGAAATGTAGTGGTGATGTCCACTGAAGACGCCATGAGAATGGCAATACACTATTAACATATTTGGCGTTTTCTATAGGCAAGCGCTATCTGGTAGAAAGGAACCAGGAACCAGGAAAACCATTTGCTTATTTACCCTCTTACGATTAAAAAAAACTAGTCTAAAGCTCTAGCTAGACCGGTTTAATCCTAACTGCGTTAAGATAAAGCGACGAGCGCCCTTGAAGTTGCACGGTTTATATATTTGGTGGCGAATTCGCATCGATTGGGTCGAACACTAATGCGAAATAATAGTGCGATATCTGGTTTAAAAAATATATACTCTCATCCGTTATTTACTAAAAAAATGATTAGATTAAATAGATACAAATTGATACATCGCAAATAGATTGCCTAGCTAAATTACGTGTCGATAATTTTACTTTTTTATCTGTTTCCTCATACACTAAATAATATAATATACCTTACAGAATTGACTAAGTTAAGTTTCCCTACTTTCCCCTCTGCGCAACTATGGCGTTGTTAGTTCTAAACATGTGAGAAAGTGTTGTTAATATACACTCATTAGCTATTTAATCGTATGTTATATCAAATGAAAGCTAAGTTTATTCTCTATCTAAATGGTTGATTAAATAAATAGTTGCCGAGATTTTAGACTTAAATTTTTTATCGCAAGCGATGAGCGTGATGAAACCTTGCGCGTGTAACTTTATGCTAAAAACGACGATGAAGCAAGGCAGATATGCATCTAACAGCTGTTTTGTAAAAGAGGGAGGAAAATGATTATTTTGTTTAATATATGACTATGAAACTAGAATTGATGCCGAGAAGTGTTTGTAACGTTAGTTTGAAGCAAATCTCGCTTTTCGTTATTTTCCTCGTGTTGACCCATTTTGAAGAATAGACCATCTGCCATTCTGCCAAGTAGTTCGTAGAAGGCAAACGATTGAATATACGTGTCACTTCATCGTGACTACTAGGTGGTGGTGGTAATGTTTCGACCGGATATTTGGTAAACTACACGAATACACGCTACACGAATAGCAACGCATCATTAACATCTTTAATATTTATAGGTGATACTTGTCTCTTTCTCTCTCCTGCCATTGGCTTATTTGTTATATTATGATTAAAAAAATACACACCTACATACATGAAAATAGTCAAAATAGCTTTCTCCTTAAAATATCGAGACTTGATAAAAACTCGATTCTTTAAACTCGATTTTCGGGGTAAAACCAACAACTTCTTAATTTTCATACATTTTCAATTTACTAAGCAGGAAGATTGTTAATCCATTATACTTCTTACAATTTAACGGCCTGGTTTTAGTAAGAACCGTTAGATTATAGGTAATCTACCGTAGTAATGTTGTAAACAAACTGCTAACCTGATCTAATCAAATTATGAACTACCTATTATAGACTACAGAGGTACTTATATATGTGAGTATATTATCATGTATGTGACATGAATGTAGTGTGTGTAATATTATTTTAATTAATTTAATGTACTTATAATGTAATTTATTTAAAAATATTATATTTCTACTGTCCTCCACAATAAAAACTTTACCTTTGCCAAATTTTATACTCCACCGTTTGTGCAATCGTCTTAGAAAGGGGTCCAAAGTTTTTCCTTCAAGTATTACACTAACGACATTGTAATGTAACAGCTTTGTCAATTTAATTGCAATATATACGTCGTAGTGAAATTGTCAATAGCCGTTAGATTATAATCTACCTAGGGATTTTATAATTTGGTTAGGTTAGGTTAGCAGTTAAATTATAATATCACTTAGGTAAATTATAATCTAACGGTACTGATAATTTCACTGCGACATATATAACAGCAACTGTTTTTGCATCAAAACTATAACTCTTGCTTAGTTATATTGATAGAGGTACAAAAATATGGAGTAAGGTATTTGATATTTTTGCCTTCCTGTTTGAGTGTCACTTACAGTAGAGTGGCATTGATATTTGCGGAAAACTGTAATATATTTACCTGTAATTATATAGTAAGTGAGTTCTTGCATTGCCCTTAAGGTCAGTACAATTCAAGTGCGGAGTACAGTCAATAAACTTTCGTGTTTACAGGAAGACTGTTGTCAATGTTGCAAGCAAAACTCTCTCAAAGCTCAACGCTCCCAGAACTGTGATGATTTACACTTGATTTATTTTACCTACGTAAGAGATTTTTCGAAGGATATGTATGTGTTTATGCCGATGGTCCACCCATTGATGAATGGTTCACCATGGTTAAAATTTAGGTGAGCTAGTAGACTAGCGTAGGTGGATTTCTTATATTGTATACAAAAACAAACCGACCGCTTACCTAATTGGGAAGGAGTTAATTCCAGTTTGTCACGGTTTCGGTCAAAATGTTATTATTAAAAAATTATATATAACAAAGTCATCACCTTAAATTTGGTGGTTGTAGCGTACAGTTAGCCAAAAAATATTAAGTATCTATAATTATATTATAAATGCAAAAGTTTGGATGTTTGGATGGATGTATATTGCTAAATCACGCAAAAACTACTTAATGGATTTGGATGAAATTAAGCACACAAGGAGATAATAACCTGAGATAGCACACAGGCTACATTTTATCCCGGAAACATGTGTTGTTAACGCGGGATTAAGCAAAAACTTTATTTAAAAACGGCTTTTTGCAATTTTTTGCTAATATTTCGTAAAATATGCGTGTTATCGACATGTTTTTTTTATTATCGATAGGGAAGCGCTTGACCACGATCTCGCCTGATGGTAAGCTAAGATGCGGCCTAAAATGGAACGCGCTTCCCTAGAAGGTACCTGTTCACTCTTCTCTTGAAGATCTCCAGATTGTACTCGCCGGGGAACACAGATTCAGGAAGCATGTTCCAGTCCTTTGCGGTTCGAATGAAGAATGTTGAGCCTAACCGCTTTGTCCGGGCACGTGGAACATCCACCATAGGGCGATCCCTAGTTGTGTGCCTCGACGGTCGGCAGAATGTATAGGGGAAGACCGGGTAATGGGAATCAGCGGGCAATGGTAGTCACCAACATATCTCCAAAACTCCAACTGCTAGAAATACGTCTACTACCGTCCCTGTCCCGCTTTGTCCCCCCGCTAGCGGTGCAGGAGCGCCACGCTAGTATTGTGGCGGTCTCGGGAATGAGAAGTGTATTTTGTTTTTGCGGCTCGCTGATGTAAATTTTTAAGGACGCAAAATAAGATGTGGGTATTCTAATTATTGATCTACTAGTTTGTGTCTTTTTTACGCCATTACTCGTATATTAAATATAACGATTTTATACTCAAATCCCATATATTGCTTAAATATATTTTTTGTTTCTTTTTTTTCTTCATAAAATGCTTGTGGGTAATGAGGATTGGGTGACCCCCATTGCCTGCTAGTGATCACGATTTCCCGCAATGTAAAGGCATAATAAAATTTTGGTATTCTTATTTTAGATGCAGACGTATTTTGTGATGAAGATTTTCTACCAGCCGAATTGCTCAGATCAGATTGAAATTAATAGCCCAGCGTCAGACCAAGAAAGCTTGTCAGTACTTGGCACATCAATGCAAGTTGCTCCAGCAGCCTCTAGTCTTGATATTGTGTCGAAATTAAGTTGCCAGAGAAAACTAATACCCACAAAGCTAAACAAAGTCGCCAGAAGCAGCATGCCAAAATTTTAACATCCACGCCAACAAAAGAAAACTTGTTTGAAAAAGAAAATAAGAAAAGTAAAGCCTTCTGCCAAGCCAAGGATAAAAGTAAGGTACAAAATATAACTAAGGGAAAAGGTCAAGGAAAGAAGACTAAAGTGTCGAAGAAGGAAACCGAAAAACTAAAGAGGAAGGTTCTCTAGGAATCAAATTATACTTGTTTCAGACGTGGCTACTGATGGTTTATGCCAAGACGATGAGCTAGATGATGCTGACGATGCAGGGAATACGTGCTAAATTTGTAACGAATTCGGCCGAAATAATGAGGTTTGGTACAGGTGTACTTCATGTGGTTTATGAGCTCACGCAGATTGTACGAGGTGGGAGTCGCCCAAGGGTTAAATTTGCGATTTGTGTTAGATTTTTGTATGATCCTCATTGCCCACAAGGTGACCACAATTACCCTCACCTCAGTGCAATGGGAGTCAAAATAGATATTTTTTTTTACTTTTATATTTCCTAAAAATGATTATTAAAGTGATGATTACTGATTCCAAATAATAGTCAATTAAGTATACTTTATTATGAAGCGGTTGTTATAAAGATTTAGTTTAATTTTATTTATTTATTTCAATTATTCCCATTACCCCATTACCCCTTCCTACCCTATTATAATGTATTTGGCCTATAAAATTTCAGTTTTTTCGAAATTCGAAATTATGTCATAAAAACACTTTTGCAAACTTTTTTGCCAACAATAAATCCGAACGGATAAATAAATTTTGATGCAATTTATGCATTGGATGCAGTTTTTTTGAGAAGTAAAGCTCATTAAATTTTGTACTCTATCGGTACATTAATCTGGAAATTGTATTCAAAAAATACTGTTTCGCCAAAAACTTTTGTGAGGTTTTCCAAAATTTCTCAAAATCTCCTTGACTGAGTTAGTTAAAA
Source organism: Apodemia mormo (assembly GCA_036924255.1). Taxonomy (NCBI): domain Eukaryota; kingdom Metazoa; phylum Arthropoda; class Insecta; order Lepidoptera; family Riodinidae; genus Apodemia; species Apodemia mormo. The sequence goes on from JAUPFN010000020.1 coordinate 14,952,003, forward strand.
TGTTCAGGTAGTCTAAGTTGAGTGGAATCCAATCGAATCTCATTAACGGCGTTTCGATCGGTCAAGCCGTTCAAAGTTATGACATGTTTACATACACACATACACACTCACGAACACACACACACACACACATACACACATGTCATCATGAAAATAGTTGGAAAAGGTTCCTATGACTTCAAAACGTGGAGATCTGGTGAACACTCGATTTTCGAAAATCGGGGCAAAATCAGTAACTTTCTTATCTAGATACGTAGCGGGAAGTTAAAAATATATATGTACTTAATTAGAAAAATGAAAAGTTATTTATTTAGGTTTATTTTTTGAATATTTTTTATTTAAGGTACTTTTCGTAACGAGAATTTATTAATTAACACATGGCTTGTAGTTTGTTATTAATAAAAACAAAATAGCCTTTTGCTAAGAAGTTTATCTTGTTCATTGAAAACAATTTGCAATAAAAAATCTTGTTGCACTTTCCTTAAATTTGTTATTATTTTAATTCTCTAAAAGATATTTTTAATGTAAATTTGTATCATTTTCAATAAGCAAGATAAGCAGTCAAGGGTTTTTTTTTATTATAACAAACTACTCTGCCTCACGGTCTAGGGATAGCCTATTGGGCTCAGATCATGAGGTCCCGGGTTCGATCCCCGGGTCGAGCAAAGTCGGTAGGTGTTCGAGAATTTTCTCGAAAATCTAAAATCTTAGTAGCAACTCGGAAACTGGCGAAGTGGTATATATAATACCACTCTCGTGCCTCGGATGAGCACGTAAAACTTTTGGTCCCAGTTATTGCTAAAAATAGTCGATAATCGTTAACGTGTCAACTGTCAGTATATGCGGCCATGAGGATTACCATTTATCTCACCAACCGACAAACCGATGAATTGCGGTGAACCGGAAATTCTATAAACGGTCGGTTTACTCTGTCTACCCCGCAAAGGGTGATGATACTTTAATAAAAAACAACAAAGCTACGTATTTTTTTTCTCACATTTTTGATATTTGATGCTCACAAATAAAGGAAAGTTAAGTATCTTTTGATTGAGTTTGTTTTGATGAAGTTAGCTGTGTCTAAAATTGTTCTTTAAGATGTTGATTTTATTCTGGACTGAACTTATAAGTACATGTTCGTATATTCTAGTTAACAATTTTAATTAGTTTTAATAATAAAAGTATTTTGGAGTCCGACTTTAGTGAGTAATACTAAGTAGCTTAGGCACTTCAACATTTACACTTTGCAGAATTTTCATTCATTTTAAAAGATAACTGATTGATGTATCTAATTTTGAAATATTACGTATGTCCGGTGTCGTCGTTGACCATATGGTTTCCATTCCCGGGTTAGGCAAAACAAAATGTGCTTTTTCAGTTTTCTGATGAAACAACAGGATTGGACAGGGCCCGGTTGGCAATAGGCTTGCCACCTATCACATTGTTTGAGATAGTATTTTCGGCTACTCGTGGGTACACTTCTTGTACCTCTGACTAAGTATTCCGGGATATGGGCGTGTAGATACTTTTTTATCCTTTTTTACGTTATGCAATGTAAAAACAATGCAAAAAACTGAAAAATTACCTGCTTTATTTTCAAATATAATTATTCTTATATAAATAAATAAAAAGTTTAGGTTTACATTAGTATATATATATATATATATATATATATATATATTAGAAATGATTGTCTCGGGTTATATCCATTATACAAACACTATGAAATGTGAAATGGTAAGGGTAACTTATAATGAGCCGTGCGTTCAAAGGTTTTGTATACATTCCAGGTGTCACGTTCAACTGGACTTTACACCCGGAAACCATTGAAACTTGTGACGTCTGTAACTTCTAAATTATAGAACTCATTACCTTGGAATTTTTAAGAGATAATCTTTATAATACTTACTTTTGAACAAAAAAATAATAAAGGATTTCGAACTACAGGTTAATGAATTAAAGCTAAATATACGTTTTTATTTTCATCCACTATCCCACGGGAACTGTACTGAATTTTGGGATAAAAAATATCCTATAACCTTCTTCAGAGTATGAACTCTAATTATGCTTAATTTCATTTGAATCCGTTTAGTAGATTCGGCGTGATGCGCGGCCTTGATACAGACAGACAGACAGACAGACAGACAGACAGAAAAAAAACAAAAAAAAATACATTTTTCGCTTCAGTGTCGATTAAAGAGTATCTTACAAAAAAAATTATAAATATCTTCAATGCACAAAAATCGGCCTCTTGCAGTTTTATTATACGTATAAAATAGAATAGATAGATAGATAGATATTCGTAAGTACAACGGCTGCTTTCAAATAATATCATTTTATAAAAGCTTATAATATAATATTATATAAATTGAATGTAATTTTAGCGTTTTTATATAACAACAAATTTGAGCAACTTTCGTGGCCTACACAAATAAATAAGCTATGGCAAATTTAGTTTGGATAGTTGCAATACCTCACCAGAACTAGATAAAATGGAACAGTCAAAATAGTTGAGTCCAAGCGGGCGAAGCCACAGGCTGAAAATTACTATTATTGTATATATGATAGATAGACGTTTATTTATGATAATAGTAGAAAGAGTGTATTTTTCTAAAAAGGCTTAAAATCTCGTCGAGGAGATTAAAAATACGTACGTTCTTACTTAGTGTAGAAATTGTCTGCATTCATGCTTGAAACTGAAAAAAAAAATTATCTCCAAGAATTATATATCCGTGACAGTTAAATTATGTTATTATATCGTAATTGAAGGAAGTCTTATGATATAAAACTGAATTAAATGACGATGTAACTATAGTTGTGATTGTTATTTTTAACGCTGTAGTAATGCTATCTATTCCGGAAAATCGTATACTTAAATATAAACCAGATACACTTGATTATTTAAGAAATCAATATGGGTTTGACACACCTAAAAGAATTAACGATGCCATCGACTCCCTGGAAGAATGGGCTGCAAAACAGGAACATTTTACAAAGAAAAGTTTTGGTAAGATACAAGTTTCTCATAGCAATTTGAAACAGTGTTTGGTTATTCAAAAATATATTATTTAGCTGTTGCCTGCGACTTTGTACGTGCGGACTTCGTTTACTCCGCATAGCTCCTCCCCCGTAGGTGATAGCGTGATAATATGTAGCCTATATGTTGACCCGACCTATTAGTAATATTCATGCAAAATTTAAAGTAAATCCATGCAGTACTTTTTGGGATTACCTCGGACATACATACAGACAAACAGACAAAAATTTTTAAAACTATTTATTTTTTTATGATTGTAGATCACGCCCCAAGTATCTATTCTTTTAAAAAAATATTCAATGTACAGTTTTGACTTTCCTACGATTTTATTGTATGTATAGATTATTGCTAGCATAATATGACTAAAGTCTAGGGTATTAGACTGGGTTCTGCCCTGGGTCATTAAAACACATTTTAGTCGAATATATTGCAATATTTCTCCTATTTCTTCGAATAAAATCAAAAATAGATATACCATAAGTTACGTAACGTAACTGATAAATTTAAACATGTTGTGTAACATCCCCCCGACATGGATGCTAAGGCATCATTGATAATTTTGGTATTTACAGGCGATGGTTACTCAACCCAAAAGAAACACGTGAAATCATAAATAAAAATAAACAATCTTGTGTAAGTCTAGAACAGTGTTTCTTACCCTGTGGTCCGTAAACCCCTGGGGGTCAGCGAGTATATGTATGGGAGTCCGCCGTCTTGGACATTTCAATTTGAATGAGTATATGTAAATTTGAATGAGTATAAGTAAATGCCAATGTTTTTTATCAAGGGGGTCTTCGAAACTTTGCTTATGCAGACTGAAAAAGGTTAAGAAACGCTGGTCTAAACCTCAAAATAGTCTAAAAATAGAAATAAATAATCTGTAAGCCGATACTGTAGGATCACTGCAAGTACATAACTGAAACTTTCCGGTAAACTGAGGTATTTAAAGCGCAAAGAGCAAAACTATACCTAAGTATAGATTTTTAAGCTCAAAGAGTTCACAAACTTAGATTATTAAAAATTATAATATTTACTTTTTAATAGCTGTATATTTTCAAAATGATGATAGATTTTGATCTCTCTAATAGCAATCAATGTAACGTTTAAGCTCTAAAATGGTGTCTTAGCTACAAAGTCGGCAAGTTGAAAAATGTCAAAGTAATGTAAAAAATTATTGTTTTAAATTTTGCACTTGTTTCACAATTCACAATAAATTTTGCACTTGTTTCACAATTCACAGTAAATTTTGCTATTCCGTGTATTAGTCTGAAAGTTACTTTAAAAAATTTAAATCAATTTATTTTAAACAATTTTTTTTTCCCGTCTTGGTTCCGGGCTCCTTTGAAGAATTGACTAACTGCCGTTCTGCCAGGCAGGTCTTAAAAGGCGACCGATTGGCTATGCGAGTCACTAACATCGTGGCTACTAGGTGGTAGAGTTTTGCATTGTCTCGCCCGGGTCTGGTACCACCGCCTTACCTATTCCTGCCGCAATAGCGTCAGTGCTTGTCATTATCGTGTTTCGGTTTGGAGGGTAAGATAGCCGGTAAACTTATGCATGTGGCATTAGACCTCGCCACAAGATAGCAACGCACCATTTAGGTACACCTTTGGTGTCTATAGGAGATGGTTGACTGTTTCCATCAGGAGACCCATCTGCTTGTTTGCTATCTTATGATATAAAAAAAAACATAATTTTAATGTTAACATTTGAAAACTTGATTCGATTTTTATTTTTGATCAAGCATTCGACGGAGTTTATTAGTACTAAAATATCGTAAAGGTTAAAAAGTTATTGATTGAAAATCTCGAAGTTATGTCGAAAAAACATTTTTTCCAAAATTTTCGTCAACGACAACTCCCGAACGGATAAACCGATTTTGATGAAATTTTCGAAATTTGACACAGTTTATTAAGAAATAAATTTGATTAGATATTGTACTCAATTAGTAAATTAACCGAGAAGTTTTTCAAAATGAAAAAATATAGTTCCACCGAAATTTTTCGAGGTTTTTTCAAAAGTAGTCAAAATCTCCCTGGCCGAATCAAAAAAAAAATACTTTTTTCAAAGTATTTCATAAACTATAACATCCCAATATTTAAATCGATTTTGATGCAATGAGCGGCATAGGATGAAGTTTAAGTTTTTAAGTACCTAATAGATCTGATTAGATTTCGAGCTCAATTATTACGCCAATTAAGCGGATATTTTGAGAAATTAAAATAATACAAAAATATTAGCGGAACAATGTTTCTTAAAAACAATAGTTACAAATAGTTTATAAGCCTGGAAGTTGTTTTTAAGAAACATTGTTCCGCTAATATTTTTGTATTATTTTAATTTCTCAAAATATCCGCTTAATTGGCGTAATAATAACATCTGATTAGATTTCGAGCACAATTAGTTTATAAGCTTGGAAGTTGTTTTTAATAAACATTGTTCCGCTAATATTTTTTGTATTATTTTAATTTCTCAAAATATCCGCTTAATTGGCGTAATAATCACATCTGATTAGATTTCGAGCCCAATTGGTTTATAAGCTTGGAAGTTGTTTTTAAGAAACATTGTTCCGCTAATATTTTTTGTATTATTTTAATTTCTCAAAATATTCGCTTAATTGGCGTAATAATCACATCTGATTAGATTTCGAGCCCAATTGGTTTATAAGCTTGGAAGTTGTTTTTAAGAAACATTGTTCCGCTAATATTTTTTGTATTATTTTAATTTCTCAAAATAATAACATCCTTCATCAAACTAAAAGCCAAATCACTAAGGTAGTAATGACTCGTACTCTCATATTGCGGAATTTTCCTAATTCATAATGTAATTTACTCTGTGGAGGTTTCTAAAAGATTTAATAAAAAAATATAGTTAAAATCAAATATTAGTATTTGTCTTAACTGCTTATTTTTAATATTTTTAAATAACCTTTACGATATTTTAGTACTAATAAACTCCGTCGAATGCTTGATCAACAATAAAAATCGAATCAAGTTTCAAATGTTAACATTAAAATTATGTTTTTTTATATATCATAAGATAGCAAACAAGCAGATGGGTCTCCTGGTGGAGAGAGTCAACCATCGCCTACAGACACCAAAGGTATTAATGGTGCGTTGATATCTTGTGGCGAGGTCTAATGTCACATGCATAAGTTTACCGACTACCTTACCATCTAAGCCAGAACAAGATAGTGACAAGCACTGGCGCTATTGCGGCAGGAATATGTATGGCGGTGATACCAGACTCGAGCGATACAATGCAGAACTCTACCACCTAATAGTAATGACTCATATAGCCAATCGGTCGCCGCAGAACGGTACTTGGCCCATTCTTCAAAGGAGCCTGGGACCAACACGATTAAAACTTACTTAACACTTTTAAGACAATTTTGAAAATAATTTAAAAAATTTAAAACATTTTAAAATTGGCTAGTGGTCATAGATTTAACAATAAAATCTTTTTAAATTTTGAGTTTAACCATAAAAATATTAGTATACATGTGTGTCTATTATGTGAACGGAAATGAATATAGTGTGCGTAATATTTATGTTTATTATTTTAATGTATTTTTAATGCAAATTATATGAAAATTTTATGTTTTTACACTCTTCCGCAGTGTAAATTTATAGATTTAGACTCTAAATTTTAAGTGTATGACTGTAAGGTGTATGATTTTATTAACTACTAGCTGTTGGCCGCGACTTCGTTCCGCGATTAGCGCGGCGTGCGTAGAGAGTATAATGTTCACATTAAACTTATTTTTGGAGAAATATTGGTCAAAAATTAAGTCCCTAATTTTATTATTTCATTTTAACGAGAATCGATTACCGAGTAGGTACTCTCCAGATGTATCGAAGGTAACTCACCAGTTAGTCTGTATAATAAAGAATACACATGTCAGCAACATAAAAATCGACGCGTAGCTATTTAATATTTGAAGGCTCATAATTTATTTTTATAATTCAATAATTAATAATTAAAAGGCTTCAATTCTAAATTGATCCGGTAATATTAATGATAAAAATAAATTGAGTTAACCGAACCAATTGAATAGTGTGATGTCGTGTTTACAGACTTAGACCAAAATTAACATGCAAGTTAAAAAATAACATTATCTAAGATGTATAAACATATAAGTATGTGCGTGTGTGTGTACATCAGATTTCATTTACTAAAACCATTAATTTAATTTTTTGTTTATAAAAGAGGGGGCAAACGAGCAGAACGTGCACCTGATGGTAACTGATCATCGCCGCCTATTGAAATCCGCAATACCCAGAGGTCTTGCAGTAACGTTGCCAGTCTTTTAGGAATGAGTAAGCTCTTCTGTTGAAGTCCCCCAATACGTATCATCAGTTTGGTAATTGATTCCACGACAGAGTAGTGTGGACAAAAAGTGCCGAGAGAAACGCGCAGTTGTGGATTTCGTCTTCCTAACTTCGAGTTTTGACGCGATGACCGATGATGCTACAGGAATTAATCCAAATAACTCGTCGGAACACTCTCCATGATAAATACGATAGAAGACACACAGTGAACCAACATCTCTGCGCAATACCAGTCAAGCCGTTTCGAAATAGCCTGGTCGTCAACGGTTCGAACCGTTCTAGCTAAATATGATCAAGAGGAAGAAGCTGATACTGAAGAGCTCCGGCCCAGTGATGAGAACAGTACACCATGTGAGGCCAAGTTTATGCTTTATAAAATTGAAGGTGATGGACCAGCAAGAAGTACTGTCTCGCTCTGCTGAACACTGAGTTTTGTCGAGGCTTGCTTAGCCTTACTTTTTAAATGACAGCGAAGCTGTCACAGTGCATTCTCACGAAGGAGATCAATGACATTGTAAATTAATAAAATTAAAAAAAGAAACTGTCGTTAATGCTATTAATTTCTTTTTAATATTTTTATTGCTACTACTATGACTAATTATTAGTCTTTTAGACAATGTCAAATTATTGTCTGGTCCCATTGTTATCTATCGAATAAACAATCATAGTCTGTAATAGAAAAAGATACGATAAAAAGAGAAAATACAATCTAGTCAGAGAACCTCAACAAACCTATGCTTAATAAGTTCTATTATTCTAACAGAGGAGAAATAAATCAATAGCCTTGGCATTGTAAAATTTATATTCTTTATTTAAAGTAGAATCTGTTGTTAATGACAATACAGTGGAAACCTGATTATCTTAACTCTAGTTATACGGATTCGCGGACCACAAACAAATAATTAGTTTACGCTAATACTATATTAGGGCCTGTAAAATACATCTTTGAGTTCATCTTATGCGAAAGCGCTTCAAACCCTGAAAGCAGCCTGCAAATGGCACTAAAATATATTTGGTGTGTCTCTTAAAGTCACGTGCATAAGTTTACCGGCTACCTTATTCTCCAAAAAAGAACATGCCAGTGACAATCATTGAGGCGATTGCATCATGAATAGGTAAAGGCTGTTGTACCAGTCCCGGGTGAGACAAATCAGAACTCTATTAGAATCTAGTTGCTACGATGGAAGTGACTCGCTTAGCCAATCATTCACCTCTTACAAACTGCCTTACTACTTATTACCTACTGCTTTATTCATTCGGGGGTCGGTGTTTTTAAGCCCGGGCTCTACCACTTAGTAAATACTATATTTTTTGTTATATATCATAAGAAAGCAAAGAAGCAAATGACTCTCCTGATGGAAAGAGCCAACCTGTGTGTCGTGGTCTTAATGACACATGCATAAGTTACCCTACCTACCTTACCCTTTAAACCGAAACAAGACTAGAATATGTAAAGCGGAGGTACCAGACCTAGGTGAGACAATGCAGAACTCTATCGGTAATGACACCATGGGCCTATTATTTGATTTTTTTCTAACTACTTGCCAGAATGGCAAATGGTCTACACTTCAAAGGGACCAGTCAAGGAAAATGTTTAGCAAAATATAGTATTATTTGTGATTTTATAAGTGGGTACTTGTTTTATTAATCATGAAATATTTTAAAATTTTAATTAAAAAAAAAATAATAAAAAAAAAAAAAATTAATTATTTAAGAAAATATATATTACGTAGGTAATGTAAGGATGTAATAATGTGTATGTGTATAATAATTTTCTTTATAGATTCAGATATCTGGATTTTCGATTATCCGAATGTCTTACGACACAAATTAGTCTGCTTAATCGAGTTTTTACTGTAATTATTTCTTTATATTTTCATTGTTACTTATTATGAATAATAAACAATCAGTCTTTTTGACAGTATCTAAATTATTGCTGGTCCCATAGTTATCCATAGTAGCAACAATCACAGTAGATAATGGTAAAAAGACATATTGTTTATTTATTTATTTATATTAATTATGCACAGATGAAAAGTACATAGGTTTAACTTAACGTCTAAGTGCAATCTATACTAGCCAACCTCATGTATTAAGAAAATAATTAAAAGATTGTCCTGCAGAATTTTTGGATTAATGTAAAATTTTGAAAAAATATGGAATTTTTATTGTCCTGCGATTATTTTATTATAACGCTAGCATTAATTGACCTCAGGAACGCTTCATTGTAAGTAACAATAATACCACCACTACCACAGTTGCTACGGGCCAACAAAATCCGAATATTGTTTTAACATTGAATACGGAAACGCATTTAATGTTTAAATAATGCAAGACGCATCGCAGACCCGTGGTGATCCGGATCTGGTAATATTGATTTTGCCCTTATGAAGAAAAAACCATCTGTACATACTCCGGCCGTAGCGGTATTTCTCGGGAGCACGTCGAAGAGTGCCGAAACAAGCTTATGTCTAAAGTCGAGAATCGACTTACCGATGTCTCGGAATGAGGTCGTCAAAACCTGGTCACTTTTAACCCCAAGAAGACACAGCTTTGCGTGTTCACCGCTAAAAAGACAACCTTTGTCATACCACCTCGATTTGAGGATACTCTCCTGACAGTCACAGCTAGTGTCGGAATTCTGGAAGTCCACATATTGAATTACGTTCAGTTTCGCGGACATTTGGAAGGTGAGGCTAAACTAGCCTGCAAAAAGCTCGGTGTGCTCAGCAGAGCGAGACAGTACTTCTTGCCGACCCATCATCTTCAACTTTATAAGTCACAGATTCGGCCTCCCATGGAGTACTGTTCTCGTCTCTGAGCTGGAGCTCCCCAGTACCAGCTTCTTCATCTTGATCGCATTCAGCGTAGAGCGGTTCGAATCGTTGAGGACAAGGCTATTTTGAAACAACTTGACTCTTTGGCATTGCGCAGAGATGTAGGTTCTCTCTGCGTTTTTTATCAAATCATGGGGATTGTTCCGACGAGTTGTTTGGATTCCTGCCGCCGAATTCCACCATCGGACATCACGTCAATATTTGAAGTTCCATCCTCACCATCTCGATGTCTGGAAATCCACAACAGTGCGATTCTCCCGACCCGGTGTTTTCAAACGGATACGAATTAGGGTCCTTCAAGAAAAGAGTTTACTCATTGTTAAATGGCTGGCAACGCAATTGCAAGATCTCTGGTATTGCGGATATCAATGAGCGGCGGTGATCACTAAATATCAGGTGTACCTCCTGCTCGTTCGCCCCTCTTCTTATAAAAAAAATCTTAAATGTATGCTAGACAATTCATAACAGACGAATAATTGACTAAAAGAGTCACTAATATCGCGACTATTAGATCGTAGAATTCTGCAACGTCTTGCTCGAGTCTGATACCGCCGTCAATTTCTCTCGCAATAGCGCCAGTTCGCCTGCCGCAATAACGTCAGTGCTAATCACTGTCGTGTTCTGGTTTGGAGGGTAAGGTAGCCGGTAAACTTATGCATGTGGCATTAGACCTCGCCAGAAGATAGCAACGCACCATTAACATCTTTGGTGTCTATAGGCGATGGTTGACTCTTTCCATCAGGAGAACCATCTGCTTGTTTGCTATTTTATGACATAAAAAAAATGTACTTGTACTTTTATTCACTTCAAACGTACCTGTCAGATCTTAACTGAACATTTTTTAAATCATCAGATAGCAAACAAGTAGATTTGAAAAATACAACCTGGTCTATACACGCCAAAGATATTAATGGTGCATTGCTATCCATATAGCGGGTGTTAATGCCATCGTATAAGTATGCCGGTTACTTTACCCTCCAAACCAGAACACGACAGTGACTAGCACTGGCGTTATTGCGGCAGGAATAGGTAAGGCGGTGGTACCTGACCCGGTCAAGCCGATGCAGAACTCTACCACCTAGTAGTCACAATGGTAGTGAAGCGCGTAGCCACTAGGTCGCCTTTTACGACCTGCCTGGCAGAACGGCAGTTGGCCTATTCTTCAAAGAAGCCCGGGACCAACACGGGGAAAATACATTATTTAATATATTTATCTCTAAATAATGGAATTTTACCAAGAGCCGAAGATGTAGTGTATAATAGAACACCTAGATTCGTTAACGCAGTTCCTCTTAAAGGCTGAGTTGCTACGTTATAATATGAATAACTAGATATATAGCAGCTCACATATCAACGAGGTTCGTTGCTTACGAAGATCTTAAGACTCTATTTCTAAAACCTTGGTTAGTGAAAGGAGGAGGAAGAATATATCTATAGGCTGAAGTACAACGATAAAAGGTAAAGTGTATTTTTAAAACTGTTTTATGAGCACAATTATGCATGAATTAAATTACTGAGCTATAATTTAACGCTGAATAATAGTAAATAGGTAAATAATTACGTATATCTTATTGTCTTTATACCGAAGGAATAATAAATATGTCTTTTTCTGTAATTATTCAATTTTCCTTGGTCCATTGTAATACTTTGTTATTAATGTTATATCATCAATTAATATTATTTTTAACACGTGATAGAGAAAAAGACCGCTTATTACCCCGTAATGGTTTCTTATATCATGAGATAGCAAACAAGTAGATAGCTCTCCTAATGGAAAATGACAATCATCTTGTATAGAAACCAAATATAGAAATCGGTGTAATTTGACGGTAATGCCACATGCATAAATTTGGCTACTTTATTCTCCACGGAACACGTCGTAACAAGCATTGAAGTTATTGCAGCAGGAATATTTAAGGCGGCGCGGTGGTTAAAAATCCGAACGGAACGTTGCAAAGCTCTACCATCTAGTAGTCATGATGGTAGTGAAATATTAGAAAGGCTAGACAGTAACATCGTGACTACTAGTTAAGTAGTAGAATAATGCTTCATCTTGCCCGAGCTCGGTACCACCGCTTTTTCTATTTTTGCCGCAATAGCATCATTGTAACTGTCGTTACAAATCGTGTAAAAAAAAATTACATCTTTGGTGTCCATAGGTAATGATTATCTCTTTCCATTAAAAAGCCGTCTGCTTGTTGGAAATCTTGTTTGAACGTAATTTTTTAGGCAAATTGCCACATTACGCAAAAAAACACTAGGTGAAGATTGCATGGCTCACAAAGATTTTCGATTATTTATTTGCATTTGTATGTAAAGTTCCATTATGATTTATATCACATTTTTAATTCCCTTACTCACAGTTATATTTTATTTTTGTTTATGGAGTAGCGGCTCGATAGTGTCACCCGACCCTTTTTAAATTAGTAAGAGATTTTACGTATTCGTTTAGGTACTTCTGAACAAGGGCACTTAAGTTAATTGAGGTGGCGTCTAGCTTTCCTAATTCGGCGTCTAAACAAATTCTTGCCGTTTTTTAACTAATCTATTGTTACACCATTTACATTTTTGAGATTTATTTCTGAATATTGACCTATAGCAATATTTGCGCAGTAGGTTAAAGCATCATACCTTATTTCTGACTGTTCTGACACTGTTAATGAGTGGCGAGTAAAATCTTTGGCATGTGCAGCAAGTAATTATTAAGATTCTAATTAGCAAATTTAGCGTGGGAACTCGGGATCTAGTAGCATTGATTATATATTATACTAGCTGACCCAGCAAACGTTGTTTTGCTAAATACATTTATGACAGTATTTCTCTACTATACAATGGATGTTATTATTCATATAAACCTTCCTCTTGAATTACTCTATCTATTAAAAAACCGCATCAAAATCCGTAGCGTAGTTTTAAAGCAAGGCATCGAAGACAAACGGAAAAAAACTGGTTTGCTTAAACATTTTTATGTATTGATTGTTAAATAACGGTTTTACAAAAGTTACACGATATACCTGAATATATTATCTAAGGAATGTACTAACTCATTACACAATAGAATGTACTTTACTCGATCATATAAAATTCCGAAAACAGGCTAAAAAATCTCTAAAACAAGTAACTTGTTCATAATATTTCTAATTTTCCACGTGATTTTTATATGTTGATATTAAGTTTTAAATACGAATAAGAATGTACTAAATTTTGGTTTTCAGCTGAAGTTCTATATTTATTTATCCGAAAACTAAACCGTTTCCAAGCGGTTTCAGAACATACCACGCCGCGCACTTTTTATAGTTTATACTAGCTGCCGCGTGCAGCCCGCTGCATTATAAGAGTTTTTGGCGAATCCTGCAGGATCACCTAATTTTTCCGGGATATAAAGTAGCCTATGTACTATTCCAGGTCATTATCTACATGTGTGCCAAATTTCATTCAAATCCGTTTAGTAGCTTTTGCGTGATTGAGTAACAAACATCCATCCAAACATCCAAACTTTCGCATTTATAATATTAATATAGATAATTAATGGTACTAGATCCCGAGCTCCATCAATCCACCGCCGCTACTCCTACGCAAGCGTTTGCAAAGTAATGTCCCCAAATGTCGCCTCTGCCACTGAGATATCTACTGATTTAGAAGCAGCTGCGGCATCCTAGACATACTTACACATATCACCAAAATGTTCGCGCCATCGTTTTAAAACATTTTTTTGTGCTTGTAAGCATTTCACCATTTGCCCTTAATCCTATCCATTCTAGAACCTGACGAACAACTTTTTGACTTTTTCACCTCCCTCCAAAAGAGTTTGGCGTTTACTTCGAAGTTTTTTATCAGTCTCTCTTCTGCTTGCAATCTTTTACTTTCACGCTTCTCTTTCACTAAGTATTTAGTGAAATTCTTACAACATGTTCGATGTATTTCTTATCTTTCATACAATTATTCTTTTGCAAACCTGACACAAAACCTAGCCGCACTTTTTTCCCTCATGATCGCAGCTTTCACTTCATCATTCCACCGTGTATCAAATCTCATCGACTTGTACATCTTTGCACTACCACATACGTCTTTTGCTACATTCACCATGCTACCTTTCAGTACTTTCGAACATTAATGCACGCCTCAGTCCTATGGGTTTACTTTTCCTAGCCTATCCTAAACTTGACTTTACTCATTCGTTATCTTACAACCCACCTCTCACATTCCTCGTGCCTATTTGTTACTCTGTTCTCCTTATTTCGTCTTTTCGGGCCTGGTGTAATGGGTGGCGGCCCTCAATGTCACATCTACCACTTTTCGTGTAGACAGGGGCGAGTTGGCATGCGTCACCTCTAGGGAATGCCTTAACCCGCACTGCAGCTTGATTTTAGACCAGAATAGCAGTCCAGTACACTGTCAGACATCGCGACGTGTACACTTCTAGCCAACGACTTCCAAAAAATCTCCAATTTAAAAAAAAAATTGCTATTGTCAAATCCTGAACAAATTAACTAATTTTGATTTACGGTATTTCATCATTTTTAAAAAACTCCCTTGAGTAGATTTGGATTGATAATAAAATCAGTCATATTATTCTGATGGTTATTTTAAGAAATATGAAGTAAGAGCTAACTATGTTGTAAACTACACAATTTTAATATTTACAAGCTGTAACTATCGAAAACTTAATAGGCTGTAATCCCAGGCTGAATTTTTGTACAGCTTCGTTTTTACGTGACGCTCAAATTTTCTGTTTTCGAAAAATCTTACAATTCCGCCAACTTTAGAATGGAGGATTCGCCAAAATAATTATCGAATTTGTAGGACAAAGTTCTTTCTCTCTGTCATAAAATGATCAAGCGTTTAAAGTAAAAAAGTAATAATTATTTGTTGTTATTAATCAATATTTTCCTTAACCAAATTGACATCTTTGAAGCTCCCTAAAGTAATAAGTTACCCGATTCAAGATTTTTAAAAGAGAGAAAAGGTGGGCATCTCGTAAAAACGAAGATGTTATTAATCAAAAATAAAAATGTTTCTGGGACCACGGTTTATGATATAAGTAAACCGATTTTGATATAATGTGCGGCATTGGATGAAATTTTTATCCATTCGTATTCGTTTATAGCATATGTTCGTGACATAGCTGACAAAACTTACATGGTATGGACATGTCGCGTAAACTGGCAGATTACGTAGGTAACAAGTGCCTAAACACGGCAAAGCCATTGGGTGCTGGCAGGAGAGGACGACCTAAGAAACGCTGGCTGAATGTTGTGCCCCAATATATGCGTGCGAAGGATGCCAAAGACCGTGCAAAGTAGAAAAGTAAATGTAGGAAAGGGGACTCTTGGTTCTGACGTACTAACGTGAGGATTAACCGGGGCTAACGCTAGGATGATGATGATTGGATGCAAATTTTTAAGGAAAGGAGTTTAATTTTGTTATCATTATACTGAACATATTAGTCTGAAAGTTATTTAAAAAAAATGTTTTGCCGACATTTCATTTTAGATTTTTTCAAAATTTCTCAAAATCTCCTGAGCTGAAAAGTTGCAAGTCGTTTAGAAAATCTAAGTTTAGCTAAACCAAATTGAATGCTATCAACTGCGTTTCGATCAGTCGAATCGTCCAAAAGTTATTAGATGTTTACATACACATTCACTTACACTAACACACACACACACACACACACACACAGAGAGAGAGAGAGAGTGTGTAAAAAATACATACATACATACTGATGTCATCGCGAAAGTAGTTGTAAAAGGTTCCTAGTACCTTATAAACGCAGAGATCTGGTGAAAACACGATTTTCAAAAAATCAAGGCAAAATCATAATTTCCTTTTACTATTAACGTTGCACAATCGTTAATAATTACCTATAAATATAATTAATTATCCAGTCAGACAATATTTTTGAAAAATTTGTTTTCTATTTATTGAAATTTTATGCAATTTTGCTTACTTTAATTATTTTGTTGTCTATTAGGTATTTAAATGACGTATTTTTAAACCTTCAAAATATATTTAAGGCTGTAACACTGATTTATAGCTTAATAAAATAAAATAATGTTAGACATAAAATTAAATCGTATTTTTCTATATAAATTATCCTTATCATAAATTACAGAATATTATAAAGAGGTAATGTTTGTTTGATATCTTTTTATATCATAAGATAGCAAACAAGCTGAAGGAACTCCTGATCGAAAAAGACAATCATTGTCTTTAGACACCAAAGATGTTAATGGTACGGTGCTATCCTTGTGGCGGACTCTTAAATACCACATGCATAAGTTTACCAGCTACCTTAGCTCCAAACCGGAACATGACAGTGAAAAATACATATGCTATTGTGGTAGGAATAGGTAAAGCGGTGGTACCAGGTCATGATGAAACTATGCAGTACTTTAACCACCTAGTAAAAAGTTATTGGTAATGGATAAATTCTACTTAAATGATTACAAAAATTTTTGTTCCAAAATAAAGCTATGCCTAGTCTACCCCCTAAATATTGTTACAAAGAAAAAAAACATATTTTCTATTGCACTTTACATTTATTACTATTAGGTACAGTGTATTAGTTTAATACATTAATATAAAGCCATTAAAATATATATAAAGCTTATTAAAGTGGTCTCCATTAACTGCAATACAGTCGTTTAAAATGACAGTCAGTTTTTTAAAAATAATAAGTATAAATATTCACGGGACATATTACACGTACAGCGTACTGTCTAATATCCCAAAGTAAGCAAATAATTTGCTTGTGTTATGGGTGTTAGTCAACGATACTAATACGTAGAAATATATATATATATATATATATATATATATATATATATATATATATATATATATATATATATATATATATATATATATATATATATATATATATATATATATATATATATATAACCTGAATATATTACATTATGAATTTAGTTATGTATATGAATAAAAGCTAATTACAATTATTAAAGTTAAAATGTAATCTTAGTTTATTATTTAATTAATATAATTATTTAAATTTTATCTTCTATACATCTATACACATAAATAAAATTGGAGTGTCTGTTTGTAATATTAAAATAACCACTTTTTACTAAATGCATATGGATATATACACGGTACATATACCAAAATAATATGTTTTACAATTTTTGTATAATAATCGCCTCTGTGGTCTAGTGGTCCGGTGTCGGAGTTGACCACATGAGGTCCCGGGTTCGATTCCTGGGTCGGGCAATTCAAAAATGTGTTTTTCAGTTATCTGATAAAAACAACGTTGCCCGGGATTGGAAAGTGCCCGGTTGGCGATAGGCTAGCCACCTATCACATTGTGGGACCAAGAATCTTCGGCTAATCGTGGGTGCACGTGTTGTACCTCTGCCCACCTCTTCGGAGATACGGGCGTGAAGATACTTTTTTTACAATTTTTGTCTGTCTGTTTGTTTCGGCTAATCTCTGAAACGGCTGGACCGATTTTGACGGGACTTTCACTGGCAGATAGCTGATGTGATAGGGAGAACTTAGGCTACTTTTTTGAAATTTTTCCACGCGGACGAAGCCGCGGGCTCAGCTAATCATTTATAAAATCATTCAACTTAAACTTAAAAACCTCTCTAACTCGGTTAATTTTGACCAGACGAGGAAAAGTCATATAACCTTTTTGATGGAAAATTATAAGTTGTACGCATTTTATTCAGAACTTTTTTGACTAACTCTAACAATTTTTGAGTAATTGCATAAAAACGCTTTAATTTTTTTTTTCAACGCTCGCCGGTGGTTGCCGACCAAATTACCTTTACACATCATTTTCATATTATTAAGACTACATTATATGAAAAATGTAAAGAAGAGTGACATACTTTGATTTAAAACTTTATTTTACTGGAGTAAGATACTAGTGCCAGTTTTTTGTGCATAAATAAGCCAAAGTGACAACACTAGCGCGACCGCCGGGATTAAGTATAAAAAGTGAAGTTACATACACGGGTTTGTCTTCTGTAGTTATTCTGTGGTTTTACTTTGTAGCAAAATATATTTTATTGGTAATCTATACATGTAATAAAATCGTAGGATAGTCAAAACTGTACATAGAATATTTTTTTTAAAGAATACTTGGGGCGTGATCTACAAACGATATCGAAGCCAAAAATATAGTTTTTAGAATTTTTGTCTGTTTGTCTGTCTGTATGTATGTATGTCCGGGGTAAACTCAAAAAGTACTGCATGGATTTACTTCAAATTTTGCATGAATATTACTAATAGGTCGGGTCAACATATAGGCTACAATATATTATCACACTATCACCTACGGGGGAGGTGCTGTGCGGAGTAAACGAAGTCCGCGCGGACGAAGTCGTGGGCAACAGCTAGTAGATTATAATATCGTTAACCATCATGTCATACAATATGTACAGTCTTTTACCAGTATGTTTGTATAAATCAAAGAACAAGCGTCACAGCTACTTTAAATAGTATTTTTCTTAATAAAACCATATAAATTTATAGGTGAATTTTCATTTATTTCAGATAGAGAATATTTGGAAAGATTGCTTATTTACAACAAAGGTTCAGTAGAAAAATGCAAAAAGAAGTTAGACAAACTATGCACATTCAGGACATTTATCCCAGATTTTTTTGTAATCGGTAAAGTCGACAGGGACTTATTTTTAAGATTTCAGTAAGTACTCTACCACTAACTCACCACATAACAACAAACACTTCAATAATTATTCAATCGATAACTATTTTATTTTATTAATTCCTATTTTTGTTAATGTATTATATCCTAATTGAATACTATTTTTTTAATTCAAGAATTTCGTTATTGCCTTTAATTGAGGCAGCATTTAACTTGCGTTATTGTACTAGATATAATATTATGTTAATGTTTATAATGCATGCTTTGTTGGCAATACTTTAAATAAATAAAAAATAAAATAAATAAACAAGCAAGCAAGCAATAAATAATAAAATAAATAAACAAGAAAAAAATCAAAATCAATTATTTGTCTATATAAAACTTCTGATCGAATCTGGATTCCCCGTTATGAGAAAGTAACTAATAAAGTAAGGTTTCAAACATGTTAATTTGGTGAACGAAAAATATTGAAAAATAATTGGTTTTTTACTTTGATCGCTTGCTTATTTTATAAAAAACACATGAATAAACTTTTGTCCTACACATTCGATGGTTTTTCTGACGAGTCCTCCACTCTAGAGATATCGGAATTATGATATTGTTACGTACTCGGGTTCGCAATTGTAGGAAAACACCACTTATATTAAATCCGTGTATTTACACTACACAACACAACGTAATACTCAAATATCCTTTACACAATAGTCACTTGCTGTACTATCACTGAACTTAGAACACTACACAATAGAACACTTCTCGCTTCGCACTTGGTCACTTGATGTATCGTTCTCGATCGCTTGATAAAAACTGCCTTGTGTTTGTCAACATCTCTGTATTTATAGGCAGGGGAAAGCCCTAGCTGGATCCAGAAAAATCTAAATGTATCGGGAAACAATGAATCACTTCTTATCGTAAACATGTTATGAGTCATAAATCCTAGTACACGCTACTTTCAACCTTATGCAATATCCCACAAAGTCCATTATGGCATAGCCCCAGTCAACTATTTGTTTGTCAACAGGAGTTTTCTAGATAGTTAGCGCGCGCGCTTCAACTCTACACGCTTCTAGATTATTCGTAACACTACCCCCCTCTTAGTTATGTTCGTCCCGAACATCATTACTTCCATTATAGATGGCTAATCGATCAACATGAACAATCTTCATGGTCCCTCTTGGTTGCTTCTGCACTCGGTAGGTTACATCATTGATCCGTGTGATTACTTTGTATGGCCCATCCCAACGTCGCTGTAACTTAGGTGATTTTCCTTTTCGTCGAACCGGATTATGTAGCCAAACAAGAGATCCTTCCTGAAAACCTCGATGATTGGCGTTTCGGTCGTATCTGGTCTTCATCTGCTGACCTGATTCCAATGCATTTTCACTTATTAACGAGTGTATATCGCGTAACCTCTCACGAATGTCTTCAACATGTTCCGGTATACTTAATTGGGTCTCTGCATTCGGTGGCGGGCCTCCAGTCATTAAGTCTGCTGGTATACGTAACTGTCTGCCGAAGTTGGCATAGGCTGGCGTCACTTTTATGCTTTCGTGTTCCGCTGTTCGGTAAGCCAGTAAGAACAGAGGTATGTATTTATCCCAGTCCTTTTAGTGATCTTCTACCAGCTTGGCTAAGTGTCTTTCCAAAGTTTGGTTAAATCGTTCGACCATTCCATCAGATTGCGGGTGATAAGGTGTAGTTCTTGTTTTGTACACTCCTAATAATTTACACATTTCCTGGAATACATTAGATTCAAAGTTTCTGCCTTGGTCTGAATGAATCTCCAGCGGAACGCCAAATCTGCATATCACCTCATTGACTAATTTATCAGCAACCGTCGTGGCTTCCTGATTAGGGATTGCGAACACCTCGTGAAGTAATCCATCACGACCATAAAATACTTGTTTCCGTTATCTGTCATAGGAAATGGCCCAGCCACGTCAATCGCTATCCTTTCCCAGGGGGCTCCCACGTTGTATAGTCTAAGGTTGCCTCGGCTTCTAACCTGCGGTCCTTTCACTGCTGAGCATGACGTACATTTTCGGCACCAATTCTCGACATCTTCTCGGCAATTCAACCAGTAAAAACGCTCTCGTACCTTTACTAATGTTCGTCGTACTCCAAGATGTCCTCCAGAAACCCCATCATGCAACTCACGTAGTACGTCCTTGATAAGTTTCCTTGGCACGACCAACTGTAGATGATGTTCTCTTCCTGAAGGTTTTTCCCATTTGCGGTACAGTAAGCCGTTTTGCAACACAAGGCTTTCCCACTGCGCCCAATAACTTTTCGTAATGGTGCTGAAGGGAGCCAGCTCCTGCCATTCGGGCTTTCCCGTGTCTTGCTTCTTCCAATCTATTAGAGGCCGCAAATCTCTATCTTCGTACTGGGCCTCACGCATCTCATCAGTTTCCCACCTGTCATCCGTAGGCTTAGCTCGCAGTACTTGAACCCTTTCCTTCATCTCCATCCTTACACAATGTTTACAGTCTTCCGCACAAGGTCGTCGTGATAATGCATCTGCATTCGAGTGAGACCTTCCACTGCGATGTTCTATGTTAAAGTCAAACTCTTGCAATTGCTCAATCCAGCGAGCTACTTGGCCTTCCGGGTCTTTGAATTGTAACAACCACTTCAAAGCAGCATGGTCGGTACGCAGCTTGAAGGGTCGCCCAATCAGATACTTCTTGAAGTGTCGAAGAGTCTTCACTACTGCCAATAGTTCTCTTCTTGTAACACAATAGTTTCGTTCCGGCCGCGACAATGATTTGCTGAAGTAGGCTATCACAACTTCTTGATCACCTTGCTTCTGTGATAAGATACCACCAATGGCAGTGTTACTTGCATCCGTGTCTATGATGAACTGCCCTTTCCGATCAGGATAGCCCAAAATTGGTGACTCACACAACCGCTTCTTAAGTGCATCGAAAGCTTGTTGACACATGTCATTCCAATCGAAGCTCTTCTTTTCTTCAGTGAGTCTATGCAGCGGTTTTGCTATTTCAGCAAATCCCTTCACAAAACGTCTGTAGTAAGAGCATAGTCCTAGAAATGCGCGAACTTCGGTCTTGTCTCTGGGTGTTGGCCACTTCTGTACTGCACTAACCTTTTCAGGATCTGTCTGTACGCCGTTTTGTGATATCACGTGACCCAGATAGTTGACTTCCTTTCGAAATAAGTGACACTTCTTTGGGTTCAACTTTAGCCCTGCAGCTTGTATTTTGTTAAAAATCCTTTCCAGTTGGTACAGATGATGCTGAAAATCTTTTCCTACGACTATTACGTCATCTAAATACACTAAGCAGGCATCGCCTACAAGTCCTGCTAGGACACATTCCATTAATCTTTCAAAAGTCGCCGGCGCATTCATTATCCAAACGGCATTTCTTTAAATTGCCATAATCCTTGTCCTGTGGAGAATGCTGTCTTCTCTTTATCATTAGGGCTAAGTTCAACCTGCCAGTACCCAGATTTTAAATCTAAAGTTGAGAACCAAGACATGCCTGCCAGAGTGTCCAAAGTGTCATCTATCCGAGGTAGTGGGTAACTGTCCTTTTTGGTGACTTCATTGAGCCGACGATAGTCGATGCAGAAACGTGTAGACCCGTCTTTCTTCTTAACCAACACTACAGGAGAGCACCATGGACTAGAAGATTGCTCTATAACTCCGCTTCTTCTCATTTCATCTATCATCTCCTGTACCTCCTTCTCTTTGGCTATAGGGACATGTCTAGCTTTCTGCTTTATAGGCTGCGCATTTCCAGTGTCAATCTTATGTTTGACTATAGATGTTCTGCCTATATCTCTATCAGTCTTAGAAAAAATGTTGGCACAACGTGAAAGTAGATCCTTAGCCTGCTGCCGTTGTGACGTGGTAAGGTAGCTGCACTTGTTCACCAAATCCTTGAGTTCCTGTGGTACGTCTCTTGATGCTGTACTTCCTGTCAATGTCAGTTTCCTTAACGTCATAACTTCATCACTTTGTCCTACAACATCGCCTGCTTTAAGCACTACATCACTGTCACTCAGGTTGACTATCTGCACCGCTGCCAAGCCCTTGTCACATACTAAACTTCGGCCCGTAATACAGTGTGGAATTGCTCCATTGTCCTCAATTAACACACTCCTATTACCCCGGCCTTTGTAACTGGCTGGTAAGTTCACGCGTACCAATGTCTTCGATCTTGAAGGTAAGATGGTTCTTCTGGCCACTGTTACCTTTCCTTTTGATCCCCCATCCATGAAAATTTCTACTAGCCCACATACGAAAACTCCTGTCTTGCAATCAATCTTGCAGGCATTCTTCTTCATGAAGTCTAAACCAAGTACACAGTCATCCATAATATCGGCCACTACGACGTTGTGAGTGTAATACTCGTCGCCTATTTGCATCACTACAGATGCTTCACCGAAGACGGGCATTGGCTGACCTGTGACAGACAGAAGCTTGCTTTTCCCAAAATTCCTCAATCTCAGGTTGCCATTGTCAGCTATTTCTAGTCGCACCACAGTTCGCGTAGCTCCAGTGTCCAGCGTTAAGCTGCAGTTCTTGCCATTAATCAGTCCCTTAATGGATAAACTGTTGCCGTCGCACACCTGGGATATGACAACTTTTGGGGCTGTTTTTCGATCAGCCAGCACCCGCCCCTTGATCCTGGCTGTTACTCGTTTCCCTGGGCTGGATTAACAGGCTGGTTGACCTGCCTGTTCTCTTCAGCTACTGAGGTTCCTGCCTCTTGCCGTCGCCAATTCATTGCTCTTGTAGACTTGCCGGGACAGTTAATCCGGATGTGCCCATGTTTACCGCAGGCATAGCACATGGGGCCCAATCTTCTAGGTTCCACTTCCTTTGATTGAGCCACAACTTCTGTAACTTCGCGTACTCTAATTCCATCAATAAACGCCTGGACGATGGTGTTATTAACTGTGTTAGCGTCGGCTGAAGGTTACGCCTTCCTTACAAGCTTCTCAATTTCGACGGCCCATTGTTGAAGTCCCTCGCCGCTCCTCTGTACACGGTCCTTTAATTGGGCACGGAAAACATGCTCCAAGTGACGCTCACCGTAGCGAGCTTCCAATGCCTCCATCAAATCAGTGAACTGATACTCTTTAGGCATTGCATCCAACACAGAGAGCGCCTGTCCCCGTAATGCCGTGCTCAGAGCTGTTAGGCAATGTTCAACTGTCCAAGCACTGGCCTTCGCTGCTATTTCAAACTGAGTGCGGTACGCACTCCATGACGTAAGACCGTCATAAGTGGGTACCTTTACCCGAGGACCCACCTGGTGAGAGCAGCTTGTAATGGCAGCACCCGACTTAACTCCCGTGATCTTCATTTTCATGACCTCCCTCTCCAGTTGGTCCACGTTTTCACTTATTTTGTCGCAGCTGGCCTCTAAGTGATCAACCCTCTTCTCAACACCCTTCATGTCACGCTTGACGAGGCCCACATCGCTTTTAAGCTGGTCTTGCTGTGCCAAGATAACAGTCAATTTATCATCAAAACCAGATAAATGTTCCTTGATCTGTTCCCGTAGCCTTTCTTGTTGTTGTTCCTGTACCTGCTGTTGTTGCTGAAGTTGTTCCCGTAGCTTTTCTTGTTGTTGTTCCTGTACCTGCTGTTGTTGCTGAAGTTGTTCCCGTAGCTTTTCTTGTTGTTGTTCCTGTAGCTTTAGTTGTTGTTGTTCCTGAAGGTGTTGATGCTGCTGCAGTTGTTGAATAGCTGCCAGGATGACAGAAAGATCGGTAGGGGCTGTGCTTGATGACAATGACGTGCTGGCAACACTAGCGGGTTCCTCACCTGCACACGTCTCGGTGTCCTCTGACGCCCTCTGTGTCTCAGCTTGAGACCTGGTGGTAACACCTTCCTTCGGAATAAGTGGCATTTTTTAACACAATTTCACTTCCGATACCAGTTGTTACGTACTCGGGTTCGCAATTGTAGGAAAACACCACTTATATTAAATCCGTGTATTTACACTACACAACACAACGTAATACTCAAATACCCTTTACACAATAGTCACTTGCTGTACTATCACTGAACTTAGAACACTACACAATAGAACACTTCTCGCTTCGCACTTGGTCACTTGATGTATCGTTCTCGATCGCTTGATAAAAACTGCCTTGTGTTTGTCAACATCTCTGTATTTATAGGCAGGGGAAAGCCCTAGCTGGATCCAGAAAAATCTAAATGTATCGGGAAACAATGAATCACTTCTTATCGTAAACATGTTATGAGTCATAAATCCTAGTACACGCTACTTTTAACCTTATGCCATATCCCACAAAGTCCATTATGGCATAGCCCCGGTCAACTATTTGTTTGTCAACAGGAGTTTTCTAGATAGTTAGCGCGCGCGCTTCAACTCTACACGCTTCTAGATTATTCGTAACAATATTTTAAAATTGATATGAATCAATTTAAAAACGACCTAATTTTCTCACAACAGCTCGTTTATTATTACTATAATTCTAGGGTAACTTTGTTCTACACGCAAATTGAAAACTTCTTAGTCAGACACTCTACAGTTTTCTTTTTTACCTTTGTTAATTACCCAATTCGAGATGTTTCGAAGATATAAAAGTTAGGCATCTTAGCAAAACGAAGTCGTTTACAAAAAGTCAGCTTGATGTTAATCAAAAATAAAAATGTTTTTGAGACCACGATTTATGAGGCAGTGACCACTCGCCACCACACGGCCTGGTCGCCTGTTTGTCGTTTATTGGAAAAACTATACTTGCGCTAAGAAATAACTTTTTTACTTACGGTACCGAATGCTAAATAAATTGAACAATTAGATGCCTATTGGTACATATACAAATAATTATACAATAAAACGTGTTATTTTCACTACAATCGCCAAAACAAAAGCCGGTGTTATTACCGTGATTGCATACAAAACGCCATCTTATTTTTTAAATTCAAGCGCTGTGATTGGTTGATTTGAGAAATTGCCGTTTTTAATTGTGACATGATAGTCTTTTGCAGTCTTTGATCCCAAACCTAACTTTAAGCCGGTTTTTATTGGACTTTGGCTGTGTTTTTTAATGGATTTAAAAACTGTATGGATTCAATACAAAATTATCTAGATGGCTTTGGACTTTGGACTTTTGAAGCCTTTGATTCTATACGCCTCAATTGAATTTCGTTTTCGTTCGTTCTTAATTCGTTTTTTAAAAGAATTCGTGTACTTCATCACAGAAAAAGTAAAATCGTCATATTTGTATTTGTATAAAAAATGAAATTTTGGGTATGGTTTATGGAAAGCTGTAATTTTGGTTCTCTTTGTTCTTCTTCAGCACCCTATAAATTAAAGCTTTAGATTTAATTTAGAAATGTTAAATGGCAGTTTTTGAGACAATTTTATGTTATTGGCGACTCACTAGGAAATTTTCTGCATGTATAGAGAAGAAATCTAAAGACACCTGGTTCGGTCAACAAAGCAGTGATTCGTCACTGACTTATTTTGCAAAGTATTTCCACTAGTTTGCACCTAAAACAAAATTATGGATTTTAAAGCTTTCACAGTTTTCGTTAACTGTGCTGGGTAAATTATTAGTGCATTAATAAAAAACGGATGCAATATACAGCGTGTAAGGGACGGACTAATAAAAGTCGAGACCGTGGATTTGGACCATTATTCTGAGACGTAACCCGTTGGAATTTTGTATGCCAATTTTTTTACCTTAACTTTGTATAAATTGATTTATTCTAATACTCTACAGCACTTATCCTAAAACAATTACAAAGTTTTAGGTAATACAAAAAATATTGCATATCACAAATGCATGCGCAAAATAAACGGCTGATTCAAGAGATTTCAGGGGCAACAATTTGGAGCGATTTACGCTTTACATTGTGTGGTGTGAAAATAAGAAAAAGTCATATAGCGCAAATTTTATATTTTCCATCATAATCAGAACGTACAAATGGTATGTTTTCAGTAGATTTTCCTGAATATAGATAAATAAAGAGGCTTTAGTTTCATTAAGAGTCTCATACTCTATAAAATGGAGGATTAAATTATCCCTCACAAATGGTCATTAAAATGAGACGACGTTGTGTCTCTGTAATCAGAAAAGATTTTATTAATAACTAGCTTTTACCCGCGCCTTCTCTTGCATTTAAGATTTTTTTAATAGAAAATATCTTATGTTACTTTTAATACCTCTTAGAATATGTTTCTTTTATGCTTTTTGCGTTGGTGGGGATCTAGATGCAAGTTTTTCACGAATAGGGTAGTGAATAGGTTTCCGTTCTCTACGGCAGTGTGAGCCAGCGTCCCATCGGGTTTCGGCAGTGGAGGAAGTGAGGAGTGGCAGAAATTCGATTTAACCGACTTTGCCAGGGACCGAAAATCTTTACTGCTTTACCAGAGGAGTATGAAGCCAGTTTGTATCCAATACGGCTAACGTGGTCAAACCGAGCTTTCAATTGAGCCTTTTTGCAGGAATTGGCGGCCCAGTTGAAGGCTTTCTTTTTCTGCGTTACGTCGTTGTCCTTGCGGTGTCGAACATCTGCACAAGCCAGATATGCCTCATGCTTTAGCGTCTCAGTGCATCTTCAATCAGCTCTAAACCAGGGTTGATCTTAACTGGACATGGCTACATCGGAGAAAGGAATAAAGCACTTCATTCCTTGTCGCAGCACATCTGTCAGAGTATTCACGCAGGTCGAGGAATTTTTAGAAGGAAAGCAGACAGGCTGCCAGGGACTTATCCCTGGCGGCCTGTTTGCGGCTTAACGCAAAGAAGGAACGCATTTCGTCCCAATCTTCTGACTTGTGTTGCCAGACACGCCGAGATCTCCTGTGACTGGAATTGGGTGACGAGTAGATAGATACAGATTTCATCAGTGATCGGAGTTGCCAAGCGGCAAGGAAATCGCCACCGAGTAGTGGTCCGGATCCGTAGTCTGTAAAAGGTCCAAGAAATTGGTTGTATGGCTCTTAACATCAGGAACCCACGTCGTTCCTTGAACCAGCTAGGTGAGATATAATGCTATAGCGAGATTACACATCTCTCTCTCAGCAAGGTCAGGGCACTCGTATAGATATATCCACTCCTGGTGGTGGGCATTGGAATCCCATAGAAGTACTAGCTGAACGGGAGGGTATTTGTGTTGAGCAGCATCCGCCGTCTCACTTAGGTCCTCTGTGAGTCTGTTCGCCTCCTGGTCTCCGCTACGCGTACGGTAGACACCAGTGTCCACCAGTGTCCATGGTACGGAGAAGCGGGGGTCTTCTAGATACCGGAGCCGCCGCAGCAGATGTCGTTACGGACGTACTTCACACACCTGACCGAGCTTAAAAATTATGCTCCAGGGTGTAGTCGGGATAGGTTAAGAACGCTAAATCAGACGGACAGTACAGAACAGATAAGAATCTGTGTCGTCGTGAGGAACAAGATACAAGGTTTATGAGTCTCCAGGTGGAAATGGACTGCATAAAGATTAGAATGTAAACCTCTGATGTTAGTGAGGTTCGCGTTTATAATATTAATATAGATTAGTTGGATAAGATTAGATAAAATATAAGCAAATGGCCTTACAGTTAGAAAGAAAAATCATCGCCCATAAACACCAAAGATATAAATGGCGCGTTGCTATCCGAGTGGCTAGATGGTAATTAAACATACGTAAGTCTAACAGTTACCATACCTTCCAAACTGGAACACTTTAATGCTTGTCATTGTCGCTACTGCGATAGAATAGGTAAGGTAGTGGTTCCAAATGATGGTTATATAAGAAAATTTCAGGAAGGAAAAAACTGGCAACTGATAATTTTAATATCATTTTGTTTTTTAAATTGAACGTTTGAAACTATAAAGTCTCTCAGTGGTTTAGAAAACACGTAACCAAAGAATATTTTTATTGATATCGATAAAAAACCTAATGTCATCAAAAATGTACACCATTGCGATTAGAAACGTAGAACGAACTTGATTGTTCGGAGATCTCTAGAGTGATCACATCTTCTTATCAAAAGCTTATACTCGTAGTTAACGAAACTGGTTTCTATTAGATCCACGTGAATTACTTCTTTATAGGGTTAGGTGCTTGTAGCATAGAATTTAGGTAAGTTGTTAAATCTGGTATATTTGGCGCTTTTGATCCATTATTTTATTAATAGGTGTGGTTGGAATTCCAACCCTCTTATGAGATCAAGTATCACCAGCCATTGATGCTAGATGAATAATTTTTGATTTATGGAAGGTAAATAAAATTAACCTTGACTCGTCAGCCAAACAATGATTTTTTTTATATTTTCAATATATTACGTTTATATAGTCACAAACTTTTTCTTTTACAGTTTTGATGGTTTGCTATCTCAGATGACACCAGACTACGGTAGAGTACACTTCATGAGACTGCAAGAAAAAATAGATAGCAACGTATTTGTTAATTATTGTAAATATTTTGTACTAGTAAGTATTTGTGAAATTTTCTTCGAGTTGGTCCGGGCTCCCTTTGGAGAATAGACCATTTGCATCAGGCAGTCAGTAAAAGGCAAACGATTGGATATTTGCGTCACTAAGTTTTATGATTACTTGGTGGAAGAACTCTACAAGTTTTGGTCGGGTTTTTCCTGCCGCAATAGCATCAAAGGTTGTCACTGTCCTGTTCTGGTTTGAATGGTAAGTAGCCGGTATAATTAAACATCACCATTTCGTCTGACGGATAGTAATGTATCATTAATATTTTTTGTGTTTAGGCGATGCTTTCTTTTTCCATCAGGATAGCCATCTGTTTATTCGTAAAAAAACTACATTTAATTGTAGTTGTTACAAAAGGATATTATGTAGGATATCAAACAAGTAGGTTTATTTGAAATTTACCTTAACATGCTAATTTAACGGTACGATAATTTTATAGCTACTACCGAACCAAATCACGGTCATACACTGAAAAGATCTCAACGAGCTTGTTGATTTTAACTGTATTATAAGTAACATTTTAGACACCAAATATGTTATGATGCGTTGCCATCCAAGTAGCGGGGTGTAACGCCACTTACTCTCCAAATTGGAACAAGATAATGACATGTACTGACGCTGTCGTGGCAGTGATAGGATAGACGGTGGTATAATACTTTTCAAGACAAAGAAAGACAATAAAATGTTTATGAACTTGCTTTAACAGATTGACCGATTTAAATGAAATATCGTAAACTAGTAGTATTGATTCGATTTAACAATATTAAGTATATTGTTACTAGTTTATCGCAGAAATTTCAGCACTGTTTCCGTTACACTCACAAAATAAACCATAATTCTATATTTTTACAGAAAACGTATAATACGCATGTATTCTATGAATTTCAACAAGGAAATATGAAAAAAGCGTGTAAATTGCAATTTGATTTTTTGTAGTATAGGATTGCAAACAAACAGAACAACACAACCATCGTCCAATGACATGTCTGTACATGTCTGTATGACGGAAACGTAAAGCTATATCATATCTTTAAAACTTAACATAGCAGCAATGGTGGTGGAAATACATAGCGAAATAGCACTATTCTAGGCAAAAAAATTAAAGAGTAACTAACTAACATAGAATGAGTTCCTGTTTGGTCCTTAGTTTTACGTATATTTTCTAGCTATTCCTAGCATTTCATTTTTGATAATTAGAGTATATGCAACGTTAATATTTTAGATACACAAATACGTGCAGGTAAAAGACTATTGCAACCATTTGACTATAATAGTGGATTGGACAGACGCAAATGTTTTAGAATTTATAAGAGCTGCTGATATTTCTGAACTTCGGAAAAGCTGTGAAATTGCATTTGTAAGTATACACTGTTTTTGACTATATTTCACATATTATATGATACTTCTGAATAGGGGTGTCAAATATTATTCGTAAAATTGAACAAGATGTTGCTTTTTATATAAATTAATAAGAGCTCCAACATACATACATACGCATCTTTACGCCACATATTTTACTGAATAGGCAGAGATTATAATAATAATGATAATAACTTTTTATTCCAGACTTAAGTTGTCCATATACATTTTGATGTTAGTTATTTAAAATAATTCTTAAAACTAGTGTTAGATAATAATAATAAAAATAATAATAATAATAAAATACAAATAATTAAACGCCCTTTGAGTACGACCAGTCTTTGCTAGAGGCTATGTAGCCGTATCCAGTGGCGTAGCATTGGTGAGCCCCAGCGGTCCGCCAACGCGTTCAGGATGCCGTTTGAACTGGTTCGCAACCTCCGCAGAAGAGACGCGCACCTTTTACGCATAATAGCATGAAATCCATCGACGCGCCTCTCCGTGAGCATGCCGGAAGCACTGCAGTGACGCGGCAAACCGAACAACACCCTGAATGGGTTGTTATATTGGAATCTTAAGGCGTTATACGTGCGCCGTGTATACCTAACCCACAGGCTACAGGTGTAAAAGGATTGGCAATATGCCTTAAAAAGAGTAACCTTCACGTTGTCAGTACACCGTGCAAACCTGCGGGCCAGCATGTTGCAGCGCACGGCCAGCGCCCTACGCTCTCGCTCGATATCAACATTATCACTTAAATCGTCTGAAACCCAGTGACCCAGATATTTAAACCGATCTACTCTATTCAACGCAGTATCCGCAAGATATAATGGCGGCACATTTGCATATACTTTTTTACCTGCATTGAAACGCTACGCTGCTTTTTCGCGTTATATCTGAGACCTTGGGCTTTCACGTAAGAAGTACGTAATCAACTACCTATCAACCTGCGAAGCGCATTGATAGATGGGTTCAGCAGCACCATATCGTCAGCGTAACTGATGTTATTTACACTGACCCCTCAATATGACAGCCAATATTGGTGCTGCTTAGCTCACTGAGCAGCCCGTTTATGTAAAAGTTGAACAGCCTGGGTGAGGTCAACCCCCCCTGCCTTACCCCGCACCCCAACCCGTACACATCGTAGTGCGCGTCAGCACATTTGACTACATTACGCTGATTGTGGTACCAATATTTCAAAACATATATTATCTCGCAGGGTACATCCGTCGCCTGTTTCAGTTTATGCCATAGAACATCATATGATATTGAGTCACAGGCCTTTGATAGGTCCAAAAAGAAGGTAAATACTGGAGTTTTTTTAGCTGTATAGTACTGCACAGTCTGCTTGAGGCAAAGGATGGCACTCTCCGTAGAAAGACCTGGTCTAAATCCAATTTGTGAGTCCTGGAGCTTGATGTGCCTATCCAGATGCTCATCAAGCAAACTATCCAATACCTTAGCTATGACCGTAGCCAGTGAGATTGGTCTATAGTTGGTAACATTGGATACGTTCCCCGTTTTGTTTTTTAATATAGGCACCACCACAGTATACATAAGGTCTTCCGGCAGGTAGCTGTGACTCACACACAAGTTAAAAAACATAGCAAGGACTCTCGGCAAGTGAACCCCGGCGTACTTCAGATGCTCGACACTAAGCCCATCATGACCTGGGGACTTCCCTCGTACCAACTGTTTTATAACTGCGTTAACTTCTGTAGATGAAAACCTAACACTGACGTTCACCCTAGTTCCCACATTTTCGAGCATCGGAGCACTGGTGCCTCCCTGTGGCTCAATTTCAAAGTGGTGCTTAAAGAGGTTTGCTATATCATGGGGCTCATATTTTGCTAGCATGATATTGCGCTAATATATCTAGCTTTATTTGATGTTCATTATCTTGACAAAATTTTAATTTTGACTTGAAGACCCGCCTAGTTTCGCGCATAACATCATACAAGGACTGATCTATATTCTTTTCGCCCCAGTTGACCTTATTAACCACTGGCTCAGGCAACGTTAACTTAGGTGCTATTAGTTTCATATCGCACTCAATACATAAGGGCAAGTGATCAGACCAGTAAACATCGTAAAGCACTGACACAGTACGCACTGAGCGCCTGGCCGCGCCGGTCGTCACGCAGTGATCGAGCCAGCGCCGACAGCCGTGTGTGTCACTCACAAACGTATAATTATCATTAGAAAGCATTTCCATATTACACGACCACTTTTGTTCGGCGCAGAAGTTTAAGAGTCCTTTTGAAAATAACTCACCCGGATGTGCATTAAAATCCTCCAAAATAAATACAGATTCCACTTCACTACTCTCTATTAATGCATTTATTTCGCTAAGGCACTCTGTGTATTCTATTAGGTTATCAGCACTCACGGTTGGCATGTATACACATATATTTAAACACGACCGCTCACTACACACTATCTTTACGGCCGCCAATCGAACACTAGTACAAGTTAGCACAGTAACACACGGGAACGCTGACTTCCTCCAGATTAGGGCTACTCCACCGTACGGCTTGCCTTTTAATACACCAGCAGTAGTGTCTATAGCAGAGGTACCTGTGTAGGCAAACGCATCATCGATTGTACCCAGGTAGGGCAGGTCATGTGGCAGCAACCAAGTCTCTTGCAATGCAATAACATCTGCCCTGAGGCAGAGCTTTCTAATACAATCGGATGATCTGAAAACGTTCTTACAATTGAAACTTATAAGCTTTACGAATGTATTATCCATTAAGATTATTTTTTTTGTTCCTCGTTTGGTACACGGTGACGTATGCTTTTTCCTTCGGACTCTCCTTCATTTCGACGAAAGTTAACAAAATGACGAAAAGATATTCCTTCTGGCCAAAAAGTTTCACACAAATAAGTTTCAAGTTCGCACTGAGGTATAAAAATTTTAAAAGCACCGTATGGTTTATTGTGTCTGGTGTTCCACTTAATCAACTTAACATCTATGCTTGTTTTCTTTTTGATATATTTCAAAATGTCTTCTTCCGTTGTCTGCTTAGATACATTGTAAATATATATAGGAATACTATTGTCCGCCGCTCTAAAATTATTTTCCGGCTGAAAAACTGCTTTCCCTTTATTTCCCGTAAAATGATTTCTATATCTTTTCCTTTGAGTTTTATTCCATTCTTCTGATCTCTTTTGTACTTTCCATTCGCCTTCTTGTCCAACTACGTTTGCAAACGACTTCATTGGTGGTGTTGTTCTTCATTGGGCGTGTATGTCAGATTTGCCAGCAGATCCTAATCCACCGATGCTATTCGGCCGCGCCACCCCCTGCTCCGTTGGCTCAGTGGACGGACTTAACGTGATGCACTTGACGGGCGGCGAACACAGCTGATTCATAATACATTCACCGTATTGCGCTCTGACATGCACAGCTGTTTCGGCGCAGTGAATTGTTTACCACACTACCCTCCTCCGTATAGACAAAATTGTTTGTGTTTACTAGAGGAAACATTCCTGCCGGTCCACTATCGTATTCAAAATTGTTAAGCAGGCAAGCCCCCCGTTTAATATTGATGTTGATGCTGTTGTTACTTTGATAATCGACTGGGTTTTTAGTTATTCTAGCTTTTATTTCTAACACATCTTTCTTAGTTGCATAATCGTATGTAATGCGGTCTACGTCCTGTCTCAACTTAACGAGGTCCTTGAGAATCCGAGTTGCATCCAGGTGGTCGAACAGGACTGGTGGCAGTTTATACAACTCCCGTGCCACAAAGATGCGAATAGCATCCGGATCGGTCTCTTTAAAAAGACAAACGATGTCTTTGATGTCCCTTATTACTTTCCCCTTCCGTTTTCTCGTTTTCTTTTTGCTACCTGTTATAGATTCAAATAGTAAATTCTTCGCTGTCACATTTCACTCTCCGAAAAAGCCGTTTCACATATTTGGCAGATACTGTCCTCATCCATAACGTCTAATTTATTGCATACAAATGCAAGCACTTCGTTTATAACTATATTGCACGAATTACATTTCACTTTTGTATTTTTTTGTTCACCACAGCCTTTCGCTGTATGACTTATTTTTGAAACCGTTCGCCCTCTAGCGCATACGACACGCGACGCGATTATAATACATCACGATTTAAACTGACTTGCCTTGCTTCCTCCATATTCACAACTGCCTTTACGTAAAATCGATGGTTTCGGAGATCCTTGAAACCAGTTTCAGACAGCACCCGATCAATTTTATTAATAATGCAAAGAACCAAAAATAGAAAACATATAGGGTCGTTTTATTTCTTAGCTAATAGTTTTAACTGCACTTACAACTACTATAAAGGTATTGTTTGCTGAACTTTCTAATATGATAAGCTTATATTTATAGAAATCACATCGTTATTTTGATTTCACTTCATCCATCTCACCTGCGAAGCATATTCAAGATGCCTCCTACCAAATTTCCATTGCTGTGGCTAATTTTTTTTTTGATGCACTGATACCGCACAATTTCTTTTCACAAGACTGATAAATTTATTAATGAATACATAATCTAACAAGTAAAATTACTGAATAAATTACATACAGACCTTATGGCCCTAAAGAAAATACATATATTTATGTTATTATCATCCATATCACATGAATGTAGTGCGTGTAGTATTTATTTTTACATATTTCGATCACTTTAAATATATTTGGTTTTGTTGTCCTTCACAATGTAAAGTTTAACTGTGTTAAATTTCATACTCCATTCATCGCATAATTGTCTTAAAAATGTGGAACCATGAATTTTGCCTCACGTATTAATATATAGATTTGATGATTTGTATGATAAATGTAGAGATTTAAATTACAGGAAGGATTTAGCATGAGATTAAAAGCAATACATATGGTGACAAGCTCTAAAGCCATCGATGCGTTTTTATCTATTTTGAAACCAATATTAGGAACAAAACTAAGCAGCAGGATTAAAATTCATAACACAATGGATACAGTATACGAATATGTACCTAAATATATACTTCCACAAGAATACGGCGGAAATGACAAACCGTTATCTCAACTGCGTGGTAAGTTTTAAACAGAGAAATAAATAGATTTTAAACTGGTTTTCACGTAGTATAGGGTTTATACTATATATAGTATAATACAGAGTCAATACGATGACATTAATCATCTTGTTATAGACTACAGACATCGTTAACTTTTTATAAAATTTAAGTTATTATATTTCTTCAAAATCGCACGTTTTAAATTAGAAGAAGACTACTCAGCACTAAAAAGGATGTTATAGAAAAAATCTTTACCGTAGGGTAATAAACAAGCAGATGAAAAAAGGTAATTAATCATCGCCCATAGGCATCAAATATTTTAATGGTGCAGTACTGTTTGTGTAGCAGGGAAGAATACCACGTGCATGAGTTTACTGACTATCTTAACTTCCTGACCGAAACATGACGCTGACAAGTACCGACACTATCGTGGCTATCAGCTACAATAGCGTCGGTACTTATACATAAAAGGTAAGGCCGTGGTATCAAACCGGGTAGGTATAGTTAGAATTATAGCCGCATCTAAATTAATTAGAGTTTACTAGTTTTCGGCTGGTTCCTCCAAATTACTAATACTGTTACCGGATTACAACGTATTATTAACATACTTTATGTTTAATGGTAATGGGTATATTTTACCTAAGCTCTATGCTCTATAAAATAAGACATTAATACATCCCCCATGTTGATCCGTACCCTTTTGAAGAAAAGGCTATCTGCCGTTCTACCAGGAAGTTCTCGAGAGTTCGTATTGCCAGTCAATACCATCGTGGGTACTGACTACTGAGTGATAGAATCCTGCATTATCTAGCCCGGGTATTAGGTACTACCGCATTACCCATTAAATATTTTACTATGCATTTCATAATTAAGATGTGAAAAGATTCACGCCATAAACAATACAACTTGGAAACATGATAACTTGTAGTTTCCTCGCTAGAAAAAAATATTCAAAGTTATCTCTGAACAAAAAGGAAAACCCTTAGTATGGCGCAAATACTTAACGGCAGGTTTGTGTAACTTAGATACTTTATATTTTTAAAATGTGAACAAATTTTAATGATAAAAAGGAACTATCAAAATCTGCACTCGTATCGCCTATCCTAGTCAGAACCATCACACTTCCCCCCTGTCCTGTAGAAGGCTTAAATATTGACTCGCTCTAAAAGTTCAGTGCAATCATTTTTACGATCTCATACCTTTTAAATTTTTAAGCTCTTTCCCCTTTCTTGAACTCCAAACTCCGACCAAACTACAATTTCTAGATCCTTGGTTATTGGACCAGATATTGGTTGAGACATTATCCCTCAAAATAAAAATTAGGAATAACTTAACATTCTTGCAATAATGGAAATTTTGTTTTGTTTTGGAAATTTAAAATTTGTATTAAAAAATAAATTTAACAGACATATAAAAATTAAACCTAACAGAATAATATCAGTGTTAGTTGCACTGATACTATGTATGAAGGTGTAGAGTGTTGCCAGTATCTACAGAGCGAATTGTTGTTGAGCTCTACCATTCTGCACTTTACCTAGCCAGAACACAGTTACCGCGATATGATTCAAGATCTAATAAAAGTGTTTTGTTTCAGATGATTTGTATAATGAATTATTTTCTGCTGAATTTACTGAATATAGACTAGAAATGAACAAGGCATACACAAATGAAGCGCTTCGACAAAAAGACAAATTCAATGAAGATTATATGGGCATTTCAGGGACATTTAGAACACTGAGTGTAGATTAAAGTTTCAACCAAACCGAACGTAAATTAACCAGAATGAATTTTCGAAAAACCCATTAGTAAAAGTAAACTGTACCATACATTGTACTACTACCAGAGCCGGGCGAGACAATGTAGAACTCTACCACCTAGTTGCCACGATGATACTGACTCGCATAGCCAATCAGTCACCTTTTACGACCTGCCTGGCAGAACGGCAGTTGGCTCATTTTTCAAAGAAGCCCGGACCAACACGGGGGAGGAGCTCGGACCAGCCCTGGGGGGTGTACACTCAGTATTCGATTCTGAGCCCAAATATCTATAAAATATGTAACCTTAGTTTCTGATTTAATTATCCCATTAAATCCATTAATTATATGCCTATAGGCACGTAAGACGTACACCTTGGGTCAATGATTTGTTGACTGATTTGTTTACTGACTCGAGTATTTTTGTGATAGTGTTTGACTAATAGTTACAATGTCATCTTATCAGTATTCCAGTGAAGAATATTGGGATATTGTACATGTTTATGAATACGTAATGATTATGTGTCCAAAATCGCCAAATGCAGAATAATAATTTGACAATTGACAGTTTGATCATTGTGAAGAGGGTGATTCCATTTGCGCCAGAAATACTAAGGTAAAAATTAGCTGTCTCACACTTTTATTCGTACCTAGTTTCTTTTTTTAAAATTATAATACGCTTAAAACATTTCTTATGTCTTTAAATTAGTGTCTAAATATTTTTGCCTAATTAAGCCAGAAACAAAGCATGAAGGGAAAAAACACACTAGTTTAATACGGGTAAGGTAAATTACATTTACGTTATCTAACTACCTATTACTGGTATAATAATTTATGATGATTCGTGACAACTAGCGCAAGGGTAACCATGAGTTACGAGACTTTTGCCAATATTTCGTTTACTGTTTACACGGTTAGTTAACGCTTTGTTTTTTTGAACATTTTTATTCCATATATATAAGCGTGAATTTCCACGGATTTGAGTCCGTACAACGGTTAAAAAACAGCCTGTAATTATAAATGATGCTATAATTTAGATACGTATACTATAAGATGATACTTTATTACTATTCGTAACTATCGCTTCATAATTAGCATAAACATAAGTGCCAACTGCACATATTCAAGGTTGTTGAATTTTTTATCATGAACATATTTTTAAAGGGGCAACCAATAATCGGTAATCGGTTTTTTGTGGATATGCAGAGTGGTATTTTTAGACTAGATAATATAGGTTGGTATTTGGTACGTTATCCATTGTACATAGAAGAATGTTTGAAATGAATTAAATAAAGTATCTTTTTCATACGATGGAACTGTAACTGAATAATATTTTACATTTTACTTACCCCTATAGTGTACAAAAATGTTGTTATATTGTATCGATTATTGTGCTTTCCCGTATTTATCAATTAAATTAAATATCACTTAACCTTGTTTTATTTCCACAAGGAAGGTCACAGACCAGGCTTTTTTGCTGTTACGAAACACATCATAAGCGAGTCCAACTCACTGATTGCCTGTTTTTTTATTATACTCGTATACAGGGTTACTTTTAAATGTCCGGCTAAATTTTAAAATTAGGAACTAAATATTAAATTGAAGGTGCGCTTTAATTATTATTGTAAAACTATAGCAAGATAATATAAAAATATTCGTATAAATATATCCCACTAAGTTCCATAAATCGGGTGCATTGAGTTTTGTGAAAGAACTCTGTAAAACTGGCAGTGTGTTATTTTACATTCAACTATAATCACGATGGTAAATATTACGAAAGCTGTCGCTCTAAGTACATTTTTCACCATCACGTATAATTTGGTTAAAGGAACTAAAATATTTCAGCTCGAATTTTGCGTAATTGAAGTTATATCCACGTGTTTTGTTTTTTTTTGCGATGGATAACAAAAAGTTCAGATTTTTTTAAATTATTTTTTTATTACGTAAATCGAAAATATTATCTATTTTGACCAGCCTCTGAAAATTTGGCCGGACTTTTAAAGTAACCCTGTATAATATAACGCTATTACTTTCTGCATAACTGCGTAACAGAAAATGCACCTAGAGATAACAATTTTGAATTAGGATTTTCTTATATAATATGAGAGCACTTATAAATAATTTTAAAAAACTCCAAAATAAGGGGGAAAAGTTAGTATATAAGTTAGTATATTTAAAACATGGATTTTTTTTATGAAATAGGGGGCAAACGGGCAAGAGGCTCACCTGATGGTAAATGATCACCACCGCCCATGAACAGCTGTAACAGCGGAGGTACTGCAGGTGCGTTGCCAGCTTTTAAGGAATGAGTATGCTCTTTTCTTGAAGGCCCCTAAGTCGTATCGGTTCGGAAACACATCCGCTGGTAATTGATTCCACAGAGCAGTCATACGAGGCAAAAAAATGCCTTGAAAATCGCACTGTCGTGGACTTGCAGACTTCCAAATGGTGAGGGTGGAATTTAGTATTTTGGCGTGATGTCCGATGGTGGAAATCAGCGGGTGGTATTAAGCCGAACAACTCCTCGGAACACTCCCGGTGGTAATAGCGATAGAAGATGCAGAGAGAAAAAACATCTCTTCGCAACGCCAAAGGATCAAGCCGATCGGAAAGAGCCCGGTTATCGATATTACGAGATGCTCTACGCTGTGTGCGGTCAAGAGGAAGGAGCAGGTACTGTGGAGCCCCCGCCCCAAAGATTAGAACAGTGCTCCATATGAGGCCTGACTTGCGACTTGTATGGTCGCAACGGTCGGCTGGTGTTTCGCCCTGTTCAGAACACAATTTTCTTGGACGCAGCTTTGCTTGACCTTCCAAATGACCACGAAACTGGACGTTGTGTCTTCCTTGGGTAGTATTGGATTAAATTTAGTCGACCCCATTCCGAGACTTTGTTCAATAAATCTTCTACTTCAGACACAAGTTTTTTCCGGCACTCGTCGACATGTTCCTGAGAAATATTAGGACGGCCGGCGAGAAATATTACACAGCATCTCCTGTATTGTCGTCTGCATAACAATGAATGCTGCTATGTATTTGCAGCATATCATTGATATGCGGAAGAAATAATGTAGAAGATAGCACGCAGCCTTGGGGAACACCAGCATTGAAGGATTTTGGGTCTGAACATACACCGTCGACAACAACCTTAATGCTACGATCTGAAAAAAAAACTGGTGGTCCAGTTGCATAATTCAACGGGAGGTCCATAAGATGGAAGTTTCGCAAGAAGTGCTTTGTGCCACACCCTATCAAAGCCTTTCGCTATGTCCAAACTAACAGCTAGCGTTTCCCCCTTGGTCTCAATTACCTTCGCCCATCTATGAACAAGGTAAAATAAAAGGTCACCTGCCGAACAACTGCGACGGAAACCATACTGACGATCACATATCAGCAATTTACTGGACTTAGCAGGAATTTACTTTTCTTACCTGAATTAATAATATATACATTATAAAAATAATTTTCAGAATACATCAACTAAGGATGTTTATTTACTACTGCTCAAAATATGTAAGTCACTTGAAGACGGTACTTTAAAATGTATTAATTCTAGACAAATTGTTTGTGAATACTTATTATTAAGTACATATTATGTAAGCTGCATTCGAGCACATAGGTGCGAAACTAAAAAAACACATACTATGTGAATAAAATAATAAAAAGATTCTAATGATTATGCATTAGTAGAAACAGCAGAGCATGCGGTATTATTTAAAAAAAACATGTGTTAAACGGGAAGAAACGAAGTAATTAAATTATTATAAGGATAGCAATTAAGTTAGCATGCAAATTAATCTATATTTTTTTTATAAAATAAATTGATTTCAATGCAGACTTTTTTAACTTTCTGTCGCTCATTTTTAATGTATTTTTAAATAAAATAATGTAAAAAATCAATTTGAGATAGAGGTAATTATAAATGGGATAATTTTAATTAGGTACCAAAAAAGCATATGTTAGTACGCACATGCGAAACGATTTTCGCTGCAGTCAATGTTTTGCAGATGATCTCCTTGTTTATGTTACTCATTGTTGGGTTAAGTGAACTAAAATCAAATGAGATCTCTAGCAGTTATTCTTCATATTGTTTCAGACTTCGATCGAGAACAAAGCTTGCATAATAATATTATAAGAATAATTTTGCCGTCATCTAACAATCTCTTTGGATCGAAAAAAAAAATACTTTTGACCTTGAAAAAGGAGGGGGCGTAAACAAGAAATACTAGCTTCTCGAAAAGATTCGTATTTTTGCATCGCAAACCCGTCTAAGTACGAGTACATTCACGCGATTACTACTTTCGAATCAAAGGAGATTTATATTCAACACTCTTTATCGTCGGCACTTGGCGAAACTCCATTTTGATACAATCGATATTATATCGATAATACTTGTACTGTTTCAAGTAAGTACAAGTGTTATCGATATAAAATATTGTATGAAAGGAAATTTACTCATAAGCCCGGAGGAGATACACCTTCTTTAACAAATAATGCACACTTTTACACCAGTAATAAATTCTTTCGGGGCAAGAGTGGTAGACAATCAAACACCCGTAAAGAAAATGATGACCCATCTGGTTATAAACGCAAGCACTCTCCCTCATCCCACCGGGGTAGGTGAGGAAATTCAAGGCTCTTCTGACTCGAGTCATTTTCGCGCCGGGTGACTAAGCCATTTTTATGATCAGTGAAAGATAATGGGTGCACCAGATTACATTCTAAAAATAATATCCGTCTACCGCATGCTCTTTATAAGAAAACCACCTGTTTATATCCCCAAGCTAAAGAATTTTATTCAATAAACACCTCAGCCAACAGATATGGACCAAATTATTTGCAAAATGATTGCAGAGGATGTACTAACTGTAGTGCCGCTTTCATAAATTTTTATTTTCCCAATTATCTTGGTACCCAAGGACGACGGAATACAGGCCTACTTTTAATCTCCAAATTTTAAACCGTTACGCCAGTGTTTCAACTTTCAAACATTTTCAAAATCACACACTTTTTTCAACCAGAATATTGGATGGTGGAAATATACTTTCATAAGCGTATTTTCATTGTTGTTGCAAAAGCCCACAGAAAATTCTTACGTCTTCTATATCGAGGCCAACTGTAGTGCCACTTTCTCAAAGCTTTATTTCCCCAATGTTCTTGGTAACCATGGACGACGGAAAGTACAGGCCGATTTCCAATCTCCGAAACT
Organism: Apodemia mormo; assembly: GCA_036924255.1. Taxonomy (NCBI): domain Eukaryota; kingdom Metazoa; phylum Arthropoda; class Insecta; order Lepidoptera; family Riodinidae; genus Apodemia; species Apodemia mormo. The sequence goes on from JAUPFN010000020.1 coordinate 14,994,635, forward strand.
TAGACCGTTACGTCAGTGTTTCAACTTTCAAACATTTTCAAAATTACTTGCAGACGAAACTTAGACCATTACGTCAGTGTTTCCACTTTCAAACTTTCAAACATTTTCAAAATCAATTGCAGAGGATGTACTAACTGTAGTTCTGCTTTCTTAAAGCTTTATTTTCCTAATATTCTTGGTACTCAAGGACGACGGAAAGTACAGGCCGACTTTCAATCTCCGAAACTTAAACCCTTACGCCAGTGTTTCAACTTTGAAACATTTTCAAAATCACAGACTTTTTCTAACCAAGGGGTTGGATGGTGAAAATAGACTTTCACAAGCGTATTTTCATTTACGGGTTGCAAAAGGCCACAGAAAATTCTTACGTCTTGTACATCGAGGCCAATTACTTCAGATGAATTGTCTGCCATTCGGGCTTAATTCAAAAACAAAGAAAATTCGCCTCCTTACGCAATTGGGTTGCCCAGATACTCCGGAAGCGCGGAATACGTATCATAGTATTCCTCGACGATTACTTGCTGGTCAATAAAGATCGCACTGTACTCATAAGGCAAGTGAGTTGTGCGGTCAACATCCTAAAACATTTAGGATAGCTAATAAATTACAAGAGGTCCATTGTAAAACCATGCCAAGTAATAAAATACTTATAAATATCATAGAATAGCAACGACAACTTGAAATCACTCCCAAGAAAAAAGTGTCTGAAGATATGAACCTTAATCACGCGTTTGATTGACAGACAGAAAGCAAACCCAAAAGAATTACAGAATTTAATAGGAAGGAAGGATAAATTTTCGACATCTACAAAGACTATGCATAAATATGTTACACCTAACACCCACAATAATGAAATCAATACCCAAGGTAGCCCAGGCGAATCTGCTGTGTTGGTTAAAGATTTTCGAGACTAAGTCTCACACTCATGTGCCGCATCCAACACGTTACATGGTAACAGATGCGTCAGGCAAGGCTTGGATTACCTACATAAAAAACAGCTACGTGTCAGGGACATGGATAAATACAGAAAAATATCACCACTGCAACCCAAAAGAAATGTTTATTCTCAAAGCCATACAACAAACCTTTACAGAGCCACGCTACATATTCAATCCGACAACAACAAGCATATCTGATAAACAAACGCGGTACAAAGTCCTAAGCCATCATAAACTTAACTTTTCAGATTATAAACATAACAGATACTTACCAGATGCAGTTCACTATTCACCACATTCTTTACAACACGTAAGCTGACGGGTTATCGCGCCTTCAAAAGCCTCCAGAATTACACCTACTCCCTCAAATAACGAAGCGAATATTTTCCAAATGGGGAGCCCGTTATAGACCTATTCGCCTCTCAGAGGGCTTATGTAGTCCCGAACTACTGCAGTCTGGACCCCCGTGACATAAAAACTGCATTTCAAAATGCGTTTAGCCAGAATTGGGACTATCCATTAGCTTGGGTTTTTCCTTCTCCGTTCCTGTTACCCAGAATGGTACGCTATCTGAACCAATGCAAAGGTATATATTTAATAGTAGCCCCAAATTGGGATAAGTTTTTTCGTAGTTGGATCTACAATTACGAGCCGTAGACTCTCCGTGGACAATCGGAGACCTGAAAAACGTGCTAGTAGATGTTTAGACAAAACAGTCACCACCCAATATCAAACCAGATCATCCTTGAGATTTGGCGATGTAGGAAATTAAATGACTGGACGTCGTAACAAAAGTTTTTCCTGATGAGTAGCTGGCGTCAGTTTATTATAAACTGTTGTAAAACGGCATTGACACGTTGGTCTAAACGGATTAATCAGAATCAAATTTCTGTGGGCGAACCAAGTGGTTCCGAGCTAGCCAGATACCTCGCAACCTTGACCAAAATGAAGGTCTCTCTTATAAAACCACTGTTTTATTTCATTTCATAAAGCAATGGTTTTAACGTTATGTAGTCCAGAATATTCAGAGTGATTTAGTGGGCGTCCCTTAGTCAAATCCATTTTAAAATCTATTGAGTTATCTAAGCCTAAAAAGTCCAATAACTTAGTGTAGAATATTCACAACCTTGTATCGTTTATATCTAAAGAAGATCCAGACGTAGATAAATTATATAAAGTGTCTAAATACACAGCATGTCTTTTACTTCTGTGCTCCGGTCGGAGAGTTCACGACTTAACTTTGTTGAGTGTAAATCTAAAGACTGTGAAATAACCGATGATTATAATTATTATTTCTTTGGTCATGTTCAGATCGAAAACAGTTTCTTCATAGTATCGGCAATCAGTATCGAAATTAATTATCAATGAAAACAGTAAATCTTTGGACCCAGTACATTGGATTAAGAAGCTAATTTCAACTGGGAAAGAAAGAAAAATGTTTAGTTGAAACTAGTTTATCACTCACTTGTACTTTTATTTTACTATTATTATACACTAAATTATTTAATTATTTTTTTTTACTAAAAATAAAATAATTTTTTTTAACTAAAAATAATGGAATTTCACCAAGTGCCGACGATTGAAAGTGTAAAATCGAAAGAAAAATTAAATCGGAATGTGACCATTTATTTATTACTGTGTGTGGAAAGCCTCGGCAAATCTCTCGTTGTGTTATAGCAGGCTGCGTGAAAAAGGTGTTAAAAGACGCAGGGATTGATGATTTACCGGGCAGTTTCCAGATCTGCCGTAGCATCGAAGAGCTGGTTTGAACATTGTTCTTTAGATGAAATACTTTCTAGGGGCAATTGGAGGTCAGAAAACACTTTAAAACGATTAATAAATATAATTGTAATCCCGTAACTAAGCTTTTTCATAGTATTCGATTCAAAATAATTAATTGATTGGATTTAAAAATGTACAAAAAGTTTTTTAGTTTAAAGGTTAAGACTGAGTTTAAAGTTCGTTAGATGAATTTATGGCTGGGAAATTGTAATTTTTAAAAATTGTAGAATATAATTTGTACTATTTTGGTTAACTTTTTACAAACGTTCGGTTAGTATTGCCTTTTATAATTTACCTTTATATTAAACTAGCTGACCCGGCAAACGTTGTTTTGTTTTTTTAGCTACTCTTATTTTTTTCTATATTTTCTCACCTTTGCAACCTTCCCTAGACTTCAAAAATTAATTCAAAACCAAAATTAGCCAAATCGGTTTAGCCGTTTTCGAGTTTTAGTGAGATTAACGAACAGCAATTGATTTTTATATATATAGATAAATTGCACGTAAATACTGTTCTATTGATTTATTTTTCATTTTAAAACATATATAATCTATATATAATCATGTTCTTCATTTCAATTTTCATATAGAGAATTCAAATATAGAAAAGAATATGATAAAACAAGGAATGCATGAAGTCACTTTGTTCACAAAATTTGTAAAAGTTATTTAACTTTATGAACTAGTTTACAGAAGAATAAGACAGGAATTTTGACTAAAAGTTTTGTTACGATCTTCTTTAGTCTGCTTTTTCAATAGATAAAAAAATATTGGATACTATTTTTTCTTTTCTCTTGTAAACAAAAAATCCCGATAATACAGTACGTTGAACATTTGTATTTTCAATTATCTAAATACTGGACAAGATTTTTTTGAGTCATTCAGTCTTCTTATGTAATGCACTAAAAATAAAGACTTTTTACTACGAGTTTAAAAATATTTATTGTTAATAAGTAACCTACTAAACTACCACTTTGATCGTGATGTCAAATGGCTGATTATACTTATTATTAATTACCTTTAAATAAATTTAACTTATTATAATGTTTTCAAGCCAGTTTTTTTTGAGTGATTTTTATTTTACAAATCAATCGTATATCCATCAACTACTCTATAATTTATAGAATCAAATTTAATTTTATGTTTTTTAACTCCATGAAACCCCTTTTTAAATAAACAGTTTTAATACCTTTATAGAAATAAAGTTTTATCATATTTTTTGGATTGATTTTCCTCTACTCACTCATGTTTAACGAAACACAAGCCCATATCTCTTATGTCTATTAGTTTATAAAACCATAACTTTTCTTTTGACCGTAAACTGTTTTGTACCCGTCACAATTGAGGTTTTTCATTTAGCTACTTCCCATAAAGCCAGAGATATATCTAACTATTTATGAAACAACTTCTTAAATTGGCTTGTTATCTATCTTTTCACTGAGTTAATTGTAGTTAGTCTGATATATCTATTCACATTATTATGTTATGTGCAATGTTTACTTACAAGTATGACATTAGTTCGTATGTATATTATTCACATAATCACAAAATGACTACTAATTACTAATGACTATTAATTCTACAAAACATAAAAGTATCGTAGCCCTAAATTTGGCAATATTATTAAAATAAAAAGTGTGTATTGAAACAGTACAAGTGCATTTGCATAATTACAATTATGTTTGTTAACCCTTCACACTAAAACTACTTAAATCTTGAAATATAGGGTGATTTTCAGAGAGTCAAACTGCGACGCACAGCTAGTAATATATAATACTAACTGTTGCTTGTTGTTTTTTACTCCGCACAGCTCCTCCCCGTAGGTGATAGCGTGATAATACGTAGCCTATATTTTGACCCGACATGTTAGTAATATTCAAGCAAAATTTGAAGTAAATCCATGCAGTACTTTTTGAGTTTACCCCGGACATACATACAGACAAACAGATACACAGACAAAAAATCTCAAAACTATATTTTTGGCTTCGATATTGATTGTACATCATGCCCCAAGTAGTCTTTTAAAAAATATTCAATGTACAGTTTTAACTTTCCTACGATTTTATTATATGTATAGATTCTAAAGATATTGTAACTGCAATTTTGGGATCGCTGTTTTCAGCAATCTTCGCCTTTGAGTATAGACAGATTTATCGAATTTATCAAAATGTATCGAACATATTTTTGCGAAGCTAGTAACATTCTTCACTTCTTTCTTGTGCGACTATGGATATATATGCAGTGAAATGAATCAGTCGGAAGTCTTATATATATATATATATATATATATATATATATATATATATATATATATATATATACTTAATTTTATATAACCACTCAATGCATTTGTTGTTCCAGAACAACCGATTTTTGTTGAGGTTGTTGGATAGCTTCATGTTGGTTATTAGATCGTAAATATGAGCTAAAATATGAAATATTTGTTAAATAATAATTTTAAGCACTGTGAAATAAAAACTATCATTTACATGGGGCACACTAAAAGTTTTGCACTTCTAGCTAATCGGAACTATTTGAATTTCGAATGTTATATTTTTAAAACTTTGTAACCTTCTTAGTAATAAAAAAAAACAATTGGCGGGAAATGATTTGTCAATTGTTTTTTTATCACACATCAAAGTTCTACGTACGCAACGAAAATAGAATTAAGTCGAAAAGATTTTAGAGCGATGATTTTTTATGATTTTAAAAGTTCTCTTTCTCCGCAAGACTGTGCCGCTCGTCTTCAAAATGCTTTTGGGAAAGAAGCACCTTGTGGTGAAGAGCACCGTGAGGCGATGGTTTACTGAATTTGAGAGAGGTCGAGTTTCTCTACATGACGAATTTCGTGAAGGGCGGCTTTCAACTGCCGCCAACGAAAATAATGTAGCTACTGTTAAGCGGTTAATTGAAGAAAACCCCCGGATTACCTATGTGACAATTCGAGGACTATTGGGGATTGGTATGAGCCAAATTCAGAAAATTTTGCACGAAGAATTGAAAGTTCGGAAACTTTGTTGAGGTTGGATCCCTCATGAACTGACAGTGGAGCAGCAGCGGGCTCGCGTGGAATGGTGCTCACAGATGCTACTGAAGTACGACCACGGACATTCTAATGCTGTTTATGACATTGTCACAGGAGAGAAAACGTGGATTTATTGTTTTGAATGGGTGTTTGAAAATGACAATGAAAACATGACAACAAGCCAATAAAAGTGAGAGAGGCGAGAATCGTTGGTAAAAAAATGATCGCGATTTTTTCCTCAGCTACGGGTCCCATCTGTACAATTCCACTTGACCATCAAAATAATATTATTTCCGAGTGGTATTCTACCATTTGTTTACCCAGGGTGTTAGAAAAAGTTCGCGAAAGACGACCCAAAAGCCGCATTCTCCTACACCATGATAACGCTTCTTCACACACGGCTAACAAAACAAAGTCATTTTTAGCTCTCTAAAAAGTACATTTCGTCACTCATCGTGCGCACAGCCCCGGCCTAACATCCTGTAATTTCTGTATTTTCCCCAAAATCAAAGATTTGATAAGAGGTTTTACTTTTACCAACTCCGAAGAGGCAGTGATAGCGTTCAATCAGCACGTAGAAAACATGCCTTCAGATCTGTGGTCCTCCTGTTTTAAAAAATGGTTCGATCGCATGAAAAAATGTTTAAAATGTAAAAGAGATTATTTTGAAAAGCAATAAACATAATATTTTGGTTATAATATGTTGTTTTTTTTAAGTTACGCAAAACTTACGTACCTTACGTGACCTACGTACCTATCGAAAGAAAAACACTCCTTGTGAAATCCTCCTGTTATGGTGCTTATTTTTGCAGTTTTTAAAAGCAAACCGAGGCATTTTGACACATTCGCGCGTTGTCAGTGGCTAGACTACACTAAACTCAAATAAAACCACAAATTTATTTGTGCTCTTATTTTATTAGCCATATTTGAGGGCGCGATCTTGAATTTTGTACATTTCTGATCGAAGTCTATTCCACTTGTTTTTACAAATTCGCACAATTTATAAGATATATTTGTGCCCAAGAATAACTCTTAGCTCTGTCATGTGACCTTTAACTTTATCCATTACTCACATTGACGTTGCCATCACCACCAGGCGATATCAAAAACGTCTCGTATGTATATTAGGCTTCAAATTTACGCTCAAATTATTTAATAAAGACATTTTACCTAAAATTAAAACGTTTTCTAAATTACTTACCTAAATTTGAAGGCTAATAATTTAAACTCTGCCTGGTGACAACGACTACAATGAGTCAAAATCTAAAGGCATCAACTATTGCCTCAGCCCTCAACTAGTGGTGGTTGAAAGAGAGATAAGGAAAGCGATGTGAAGGCGAGTCTTAGTGCTAACATGGGATGGAACGGTGGCCTCTCTCTCATGTATATTAGCCCGAGCCCGAACGAGCATCGAACCCGAGCCCCGTCGATTGCGTAGTTAGGGTCGCTAACCACTCGACCAACGGGGCGGTCTGTTGTCAAGTGATTGTTTGCAGCATTTATTTTACCATTTGCAATTAAAATATTCATCAATATTATAAAATGACTTATTAAATAAAATATCTTTTGATTTTTTTCTTGAAAAGCTGCAGGTCATTTATGTCAGAGATCCAGGCTAGTATATGATCTATACACATAATAAAATCGTAGGAAAGTCAAAACTGTACATTGAATATTTTTTTTTAAATAATACTTGGGGCGTGATCTACAATCGAGATAGAAGCCAAAAATATAGTTTTTAGAATTTTTGTCTGTTTGTTTGTATGTGTGTCCGGGGTAAACTTAAAAAGTACTGCATGGATTTATTTCAAATTTTGCATGAATATTACTAACAGGTCGAGTCAACATATAGGCTACATATTATCACGCTATCACCTACGGGGGATGAGCTGTGCGGAGTAAACGAAGTCCGCGAGGACGAAGTTGCGGGCAACAGCTAGTTATAAATAAGCTGCGTCATAAAGGCAACACTCTTACCGTTAAAAGCAGTTCTGTGTGTGGAATAAATAATCTAATTTATATATATCATGTTCATGACATTTGCATACATCGGGATTTGATTTAACAAAAACTGCCGCTTCATAAAATAAATGTACATAGAATGTACTGTTAAAATTCCGTATCTCTGAAAATAGGGCTTACCACTATACGTCAGAATCAAACAAAAAATAGCTCTTATACATTTTTTTTTGTGATTTAAATGCAATTTCTCAGTCGCTCGCATTACCCCAAAAAATAGTAACGTAACAAAATATCGATAAAATATAGCTATGACAATTGGATAGCATTTTTGGCTTACAAATTCAATAAACTCAAAGTATTAGAGAATTTATTCAATTTTTTACATAAAGAATTTATTTATGTGGAACTTCCAAGAAAAGTTACTGTCTATTTCTAATCCTAAAAATATATTAGGAATCTGTTTGCTTTATTTGACTATTTATGTAGGTAATATTATATTTTTTGTAAAGATTGTAATTATGGATCAAGTTGAAATTCATTACTTTTGTCTTTTCTGAGTTAATTCTTAAATTGTTATTTTCTAACTTTCGTATCACTCCTTCTAATGCTTCATTTATATTCTGCTCTAAAGCCTTGTTATCATTACTTCCATTTTTAAATATGACCGTGCTATCGTCTGCGAATAATGACGGAGTTTTCCGTTACATCAGGTAAGTGATTATATATATATATATATATATATATATATATATATATATATATATATATATATATATATATATATATATATATAGACTTAGATAGACTTATAGATATTATAGACTAAGACGCCTCTATGGTCTAGGTTGACCACATGAGGTTCCGTGTTTGATTCCGAGGTCAGACAATTCAAAAATGTGTTTTTTCAGTTTTCTGACAAAACAACGTTGCCCGGGATTAAAAAAAAGATACCGGTTGGCGATAGGCTTGCTTCTTATTACATTGTGGTGGTTGAAGGAGAGATAAGGAAAGCGATGTGAAGGCGAGTCTTAGTGCTAAAATGGGATGGAACGGTGGCCTCTCTCTCATGTATATTAGGATTTAAATTGAGGGTAATTTAATAAACGTTTAAACTTGAGGTAAAACATCTCTATTAAAACGAGTACACATAAATTTAGTTTTTATTTCCATTTACTCAAACAATACGTACGTAAATATGAGACATTATTTAACGGAGTAAAATCATTTACATTTGTGATATCACTAATAGTTATTAGGAAGGATAATTCACGAAGTCCTTCATGATACATTTCAAAAACATCAATAATCATAGTAAATGGAATATCATTGAATATTTCTAAGCGCAAGTAATAACTTACTGCTTACCGTTTCTCAAAACCACCATACAAATTAATTTCCCATTAGTGAACTATTATTTGAAGTTTGGTGAATGATGGGTTACCACTGCTGTAACTCAGATATGTACGTAAAGCTGCCTGTCCCTGTCGCTAAAAATAAGCGGTAACCGCTATGTGGTCAGTAAAATGCGGCAATGCATATCACCACTCATCTATCTAACCATCAAAACAGTGAATCGTGGTGAACACAACTTAAATTCACACCTGACCACATTTTATAGTACAAATAATCTCACCAAACATTTTTAACGTGTCCGTATGGCGAGTTGATATGCAACATCCAGAAGTTATTGGGCATTTAGTATTGTGGTTTGTAATTATTTTAAACAATTTTTTTTTGTATACGATGCTGTACCCACAATACATTTCTAAAAATGAATCATCAAGGTTTGCGCAGGCGATGGAATATCCACGGGGTATTTCTTTGTCCACAATATAAATATCTAATAAACTGTATCGGAAACAGGGGACTAAAAGTACCCCATACAAAAGTCCCTCAAATAACCGAGAACGAGGATCAGGTTAAAAGAATGGGAGAGTCCCTGAAAAAATAGAACTAATGGGACAAGAAGAACAACGCACACAGTGAACTTTAGTCTGCGTTGAGTGGTTGAGAGTGATTTACTTTAAAGTTACCGTCAGTTTTTCTTCAGGATCAATGCAATCCTTTTTGATAACTTTGAATCTTGATTTAAATAACAATAGTTATTTGATTTAAATAATCGCAGAATATTTGCCTCCATAACGTACGCTTCACTAAATTTCTAAACAACAAATAATCGCACACCGTATGCGTTAAGTCCGTGGCAAGTTCTTGGTGGATATTTTTTCACGATTCAGGGATTTTTGTGCTCTGTGGTAAAAGTTTCTCGCCTGGGTAGGCCATTCATACCCACAATTAAAATTTGTTATCTACTGATTACAAATTTTAATTGCGGACTGACAGAAAAAAATTTAATATTTAAATCGCCTCTGTGGTCTAGGGGTCCGATGTCGGAGTTGACCACATGAGGTCCCGGGTTCGATTCCTGGGTGGGGCAATTCAAAAATGTGTTTTTTCAGTTTTCTGATAAAAACAACGTTGCCTGGGATTGGAAAGTGTCCGGTTAGCGGCTTCCCACCTATCACATTGTGGGACCAAGTACCTTCGGCTAATCGTGGGTGCACTTGTTGTACCTCTGCCTACCTCTTCGGGGATATGGGCGTGAAGATACTTTAATATTTTATATTTTTAATTTAATATTTTATGTTTTTAATTTAACATTTTTTGCTATCCTATTAAAATATAAAATTTTATATTTTAATAGGATATATTTACCTTTTAAAATATTCATATTTCCAAGAATTATTGCGGAAAATATTTTATCCAAATAAGTTTTAAAGTTATTGTCCGTGACTTTATTCGCTTGATACAGAACATTACTTATTTTTGCTTAACGTATAATGTACCTTCATACTCGTATCCCCGAAGAAGTAGGCAGAGGTACAACAAGTGCACCCACGATTAGCCGAAGATTCTTGGTCCCACAATGTGATAGGTGGCCAGCCTATCGCTAACCGAACACTTTCCAATCCCAGGCAACGTTGTTTTTATCAGAAAACTGAAAAAACACATTTTCGAATGACCCCACCCAGGAATCGAACAGGCACTTTCCAATCTCGGACAATGTTGTTTTTATCTTTACGAAGATACTTTTTTATATCATAAGATAGCAACCAAGCATATAGGTCTGCTCATGGAAAGAGTTAACCATCGCCTACAGACACCTACAGACACCAATTTGCATACGCAAATGTCATGAACATGATATATATAAATTAGATTATTTATTCCACACACAGAACTGCTTTTAACGGTAAGAGTGTTGCCTTTATGACGCAGCTTATTTATAACTAGCTGTTGCCCGCAACTTCGTCCTCGCGGACTTCGTTTACTCCGCACAGCTCATCCCCCGTAGGTGATAGCGTGATAATATGTAGCCTATATGTTGACTCGACCTGTTAGTAATATTCATGCAAAATTTGAAATAAATCCATGCAGTACTTTTTAAGTTTACCCCGGACACACATTCAAACAAACAAACAAAAAATCTAAAAACTATATTTTTGGCTTCGATCTCGATTGTAGATCACGCCTCAAGTATTATTTAAAAAAAAATATTCAATGTACAGTTTTGACTTTCCTACGATTTTTTTTTATTATCGATAGGTAAGCGCTTGACCTCGATCTCGCCTGATGGTAAGCTAAGATGAGGCCTAAGATGGAACGCGCTTCCCTAGAAGGTACTTTTTCACTCTTCTCTTGAAGATCTCCAGATTGTACTCGTCCGGGAACACAGACTCAGGAAGCATGTTCCAGTCCTTTGCGGTTCGAATGAAGAATGTTGAGTCGAACCGCTTTGTCCGTGTTTGTGGAACGTCCACCATATAACGATGCCTAGATTCTGTGCACCTCGGCGATCGATAGAAAAACGGGGATGGCGGAATTAAGTCGTGCAATTCCGCAGCGCACTCTCCAAAGTGTATTCGATAAAAAACCGATAAACTAGCCACTCTGCGGCGATGAGCGAGGCTCTGGAGTTTTTTGCCTACCAGATCATCGTCGTTTATGAGCCTCTTGGCACGCCTCTCGATGGCCTCAAGTGTCTCCAGCTGGTATTTAGCGGATCCATCCCAGAGGTGAGAGCAGTATTCCATGCACGAACGGACTTGTGCTTTATAAAGGTTGAGCAACTGTCCGGGACTGAAATACTGTCTCACCTTCGCCAGAATACCAAGCTTTTTTGAGGCAACTTGGGCTTTAGATTCGATGTACGAACCAAAGTTGAGAGTAGGCGTTAACGTGATACCAAGGATCTCGAGGTGGTCATTTATCGGCACGGACACACCCTGGAAAGACGGAGACAGATGGAGCGGACTCCGTTTAGCGGAGAATAGACATGCCTGGGTCTTAGTTGCATTAAACCTCACCAGATTAGCATCGCCCCAATCGGAGACTGCCTGTAAGGACAGGTTCATACGATCGACCATTGCCTCTCTGAGAGACTGGATCTGTGCCGTACTGGCCCGCGCATTGGATACGTAACTCTCAACAACAGTGCTATCATCTGCGTACCCATAGATACCGGGCTTCAGCAGATTGTTAATGTGTAGCAGGAATAGAGTTGCGGAGAGAACTGATCCCTGAGGGACTTCGGCATTTATAGCCATTTGGTCGGATGAGCAGCCGTCGACGACTACTCTGATCGACCGGCCACTCAGAAAATCTGAGATCCAGGCGCAGAGACCAGTAGGCAGACCATACGATGGAAGCTTACCAATAAGACTATCATGCCAGACCCTGTCAAAGGCTTTCGAGATATCAAGGGAGACAGCTAGTGCCTCACCATGCTTCTCGATGGACGAGCTCAAAATGTAAGTGGCATACGCTAGAAGATCCCCAGTAGACCGATTTCGGCGAAACCCGTATTGGCGGTCACTCAGTAGTTCGTTCGCTTCTAGGTGTGCCATTAGCCTGCTGTTCAGTACACGCTCCATAGTCTTGCAGAGTATGGACGTGACTGAAATTGGCCTATAGTTGCAGGGGTCGGCACGACTGCCTTTTTTGGGCACAGGCTGCACGTTGGCAAGTTTCCATGATTTAGGCACTTTTCCAGTAACCATCGAAAGGCGAAAGAGGCGTGTCAAAACAGGAGCGAGTTCAGGCGCACAGGTTTTCAGTGCTATGGCTGGAATCCCATCAGGGCCACTGGCTTTGTTCATGTCCAGATTCCGCAGCGTTTTAAGAACCTCAGTCTGACGGATGCGAATTTCCGGCATGTTCACCTCGCATCCAGGTAGACTGGGTGGTTTCGCGTTGGCGGGATCCAGACGTGAGTTTTCCGCGAATAGAGTAGTGAACAGGTTCGCTTTCTCTACGGCGGTGTGAGCCAGCGTCCCATCCGGTTTCAGCAGTGGAGGGAGTGAGGGGCGGCAGAAATTCGATTCAACCGACTTTGCCAGGGACCAAAAGGCTTTACTACCTGAGGGGTATGAAGCCAGTTTGTTCCCAATACGGCTGACGTGGTCAAATCGAGCTTTCATTAGAGCCTTTTTGCAGGACTTGGCGGCCCGGTTGAAGGCTTTCTTCTTCTCCGACACGTCCTTGGCCTTGCGGTGTCGAGCATCTACCCAAGCCAGATATACCTCTTGCTTTAGCGCCTCAGCGCGTCTACAATTGGCTTTGAACCAGGGATGAGCTTTACTGGACATGGCTACGTCGGAGAAAGGAATAAAATACTCCATTCCTTGCCGCAGCACATCTGTCACAGCATCCGTGCAGGCCGAGGAGTCTTCAGAAGAAATGCAGACAGGCCGCTAAGGATAAGACGCAAAGAAGGAACGCATCTCGTCCCAGTCTGCTGACTTGTATCGCCACACGCGCCGAGAGCCCCTGGGACTGGGATCGGGCGGCGAGTAGACGGATACAGATTTCACCAGACAGTGATCGGAGCTGCCAAGGGGCGAGGAAATCGCCACCGAGTAACGGTCTGGATGCGTAGTCAGCAGAAGATCCAAGCAATTGGCTGTATGGCTCTCAACGTCAGGAACACGCGTCGCTCCTTGAACCAGCTGGGTGAGATTTAATGCTACAGCGAGTTTACGCATCTCTCTCCCAGCGAGGTCAGTGCACTGGTATGGGTATAGCCACTCCTGATGGTGGGCATTGAAATCCCCCAGAAGCATTAGCTGAACGGAAGGGTATTTGTGTTAAGCAGCATCCGCCGCCTCACTTAGGTACTCTGTAAGACCGATCGTCTCCTGGTCTCCGCTGTGCGCTCGGTAGACACAGGCATAGAGAAGCTTCTCTAGGCCTGTGTCCACCAGTGTCCATAGTACGGAGTAGCGGGGGTCTTCTAGATACCGGAGACGCTGAAAGCAGATGTCGTCACGGACGTACGCGCACACACCTGACCGAACTTTAAAATTATGCTCCAGGGTGTAGCCGGGATAGGTTAAGTACGCCAAATCAGACGGGCACTTTATCTGCGTCTCCGTGAGGAACAAGATACATGGTTTATAAGTCTCCAGGTGGAAATGGACTGCAGCGAGATTAGAATGTAAACCTCTGATGTTGGTGAGGTCTACTTTCATCGAGAGGGAGTGCTGCCGCTGTACAACGTTATTCCTGTACCTTGTCCTTTTCATTTAATAGAGTGAGTGAAGTAGGTGTCAAGACGACAGTGAATCGAGGCGCTATACTTCCGGACCTGAGACACACACCTCGAAGTTACACTATTGGGGACTAGTCTGGAGACTGCGGGGACGCCTGAGCCCCCCCAAGAATGTCCATGGGGCCCTCTCATCCGGTCGCCAACCGGCACTATGGCGCATTTTGGGATTTTTCGCTAGTTGGCGGAGCAGCCTTTCACATGTGGCTAGCACGTTACTTGGGCCCCCTACTGACTAGCGGTCGGCCAGCGGTGCACCGTGCCTCGGATCCCGCTACCCTCATGACTAGTCTCCAGATGCATCAACATCAGCGTGTATCAGATCGTCTAGATTGTATAGGCGCAACTGATTCGACCCGTCTTCACTAAAGCTACATCAGCGTTAACGTGACGGAAAACGGACGCTTGGCGCCACGACTTCAGCTGATGGTTGGTCCTTATAGCCGCGACATATGTCTCCCACCATAAATTTTATTATGTGTATAGATCATATACTAGCCTGGATCTCTGATATAAATGACCTGCAGCTTTTCAAGAAAAAAATCAAAAGATATTTTATTTAATAAGTCATTTTATAGGTAATATTGATGAATATTTTAATTGCAAATGGTAACATAAATGCTGCAAACATTCACTTGACATACTCGACCAACTGCAACGGGTCGGACAAACAACCGCCCCGTTGGTCGAGTGGTTAGCGACCCTAACTACGCAATCGACGGGGCTCGGGTTCGATCCCCGACAGGGACAAGCATTTGTGTGATGAACATAAATGTTTGTATTTCCGGGTTTGGGTGTTTTTAAATATATTCCAGTATTGATATAGGTATGTATTTCTATGTATTAGTACTTACCATTGACTAACACCCATAACACAAGCAAATAATTTGCTTACTTTGGGGTTAGATCAATAAGTGTAATTTGTTCCGTGAATATTTATATTATTTATTATGTTTTCAAAAGTTTCTACTATCCATAGCTAAGGATAGTACGAAAGAATACCTACTATCATTGAAAAAATTATATTATTTTAGAATTATGATATGACATGTAAAAATATTGTCATATGACTGCTAAGCATACAGTATAGTTGAATAAATACTATAGTGATAAAATAAATCAATTTTTAAAATGAGAATGTAATTTCAATATGATTTTACTGTACGCCAAAACGGCAGGTCCGTCGTTATTAACGTTATGTATATTATACTTACTTCTTTACTTACTACCACAGAATAAAAAGCGTTTGTGTTTGAGCTTTTTGAGTTCCAAAAATTATAGGTACCTCAACCTATATATTTTATTAAGCTGAAAGAATTCGATTCAGCGATTAATAAGTTATTAAATGATTTCATCTCGGCAAAGTGAACACTAATAGGGACAAATTGAAACTATGTTTTTGAAACATTTTTATGGGACTTGCTATATTTATCTAAAATTACACATTTATTTATTTTTATTTAAAAATTTATGCACAATTGAGTACATAGGTGGACTTAATGCTACATGGCATTCTCTACCAGTCAACCCAAACTAATTAGATAACATTTCATTTAAAGGGGTGCATGATAAGATAAATTAGTAAAATTTAGTTATTATAACTGCTGGTAATACTAAAAAAACTCAAAACATTAAATACACATAAAATATACTTATTTATACACTATACCCATACACATATTATATACACATACATACCTAAATAAATAACATACATAGATATTATACATATTATATATATTAATTTATAAATAGAAATAAGTATAAATACGACGATTAAATACATAAATAAAATAAAATAATGTCTGATAATGTTAATTCAAAAGATATTTTTTAACAGAACGTTTAAAGGAGAATTTGGAGGGACTATTCCTAAGTTCAACCGGAAGAGCATTCCAGAACCTTACAGATTGGGATACAAATGATCGAGAGACGAATTCGGTACGACAAAAAGGAACTTGAAGAGTAGGAATGGTGCTTGAGCGAAGATTACGAGAATGAGTTGTGTTCTGAAATTTGAATTTTGACTTAAGGTAACGCGGTGCTGCTGGGTCATATAATACAGAAAAGAGAGTGCATAGCATTCGCAACTGTCTACGTTGACGAATTGGAAGCCATTTTAGTTTAATACGGAATTGGGATACGTGATCGTATTTGCGAAGACCATACACGAAACGTATGCAATTGTTGAGCAAGCGCTCTAATCTGTCAAGGAGAGCTTGGCTTAAGTCCGAAGAACACACATCCGCGTAATCAATTATCGGCAGCACCAACGATTGTACCAATAAAAGCTTAGTGTCGATAGGTAAGAAGTTTTTATGGCGATAGAGTGAGCGCAGAGCCAGATTGACCTTGCGGCAGACTTCAGTAATATGTGGGGACCACGAAAGTGTGTTATCAATTATAAGACCAAGATCCTTGACGTGGGGACAAAAAGGGATTGGGGTATTGTCAAATACTACGGGCAAAACAGAATCCCACTTCAACGAGGCAATGCGTCGTGTGCTGCCAATAATGATTGCTTGGCATTTATTAGGGTTAACTGAGATACCAAATTTTTTGGACCAATCCAGTACGTTGCTTAAAGCGTCGTTAATACGCTGCACCGCCTTGTTTATGTCACCTAGGTCAGTGTGGGTGTAAATTTGCAGATCGTCAGCATATAGATGGTAAGAGCAGTTTAAGTAATCCGCGATAACATTTACAAACACGGAAAATAGAAGCGGGGAAAGTATTCCACCTTGAGGTACACCTGCTCATAAATCACACCACATGGAAAAACTGTCATTCGCGCAAACTGCTTGCTGTCGTCCTCGGATATACGACGAAAACCAGTCCAATACAGATGAAGATAAGCCAAGACGTGCCAGAATAGCTAACAAGATGTCATGGTCGACAGCATTGAATGCATTTGAAAAGTCAATTAAAACTAAGACTGTCAACTCAGATGCCTCCATAGCGATCCTCACATCTTCAGTGACTTTTAAAAGAGCAGTGGCTGTGCTGTGTCCTGCGCGAAAACCAGACTGATAAGGACTTAGGTAGTTAGACTTTACTTTAGGTAGTTAGACACATCTTCTGTTTTATAATAAAAGAAAAGAATAATTAGTAATTTACACTTGATTTCATTTATATAAGCATCGTCAGAGTATTTAAACACAAAATCCATGTTTTTTTTATATATAATATCCTAGCTGACCCGGCAAACGTTGTTCTGCCTTTTTAACTACTCTTATTTTTTTCTATATTTTCTTACCTTTTAAATCTTTCCTGGACTTTGACAATTAATTCCAAACCAAAATTTGCCAAATCGGTTTAGCCTTTCTCGAGTTTTAGCGAAACTAACGAATAGCAATTGATTTTTATATATATAGATTATAAGATAGCAAACAAGCAGATGAGTATCCTGATGGAAAAGTCAACCATCTCCTAAAGGCACCAAAGATGTTAATGGTGCGTAGCTATCTTGTGGCGAGGTCTTATGCCACATGCATAAGTTTACCGGGTACCTTACCCTCCAAACCGGAACACGACAGCGACAAGCACTGACGCTACCTATTGGGGCAGGAATAGGTACGACGGTGGTATTAGACCCGGGCGAGACAATGCAGAACTCTACCACCTAGTAGCCACAATGTTAGTGATTCGTATAGCCAATCGGTCGCCTTTTACGACCTGCCCGGCAGAACGGCAGTTGGCCTATTCTTCAAAGGAGCCCGAGACCACACGGGGAAAACCATGTATCGTTAATGAACGACGTTAAGGTCAATACTTTTTATTTAATTGTGTGTACTCAGCATTACACCTTGCTTGCAAAAAGTAATTATATTATTATAAAATGCCAACCTACTTTAATTCGCCGTTTACACGCATCGAGTAAGGTAGTGTCTTCTGATCTTATGCGTTAAATATTTCTCGTAATGGAATTCCTACCTAAAAATTCTATTCTTAAATATAAGCCAGATACGTTGCAATATCTTAGAAACCAATACGGCTTTGACTCTTTAAAACGAGTTAACGATGCAATCGATATATTAGCAGATTGGGCAGCAAGACAAGAACATTTTGAAAGAAAATATTTTGGTTAGTATAATTTCAATATTTATTTTTATATCCTAGCATAGAAAACAAGTAAATGGTTCTAATGGAAAGGGACCATTAATTATTTAAGGTGTTAATGGTACATCGCCTTTGTGGTCTAGCGGTCCGATGTCAGACTTGACCACATGAGGTCCCGGGTTCGATTCCTGGGTCGGGCAATTCAAAAATGTGTTTTTTCAGTTTTCTGATAAAAAACAACATTGCCCGAGATTGGAAAGTGCCCGGTTGGCGATAGGCTGGCCACCTATCACATTGTGGGACCAAGTATCTTCGGCTAATCGTGGGTGCACTTGCTGTACCTCTGCCTACCCTTTCGAACCTACAGCATAAGTAATAACTTAGAGTAGGTACTGCAAAATATGTCGCACATTATATGCCATATGCCATAAGCCATACATTAAATAATTGTGAGCAATTACTATTCTAAACTTGTGTAAATTGATGAAAATAAAGCTTATAATTATTGTATAATTATTATATATAACGATTATTATTATTATTGTTAGAAGGTTTTTGATCAAGAAACCGGCTTATAGAGGATTTTGATTTTCGGTTTTTCTTTGAAGCTCGTTTGTATGTTTTTATACATATAAAAAAATCGTAGGAAAGTCAAAACTGTACATTGAATATTTTTTTAAAAGAATAATTGGGGCGTGATCTATAATTATAGATAACTATAACTATAATTTGGCTTCGACATCAATTATAATTGATGTCGAAGCCAAAAATATAGTTTTTTAGAATTTTTGTCTGTTTGTCTGTTTATCTGTCTGTTTGTCTGTATGTATGTCCGGGGTAAACTCAAAATGTACTGCATGGATTTACTTCAAATTTTGCAAGAATATTATTTACAGGTCGGGTCAACATATAGGCGACATATTATCACGGTAGTACCACCACACCACCACGGTACCACGGAGGAGCAGTGCGGAGTAAACTAAGTCCGCGCGGACGAAGTCGCTGGCAACAGCTAGTACAATATAATATAATAGATATAGATAGTTTGTTCAAATACAATATAATATTATAAAGAGAAAAGAAAATTATAAAATATACCGTTTTGTTATAACAAAACGAACTTCATTATGTCATATTAACATGTCAAAATAAATTTCCATCGCAATAAGTTCTTCAGTACAGATTATGATCAAAGGCCATGCTTCCTTGAATATTTTTATTATTATATATCTTTACACTATAAGATAGCAAACAAGCAGATGGCTCTCCTGGTGAAAGGAGTAACCGTCGTCGCCTACAGACACCATAGATGATAATGTTGATTCCACATGTATAAGTATACCAACTACCATACATGACTATTGTTTGATTGATAAGTTTTGACGCTATTGCGAAAAGAATAAGTAAGGCTGTGCTACTAAATACCCAGGCGAAACATTGCAAAACTCTACCACCTAGTAGGCGCGATAGTAGCGACACGTTTAAGCAGTAAATCGCCTTTGTGTCCTGCCTGGCAGAACGTCAGTTGGTTTAATCTTCAAAGGAATCCGGACTAACACGAGGGAAGTTATATTAATTGACTTTCAGGTTTTGTTTATAGCAATCAAATAATTTAATAATGCGAATGTGGAAGGATGTAGGTACCGGGGAAGACCAAGACTGACATACCACGATCAGATTGATCGAGTACTCCTAGTCCGAAGGTGATATCAAGAGTCTTCGCAACCGGAGTGTGTGTATGAAGAGAGTGATGAATGTGGAGGAAGCGAGACAAGCCTGCAAGGATCGTGATGTATGGCACTCGGTACGGGGTAGGCAGAGATGCCTACCCCGTAAGGGTCTGGCGTGAAGATATGTCAAATAATTTAAGTTCGTATATTTCGTTTAAGTTTAATTTGAATCCCTCACATAAAGATAAATTTTACGAAAGATAATATTTTGAGGTATTCGCTTTCGGATTTTTAAACTTTTTGTATTTTTAATTATATTTTTATAATTGTTTGTTATATTTATTTTTTTTATAATTATTTATATTTTTAATTATAAAAAGTAATGGCGTCCTAGGTTAGAGCATTTTGATATATCGCTCATTTACTACAAGGTCGACATATCCCAAAGTTGAAGATTTTTTGAATCAATGATAAAGTCATGTAGAAAAAATAGTTGCTCCGTTTACTTTGAAAACGTTATTTCTTTAGACTGTATTAGAAGTGAGATTTGATATAAGTATTGTGATTTCATATAAATATAATGCATCCAATTAAAATTAGACCTATAGTCGGAAATGTATTTATTTTATCTGGAAGAAAATTTTCTGGTGGCAAAAAAAAATAAAATTTAGTATTTATAATTTTAGTACACATTGCCACCTACTAGGTAATAAAAGTAGCAGCTCTTCATTAGTAAAAAGTATAATTTTCTTTATTACATTTTATGATTTATTATTATTGATAAAAAAATTGCTTTTTTATTCAAACCCATTGAAATATAATTTGTACATTTGATGTTCTTGACTGTAAATATGTATATTTTTTTAAAATGACGAATTTGGTCATGTTTTTATGAAGAAGTATGTGGAACATGACGAATCGGGATTAACTCCTTTTGATTATGATGATAAATTGTAAAACTATACTTAACAGAATAACCGAGGTTTTCCGACTTCTGCTACATTTACACGTTCGACGAGTCTTTGCAATAGTCCACAATTACAGGGGTGTAAACGGGAAGTTTGGTTTGGCTTGAGTATACTTGGGGAAGTTTGTCGCCGATGTGTGTCGCCGGGTGTCGGTTTTTGAACACAGATCAGAAAAAGCTTGTGGCAACCTTGCGCCGTGTTTACATTCTTGCGCGTGTTTAGTGACTCTGTTACGGTTTCTATAGATTTTATCCCCCATTTTCGGCAAGGAAGATCTTTTCGCTTCTTTTTGTTTTGTTATGAGCAAATATTTTTTAAATATTGTTTTATAGTTGTTATAGAATACTGTTTTGAATAAAAATATGTCAAGCCATATGCAGTAGCCAATGTTTTTCAACGTCCACCATGCTTACCTATCCAGAACACACTAACGTACTCGAAAAATATAAATGGCATGTAAGAGCTTCAGCCTGTGGACGTTTGCCAAGTCTCGGCAAATATGTAAATGTAGCATTAAAGACATTGTTTTCTGCATATTTTATGCGTAATAACTATTAGAACTTTTAAATAAACTTTCAGTTTGACATTGGCATTTATAATACACTAGTTTGCATTAAAGTTACAGTTGCCTTAATGTTATGAGTGTGGATAGGCAAAGAAATCTGCAGGACATCGAATGGTCAATGTTCTCGTTATAAAATTATTATTTTTTTATTTGCAGACAGGGGATTTTTGGAAAGATTGTTAATCTACAACAAGGGTTCAGTTGAAAAGTGTAAAAAGAAAATTGACAAAATATGCACTCAAAGGACTTTGATACCTGATTTTTTTTCACTTGAAAAAATCAATAAAGAACTACTTTTTCCAGCCTAGTAAGTTTTGAGAAATTTCTTCATTTCTTATTTCCTTTATCATTTATATAGATATAGTCACATTCAGTCTAAAATGAACGACTGCTTATACGAAATAACACCAACAAATCGGGGTGACGAGATGAGCCCAGAAAAGTAGAAGTAGAAACTACGTTCCAACGGAGGTGTAGATATAATATGACTGGTAAATGGTGCATTGTACTACAATTATTTAGATATATTACTTACTAGCTTTTGCCCGCAGCTTCACTCGCGTTTAATTAATTTTAGAAAAGTGGGGGGTTAAAACGAGACAAAAAGTAACCTATTCGTCAATTCGTCGCTCCGTTTTGCCGCGAAAGACGGACAAAGAAACATACATTCCCATTTATAATATTAGTATGGATTATAATAATTATAATTGAGAATTATAATTGGCAATACTGTTATATATATATATATATATATATATATATATATATATATATATATATATATATATATATATATATATATATATATATATATATATATATATATATATATATATATATATATATATATATATATATATATATATTAATGACTTACCTGGTGTAACGGAAAACCCCGTCATATTATTCGCAGACGATAGCACGGTCATATTTAAAAATAGATTAAAAATGGATATATTCAATTCAGCGCACGTGTGCGTCATCTAGGTACGTCCTTTTATATCTATAATATCATTGATTATAAACGATGTCGTATAAAGCCTTAGGTGACGAGAGGGATTACGATTGACACAGGACTTTGCTAAGTCGATCTGGTACTGTAAGAAAAATGGTAACAAGCATGTCACGAATATGAAATATGAATAGTTATGGTACTGAGTTGTAAATGAGCGTGGTACACCTGACCACAACACACACGCAGCGACGCTCACGTAACGAAGCAAGACGAGTGAAACAATAATAAGAGGCGTCGAAACACTCGCTTACGGTATCGTTTGACAGCGACCGTAGAGCCGTGAACTGTAAATATTTTCTTAAATAAAACCTCCTCCGAGAAATATTTTTACTGTTCTTTATTGCAATCTTCCAATTTACAATAATCTTCTTACATAATAACTAGCACTATATTAATTTTATCTATACACTACTCTATACACTACTATACAGCTTCCGGGGCATTCTTTGCACTGTGGAGGAACGTTTTCTTCTTACTTTTCTTCCCCAAGATATTCTTTGCTTGAAACTCGGATCGTAGAAAGGCGTCGTTCCACTCGTAGTTTTCTCACACCTCGTTTTAATGGGGTGGGTAAGTAAGGTAAGAGTAAGTGGGTTTCGGAGCTTTTGCCCTCTGAAATTAGCTGGCCGTAAATGCGGCATGTCCTTGGATTGGGTTCGGATAAATCCTTTCTTCGGTTGTTGTAGGGTGATTAGGAATCTGAATTTCTTCACGCCACCGCGAGCGATCAGCTTCACCGAATGAGGCCCGTTAGGTAAGCCCAGCGGAGACCGACCAGCAATCGCGATGGTGACTGGCGAGAAAGGGAGAGGTAATCTGTGGGTAAAGTATGTCCCTAGGGAATGGCTTGGCGTCCAAAGGGACGCGCATGCCAGGCGACAATGTTTTTGATATAGGGTAGGGAAGAAGATTCAACTCAGTTGTACATACCGGTTGCCAGTTTTCTTATAAAGTCTTCCAAGCTCCCCATACGAAGATCGCTTTGGATGATGGAGTTCTGTACATACTTAGGGGCGTTTGTTATCCAGCGCAGCGCTTTATTCTGCTGCACTTGTGCATGTGGGTGTTGTTAAGTTCAACCAGCTGGCAGCTGCATAGGTCAATCTGGATCTAATGTAGGTCTTAAACACCCCTACTTCTATTTTGTGGGGACTTTGGAAGACATGATGGGTTGCGTGGCTGCCATGACCGTGCGGGTCTTGTTAGTGGTGTCCTTGACGTAGGCCCTTATGCTTAGCTGGTAGTCAATAGTTACTCCAAGGTAATTCACACTCGTTGACTATTGGATTTTTTCCCCGTTTAAGTGAAGGTCAGGTAGCTTACGTCTCTTCCGTCTCTCCCGCGTTTGCCGTGAGGTGCCATTTGATTACCCCATCGAACAAGAAGTCTAGGCTGGCTTGAAGCTTCTCCACTGCATGTTTGGCTGTCAGCGATATCGTGATGAAGGCTGCATCATCTGCATAGACGCCTAGGTTGCAGCAATCTCCCACCAGGATAACGTTGGTGTCCACTGAGTTTAGCGTCGGTGAGAGAGAGCTGCCCTGAGGTACTCCTGCTCTGATATTCTTGATAGATGATAGGCTGTCTTTCACTGCTACTTGGAACTTGCGGTTGGCCAGGAATGAACTATCACTTTAATTATCCGTCGCGGGATGTTAGCTTCTGCCATTTTGAATAGCAGACCATAGTGCCCGGGCGAAAGCTTTTTC
This sequence comes from Apodemia mormo, assembly GCA_036924255.1. Classification (NCBI taxonomy): domain Eukaryota; kingdom Metazoa; phylum Arthropoda; class Insecta; order Lepidoptera; family Riodinidae; genus Apodemia; species Apodemia mormo. The sequence goes on from JAUPFN010000020.1 coordinate 15,018,934, forward strand.
CATATCCAGCAGTACTGCTGCCGCCTGTTCTCTCTAGTTATGCGCGGCAATAAGCGAATGCAAAACTCTTGCTATTTGAAGAACCATGTTATGTTCAGCCCTGAATTCGAATTGTTCTGGGCGTGGAGAAAAATGAGATCAAATGTTTGAGTTGCAACTTCTCGAAGATCTTAGACATGGTTGTAAGTAGGGTCATGGCTCTGTAACTTCTTGGTAGATGGAGTTTTTACCCTGTTTTCGAATCATAATGAAACGACCTATCTTCCAGATCTTGGGAAATTCACTTTTAAAGTCTCGTGAGTGCTGCGACCGTAAAAAACGGTAAATGATGGAGGACAGTATTGGTTATGGCATCTGTGCCCGGGGGTTTATCTCAGCGGTTTTGAAAGAAGAATCTGTCTATGAACCATATTGGTAGAAATGAAAATCGGGTCTTCGTTGGTTGCTATCGAAGAAGAAAGAAAGTTTTTGATGAACTCCTCTACTTTGAGAGTGAGTGTGGGGTCAGAAATCAGGTTTGGCCTGAACTGCAAGTCTAGGTGTGCGGCAAATATTTGGGCACAGTCTGCCAATCGGTATCTCGGGGTTCTATCTTCATGCTGGAGAGGGCGTATGGATGTTGGGTTATTAATGAGCTGTCGATATAGGCGATATAATCATGCCCAGTCGTCTCCTGCTTATTGAAGGCGAGCCTTTCTCTCTACAGCTGAGTGTTCCAAATCTGCTTCGATTTCTGCTGCGAGCCTATTTAATTGGTCCTTTAAGGTGGGGCATCGAGTGGTTTGCCATAGGCTACGGATGTTCCTTTTCCTCTTTATTTTCTCCAGGATATTATTGGGTAAACTGTCGGACATTCGTAACGTGCTTCGAGTTTTGGTAGCGTTTCGCAGAGCTTCTTGGATGTTTGCAGTAAGCTTGTCAGCCAGTAGGTTAACTTCTGCTGGTGAGAAAGTCGACAGGCTTGGAGTGTTGTGCTTGCAACTTTGGCCAATCGATCAGTTGGCGTGGAGTTAGAGGGGCTAGTCTTGTTGGAATATTGTTGATGAATAGTAGAACTGGAAGATGGTCTGACCCCATGTCATCAAGGATTAGCTCTGTTTCAGGTCCTTGAATACATATGTTATTATGTTGTGCAATCTCGAAAAGTCGTCTACCGAGAATTGAAATTGTAGCTGAATGCCATGCAGTGTGCTTGCAGTTCCAGTCGCCAGCTGCGATGGTTGGAGTTGACGAGTTGAAGATCGCAATTATATCAGTTGCTGAAACACTTTCTGTGGGTGGTCTATAGATACTGTACAGTTTCATTGAATTGCCAGCGACCAGAATTTCAATCCCTAGCGTCTGCATGGCATTTGTGTGTACGCGTGGCAAAGGCTGATGGACAATTCTGGGATGGGACATTATGGCCAGCCTCCTGTAGGCCATGTGCCCCGAGTGTTCGTCTTGTCGATACGAGATGTAATTTGGCATCCTAAGTTTGTCGCTTGGGCCCTTATGGGTTTATTAATTGATGCAGTGGTGCGAGCTTACTGCTCAGCCCGCAGGCATTCCAGTATAGGGTGTTCAGGGTCCTACGATCCATTATAGTTAGAGTAGGTCAGTTATATCTCTGAGGACGACCTGTACTGGGTCCGTTCCCTCTCGGAGTGCCCCCAGCACATTTTGGAAAATTTGTATAAGTATTTATATAGGAACCAACTCAAACTTCTAGGGTTTTCAATAAAAAAAACAGTATTACCACTCTTTACAATTTTTAATACAGTACTCTATGGTATTTAATTGTTTCCTATAGAAACATTGTACAAAATAACATCAAGTTGGCACTCTTTTGTTTTAAGTATGCTCTGGGGGATAAATAAAAGAAATTAGTCCGCCATTTTAATCCGTGCTGTGTGCAATGTGTTGGTTGCAGTTTATGATACACGTTAATTTAAAAGGATTTTGGTTTATGAATGAACAAGTAAACTTTAATATAATCAAGATTAGTTCAAGATCTAACAGTTGAGATAATAATTCTGTCATATAACGGTAAATATCAATTAATAAAACATATTTTCAGTTAACAACTATATTGATGGTACCAACGCTTTGGGTATGATGGTACCTATTTTTATTTATTTTCGTAAATTTTAGTGTTGATATCTATAAGATTTAAAAAAAACATACGATGTGAATATGAAATATCCTAAACAATATCCAAAAAAAAACCTAGCTGTAAAATTGAAAAAGAAATAAATTATTTAAAAAATGCCAAAAAAATTACATGTTAATATTTATATAAATAAATATTTTTGTACTACAGTATATGTTGTTTATTTTTTCCCGTAGGTATATGTTTACTAATTATATAAAAAAAATAAAAAGAATAGGTCGTCGATTTACTTTTTGAATTAAACTCTCGAAACTTTGACACGCAAGAGCGAATTAAAGCGCCAGGTCTCTTCACTCGCCTTTTGGCGGGAATGGTGACTCGGTCGACTCGTTGGAAAAAAAATCTTTTTATTTCTACAACTAAGCCATATTTTCTTATTCTGTAAAAGACTGTGTATCAATTGATATATTTTCTGTCTATTAAGGATCAAAATAAAGTAATCGACAAAGTAGTTTTTATATTTACAAACAAATATTACAAAAATCACGCGAAAAATAATGAATTTCTAAATGACTTTATTTTTGGCTATCACGATATATTTCTTTTTTTTTTTTTTTTTTATAGAAGAGGGGGCAAACGAGCAAGAGGTGCACCTGATGGTAAGTGATCACCGCCGCCCATGGACATCTGCAATACCAGAGGTCTTGCAGTTGCGTTGCCGGCCTTTTAAGAATGAGTAAGCTCTTTTCTTGAAGGTCCCTATGTCGTATCCGTTCGGAAATACCCCTGCCGGTAATTGGTTCCACAACAGAGTAGTGCGAGGTAAAAAGTGTCGGGAGAAACGCACAGTTGTGGATTTCCAGACATCGAGATGGTGAGGATGGAACTTCAAGTTTTGACGCGATGTCCGATGGTGGAATTCGGCGGCAGGAATTAATCCAAACAACTCGTCGGAACACTCTCCATGATATATACGATAAAAAACACAGAGAGAACCTACATCTCTGCGCAATGCCAAAGAGTCAAGCTGTTTCGAAATGGCCTGGTCGTCAACGATTCGAACCGCTCTACGCTGAATGCGATCAAGAGGAAGAAGCTGGTACTGAGGAGCTCCGGCCCAGAGATGCGAACAGTACTCTATGTGAGGCCGAACCTGTGCCTTATAAAGTTGAAGGCGATGGACCGGCAAAAAGTACTGTTTCGCTCTGCTGAGCACACCGAGCTTTTTGGAGGCTAGTTTAGCCTTGCCTTCCAAATGACCGCGAAACTGAACGTAATTCGATATGTCAACTCCCAGGATTCCGACACTAGCTGAGGCTGTCAGGAGAGTATCCTCAAATCGAGGTGATACGACAAAGGGCGTCTTTTTTGCGGTGAACACGCAAAGCTGTGTCTTCTTGGGGTTAAAAGTAACCAGGTTTTGGCGACCCCATTCCGAGACATCGGTAAGTCGATTCTCGACTTCAGACACAAGCTTGTTTCGGCACTCTTCGACGTGTTCCCGAGAAATACTGCTTCGGCCGGAGTATGTAGCATCACCAGTACTGTCATCCGCATAGCAATGTATGTTGCTAATTTGCATCATATCATTGATATGCAGAAGGAACAGTGTCGGTGATAGCACGCAGCCTTGGGGAACACCAGCATTGACAGATTTAAGGTCGGAGCACGCACCGTCGACAACGACCTTGATGCTCCGGTCAGCCAAAAAACTGGTGATCCACTCGCATAATTTCTCAGGAAGCCCATAGGAAGGCAGCTTCGCGAGAAGCGCTTTGTGCCATACCCGATCAAAGGCCTTCGCTATGTCCAAACTAACTGCCAATGCCTCCCCCTTGGACTCAACTGCTTCCGCCCATCGATGAGTTAGGTATACTAGAAGGTCACCAGCTGAGCGGCCGCGACGGAAACCGTACTGACGGTCGCTAATCAGCTGGTGCTCTTCTAAATACTTGAGGAGCTGAGAGTTGATGATTGTCTCCATAATTTTGGAGAACAAGGAGGTTATGGCTATGGGCCGATAGTTAGACGGGTTAGAGCGATCTCCTTTTTTAGGGATGGGATGCACCAAAGCTGTCTTCCACGAATTATTGCTTTCATATTCTTACAACGAATTGTCCAAATAGAATAATTAAATGGCCTTTCTAATAAAAACAATACTTACATGAGAGAAATGCACCGTAAAACAACAAAAAAATCAGTTTTATACCACTAAAAAATCGATAACACACACGCGGTCCGGTCGAACGAACAAAAGTGGCTGAAGTATAATAAACGACAATAGCAGATGTCAGTTTACGAATTTGACATGACAGATATTTTATCATAGAATAAACGTCAAAGACGTTTTCATACAACATTAGACTTTATAATTAGAAATTTAAAGTTTAAATTCAAAAATTGAAAAAATCGAGCGGCATAAAATTTTGCCTTCAGAGTGACAGTACACGCAATTGTCATACATAATGTCTAATATTTGCCTGCACGAGAGTCGAGTGGTTAAAAATTCTCGACTAACTAAGTAGTCATATTTTTTTCAAAACATCATGTTACACCTGAATTGTGTTGTAGTTTAAAGTTTAAACCATTTAAGATAAACAATTCTCACACCAGTGTATTGCAGTACTCAATACCTCTTCAAAAATATACGCTTTACAGTATCGGATTTAATCCAAACTCATAAATCATTTTTAATGAACGTGGTCCGCCGGAATGGACCGTAACGATCCGTGTTTTTAGAATAAACAAAAAAATTACCGGGTCCATGAGCGGATAATGTGATTTTGTTTAATGAATTTAATAAAATATATTTATAATTGACCACTTAAAATCTTATTAAGCATTATTGTTTAAGGTAAGTGTGCAGCACAGACATGTTTTGTTGTAAATATTAATGTAAATAGATAGTAAGGCAGGATAGAATGTATATTTCGTTTAGTTCGTAAGTTTTCTTTAATAAAGAATGTTCATTTTCGTCTTTTATTCGCCCTAAGACCTACATACAGCTTTGTTGTGTAGAAATAATAAGGCTTTATGTAGCTATGATCGTTGCCTAATAGGCATATTACGAATAAAGCGAGTTCCACGCAGTCGACGACATTACGAGTCGACTCTTGCGAGATAGTATTTATATGCGGGAACTCGCAATTACGAAAATCCGAAAAGTGCAAAATTCTTTGTTAAAACAAATGTTTTATGATTGTAAATAGTATGTATAATGTAAGTATAAGCCTTAGGCATATGTTTAGACACTTTTTGGTACTATAAAGATAGTTAACAGGATAGTACGACCTGAAAAGGCGTACAACTCTGTAATTGTAAGAGTTTCCGAGGTCCTGTGAGAACGTACAATGTATATAACACTCTTGTTTGTTATTGTATAAGTTTATTTGTGTTAGATCCTTGTATGTAAATAAGAAATAACACATTGTAATTCGTTTTCGGTAGGTCTTAGGGCATTACGTACTTTGTTTTGCATATATTTGTAAAAAGGTAGTACCGTTGCACTCGATAGAGGGCCACACTAGTTAATTAGAGGTAGGAGAAGCTACCTAAGATAAATTTATTAAGATTAGATTGCGAAAAGTGGGATTTAACAAATCCCAGACATTGTGGCGCCACACCCGGCGCCGTTTGTCTTTGTAGATTTCCGCCGACCGTCTGGCCGCGCACTATAAATATCGGAGAGCGCGGCCATACAATCAGTTCCGTTCCAGTTCCGTTCCGATCAAGTTATAGTTTCGTTACGACTCAATAAGTTTCCCAGACAAGTTCCTGGGCTTTAGTATATATCTATAGGGTACCGGCTTTAGAGTAGGGCAGTGTTAGGGCAAGTAGTGGCTCTCCATAGAATAGGTTAAATATTTGCAACGGTGCTAGCTGTATTGCTTTATTTCGTTACAATAAAGCACCTTTGCAACGAACAAGTTGTGGTCTCTATTTTATTCTCCCGGCGACACCCGGCTCACGGCCAAAAGCACTACGGCTGGTGGGGCATCGAAGAGAGAAGAACCAGATTTACAGTCCGCTGGCTCCCCCGGCTGTAGTGCACAGTAAGAATTAAGTATGGCAAATTTGACAACTCGTATTACAAAATGTCAGTAATTTATAAAAAGCCAAATTATTATTTAATTAATACTTCTTTAGAGACCTTTATAAATGAAATTTGTTTTTAAATAATATAAGAAATATTTTGACACGAATTTTCATTCTAAGACATCGAACATCAATTCGATTTACGAGTCCAAGCGATGTATGAAGCGTAGCTAGTATTCTTTGTGTGACGTGGATTGAATCTCATGGGTATCAGCTTACCATCTATCTCACTTTTCACGTAGAAACATGACATTGTCATGCACTGACACTATTGCGACAGGAATAGGGAAGGCGGTGACATCAAACCCAGACGAAACATTAAATAATAATTCTTTGCCTTTGTTTGAACTATCATATCACTATTTGTTCCACAAAGGCAGATGGCAAAAGGTTTCCAAGTTCCGAGTAACGCAGGAAAAATGCTTTCATATTCCAACCTGTACATAGAGTTTAATAATAATAATAATAATTCATTTATTGCATCAAATATGGTACATGAAGATCTTATCTAATATTATTATTGAAGGCTCGCATATTTGGCCCATTAAGGCATGCAACAAATAGGTAAGAAATCAATTAAAAAGAAAACTTATTTTTACTTACTTATTACCTTATCTACTATGTACACATCACTTTAATTTTATTTTTCACAATATTTCGAAAAGAAAACAATAGGTCCGTCCGATTTTAATAAAATTCGAGCACCTTTTTACAAGTACCTACTAACACTCGAGTCTCGAGTCTCGACCGTTTATTTGTAACTACCAATGCGTGCGGTGTCGCATTGACAATTATATTTGAAGGGCAATTCCGCAACTATACTACACTAAAATATTAGTAAATAAAGTAAAATATTAAGTAATTTAACCACTGCGAACGACAAAATTATGTATTTACATGAATAATTTTACTAACCTTAAAAACAACAAAGAAAAATATCGACACGCGGGATTTGAACCTGCGACCATTTCCCTAAAGCCGGGACGCTCTTCCGCTGAGCTAGTGTCGACAGGCTCGTGGCGGCGAAATTCTTCTTTGCTATATGATCGATTACGTCGATTGTACAGAGTGCTAAGTGTGAGTTTTTCTTTTCGCATTCGATCGTGAGCGCGTTTGGAGTTTACTAGGAATTTGTATGTGATTTGTACAGTGCCACCTAGTGGTAAACTGGTTTTTCACGTTTACCACTAGGTGGCGCTGTACAAATCACATACAAATTCTTAGTAAACTCGAAACGCGCTCACGATCGAATGCGAAAAGAAAAACTCACACTTAGCACTCAGATCGCTAGCTATACATACGTATAACTAGTTAAATGAGTTCATCGTTACAGATGAAATTCACATTTATAATTTTTGATCAGTACTTTCGTATTTTCTTTTTTTAAATTATATATTTTAAATTATATTGCAGTAATTGTTATTATTTAATTTAATTAAGTAGTAATAATTTAGAAATTTTATGATATTTATTATGTCAATTATTCATAATATTATAACTCTGGTTTCTTTTCAAAACGTATAATCATTCATATTATAACCATTATAAAAAATATATAATAAAAACATAAAAAATATATAAAACAATTTTAAATTTACTTGATTTAACCGAACGTGATTATAAGTCAATTTATTAATTCAAGGATAATAAAAGATTATTACAAACAATATTAGTTATATATAGAAGTAATAAAAAAAACGAAAGCGACTTCAAAGTTTTTATTTGGAGAATTTTTTTTTATTGAGTAAAACCTCTTTTCCAGTAGCCAATTAAACAGTTTAATTTTAAATTATATTCTTAAGTTCTTCAGTTCTTAATATGTTATTAAATATTTTTATGCACATGTTGAAGCAATTGTTTCGGTAAAGGACTGTTTTTGGGATTCGCTCAATAACTAGTCTGTTAATATTTCTGCATGCACGAGGATAGTATTCCTTGGTAGTTGTAAACTTTTGTAACAGTGTACATTATAATATATTGCTATCATCGTAAACTAGATATTATGTCAAAGTAAATATTTATTTTTCAGCTCTGATGCCTTACTGAGTCAGTTAACACCAGATCACGGCAGAGTACACCTAATGCAATTCTGTGGACAGGAAATTGATGAAACTGACGTAAATGCATACCTCAAATATTTTGTCGTAGTAAGTAATGTAATTGTTATCTCTACACAAAAGACCATTAGTTCTAACATCCCTTGCAAATGATCCAAAAGATTCGCTTTTTCGTTTGTCATTCTATTAATATTATAAATGCGAAAGTTTGTGAGTATGTATGTATGGATGTTTGTTACTCTTTCACGCAAATACTACTGAACCGATTACGATGAAAGGAGACTGATACCGTTGCATACAAACTTGGGCCCCCTTTTAATAAGATGAAAATTATGTTAATTAATAGCTAGTTTAACGTTATATAAATACTGAAAATTTTACAGATTTTAGCAATCTGAGACCAGAGATATAAGATATTCACTAGAAGTACTATGGTATAATTTAACTCACTGTAACCGTTTACTATTATATAAACAACTGATACTTGTAATACAGGCAACTATGCTTCATGTTTATAAATTGACACAATACTAAAACAAAGATTTTTGGAAAACACAAGTTTAACGATGCCTCTCTGTAGGTAGGTACCAAAAAGTAAATTAAATTAATACATACGGAGATGGTAGGTACGTAAAATAGCGAAGAGTGAAGTCCGCGACTTGCGAGTGCGACTCTTGCGAGCCGTCAGTGATGTCAGTTTTAATTGTCAATTTTAGCTGTATTAAATCCACAGACACTAAATCGTATTAAGTTTGAAGTAACGTAATCAATCGATTATATAAATTGTATCGATTATATTTTTTCTTTTTATGTTATAAATGGTTTGTAAAACAATGATGGTTCTTACTGTTGATTATACTAAATATTAATCAAAAATACACTTTTACATATATTTACGAGCTTATATTTCGATTAAAATTATTTACATAAATCGATTATAATTTTATCGATTATACAATTATAGTACCACAAACTTGTATTCGTGATTTCTTTTTTCTTAGAAAGCGGATTAAGCTCATATTTTGAACTTTGAAATAGAAAAATAGCATCATTTTTTTGAACCATACTTCAACCCTTTACATTTGGGCCCAAAAATCCCCCTCTCGTAGCTGAAGACCCAAAATAACACATAGGCTATTTTTTATCTCGGAAAAGTTAGGTCATGCCGCTGGATTCATTAAAAACTTTTATAATGCAGCGGGCTGCACGCTGCAGCTAGTTCATAATAAATTGAATTTCCCTTCGTTCCCAAAACATGAGTTAACAGACATTTATTTTGCTTGATGTGGTTCTATCTAAAACTTATCTATATTTTCTACGTAGATATAAAATTTTATAACGTAAAATCGAAAAATTTGAAAAGTAGCAACACTACTTATTTCACTACTTATGTGCCTAATTTTTTTATTTGTCGTTTTTAACAAAATTTAGGTTTTTGAACTGTAAAAAAAATCTCTAAATATAGATTTTTTCTTCAGAGCTTAAAACACCTCAAATTAGCGAGAAGTTTTCGGAATGACCTGCAGGGTCAACTGGTTTACATATATTTTACTTTATATCTTTGTTAGAAATATGAAAAAATATTTTGTATTCCTGATAATCCATTTCAATTGTTAGTTTAGTATACAAATAATTTATATAAGCAAATAATTGTTATATTTTGGTAAATATATATCTAAACCGATAAAATATTGTCAATATATTGATTTCCAATTAAATTTAATTTATAACTACCTAAGTAGTTCTACATTCAAATTTCTATTTGATTTAATTTTCATAATGGACATTTGATCAGTAATCGGTTTATCTAAGATATTATACAAATGCGTAAAAATAGAATAAGGGTTCTAATGCCAAGAGTGGCAAAGCCTTTGTTACATAAATTTGAAAGATTATTAAAATTATGCAATATATCCGATGACTGCGTTTGGTTATATTATTGACAAAACTGATGAATTATTTTTGATTTATAATTCTTTTGCTGACAAACCCCGCAGTCTTAGATTTCCTAATACAAATATATTTTTTGTGTGTTTGAGGTATCTTGATTACATTTTTCAGAACACACTTCTAAAGAACTTCACATATTCTTTTTCGGCTTGGATTTCTAGTATTTTTTAAGTTTTATTTCTTTCTTTTGCTCTCAGACTGTTCAATTTTCAGTTTATTCATTTCGGTTTTTGAGTCTCAGAACATTCAATGCAGTTTTTGAGTCCTTAAAATACTGTCGTGGTTGCAAATCGATTGGCTGAAAATGTCGAAAACACAAATTTTTAAAAGTTTTCGTTAACGACAAAATTATATTTGATTAAATCTTAACTGTAAGTATGTCGCACATCCGGTCAAATAGTGTCACAAGTCAAAAGAACGATTGTCGAGTATAAGGGGTTTAAAGTTGCTCCTGTCTATTTTTTTCGCTTTTTGGCCAACGCCACCAACGTCACCAGCGCCGTTATAGTATCAAATCATTGAAAACAGTAGTAGATCACCATTCGAGATAAAACTATGGCAAAAACGAATGGTACAAAAAAGTGATTTTTACGATTTTTTGAATTGTTACACTACTTGATCGGATGTGTGATGTGTTAGGCGTAGACATATATATTCATTTTTAATACCCATTTTTTCCTTGAAAACACTTTTACAAGAAAGTTATCATAAATAAAAATTGATTTCTATCAATATTAGACTTTAAGAGCAAAGTGGTGGTGCGAGATGGATCTTGAATTGCTACATATTATAAGTAGACCGGAATATATTATAGGTAGACCAGAAAATATGGTGTAAAATATGTAGATAACCTTTATATTTGTTCTGTGTAGATAACACTAACGATTATAAAAATCGTGTTTTTAATAAATCAAGAAAGTTTAAAATTTTTTGGAACGAAGTTCCTTATCGCGAGTTGTGAAAGGGGGCTAGACGAAAAAAAATTCTTACGAAAAGTTGTCACGACACTTTTTGCTATAGTAAGCTATTGTAAGCTGTGCGGCGTGCGCATGTTTCTCTGTCTGTCTCTCTCTCTCTTTCTCTCTCTTATAGAAAGCAAGCCAGATATTTTCATTTCTATTATTATTGGAACGAAGTTTCTTATCGCGCGTTGGGCTAGACGGAAAAAATTCTTACGAAAAGTTGTCACGACACTTTTTGCTATAGTAAAGTATTGTAAGCTGTGCGGCGTGCGGATGTTTCTCTCTCTCTTATAGAAAGCAAGCCAGATATTTTCATTTCTATTTCGCATTGAACAGTGTGGTGTCGCGACGATTATTTTTGTTGAGTGTACACAGGTTTTTTGTAAATAATAATAAAAGGAACTTCGTTCCATCCGGGTGTCCCTTGACACCTCTCAAGTTTTTATTACGAAAATTAAGGCTACTGATTAAGTTTACATTACATTTATTAATTTTTACATTATGTTTGTTAATAATAAAAAAAATATTATTATAACTTTAAAAAAAAATATTACAATTCCTTCACTAATTAATCGAAAGGAACTTCGTTCCATCCGGGTGTCCCTTGACACCACTCAAGAGTTTATTTTCTTGTAAGTACTAAAAAAATTGAGTCTTAAAAACGTGTTTTTTTATTTTGGTTTTATTTTCCTGCGCCCCCCTAGAATAAAGCCTGACGATGCCTTTGATGCGTATATAATATTTGGGTGTAAATACGCTGGATTTTTTTAAGTTAGATAATTATAAATAAAGTCCATACATTAAAAGACGTAATTCTCATAAAAATATTTTCCTAACAATATTACTAGGTAGTATAACTTTGCGAGCCTTTAAGAAAGCTCTGCTTTTTGCTAGTTTATTACACAATCACTTTTAAGTTTCCAGCCAACCGGTTTCGTAAGTGTTTGTGTCATAAAACAAATTTAAACAACATTTGTGAAACAGTACAAGTGTTTATATTAAAAAATCAATATGATACAGTTTTACCAAGTGCCGACGATAGAAAGTATAAATTGACAAGTAGACTAAGTAGATTTGTGGATGTAGCATTGCCATTCCTCAACACGGATAGTAAACGCACTATTAACATCTTTTTAATGTCTATAGGCGATGGTTTTTTTTCTATCAGTAGAGCTTGTTAGCTATTTAATGATATAAAAAACAAAAAATTCTTCAGGTACTTATAAGTATAATAACTTATTGTAATGTTGATTTTAACATTATTTTTATTTTTGTTGGGCGTTTTATAAATATCCGCGCTAGCTGACTAGCTGGGTTGCACCAATTAACTAAGAAAATTCAAGTCAGAAAAAATCCTTTTCTTTTCAACCGACTTACAGAAATTGAGGAGGTAGTAAATTCGGCTGACCTATATTTTTTATGATTGTTACCTCAGAACTCAGTCATTTATTAAACGAAATATATTTTGTTTGGGAGTACATACTTCCATTTTTAGGGTTCCGAAGTAAACTAGGAACCCTTATATTATGTCCAACCGTCGTCCATCCGTCCGCACGATAACTCAGAGATCCTTAGTACTAGAAAGCTGTAATTTGACACGAATATACATATTAGTTACGGCATCAAAGTGGTAACATAAAATCTTTATAATATTTTTTTCAGGGTAGCTACCCTACATATAAAGTGGAAATGTTATTTTTAAGTTCTCACTACGTACACTGATTTTACCCCGATTTTCGAAAATCGAGTTTTCACCAGATGTCCACGTTTTTAGGTCCTAGGAACCTTTTATGACTATTTTCATGATGACATCAGTATGTATGTATGTGTGTATGTACGTAAACATCTCACAACTTTTGAACAGCTTGACCAATCGAAACGCATTTGATGGGATTCGATTGGATTCCGCTTAACTTAAACTTCTTAAAAAAATTATAGGTTTGTGAAAATGTTTTCGATTAAGGGACTTGTTTGTCAAATATTTAGCTTTAAAGTGCTAAATTTCGTTAGAGTCAGGTGTCCCCCCTCGCTCTCTGCAGGCTAAACCATGATTTTTTTCTCACCCCTAAGTTGGGGAAAAAATCATGGTAGTAGTGAATATAATGAAAGTTTTTGCGTAGGTAATAGTCGACCAACATAAAAATGTAAAGTTTTTATAGACGGTGAATTTGCCATTGTCGTTGAATAGGATAAATATTCGTAGTATGTAACAAAAATGTTCTCTTCTTAGTCTGCATTATTGTAATGGGCGACTTTGGAACCCTACATTACGCGTGGCCTGACACGTAAATTACCAATTTATTCCATTTATAAAAGACCTGATCTAAAAATCGAGAGATATAGGAGATTGGAAATCGATTGTTGCAGTTTTCCTACGTAAGATCATTTAGGGTCCTTAACATTGTTATCGACAAAAAAAAGGAACGTAAAAGCAACGATGCAGTAGTTCTGATTATAATAATCATCATGCTAATATTATTATTGGTAATTATTATTATGCACTAGATTGCGCTGACACCAATATCCATTGTTCAAAACAAATTTACGCCTATTGTCCATTTTAAAAATATGCTACTACTTAATTGGAACTAATAATTGATTTTGTTTTAGCTGTATCAATATGTGCAGTTTAAAGATTATTGTAATCACATTACAATAATACTTGACTGGAAAAATGGAAATATTTTGGATTATATGAAGAAAATAGACTTATGTGATTTTCGCAAATGCTGTGAAATAGCCTTTGTACGTGTAAATATTTTTTTCTAGTTTTTTTTTCTATTAGCAGACCAAATTTGGAAAAGTAGTAAACATAAGCACCAAGTTCACTTGGACACAGTATGAATGACATACATATATATACTCTTAAATAAATTCCCTTGAGAAGTACAATATATATATATATATATATATATATATATATATATATATATATACTTCTCAAGGGAATTTATTTATTTAGACCTAATTAGACATAGAAAATATTTTGTTATTACAGAAATCGATTGTAGCATCTGAGATATCGATACTTGGCTCTGTCGTTCTGGGTTAGAAGGTAAGGCAGTCGTTATGCATGTTGTATTACGTTCTGAAACCAATCTAATCTAACAACAATATTCATTTGTATTCACATTAGTATAATGAGGGGAAACAAAAGTAACTCGTCCCTTGTATGGGACTTGTATTTACCTGTTTACTCAAATTCTATGTAATATTTTTAACTCAAATAAGGGAATTAAGCTTGGTGCCTTATATTATACGAGTACTTGATTTACAGTTTAAAAAAACAAACACCTGATCAACGAGCCAGTTGTCAAAAACATTTTTATTTTATTTTAGGTGGGATTTAGCATGAGGATAAAAGCAATACACTTTGTGCACTCTTCAAAAACAATCGAAAATTTTGTAGCCTTTTTTAAGCCTATAGTAGGACCAAAATTAGGTGAAAGAATCCAAGTTCATAAAACAATGGATACAGTATACGAGCAAATTCCTAAAGATATATTTCCTCAAGAATATGGAGGAAAAGACAAACCGCTGTCACTATTACGAGGTAAATTGGTAAAATTGACACATTGTTATTTCTAAAGAGCTGTTTTTTTTTCAAGGTTAAAAAATAGGTTGATAAACAAATATACTTATTATAAAAGGAAATTGGCACCTGTAGACATTGAATAGAAAGAGAAGGATTTTATTCTTAAAGAAGATAGCTTTTCATATGGGTATAAGTTGATCAAACTAACTAGTTAAGTAAGTAAAACACTGGACTTGTGTGTTAGCAGATCGCTCAAGTGAGGGATCAGCTAACACACAAGTCTAGTGTCACTGTAATAGCAAATAACGCTGAAAAGGAAAGGGGTAAAGAATCTCAGTGCTTTTAACCGACTTGTATGACGACATAGATAGTATGGTGAAAATTAATCAGTTTATTTAACATTTAAACAAAAATTAGCTAAAAAAATCTGTCACTGTTTCCAATATTAAAGAAAACATTGAATTAGACGACGGTTGCTCTTATTATTATAAAAATCGTCCACTTGTAAGAAAAAACAAGGAACTTACTCACTCATTCACCACAAGTTAAAAATAAGTAAAGCTTAATGCGTTCGTTTTACTGAGTAACAAATTGTAAAATAATTTAAACAATAAAATTATTAAAACTTTCGTGAAACATTATAAACTAAATAATTAAAAACGCCTACACTAACGATTAATGAGTGTAGGTTCCGACTGGTTTCAGACCTATATGAGGACCTTCCTCAGGATGAGTTCGACGTTCGCTCGGTAGCGACTCGTCTCGAACTGATTTCATTTAGATTATAATATTCTTATTTAGATATTAATATATATTATATTATTTTAGAGGATTTATACAACGAAATCTATTCACCGGAATTCACCGAGTATAGAAGAGATATGAACGAAGCACGAACCAATGAATTTCTTAGAAAGAAGGACAATTTCAACGAAGAATACATGGGAATGGCTGGTACATTTAGGACATTAACTGTCGACTGAAATCATTAATAAATGTTTATATGTGGGGATTTATTTTTCACTTATTTTTATCTAGAAATATACCGTAAAAATACGAAGGAAAAAGCTAAGAAAACCTTAGGTAAAGCGTAGTTAAATGCTGTGGGATGGGAGGGATCAAGCAGATTGCTACTGTATGTATGCAGTTTTATAAAAGTAGCTCACGTGGGTATTAGCGGGGGAAAGATGTACCAGGTTGGTGCGTTCTACATCCTCATTTATACAAGTACTAGCTGTGCCCGCGACTTCGTTCGTGTGGAAAAAATTCTAAAATAAAAACCCACATAGTACCCGTTCCCGTGGGATTTCCGGGATAAGAACTACCCTATGTCCTTTCTTGGGTCTCAAACTATATTTGTACCAAATTTTATCCAAATCGGTTCAGTGGTTTGGCCGTGAAAGCGTAACAGACAGACAGACAGACAGACAGAGTTACTTTCGCATTTATAATATTAGTATGGATGTTTATTACTCATGTGCCTGAACAACTGGATATTGTTTTGAAATTGATACTTTGAAAAAAATGAGACTACTCGTCAGGCGAGGATTTTTAATTCAAAAACTAAATCGATGACCTTCTTTTATTTTTTAAGTATTGCTGATAAATATACATATACGAAAAAAACAAAACAACATATACTTTAGTACAAAAATATTTATTTCCAACCAACTTTGTTTTTGACACTGCCCGATTTTTGCGCTGCAGTCTTAGAATTTATTTCTGCATTAACTTTACAACTGTGTTAAAAATATTAGTTATGTTTTATAAAACACTTCATTTTCACATCCTATGATTTTTTTTGAGACCATAGGTATCAACACTTAAAAATTACAGGTAAATAAAAGATGGGTACTACTTTGGGGAAACTTTGGAATGGTAGTTTCGCTTATAATTTTGTATAATTAGTTGATATTTTGGGTTTTACGACAAAAATAATATCTAATCTGTTAGATATTAAACTAATTTTTAATATAAGTAAAGCTTACTTCCCGATTAATACTTAAAATATTATTTTCCAATTTTAAATTTTAACTGAGCACTGTAACAACGAAGTTCGTATGCAGAATGTTTGAACAAGTTTTTTTTCTTTGACCGAACCTAATAATATTGTTGACAATCTATGTAATGTTTCCAGTATTTTATACAGAATAGAATAAATACCACAGATAATTAAGATAAAATGATTAGAAAAAGAAAATAATGTTTTTTCGCATGACTACCGTCAACGTTCTCTTCGGTGACATTTGTCACCGAAGTACAACCTTAGAATAATATTTTTGCTGCCATATCTCACCCAGGTGCAACGTCAGGTGCGTCTAGTGCCCGAGTAATTAGCGGTAATAAAAAAGTAAGTTGGCCTGGGCTCCTTTGAAGAATAGGCCCGGGGTCCTTTAAAGAATAATATATGTAGCATTCGAAAAATGAACATCTCTACATTGCACAAAGATTATGTTCTGAACTGCAGACTATCAGATGAACTTATAACTCGAGTGTTAGAAGGCATAAAACATAAAACATAAACATTTTTCACCGTGTTGGTCCGGGCTCCTTTGAAGAATAGACTAACTGCCGTTCAGCCAGGCTACTAAAATAATGGTAGAATTCTAAGTTGTCTCGCCTGGGTCTGGTATCACCGCCTTATCTATTTCTGCTGCAATAACATCAATGCTTGTCACTGTTGTGTTCCAGTGATTTGGAGGATAAGGTAGCCGGTAAACTGATGCATGTGACCTTAGACTTTGCTACAAGATAGCAACGCACCAGTACCATCTTTGGCGTCTATAGACGATGGTCGACTCTGTCCATCAGTAGACCCATTTCCTTATTTGATATCTTATGTTATAAAAAAAAGCAAATCACACATAGGCGTTCAGAAAACATATTTTTTATACCACAAAATACATTATTCTTATAGGATTCACAAAAAAAATTAATCAATCATTTTATTAAAACGTTCTTGATAAAGTGTCATAAATTTCAAAATATAGATCCTAATTAAATATGTTCCAAAATCGCTTATTAGTTGTAATAACCTAGAGCGAAAGCTTCATACGTTTTTTAAGTCATATCATCTCAAAGCCGTTTATCAGATATTTTTTTTGAGTAGAAAAATGTTAATTACGCTTTTAGAATTTTTAAGAATATTTTATAAAAGAACACAGTCAATAAGTAATACTAGCAATCATCTTCTGGTCAAAGCTCTATCTTCTATTAAATTCTATCTTCTAAAAAATTCTATTAAAATTACACAATATGTAACAAATATGTGCATATAAGACAAAAATAGGATAGACCAACTATGACTCAGTTTGATCATATTCGTAGACTAAATTAACAACATCGTATACTTTCATACGTATGTGCACAGACTTCTTAGGCGGCCCATAGACCTACAATATTGCGCAATACTACGCATTGTGCAATATTATTGACCGTTTAGGGTTAATACTAAGATTGCACAAAGATTAAACGACAGTTTGAGCAGGTTCAACTTTTATTGTGTAATATTTTCTTCTTGCAATGTGCCTACAAAAATATATTGCTTAATATTGCACAATATTTTTCACTTCAGAAATTGAAGCGGTCGCGTTCGGTCAATCACGGTGTTTAATGTATGGTCGTGTCGTAAATTTAAGCAAAATGGCGTGCAAGAATGCTATAAAAGATAAAGAACAGGAGTTTTTACTTGAGTATATATAGAATTGTATACAGATTTATTTTACAAAATCACAAACATGGTTGCGGCTAAAACTTCGTCGTCAGACATGTTGCTCGCACGAAAATATTGATCAGACTGGTTTGTCAATTTTATTGAGTGAATTTATTGAACGTTTGAAATCAAAGGGGTATACAATATTATTGCATAATAAAAGTATTGTGCAATATTATTGTAGATCTATAAGGTATCCCACCTTAGAGATGCGAGCACCATTTTGGGTTTTAACCCACGTCTTGCGTTGCGTTTATGCACGTTTAAACACGCAATGATTGCGTTGTCACGGTTGTTAACCCCAAATAGTTAACAACCGTGACAACGCAATCATTGGGGCTCAAGTTTGATTTCCCTCAGGGTCAGGCATTCATATGTTGAGCATATGGTTTGAATTTCTGGGTTTGGGTATTTAATAAACATATTTGAGTGTTTATATATGTATTTCTATGTATACATATCATTGAGTAACACTCACATGATTAGCAAATAAATTGCTTACTTTGGGGTTAGGTCAATTTGTGTAATTAGGGCGAGCGAAGCGAGCTCTACACTAGGCCACTTTCTATGCACTTTTGTGGTACATCTTACTGAAAAAGTATCGCATTTTTAGGTTTGAGCTTTGACGTGGTGGTTTAAATTCATGTCTAGATGTGTTATCTACCATTAAAACGCTATTTCATCAACATTAAAAAATAAAAGATACATTTTGTATTAGAATTTTATTACTGCTAACGCCATCTATTTTAAAACTAACGAGTTAAAATGCTACAAAGCTACACTAGGCGACGATCTGGGCCCTTTAGTAGTACATTTTACTGAAAAATATCGCACTTTGAGGTTTAAGCTTTGGCGTGGTAGTTTTATTTCATTTAATTCATTTTCATTCACTCCATTTTAGTACAGTATTAATCTATTAAAACACTTGTACTTTTTAACTTCCTACTATGTATGTAGATAGGGAGGTTACTGACTTTGCTCCGATTTTCAAAAATGGAGTTTTCACCATATGCCCACGTTTTTTGGTATTAGGAACCATTTTCGACTATTTTTGCGATGACGTCAGTATGTATGTAGTCTGTATGTATGTGTGTGTGTGTGTGTACTCATAAGTTTTGAACGCCTAGACCGATCGAAACGCGGTTAATGGCATTCGATTGGATTCCGCTCAACTTATACTTCCTGAAAATTTGAACCAAATGGAACCAAGAGATTTTGAGGAATTTTGAAAAAACCCAAAAAAAAAAAGTGGCGAAACAGAATTTTTTTAAATAGCTAACAGATTAATGTACCGATTGAGTACAAAAACTAATCAGCTCTAAAAATTACCTCAATCCTCAAAAAATTAAGTCAAAAAATTACGTCTAATGCATAAATTGCGTCAAAATCAGTTTATTCGTTTGGAAGAAATCGTTGATGAAAATTTTGAAAAAAGTGTTTTTTCGATATAACTTCGAAATATTTCAACCAATCATTTTTTGGTTTTTTACGATATTTTAATACTAACAAAATTACGTCGCATGCCCTTTTAAAAATCAAAACCGAATCTTATTTTCAAAAGTTACAGCTTTTCAAAAATTAAAATTACGTTTTCTTTAGCAAAGTTACTTAATATTTTTGAAATAACTTTCATGCTAATATACCGATTGACTTCAAAATCTTATCTTTTCTCCTTTAAAAACTGCGCCACGTACCGTTAATTGGATAAAAATCGGTCAATTTGTTTGGGATCTATCAATGACGAAAAGTTTCAGGGATGGCTTGCAAGGTCAACCATTTACAGATTACAGACTGTTATAGGTGATCAGTCTATCACCAACTGGGTACTTTTCCAATCACGGGCAACGTTGTTTTTATCAGCAAACTGAAAAAACACATTTTTGATTTGCCTGGCTCGGGAATCGAACCCCGAGAGTTTCTCTGAGGGAAAAATTCGAAAAATTTATTCGCTAAGTTTCTACTTGGCGGCGGGTCTTCGTGCCTGCGTTAAGTCCAATATTAATTCTAAAAATTTTGAAGGTTAATTAAATTACATTTTCTTTATAAGATCAACTTTTATTTTTAAAACTCGTTTTTCC
Source organism: Apodemia mormo (assembly GCA_036924255.1). Taxonomy (NCBI): domain Eukaryota; kingdom Metazoa; phylum Arthropoda; class Insecta; order Lepidoptera; family Riodinidae; genus Apodemia; species Apodemia mormo. The sequence goes on from JAUPFN010000020.1 coordinate 15,039,415, forward strand.
TAAAAAACTCTTTTACAAGAAAGTTACCATAAATAAAAATTAATTTCTATCATTATTAGACTTCAAGAGCGAAGTGGTGGCGCGAGATAGATCTTGAGTTGCTACATATTATAGGTAGTTACTATATTATAGGTAGACCAGAAAATATGGTGTAAAATATGTAGATAACCTTTATAATTGTTCTGTGTAAATAATATTGATAATTACAGAAATCGTGTTTTTAATAAATTAAGAAAATTTTAAAGAATTTTTCTTATACATAAGTACTAAAAAAATTTACCTTAGAAACATTTTATTTTTTATTTTGGTTTTATTTTTCTGAGCCTCCCTAGATACAAACCCTTTGATGCAAATATAATAAATAAAGTCCATGATATATTAAAATATGTTAAAGTCCATGATACATTAAAAGATGTAATTCGCATAAAAATACTTTCCTAAGAATATTACTAGGTAATATAACTTAGCGAGCCCTTACAAAGCTCTGCTTTTTGCTAGTTTATATACCGATATTATTTTTATTATTCTGATATAAAGTTTGTTTGTAATTAAATAATACATCCAAGTGGCACCTATGCTTATAATTATTTCATAATTAAAATAAAATAAAATTTACCTCGGAATGTTGATCAATTCTTATGTTTACTAGGACTCAACAGTTAGTTATTCAGTATAACATGTAGTTTCTTTTATCGCCCCATTTCCCAACTTTAATAGGTCTATATTTGAAAATTTGACTTAATCAAACAAGGGAGCCCATGCTCTGAGTTGAACAGTGTAACTAGTAGAGCGGAACTCATGCTTTCATTATTTACACCATTGCAAATTATTAACAATATTTTCAACAATATTCTTCAAAAAATGCTGTGGGCTTGTAAATTTATTAAATCTCGATTAACATTGCAATTTTTCTAAGTATTGGCGGATAAATTTTGAAGCATCATTATAATTCAATATTATGCTACTGTTACGCTTGCACAAATATGTAGGGGAAAATTGGATGAAGTCGTATAAGTGTAGTGACTGCATATTTTTGGTTCACTTTTTTAAGCAATTTTTAAAATTTCTCTTTTATATACAAGGGTATGTGAAGAAAAAAAAATACTTGGCTAATATAATACAGTGACAGAAAATTTTAAAAATATTTTTAAATTCCCATTACGTATATAGATAAAATATACTCATTTTGCCCAGTTTTCAAAAATCGAGTTTTCACTAGATATTCACGGTTTAAGATAACGTCAGAATGTCTATGTATGTATGTATGTGCAAACATCGCACTACTTTTGAACGGCTTGACCTATCGAAACGAAGTTGATGGTATTCTATTGGACTTCAATCAACTTAGACTTTCTGAAAATTTGAACCAATTTGATTTAGGAAATTTTATTTAGGAATCAATTTGATTAAGGAACCAATTTGATTTAGAAATTTGGAATAAATCTAAAAAAATTTTGACGAAATAACATTTTTTTAAAATAACTTCTAGGTTAATGTACCGACTGTATACAAAATCTAATCAGCTCTTTTCCTCCAAAAACTGCGTCCCTTCCATAAATTGAACTAATAATTTTTGGACATTTTACAATAATTTAGTACGTAAAAAACTACGTCAAATACCATTTCAGATATCGAATCAAGTTTCCAAAAGTTACTGCTTTACAAATATTAATGTTTTGTTGTTTACAAGAACATCATTTCATATTTGTAAAATAAATTTCAGACTTATTTCTAGACCTAAACAGCTCTTTTACTTAAAAAACTTTGTCTAAAACTGTAACTTGGATAAAATCGACTAATTCGTTCGGGATTCATCAATAGCAAAATTTTTTTAACAAAAATTTTTTTTAATATGTCTTTGTCGTTTTTCAGCCAATTGATTTTGTAGTTAGTAAAACATTTTAGGCTCTAAATGCATTCAATGGCATTCAAAAGATTAAAATCGACCATCATTTTGAAAATAACCAGCTTTTAAAAAATTGAAATATTGTCAATTTTATAAACTGTTATTTTTTTAACTCTTCGAGCATAAAACCTCAATTTAGCAGAAAGTTTCAGGGATGGCCTGCAGAGTTAACCAATTTACAAATTTTTATGAACATAGGAATTTGAATATAACATATGACTCTAAAATACTATAAATATTTTGCACGCCTCATAACTCAAAGCGTTTGAAGTAGTGTTTTACTTCCGATTCGTCAAAATCAAGCACTTTAGTAAATTTAAAATGCTTCTATGATCACCAATTTTCATTTATACTGTTACGTTCGTAATTGTAAGAAAACGTCACCTATATTAAACCGTGTATTTACAAAACTACGATCAAATACGTAAATACACTGATAAACTAACGTAAATACACTATACACACTGGTCACACTCGCTGTACTATCACCAAACTTAACCGCCTACGCTGTATCACTAAAACACTTCTCTTATTCACTCTATTACACACTCGTGACTTTGCTTCACACTGGTCGCAAAATTATTCGCAACAATTCTGTGACAGGAGTTGACCTAAATTAAGAAAACACTAATTTATTTATATTCATTAAAAATTATTTTAGGTAGTTATTTCCACAGAACATATTTCTAAACAAAGAAGTTTGAAAAATATTTACATATATGTGTTTATTTATTGTATAGGGATCGCGATAACTACCAAAAATACGGACGGTCTCGCGACCGGGTTTTTCATTATTTCTAGAATTTCATACTCTTTCACTTGTTTCGTATTTTATGTCAATTTAATAGCGTGTTTGTTTTTTTATAAAACAATAAATATTAACAATTTTTTTCTCTATTTCTTATTCGTAAGATAGCAACAAGGTGATGGCTCTCCTGATGGAAAAAGAAACCATCGCCTATAGACACCAAAGATAATAATGGTGCTATCCGTTTTTATCCGTGTTGCAGAATGACAATGCCACACGGATAGGTCTACAGACTACCTTAACCCTCTAAACCGGAACACGACAATGACAAACATTGACGCTATTGCGGCAGGAATGTGTAAGGCGGTGGTACCAAACACCCGTGCGAGATGTTGTGGAAATTTACCAAGCTATGAAAGGTTTGTTGCAAAATATACTTTATTTTGTTAAAATAAAAAATCTTTAAGTAAGTCTTCCCTTGTGTTAGTCCCGGGCTCCTTTGAAGAATTGGCCAACTACCGTTCTGCCAGGTAAGTCGTAAAAGGCGACCGATTGGCTATACGAGTCACTACCATCATCGTGGCTACTAGATGGTAGAGTGCTATATTGTCTCGCCCGGGTCTAGTACCACTGTCTTACCTATTCTTGCCGCAATAGCGACAGTGCTTGTCACTGTCGTGTTCCGGTTTGGAGGGTAAGATAGCCGGTAAACTTATGCATGTGGCATTAGAACTCGCCACAAGAAAGCAACACACCATTATATTGGTATCTATAGGCGATGGTTGACTCCATCAGGAGACCCATCTGCTTGTTTGCTACCTTATGATATATGAAAAAAAGTAAATTGTTGCTTACTACAGGCTTATATTTATAAATTATTATTTTTTTTTCATAATAATTAAAAATATTTTCATAATAATACTATAATGAGAGTTTAAGTAAGCATAAGCGATTGATTACACTCGCAACCCACCCTGATGGAATATTTACGTCAGAAAATTAATTTCAAACTGACGTGCTATCGCCTTTGATTCTGGGGGGATACTGAAATATTTGATGGATGTTTTTAAAAAATCATGTTGACATTTTACCGATTAAATTCTTCATATAAAATTGAAGAAAGGAAGATGTTGGACAAAAATATTAAGCATATTTGTATTAAAATTACTTTTTTATAAGGTCGTTTAACAAAAAACTAAGACGGTGAAAGTGTAATATAGTTCTTTATTAAAAAATGATTGTTAATTTTTTTTAAATTGTTGTCCAAGAAATACTGTAATTTTTGCAAACGGAAAAGGTCGATTTTTAGGTTTTGGGTGAAGTTTACGATTTTTTTTCTACAAAACTAAGAATTATTTTGAAAATATCTCTCGGTGAAACTGTTAACAGTTTCATTAAGATTGTCACCGAATTTTTTTAGAAAACAATTCCGTATATTCATTAAGGAATTTTGAAAACCGCAACACTCGTTTTAGCAGTTTTTAGGGAATGGGGCCTTAAAAAAATATAATTAGAGGGAACGATTCAATGACGTGTATAATATTACCACATATAAATATACCACATGGTAATATTATACATGTCATTGGAACGATTAAATGTATATAAAATAATATTGATGTATCCTCAGTCAAAGCCTAGAAGTTAAATATACTAAAAATATTTAAAGAATCCATTTTATAATTTTTATAATTTCCAATGCTGACGTTCTAAGAACTTTACAGTAACATATCTTCGGACCAGACATTGCGGAACAATACAACCTGGTAGTCACGATGATAGTGACGTGCATAGACTTTTACAAACTTCCTGCCAGAATGGCAGATGTTCTCTTCTTCAGATGGGCCCAGGCCAACACTGGAAGTCGTTATGTGATTGTAAATCATGTTGGATACAATAAAATTACTTCAGTTAACGTAATAATGTTAAAAGCCTAATAATGTAACATTTCCAATATTAATACCTAATAACATACGATTCTAATAAAAGTAAGAATTTAAGGCAACATTAAATATTATCTTCCAGTTATTTTCACATAATTTTGGAATTTGTATGTGTGTAATTTAAAGTCAATAAATATCGTGCTAGTTTACTTATGGGGAAAGCAGAGTTAATTGAACACCTGAAGACACTCTTTATAGGCTAGGTGATAGCCGAATCTGCCAACCTTAACGATTATTACTTGCTGTTTGTAGTCTTAGAGAACCAATACTTTGTACTCTACGCGGTTCTCCGGGGCATAAGGCACCACAACCAGACTTTAATGTTACTGTTCTAAACAAGTTTCGTGTTTAAAATCGGAAGGGCTTATGATGTGAATTAAACAGGTCAATTACTTAAACAAAGAAACACTCAATAAAATTAAATTTGTTATGTGCTTGAATATTACCTGATACTATATATTTAAATCATATAAAAATCCAAATAATAACTATGTAATAACCTAACATCCTAATTTTATAAATTTTATAATACGTTATGCTTGTAATAAAAATATTATTTTACATTTACATAGAATTAACATTTTAATAAATTTTATTGCAATATTATCATATTATAATAAAATTAAAATTATTATTAAAATAATGAGTAAATTTTTAAAAACTTCAAATTTTAAAAACAACTTTTTTACGTCAGTGTCTTTCATATTATGTAACGTAGTAATTTTTTCAAATTCAAAATAATGGTTTATTCAAATAAACCTTTAAAGGTACTTTTGACAAGTTGACATTTTAAAAATTACTACCGTATCGGAACGCGGCCACACAATAACTCAGTGGGCTAGTATTTCTTGTTTTTTTATTTTTTTACATAATAAATGCGTTACAAAATTACAAGAATTATTTCATATTACAAAAAATATGAGATTGGTATAAGTAGCAATGGGCCTGCCTGGGATTACGTGTAATGTTATTCAAAAGATCAAAATCGGTCATCATTTTGAAAAAGTTGAAAAAGAAAATGATGAGGTGTAGTTAGTAACGATATTAGGTACCTATTGTCATAGAAAGTTTATGTTGTTAGTCTTACGTTTCTTACACTATTTTTATAATAAAATATCGTATAAAAATAAATAAGATGAATATGTAAGTATTATTTTTTATACAATACTAGCGGCACGCCCAACTATATAGAGATTTTTAATAAAGTAGCTTATAAATAAAGGTTAAATAAGTTCTAAAGTACATATGCGTGAGCGAAGCCGCAGGTAACAGCTAGTTATTCTATAAAGCTTGATGTTGACTTGTTGTTATTAATATTGTATTATTGTTATGTTGTTTATCACGGTTTTTAAAAAAAATAAATCTCTTAATTTTACCTTGCGCAATTATGTTGTAAATTTAAAAAAATAATTATTATAATTTTCCTCGTATGACATTATAATTATTCTTTTTTCCGACGAACAAATGGAGGAGGTTCTCAATTCAACGCGTATATTTTTCGCTGTTTAGGGATACGAGGTAAATTAAGAACACTCATAGATTCGCTATTTCCGTCCGTCCGTCCGTTCGCACGATTGATCAGAGATCCTTAATACTAGAAAGCTGTAACTTGGTATAAATATACATACTAGTCAAGACAGCAAAGTGGTAAGATACAGTATTGAATAATATTTTTTTAATTTTTTTGGTGTAGCTCCTCTATATATGTAAAGTAGGGATGTTAATTTTTTTCTCGCACACCACACAATGTGGGATATTGTTGGATAGGTTTTTCAAAAATATCGTAGGTTTGCGAAAACAATTTTCGATTAAGCAACTCGTTTATGAAATGTAAAACTTTAAAGTGCTAATATTTTTTAGAGTGAAGTGTCCCCTCCCATTCCCCAACTAAATGGTTCGTTTTAGGGGTGCGAAATAATTCACAGTAGAAGCAAATATTATGAATTTAAAAGGACAACTATCACGGTTATGTAGGTTTTACAAGTTTACAAGTAATAGTCGACCAACTTATAAAATGTTCTTTTACAAATTATTTTAAATTTTATACATAATAGTTTAATATGCTGCTCTAAATGGCGCTGCACATATACACACGCTAGTATGATAGTCATTTCATTTGACAATGTTCTTTATATTTTTATTATCAAAGCTCAGGTTTCAGGAGGCCTGGCCATAAGGTATCTCACATTTCAAGCATCACTGGTTTATACCACTCGTTTTAATATAATTCGCGTTTCACATCAGTTATATACATCGAAACCATCGGTTACATATTATATTACAACGCGAGCGTGATTTAATTTCACGTGGGCCAAGCTAGAGCTACTTCTTAAGCTTATAATTCACAGAATTCCATCATGTGAAAGAGACAAAACAACAACATTTGAGTATCACCGCTATTTCACTTTACTAATCCATACTAATATTATAAATGCCAAAGTAACTCTGTCTGTCTGTCTATTCTTCACTCCAAACCAATGAACCGATTTGAGTGAAATTTGGTGCATCTATAATTTGAGACCCGACAAATAACATAGGATAGTTTTTATATAGGAAATTCTACGGGAACGGGATCTATCCGGGTAATACTCAGGGGGTCTTATTTTAAATACATTTTCACGCGGGCGAAGTCGCAGGTACAGCTAGTCACTTATAAATTGTAATCATATAAATAACTTGCTTTTGGCCACGGTTTCGCTCGCGTCGGAAGTGGAGCGTTAGAAAGAAACAAAAAGTAGCCTTATTCACTCTCCATCTCTTCAACTATCTCCACTTAAAAATATCACATCGAGGCGTTGCTCCGTTTTGCCATGAAAGACGGACAAACAAACACTCACCTACACTTTCCCATTTATCATGTCATTATCACTGCGACATGTAACAGACGGAATAAAATGCACCCACTGTGACAATTATCGTCACTAATAAAATATAATGGTCGTGATTTATCTCGCGTGATATAACAGGGACAAAAAGCAAATAACTGCACGACGTGATAGTGAAATAAAAATAGCTATAACTCCCATCCCTAGTCGTCATGAACGTTCCTAGCCCCAAGATCCTTTTACTACAAACAGGTATACAGTGAGTATACAGTATACACTAAACAATTGACAATTAACAGTATAAACAGTATACACTACAGTTGTAGGTATAAATTCTTAAGGTATAAAGGCGCGCTAACGCGAGACACAATGCTACGACTCCATCCACCACATATACGAATTCTAAAGCCACAATAAGCGGACGTTTATAGCCCCAATTTTGATTAAACTCTGGCTGAGCACTCTTCGCCCAATAGTCCAGTTACGCGGTAACGACCCATAAGGTCAACTGAAATAGTAATTTCGAAAAAAATATCAAAAGTTATAATATGATCTAAGACTGACTTTGTCTATAATTCTTTTGGCATAGTACGAGTGTATTGTTCACTTTACACTTAAATTAAATTTACTTGTCACTTGGAGAAGTAAAGTTAGGCGATGGTTACTGATTTCAATAATCGAATGGTTTGATATTACACATCCTAATATTGATATTCTAATACAAAAACAATCGATCGCTAGTTTTCAAATTCGAATAAAACCTAGTTCTAATAGCTAGTTTATTCATTCGCTTTAACATACAAAATTGGTCTGTACCATAAACTCTAATTTTAATTGATATTCGTACTAATGAATAGTTACTGATTTGCGAATCGCTAATTTATTCAGTTTGCCATACGAAATTAACCTTTATTCTTGTGATATAAAAATAAAATATTTTAAAGTTTTAGTCGATAGAAAAAATTAGTTAAGTCAGATTAATAAAATATTTTTATATAGGCGCATAAAAACAACAAATATTTGAACAGAGACTATTAATTTTCGTTACGTTTGATGATTTAATTTGCCTCACGAAACTAGTCATTTTTCTCAGTGCATAGAGCTTACTTTTAGATGAGCCTACGGATATTCGAATATATGTAGTAGTAATTCATTTATTAGGTTAAATGTTCGTACCGCATTATCGTGATAGGCAATTTCGGAACCCTATATTGCGCGTGGCCCGACACATACTTTACCAATTTTTTTACTCAATTATAAATGAGTAGGATAATCTGCGTTAGCACCGGAGCCAACTCAGGAGTTAAAGTTTTTAACACAATTGGTGAAATGTCGTCAAGCCCACTCAACTTATGGATATCCAAGAAAACTTCTCCTTTATATTACGAGTGTCTTAAATTCTTATGTGAATAGCATTGTTAGTTGTATAAGAATCTTGAGAAATATTTGAATAAAATATTTCGGGAAAATGTTATAAATATTCATAAATATTAAAGAATAATTAAAAATATAAAATATTTCTATGTAAACACCAACATACCAAATTTATTTTGTTAATTTTAATTTTTTGTACAACTTTTTAAAAATGAACAATTAAATTATCACAAATTACAAAAGTAAATGCATAAAAACTTATGCCTGCGGCATTTCAATTCACCACACAGATTATTCGGATAGCCACGCGTCATTTACATCTTCGGTAAAGTTAGCATATGCTAATTTTTTGTTCTCTGGTAAAAGAAATATTAATAACTATAACATTCTAACTCTAACAACGCGTGCGTTAGATTTATAAATAAGTCGAACTAGATGTATCTACTTTAAGTCCATATTTATAAGTTGCAAGCTATCTGCTGTAAAATTTCATATCTTATATTAATTAGAGCAAAGCTATTAAAACATTTTAATTATATTTAACTAATTTTCCAACTTAAAATGGAAATTTTATTAGTGTAGTATTAAACTATACCAAAATTCCTTGATCAATGCTTAGAAGTATTGCATTTATTTATACTTGTAATAATTTTAGTTGTCTTAATAAAGTGGTAGGGAGAGAGAAATTGTGTTGTAATTTAATATTTTATTGTTTTTAAGGTTCCGAAGAAAATTAGGAACCCTTATTGTTTTTTGAGAACCTTTTTTGAGTACTAGTCGATCAACTTACAAAATTAGTTGGAGAAGTTTTTACAGATATGGTGCGGATACATCTCAATGCGCTTGAGTTATTTTCATGTAAGCTCCCATGGCATCATTTTAGCTCTACCATGTAATTCTGAAAATAATTCTGATTCAGAGTGTTTGTTAAAAATATAACATATTATATAACAATTTTATTTAGAGTAGGAGGTCCGTGGCTACCTTCTAGTTCTATTATCAAGCCCTGTGTATCTTTTAGCAATATAAGACAATTATATCAACCCAAGCTCGGATGGCCACATTCTAGTTCCATTATCAGATCCTAGAAAATATCCAGCATTTGTTTGCCAAAATAAATCGAATGGGTTTATTTGGTTCAGCTTAGGTGTTCTCATGGATTTCCTTCAACACTTATATCAAACACTGGAAGCCATACGGCTCTAAAGTCTTTAAAAAAATGAGCGACTACTATGTGGTGGTGTTTTGCAACGTGTCGTCTGGGTATTGCGTGCCACGGCCTTAGTCTGCCGCAAATACTCATCATTATCGTGTTCCACTTTTGAGGATAAATTCCTGCAAGTGGCTTTAACCGCTCGCCATACAGATAGGAACGCACTACTAGCTATAAAAAAACATTAATATCGACCAAACCGGATTGTCATCAGTTTGATCTGGTAGATCATCCTGAAACATATCGCTTAGTTGAGGTATTTTAGTGCTAAATCAATCAAAAATATAAAATATTATATAAGCATAAATTTTTGAACTCAAAGAGAACAAAAATCTAGAGTTTTAAAATTAATTATTTAATTTTTTTTTAAAATTGTGCAAGCGATGATCGATTTTGATTTAGCATTTTTTACAATATTCAACGCAATTTTTGAGTTCTGTTTTTTTAATTCTTTTTTTCATAGAAAAGGGGGCAAATCGACAGGAGGCTCACCTGATGGTAAATGATCACCGCCGCCCATGGACACTATCAGAAGATTCGTAGTTGCGTTGCCGGCCTTTTAAGAAAGAGTAGGCTCTTTTCTTGAAGGTCCCTAAGTCGTATCCGCTTGGAAAAATCCCTGCTGGTAATTGGTTCCACAGAGGAATAGAACTGAAACCTTTGGTTTCTCGAAATGTTTGTCGTTTTTACGGCTAATTTTAGTATCTTGCTAGAAATCACGCCAATATCAGCCAGTAAATAAAACAAAGTAACAAAATTATGTTAAGTATACAAATTTTATACCTTTTGTCAGTTTTTTTGTAGCAATACAAACCTGATTTTCTTTCTCCGATCTTAAAGAGTGTTACAGTAAATTAGTACAAGAAAGAAATAAGAATCGCAGTTGCATTTGTCAGGCTCTGGTTCGACCCTAAGCTACGATTGTAAAATTTGAATCAAATAGGCTATACCCATCTCGACCACGGGAAAATATTTTAAACATTTAAAATCGATTTTTCGATGACCTTAATACTCGTACATCAACGCCCGGTTTCCGAAAAGCAAATTAATTTTAACAAGCACTTAATCTATATTTAACATAATTGTTACAAGCAAATAATCTGTTAAACACAGGTTAATTGCTGGTAAAAATTAATTTGTTTTTCGGAAACCGGCTGTAAATTTCTTTTCTTATGATAAAAATAACTAGAACTTATTTTAGACAACTGTATAATCGAAACTACTCCTTATCCAAAAAATCTGTAGTGTCTAGATATTATGTACATTGTACATTAAATTTTTTGACAATTTTCGTGTAAATATTCCTTTTATTGCTTACTGTGATTTTGTCTATCTATCCGTTTATCGCGTTATAACTCAGAAATGGATTGAAGAACAAGAGTACATAAAATATAACACATTATTTTATTGATCAATGAATTACGCCACCAGATGCCTTGGTATTTTTCTAGTATTTTCATTAAGAATATCACATTATTGTCAAAACTATGTCAAAATAAGCGGAGAAACTTATGTATAGCTAGCGACATTGTTTTGTATTGTATAGAGATTTGTAATCTAAAAATATGTATTATCTATATCTATTTTAATTACCTGTAATTTGTTGGGTCTTCCCTACACAATTAAGTCGCTTTTCTGATTGCGCCATTAATATTGGCTTAGTTACAAAACAGTGCCCGGAACTCTAATATAATCGGTTTTTAATTGAATTAAACAGTTTGTTTTATTTAAGTTTGATCGAAGCCCGTAACGTTCTTTTCGGTTTTCGGCAGACTAATGGAATTTTACCATGACGTCGTACGAACGTCTCTTGATATCACTCCATTTATTCCTAATTTAATAATTGTTTTATAACGATGTTTTGATATATTTATCGATAACCTTTGTACTGTTTAAAATATCGTAATGATTTTAGCAATATCGGAAACGTTATAAACCATGTGATACTTTTAATGATTGACATAAATTTTCAAACATATTATGAGTATCAACGTATGTTGTGAATCATCTTAAAATTATCTCAATTTTGAGGAAGTTTTCAAACGCAATTATTTGTGATAATTAGGTCTTAAGTCTTTTGATTGAAATAATAATTCTTATTAATAACGTAAAAACCAAGTTTTATTTTTATCTATTGAAAAAACTCGATTTTTTATTGTCCTGAGACTTTAACCCGGAACCTTATGATCTACATACAATAAGACGTCATACAAGAAGCAAGGTCGATTGTTTTCTTGAAAAAAAGAAATAAAAATCGCTATCATAAACAGTAACTAACACTAATTAACAAAGTCCCTGTCACAGGTACTAGGAAGGGTAGTTCCGCAACGTTTCTCCCGTTTGGTACCACCCCCTTACTTTTTCTGCCACAGAGGCATCAGTGCTTATGACTTACGCATTTCAGATATAGGAAGAAAAGTAACTGGTAAACTTACTTTAACTTCGCCACGTTGGCGTTTCTTGGACTGGCAGCCTTTTGGCGGCCAGCACAAGCGACGGCAAGGTGCCGGTCCCAAGCCCGGATAAAGAAGGAGGGCCCAGGAACACATTGTAATCGCAAGATTGCAATGTGTACCACAAATGGGGAGGGGGGGTAATAGGCCTACCGGAGACCTAGACCCATAGCGGCTAAAAGACCGGATGATGAGCATGGGCGAACTCATCATTACTTTCAGCCCAACAACCCCAACATGCAGGCGCTTTACAAAAAGAATCCCCAGGAGGGTCCCAGCCAAGCTGGGGAATCCCTCCCCGGTCCGAGCTCCAGCTCGGGTCCGGGCTGCCCCACCGTATCTGGGGGGGGCAATAATGCGCTGACGAAGGCGGAGAGGCAGGAGAGGAAGAGGGAGAGGAGGAGAGAAAGAAGGAGAGCTAAAGCTGCTTCCGGGCAGTCTTTAGCGGTGCGGCAGGCTGGCTCGGATGGCGGGCCTGCTGTGGGTGGCGTTGCGGTGAAAACCGTAACCCCCCTAGTGGTGAAAGCTGGCCCTAGTGGTAGGCAGGTAGCCACACAGCGGACTGTCCAGCCGAGACAGCCTGCGCAGGGAGGAGTAACGGGTAAAACCGTTACCCCCCGTACTGCGGCGGCCCAGGGAGCCCATGGGCAACCTGTTACCGCCGCAGAAGGTGGATTGCGAGGCAAACCAGGCCCTGGCAATCCTCCTCAATGTGCTGCGAATAGCAGCAGAATCACTGAAGTAGGCGTCCTGGGTGGTGGGCCAATCACCTCTAGAAACGACTTCGATGATGCGTGGACTGTGGCGGAGCGTAGACACCAACACCCTAAAGTCGCTGTAAAAGGCGGCTGTCGGGGTGAGTGCCAATGCTGTGCCCGGTCCGGGAAAAAGAAGCGTAGGAGACCGAGCTTCAAGCAGTGTATGCGCGCGAAGCAACGGACTCTTACCACTGACAACGCGGTGGACACTGCTGATGGGGGGAATGGTGTGGCCGTAGCGTTGCCGGGCGACCCTACACCTGTGCAGCTCACTGACCAGGCAGTAGCGGGACCATCTGGCACGCAGACGCCGGCCATCCCCTCCGGAAGCGTGCCTGCGACTGTCAGTGGCAATACGGGGGTCGGGGGCTCGACCAAACGATCTCGGTTGAATGACACCATTTCACCGAGGGAACGGAAAAGGCCCAGGCTCAACACACCTCCACCTACGAGCAGGGGAGATTACGCAAATGCTGCAAAAGCAGACCTAGTGGTTGCTATCACCAAGGCAAACACTGGGAACCTTACCAGGGCGCAAGCCGATCAGGTGACGGAAATGATCGGCGATAAGATCGAACTGTTAGCGATTGAGTCACCAATCGATTCGCCGACGCCGGGACCCGGCTTTCGGGGCAAACCGACTTACAGCGTTGGAGCCTTGAAACTCTGGTGTACCGACAAGCAATCGGTTGACTGGCTCAAGGAACACATGGAGAATGCTACTCTCCCAGGTGGTGAGCGCTTGGTTTGTTGCAAACCAAGCGAGGTACGCCAAAGGATCAGATGTGGCATCCTTCTTCCAGGTGTTCACGACTCCCAGCGGATTGGCCGTATTTTAAACTACCAAAATCCGTGGGCTGAGATGCGAAAGTGGATTCTCGTAGGGCACCATGTCAACAGGGCCCGCAGGGACACTTTCTGTATTCTGACCATCCCTACGTCGCTGGTACCTACTCTGATGGCGCACGAGCGCAGACTTGTGTTCAAATTAGGGTCGGTATATGTCAAATTCCAAGGGAAGGGTGGGAAGTTTATTAACATCCCCCCCTCCATTGAGGAAGATGACACAGACGCAGAGATGCCCGAGCTCGACGCGGGCACTACTCCGGTGGAGCCCGCGCCGAATCCAAATACGACTACCACAGAGGGGGTCGGGATCGGTGTCGCTGACACCTGCATGTCGGATGACACCAGCACCGACGCCGACCTACTCGACAGTTCCCCCTCACCTCTAGCCAAACCCGTCGCCGAACCCCTAGAGGATGATGGCGACGAGTGGGTGAAAAGGCTTGAGGGGATGGACATCCAGACGAGTGAAGAGGACGATGGCGTCCTCTTCGCTCAGTAAGGTAGTCCAAGTCAACCTCCAGCACAGTTTAGCCGCTACGGCTCAATTGCGCAGGTGGCTGGAGGTAAATGAACCGGCAATAGCTCTGATCCAAGAGCCGTGGATCAGTGGCACAGGCAGAATCCAGGGACTCTCCAATTTAGGAGGTAAACTTTTTACTAGCTCAGAACCCTACCCTAGGGCCTGTATTTATGTTTCAAGGAGAATACTGGCAGAACCTCTAACAGACTTTTGTTCTAGAGACATGAGCACAATCAAAATACCCTCACCAGATGAAAGGAGTTGCTCTAGAGTGACCCTTTCGTCGGTCTACATGCCGGAAGCGGACGAACCCCCGCCGCACGACCTAGTGAGGCTGATCAACAGCTGCGGAACTACAGGTGACGAGGTCATCATCGCCACCGACTGCAACGCACATCACATTGCCTGGGGATGCAATGGGAACAACCGGAGAGGTGAGGCACTTTTTGAGTTTTTAATGTCAAGTTCTTTAGATATTATTAACACAGGCGCTACACCAACCTTCGTTACACGGCGCAGCCAGACCATAATAGATCTGACACTAGCCACAAACAGAGCCACGAGTTTCATCACGGACTGGCATGTCTCGGAAGAGGCATCCTGCTCTGACCATAGATGGATTAGGTTCAATTTGCGTATTACAACAAAAGAAATAACACCACGACGGAATCCTCGCAAGACGGATCGAGTACTTTTCCAAAGGAAAACAGCCACCGAACTGCGCAAGATACAAGTGGTTCACGAGACGGTAAATGTGCAACAAATCGAACCATCGTACCGACCAATGTACTCATTCGCTGTTATGAAACTGCTTGCCCACTCGGGGCCTCTGCCCAGTGTAACAATGGATCAAACACATGGTGGGGACCTGAGCTAGCCCGCCTCCGCAAGAAGGTAAGGAAGCTATTCAATAGGGCAATGAATACGATGCATGGGACGGACTGGGACAACTACAAGGAGGCCAAGTCCCTATACAAAAAACGCATTAGGTTCCATAAGACCCAATCATGGAGGAACTTCTGCGACAACATTGAGAAAAATCAACAGGCTAACAGGGTAAGGAAAATTTTAGCACACCAGCCCAACGATGGCCCCTCTACTCTCCGCAGAGCAGATAACACAACAACCAACTGCTCGGCGGAAATTCAACTAATCCTGCTCTACACCCATTTTCCTGATTGTAGATTAGTGCAAGATCACTGTTGGGAAGACACGCCTGTCACACCAACCAGTGAATGCTGGACCATGGCAGAAAGAGTGGTAACCCCAAGTAAGGTACGGTGGGCAGTTGACAGCTTCCAACCTTTTAAAACACCTGGCCTAGACGGGATTTTCCCGGCGCTACTACAGTGGAGCGAAGGTCGCCTAGTCCCCCTACTGTGCAACATCTACCGAGCTTGCCTAGCTTTTCAGTATATACCTATGCTATGGCGAGAGGTAAGAGTAACCTTTATACCTAAACCCGGTAAAACCGACTACAGCGACCCAAAATCCTTCAGACCCATAAGTCTCACATCCTTCCTACTTAAAACGTTGGAGAGGCTGTGTGATCGGGAACTGAGAGACAACGTACTTAAAACTACACCACTACATTGCCAGGAATATGCATACACCCCTGGCAAATCAACGGAGTCGGCCTTGCACCTTGTTGTATCTAAGATTGAACAATCACTCCAAAACAAAGGTATGTGTTTAGGCACTTTCATAGATGTGGAAGGAGCCTTTGACAAAACCAACTTTTCCAGCATAAGCATGGTACTCTCAAACCATGGTGTTAACAAAACACTCATAGGTTGGATCGACAACATGCTACGTAAAAGAACGGTCAGTTTTGGCAAACTAGACAACCAAAAAGCCATTGTAAGCGTGGCTGTCCTCAGGGTGGTGTACTGTCACCTCTCTTTTGGAACCTGGTTATTAATACGCTTATTAAAATACTAAATGAAAATCATTTCCATACGGTGGGTTATGCGGATGACCTAGCAGTTTTAACCGAAGGTAAGTTCGCCGACACAGTCTGCGACCTCACACAAAACGCACTCCGCATTATAGAGAGATGGTGTAGTTCGTTTGGACTCACAGTCAACCCAAGTAAGACAGAACTGGTTATGTTCACCAAAAAACGTACCTTAGGAAACTACAAACTACCCAGGTTAGGAAACACTTAAACAGGTCAAATACTTAGGAGTCATACTGGACAGTAAACTGAACTGGTCTAAACATACTGAACATAAGCTAGATAAGGCAAGTATCATCATTTGGCAATGCCGCAGATTAATTGGTAAGAGATGGGGTCTCTCACCAAAAATTATGTATATAGATACAGCAGTGATTAGGCCGTTAGTGTGTTATGGTGCGGTAGTCTGGTGGCCACGAACCACACTTCAAACGGCGATCAACAAATTACAAAGCTTCCAAAGGTTAGCATGTGTAGCCATTACAGGTTGCATGAGGACTACCCCAACGGCAGCACTAGAGACGATGCTCTGAATACCACCTCTTCACCTGTTTATACAGCAGACAGCAGCGGCCTCGGCGGTTCGTTTACAGTCGCTGCGGGCCTGGAGTCAAGCTGGGCAGGTACAGGAAGGCTCTCATGCAAGTATCTTTAAACAGGTTCTCGAATACCAACCGCTTGTCGCGGCTCCAAACGACTCGATACCCGTCAAATTTGTCTTCGATAAGAAGTACAAAATACAGCTCTCTGATGAAGGTAAGGAGGGACTCAATACCAGAGACCTCAGGATCTTTACAGATGGCTCAAAGACAGGTTCAGGCTCAGGTACGGGTGTCTTCTCTGAAGACCTGAACATCAAGATTGCCTGGCCACTCGGCATATACAATTCTATCTTCCAGGCCGAAAGCACTGGAATAATCTTAGCTACACAGGCGATCGCAGCTAGACAGGTAATCAATGAATCAATTAAGATCCTGACAGACAGCAAGGCGGTCCTTATGGCTCTCCAAAGCAATAAAATTACTTCAAGCTTTATTGACGAATGTCATACTTCCCTAAATAACATAGGTACGTATAACAACGTCACACTACAGTGGATTAAAGGACATAGTGACTCACGAGGGAACGATGCAGCCGATGAGTTAGCTCGGCGGGCGTCTGATATGGACGTGTTGGGAGCGGAACCCGCTGCCCCCTTGCCGGCCCGTTGGCTGTACGCGAGTCTACGTTAACGCACGACCGACATGCACAATAAATACTGGGCCGAGCGAATCGACTGTGGGCAATCGAAACAAGTATTTGACAAAATGAACCCGCAGCTATCGCACAGGTTACTTAAATTAAACAAAAAACAGCTACGTGTAATAACTGGCGCTATTACAGGGCACGGCCCATTTAACAAACACATGTTTAACATGGGTGTTACAGACAGTCCTCTGTGCAGAGCTTGCATGCAGACAGAAGAAACGGCTGCCCACATCATCATCGATTGTGAAGGCGTGGCGAATTACCGGGTCAAGTATCTCGGATCCCCGAGGTCGCTCCCCGAAGCTTTCTCCCACATCAAGGGGTTGCTGGGCTTCCTGGAGGAGTTGGGATGGCAAGAGTAGAACCATCCTAACCACACGCAAAAAAGGCGCTAGTCGTCGAGTTGCGGAGACCCGCCCACGAGAAGAAGAAGAAGAAGAACTGGTAAACTTATGCATGTGACACTACATTCCTGACACAGGTACACTATTATCATCTATGGTGTCCCTATCTACCAAAAGGCCCATTTGTTTGATTGTTATCCTATGTTAACAAAAAATCTGTGAACCGTTTGACTGATCAACTGGTAGGTAGCCTTAAAGTTTCTTTGTGGAAACTTTTTGGTATTCTAAACCCAAACATAAAATATACTTAAAAGCATTCATTTAGAATGCCGCTGTGTTGGTCCCGGCCTCCTTTGAAGAATAGCCAACTGCCGTTCTGCCAGGCAGTTCGTAAAAGGCGGCCGATTGGCTATCGAGTCACTACCATCGTGGCTACTAGGTGGTAGAGTTCTGCATTGTCTCGCCCGGGTCTGGTACCACCGCCTTACCTATTCCTGCCGCAATAGCGTCAGTGCTTGGAGAATCACACAGTTATGGATTTTCAGACATCGAGATGGTGAGGATGAAATTTTGAATTTTGTCGCGATGTCCGATGGTGAAATTCTGCGGCAGGAATTAATCCAAATATTTCCTCGGAACACTCCCCATGATAAATCCAATAGAAGATGCAGAGCGAAACCACATCTCTACGTAATGCCAAAGAATCCAGCCGATTAGAAATAGTCCTGTTATTGACGATTCGAGTCGCTCTACGTTGAATGCAATCAAAAGGAAGGAGCTGGTACTAAGGAGCCCCCGCCCACAAGTGAGAGCAGTACTCCATATGAGGCCGGATTTGTGCCTTACAAAGTAATTAGCGATGGGCCGGCGTGAAGTACTGCCTGGCTCTGCTGAGCTTTTGTGAGGCTAATTTAGCCTTGCCTTCCAAGTGACCACGGAACTGAACGTTGGTCGATATGTCAACTCCAAGAAACTCAAGACTGGCTGTGGCAGTTAGGAAAGTATTTTCGAAGCGAGGAGATACGACAAAGGGAGATTTCTTAGTGGAAAACGTGCAAACTTGTGTCTTCTTGGGGTTAAAGTGGACTAAGTTTAGTCGACCCCACTTTGAGGCTGAGGAAAGTTGTTCTTAGGTTTCCAGCACAAGTTTGTTCCGGCACTCGTTGACGTGTTGTTGAGAAACCCCGCTGCGGCTGAAGTACGAAGCATCATCCGTACTGTCGTCCTCATAGCAATGAATGTTGCTTGATTGTTATATGTCATTAATATGCAGAAGAAACAGTGTAGGTGATAGCACACGGCCCTGTGGAACACCAGCATTGACGAGTTTAAGTTCAGAGCATGCCCCATCAACAACGACCTTGATGCTCCGATCTGTCAAAAAAACTGGTGATCCAATTGCACAATTTCCTAGGTAGCCCATAGGATGGGAGCTTGGAGAGAAGTGCCTTGTGCCATACCCCATCGAAGGCCCTCGCTATGTCCAAACTAACTACTAATGCCTTTCCCTTATTCTCCAGTGCCTCCACCCAACGATGTGTTAAGTAAACCAGAAGATCACCGGCTGAGCGTCCACGACGGAAACCGTACTGACGGTCACTAATCAGCTGGTGCTCCTCTAGATACATCAGAAGCTGGCAGTTGATAATGGACTCCATACATATACAGTTTTTTGATTTCATGTACCTAATTAATGCACAATAATGGGTAAAAAGCACCAAATTAAATATTTTATGGTATTTTATCCTTGACCACGTGAGTTACGGTTTCGGTTTCGGCCGAAACTGAAGCCACGGTCAAACATTCGGTTTCGGTTTCTGTTTCGACCAGAAAACCAGTTTCGGTCGGACTCTACTAAAAACCTGCCTCTTGTAGAGGTCGGTAGGGGTGGCAAAATTATAATAGCCTACTGGCGGCAAATGTGCCGTGTTGGTCCCGGCCTCCTTTGAAGAATAGGCCAACTGCCGTTCTGCCAGGCAGGTCGTAAAAGGCGACCGATTGGCTATCGAGTCACTACCATCGTGGCTACTAGGTGGTAGAGTTCTGCATTGTCTCGCCCGGGTCTGGTACCACCACCTTACCTATTCCTGCCGCAATAGCGTCAGTGCTTGTCGCTGTCGTGTTCCGGTTTGGAGGGTAAGGTAGCCGGTAAACTTATGCATGTGGCATTAGACCTCGCCACAAGATAGCAACGCACCATTAACATCTTTGGTGTCTATAGGCGATGGTTGACTCTTTCCATCAGGAGACCCATCTGCTTGTTTGCTATCTTATGACATAAAAAAAAAGTGTAAATCCGCCACTGCCTTTTACCTTGAAAAAACTGGGGTAACTGTAAACTGTACTGTTTTTTATTGAATTTCTCTCCGTGTTGGTCCCGGCTTCCTCTGAAGAATCGGCCAACTGCCGTTCTGCCCGGCAGGTCATAAAAGGTGACCGAGTGGCTATGCGCGTCACTAGCATCGTGACTGCTGGGTGGTAGAGTTCTGCATCGGCTCGACCGGATCTGGTACCACCGCCTTACCTATTCCTACTGCAAAGCGTTAGTGCTAGTCACTGTCGTGTTCCGGTTTGGAGGATGAAGTAGCCGTTAAACTTATGCATGTGGCATTAGACCTCGCCACAAGATAGCAACGCACCATTAACATCTTCGGTGTCTATAGGTGACGGTTGACTCTTTCCATCAGGAGATCCATCTGCTTGTTTGCTATCTTATGATATAAAAAAAAATGCAGGCATACGAACGAGTAGGCCACCAGATCAAAAGCAGTCATCATTTCCCATGGACAATTACAACTCAAAGACTTAGTTGTCAATGCGATGCCGTCTTCTAAGGGATTTTTTAAAAACAATAAAAAAAATGTCGACACGCAAGACTCGAAACCACGACCATCTCTCAAGCCGGGACGCTCTGCCACTGACACGCTGACAGTGTCGACGAGATTGACTCTTCTTTGTTATAGGATCGATTAACTGATGATCCAATTGCAGAGTTTCACAGGAATCCCTTAAAAAGGGAGCTTGGATAGAAGTGCTTTGTGCCATACCCGATCCAAGGCCTTCGCTATGTCCAAACTTACTGCCGAGGTCTCCCC
Organism: Apodemia mormo; assembly: GCA_036924255.1. Lineage (NCBI taxonomy): Eukaryota > Metazoa > Arthropoda > Insecta > Lepidoptera > Riodinidae > Apodemia > Apodemia mormo. The sequence continues at coordinate 15,060,648 of JAUPFN010000020.1, forward strand.
CTTGTTCTCCATAGCCTCTGCCCATCGGTGCGTTGGGTAAACTAAAAGATCACCGGCTGAGCGACCTCGACGAAAACCGTACTGATGATCACTAATCAATCAGCTGGTGCTCTTTTAGATACTCCAAAAGCCAGCTGTTAATAACGGATTCCATTATTTTGGAAAACAAAGGGGTTATCGCTATTATAGGGCGATAGTTGTACGGATCTAAGCGATCGCCTTTCTTATGGATTGGGTGCACTAAAGCTGTCTTCCAAGATTTTGGGACAACGCTAGTTGTGTATGAGAGCTGGAAAAGACGCGTTAAAACCGGTGTCAACTCGAGAGCACAGATCTTGAGCACGATTGGTGAGATGCCATCAGGCCCACTAGACTTATGGACATCCAAGGAAATGAGTGCTTTACGCACTGCTCTTTGGAGGAATTTAACCTCGAGCATGGAACTGTCACAGTCCGTGATAGCCCAAGCAGCAATCAAGCATGTTTACTACCCATAAAGCAGCTCATATAGAACTTAAAGTTCTATTGCAGCCGTACAATGGTGTAAAAAGATGCTTTTATCGGTATAAGAGACCTTTATGAGTTTTTATACAGCCTAATGCTGTATAACGCCTTTCTTAGAGTTCCGCGTAAGCTTTAGGCGTTATATCTGAATATTAATACACTACTGTAAAGCTTTAAGCAATTTGTAACTCATTAGGCTGATTTTAATCCTTAAAGCTGTACATTAGCTGTATTTTGTTTAGCACGGGAATTTATTACAGCTTTAAGTGTTATTAAAGTATCACTCAACGCTTGTTTCTGTAAAATGGGACATGCAATCTCCGTTCTACAGCTAATATTTATGGCGTAATTGTAGACTGTTATGCAGCCAATGGTGTTAAAAAATCTGCATATACAGCTATAGTACAGCTCAAGGCTGTATTACTGAGAAAATTGTTGTTTGCTGTTTTTATATCTGCATAGTTGATATCATGTGGAAAAAATCAAGAGAAATATTGAAAAGGAATATTTAAATATTATAAATTACCAACCAAGTAATCGTGATGTAGATAAAGCTAAAAAATTACTAATTCAGGTAAACCTACAATCGTCATTTTTATTAATGTTCAAGGAAAAGGGTTCCGTAACAAAAACATTAAAAAGTGATTGTAGGTTATCTGATTTATTATTTTTTAGGCTTATCTTCTTCATTAAGGTTACTTGGTTGGTAATTTACAATAACTGATTTTTTTTAATGTCATAAGATAGCAAACAAGCAGATCGGTCTCCTGATGAAAAGAATCAACCATCGCCTACAGACAGCAAAATTGTTAATGGTGCGTTGCTCTCTTGTGGCAAGGTCTACCGGCCACCTTACCCTCCAAACCGGAACATGACAGTGACTAGCACTGACGCTTTGCAGCAGGAATAGATAAGGCGGTGGTACCAGACCCGGTCGAGCCAATGCAGAGCTCTATCACCTAGTAACCACGATGGAAGTGACTCGCATAGCCCATCGGTTGTCTTTTACGACCTGCCTGGCAGAAAGGCAATTGGTCTATTCTTCAAGGAATATATAAAAAAGAGTTAAAAAGAGAAATAAAAATCATTACACTGAGAAAATATGTATTTTTTTATTTTTAACTTGCTACTATACGGAGTTTTACAAAAGCGGTATAGTAAGTCGAAAGGGGGTGACTCAGAGGGTCATTTTGAACAACTTTTGTTGAACGATTTGTGAAAATTCCCGAAAAACAATTTTGTTTTTCCATTGTGAAAAGTCACGTGACCAACAAAGTTTCTATGGAGAATCAATATTTTTTTCGCGAATTTCCAAAAGTCGTTAAACAAAAGTTGTTAAGAATGACCCCCTGAGCCACCCCCTTTCGGCTTACTGTACCACTTTTGCAACACCCTGTATATATGTATACTTACAATCGTTTTAAAAATATTATATACTTAGGTACAATTACAGGCAAAAGAGTATGTGTTTCTCTTTGAAGAACTAATAATATTAAATCACAAGCACGAAATAACGTATTCTTCTTAAAAATATTTTTGTGATAGACCAATATTTAAAGGGCTTGATTTTTCGTTCTTGATCAACTTAGTTATATCAAGTTGTTTTCTTGGTCATTATAATTCACCTTTATCCTCCCACAAACTGGGTACGATACAAATACGGTTTTGGCTTCTCTCAATTGTTTTTATTATTTTATAAGGCATATTTCCCTAAAAAATAAAGTAAAACATGATTGAAATACATGTCCCATAAGTTATAGTTAACAATAAGTTGGTTTAGTTGTAAAGTCAAACGACCAACATCAATACAACACAATAGCGAAATCAAGTGACAAACATATGTTTTGTATTTAGGGTTCTTCAATTTTTGTACGCATCTCTAAACATAAGTTAAGTGATTAAAAGCCAATTACTGTACAATAGATTTATATAGGGATTAAGTACAGCCTAAAGTGTATTTGGACGGTAATTAAAAGCCAATAGCCGTATAATAGAACAAAAAAGAGATTCAGAACAGCTATTTGTAGTATATCACCCTCCAAATACACTTTAGGCTGTATAACAAAACGCCGCCATTATTGTGTATTAAAAACAACATTAAAGAAATATATTGTTAAATAAAAGATATATTTAGCAATAGCTAAAGCTATATCTTGACAAGCAACTTATATTATGATCATTATGCCTTTATATACAATATTGTACCATAAATACTTTGTATATTCTAACCTTAAACACAAACACTTACCGTATTTTGCAATGATTTTATTTGTGTTATCTTGATTATTTCGTTGGCGCGTGAATATTTTGAGGAAAAACATACACGACTTCACAGTCATTTAGAATTTGCACTTTGAATACACCGTTGAATACTGCTCCAAGTCCAAGAATTTATCGTTTATTAATATATTTTTAATTATGGCGTCTGCAGATATAATGTTATACAATATCAAAAACAGATTAGTTACTTTTTATCATTTTCAAACACCTATTAAGAACATTTAGCTGCACAAGAGAGTATCTTAAGTATTATAGTTTCTTTATACACCGAATAACAGCCTTTGTACAGCCTATACCAGCTTGTACAGCTATTGTGCAGCCTATTTAACTCTTAGCTGTACAAGACAGTTACAAGAGAGTATCCTTAGTGTTATAGTTTCTTTATACACCAAATAACAGCCATTGTACAGTTTATAACAGCTTGTATAGCTATTGTGCAGCCTACATAACGCAATAAGCTGTATAACTTGGGGCCCTTTTTGGTGTTATATCGGCTGTAGAAGCGCTTCTACAGCCTTTGTACGGCTTCGTATACAGCTTTAAGTTTAAAAATGAACCTAAATGCAGCCTATATACAGCTTAACGTGCTACTTGGGAGTAGGCGGCGAGTTCCCTTGCTCGTCCAGAGTCGAGTTGGCAGCAAAGAGTGAGCCCAAAGGATCAGCTTTCTCCTTGGCAGCATGGGCCGGAGAGCCATCAGCTTTGTGCAGAGGTGGAAAAGAGGGCAGACAGAAATTCTCTTAGACAGCCTTGGCGAGAGACCAGAACGCACGAGTTACCGAAGGAAGGCGAACTAGTCTCTCACCAATTCTGCGAATGTGCTCCGATTTTGCTTAGCGATGGCTCTTTTGAAAGACCTAGAAGCAAAATTAAACTCCTTTCTAACTGCACTGGTGTTAATATTGTGAGATGCCGCCGAAACAGCCCATGCTCGGTAGCACTCCTGCTTACTACGTGAAGTTTTGCAGTGGCAACCAAACCATGGCCGTGACTTGCCACCGATGGGTGTCACAGTAACCGGAACGAACAGTTCCATTCCCTGCAGCACCATTTCGGAGATGCATTCAGCAACGACATATGGATCATCCAGTGAGAAGCATATTTGCCTTCATAGGTAGGATGCAAAGAAGGACCGCAATCCGTTCCAATCTGCTGACCTGTAGTCCCAAACGCGGCAACAGCCTGATAAACAAGGCCGCGGAAGTCGCAATACCGGCACTTCGCTCCGAATGAGTCAGTGATCTGAAGAATCTAGCGGAGCATCTACGGAAACTTGGTAATTGTCCTGATGAGAGGTCAGCAAAAGGTCTAACAGGGAAAGTAAATGGTCATCCACATCTGTAAACAACCAGCTGTGTTAGACCATACGCTAAAGCTAAATCGTGAACAGATCTCCCCGCGTGATCGGTGGTACGTGAGCTAAGCCATTCAACAAGATGTTCGGTTAGTCACCAAGGATCACGATCTCCGCGGAGGGGATCTGCTGTATCACGGAATGTGTTGCTATTTGTATATGCTCTACGAGTCGGTCTACTTCGGCATTTCCACTATAGGACCTATAAAGGCACGCATAGGTGCGTGGATGGTCGTCGCAATCTATGCGTAGCCAGAGAATGGATAGATCCCTGCCTTCAAGGCTGCTGAGACGCCGGAACAGATATCTTCTCTAACATAAGCACAAACTTCTGCTTGGGGTACAAATGAATGCTCTAATTTGTACTCCGGGTAGGAGAGATATGATGTATCCGTCGGAGAAAATATCTGTGTCTCGGTTAAAAAGAGCAAAGCCGGATTAGCCGTCTAAAGGTGGTATTGGACGGCATTTAAATTACATAGAATGGAGACCCCTAATATAAATAAAGTCCATGCGGAATGTGGTAGGGGGTGCCTTTAGTTTTTTGATCCATTTGCCCCGAGCAGCAAAATGTGTGAGCGCAATTTTGCTCCGCCCCTCTACCCCCAGAGCACGCAGGGCAGCCTGAGCATCCATACTTAGGTTGATTGCAAACTCCTGAGCACGAATGTCGAAAGGGGGATTCTCCACCGCTTACGCTAATGGTACCCCCCCTGGGGTAAACAACTACCTTTCAATTACGCTTCCATAGTATTAGGGGGAGGGGGAAGGGCCTCCGGCTACCTCACTTACCAGACGAAACGCAACAGCAAAGCTGTTACTTTACGTTGGTTTTAAGTGAGGTAATGGTATTGCCCCGGTCATGCCGGCTCATTCAGCTAAGCATGGCAATACCACTTTTTTGTTGACTGACTGCACCGGCGGAATAATTTCTAAAAAAGAAGATTATCCCACCAGCGGGCGATGGGGTCGTCACGTCCCGATGCCGACAAAATTATTAAAAGATCGATTGGTGAAAAATACACGAAGCTATGTTAAAAGAAAAGCATTATTTTTTCCAAATATTTCGTCAGTGATTAGGTACTCCCGGACAAATCAACCTATTCTGATGCAGTTTGCAGCATTTAACGCAGCTTTGCAAAAAAAGATCTATTAAATATTGGAATCAATTGGTACCAATTTAATTTAAAAAATCTGTAAATCGGATGACCTTGCTAGTCATTCCTGAAACTTCCCGCTAAATTGAGGTATTTTAAGCTTAAAGGAGCAAAAACTATACCTAAGCATAAATTTTTTTAATGGTCAAAATTTAAAACTTTTTAAAAATGACAATATCTAGATAGTTTTTGTACTCAATCGGTACATAAATCTGGTAGTTAAAAAAATACATTAAAAAAATACTGTTTCGCCAAAATTTTTTTATGTTTTTTCAAAATTTCACAAAATCTCCGAGACCGAATCGGTTCAAATTTTCAAGAAATCTAAGATGAGCGGAATCCAATTGAAAGCCATCAACCGCGTTTCGATCGGTCCAGCCGTTCAAAACTTATGAGATGTTTACATACACACATTGACCGCCCGTTGGTCGAGTGGTTAGCGAACCTGTCTACGCAATCGCCGGGGCTCGGGTTCGATCCCCGACGGGGACAAGCATTTGTGTGATGAGCATAAATGTTTGTATTTCCGGATTTGGTGTTTATTAAATATATTCCAGTATTTATATATGTACTTCTATGTATTAGTATCGTTGACTAACACCCACAACACAAGCAAATAATTTGCTTACTTTGGGGTTAGATCAGTAAGTGTAATTTGTCCTGTGAATATTTATTTATTATTATTATTTACACATACACACACACACACACATACATACAGACATACTGACGTCATCGTGGAGATAGTCGGAAAAGGTTCCTAGGATCTCAAAATGTGGACATCTCGTGAAAACTCGATTTTCGAAAGTTGGCGTAAAATCAGTAACTTTCTTATTTACATACGTAGTGGGAAGTTAATAATTACTATCGTATAATAACACAGGCCTATTAGAATGTTCATTCAAAGCCTCGGTGCGTACAATTCACGAATTCAATGATGAAATGAATGTTTTTATATTATCTTGTTATAATTTTACAATAATAATTCAAACGCACTTTCAATGTAATATTTAGTTCCTAATTTTAAAATTTAGCCGGATCTTTAAAAGTAACTCCGTACATTGCAGCTCACGTACAAAACCGGCGAGGACTTCTCACTTCACTGCGACTGAAACACAACACAAACCCAAAAAGCAACAAAAAGTTATAATAAAAAGTATATAATATCTTTTTAGCCTCCTAAATATCACTGAATTGAATTTATACAAGAGATATGTATACTAGCGGGATAAGCTACGAATGTTCCATACCTAAAGACAAATCTAGCTTTATTGAAGGAAATATTTTAAATCTAATAATTTTAACTATACTTTTCTTAATATTGTCAGTTCTTAAAAGTATACTTAAATTGTTATAATTTTTCTAAGAAAAATAAATTCTTAATATTAACAAATTTCTCAAAGTATATACATCTTAGGAAAAACATCAAATGGTGAGATTTAGTTAATTGCATAAAAAATATTATTTGATCCTACACAGTTTATTTTCTTTTAAATTAATATTTTATTTTGAGAGATAAAACTTTATTTTTCAATTTTAAAATATTTAACATAAAAAAATATTTGCATGAATATAATATGTATTTCACGACGTGACAGAAAATAAAACAAAATTTTACCAACCTTTTTTTTTTCATTGATAAGTCCTGAATGAATCAATCGATTTTGATCCAATTTATAAAATTTGACGCAATTTATAAAATTTGACACAAGTAAAAGAGCTGGTTCGATTTTTAAATCAATCGGTATATAAGCCTCTCTTAGTTAGGTATCTAAAAATATGAAGTTAGTTTAAAATTTGGAAAATTGTAAATTTTGAAAACTTGATTTGATTTTGATTTGTGAATCAACGGCATTTTACGCAGTTCTTAAGTAAGTACTTAAAATATTGTAAAAATTCAAAAATCGATTGGTTGAAAATACTTTTTTTCACAATTTTTCTTCAACTATAACTACCGAACGGTTAAACCGATTTTAATAAAATTTAAGCATTGGACACAATTTTGTTAGAAAAAGAGCTAACAAAATTTCGTAATCAATCGGTACATTCGGCGTGAAAACTCGTCTCTTTAACTAGTGTGTTCTGCCTACAAACACGTATGGTGCCAAAACATAGACACTCACAAAGGAAACGATGTACAAAATGAGAGTCGCACGATGAGCCATGGAGCGCGCCATGTTAGGTATTACACTAAAAGACCGAGTTAAAAACGTTGGCATCCGAAGAAGGACCAAAGTGGTCGATAACGGTTATCACATTAACAAACTCAAGTGGCGATGGGCAGGACACTTGGCTAGACGTAGTGATGGTAGGTGGAGTAGATCCCTAACAGAATGGTACCCGAGAGTGGGGAAGAGATGTGTGGGAAGACCAATGGCAAGATGGGTCGATGATATCGTCAAGCTGAAGGGAAAGACCTGGACAAGAGTGGCTCAAAATAAGGAAAAATGACTGAGGGGGAGGGGGCTTACGCCCTGCAGTGGGTTGATAAAAGCTGAGGATGAATCGGTACATTAATCTGGACGTTATTAAAAAAAAAATTATTATTATATTTATAATATTATTTATAATTTAGATATAGTTGACTAGGACCTTCTCATGTGCGTATGCCTGTTGGACAAAAGTATCACTTTCCTTTAAAATTGTAACGCCAATATTAGCTTTTAGTCTAATGATGGTGAATTAAAAGCTCCATGCCACTTAAAAATGTCGATTCTGCTTAGTGAAAGAATCAAACAGTAGTATTTTTTGTTCTAGTAAAATGCGGCTACGGTAATTATTAAATATCTCGTTAACAGATTAAGCGCGGAAACCTAGACAACTGGAATGTCTATTGACGTTGGGCCTGTTTTGAAAGGTAACCAACGTTTTGACATTATTTTATAGTTATCACTAATTTTATGAGTTTTCAATCTGTAATCTGAACATATCATTATACATCGTAAAATGCATTGCAAAAATATTCTGACTAACATCTCATAAGATATAGAAAGAGTCATCATGCCAGAAAATACGTAGTTTTGTAAAAAACTCGTCTTGGTAAGGTATAACCGTTAAGTACTATGAGTTCCAACTGAGAATAGGATCACGCTTGTTATCAATTTCATATTATACCTATGAAATTAGTATTGTCAACAAAAAAAAGATTTGTTTAAAAATTTGAGCTGATTTATTGAAGAACAAATAACGTTTAAATAATTCTATAATAATAATATTTATGTTCCATGTCATCTACATGTACCTACATAAGTGTATCTATTTAAATAATGTCATTATATCTAAACATAATTTGAAACACGTAATTAATTTTAGATTAATGCCATATTATGTACGACAAAAAATTTACACCAATGATGACTAAACAAATTCGCTATAAGCGGTGTGGAGGATTTAAAATCCGATAGACATATTTGATTTAGTATTTTGTTTCGTTGTTGTATGTTGTTTTTATATTTTATTTTCTTTTCTACGTCTTACTATAACATATACTGGCATTGGCGAAAGGGATCCTGAATATAAAATATACCAATTATAACGCAATATATATTTTTTGATGATTTTTTTTTAAATATATTTTTGCTCACCATAATCATCACTAATGAAGTTTTTGCAAAATGCGAATCAATATGGCGTCCTGGCATTCCTATTCTGAATTGGAATGCATAATACCTAATCATTAAACCTGAGAATGTAACCTTACAGTCTGTTAAGAATTTCGCTGTCAAAAGGCAATTGTCTTTTTTTACCATTAGTACAACAACTTTTGAAGTATTCTAGAATTAAAATCATCACGCCCGTTTCCCTTGCAAGGAAGGCAGGGTAAACCAAACGTCTATAGATTTTCTGATTCACCACGATTCACCCGTTCGTCGGTTGGCGAGATGAGTGGTGATACCTATTGTCGCATTTTAGCGACTTGATAACGATTACCAAATATTTCATATGAATATTTATTATTATATTAAATATTTCATATAAATATTTCATAACGGCTTTATGTGGTCATCCGATGTACAAGAGTGGTAACACACCACCCCACCAAACTCCGAACTGCTACTGGGACTTTGTAATTTCGAGAAAAACCTTGAAAAATCATCAATAACATTTGTACGACCTGGGGATCGAAACCGGGACCTTGAGCCATATAGGATAAACATTCGGACACGAGGCAGCCAGTAAAATATTACATAATATTATATCAATAATATACTTGGTTTATTTCGAAATAAGGAGTCAGGGTTTTCAAGGTACTTACAACACAATAAATCATGTCAAAGTGTACAATTAAATTAACTATCTCTTAATTTGACCTTGCGCAATTGTGTTGTAAACTTAAACAGGATAATCATTCTCAAGATCTGAGCCAATAAGGGTAACCCTGAGATCACGAGTCAAGTATTTATATGCAAAAATAGAACTGATTACAAACCTTTTGTTGTAATCATTCTTTTTCACTACCCATTACGTATATAGATAAGGAATAAAAAGAGAGAAGTTATGATATAACAGAAAAAATGATCGATTTTGATTTTTCGAATAGCATTCAACGCAATTTTTGAGGTCTAAAATGTTTTCTTAGCTACAAAATCAACAGTTTAAAGAATGTCGAAGAAAGCAAAAAAAAATCAAAATATTTAGTCATAGATAAATTCCAAACGAATCTCCAAACCGGAACACGACAGCGACAAGCACTGACGCTATTGCGGCAGGAATAGGTAAGGCGGTGGTACCAGACCCGGGCGAGACAATGCAGAACTCTACCACCTAGTAGCCACGATGGTAGTGACTCAATAGCCAATCGGTCGCCTTTTACGACCTGCCTGGCAGAACGGCAGTTGGCCTATTCTACAAAGGAGGCCGGGACCAACACGGCGAAGGTTTTTAGTATTTGTTGTTATAGCGGTAACAGAAATACATCATCTGTGATAATTTCAACTGTCGAACCATCGCGGTTCACGAGATTCAGCCTGGTGACAGACGAACAGACTGATGGACAGACAAACGGACAGACAGACAGATGGATGGAACCTTAAAAAAATAACATTATCTAAGAGTAATTTAGGCTACTTTTTACCAGACTAGTCTAAAGGAAGTAATAAGAAATTACAGGTAGCAGTTGGTATTTGATAAAATTAATGATCTGAACTCTTAATTAACTCTTAATTCTGTTAAATATTTCCTTTCGTTTCTTAATGTAAGTATATTTTTATTTAGCGGGTCTGTACCCAGCATTACATCATAGTTGAAAAAATGTAATTACAGTATATAAAAAGTCCGACTCACTTGGAGTAGCATTCAAAACTATTGAATGAGGTAGCATCATCAGATGTAAAGCATTTAAAAATTCCAGTCATGGAATTCTTACCAGGAAATTCTATTCTAAAGTATAAGCCAGATACATTACAATATCTTAGAAACCAGTACGGATTTGACTCTTTAAAACGAGTAAACGATGCGATTGAAGCACTCGTAGAATGGGCAGCAAGACAAGAACACTTTGAAAAAAAATGTTTTGGTGAGTAAAATCTCATTATTCACGTGTGACGTAATTAAAAAATTTAAATATTTTCCACCGCCTTTCAGAAATGAGGTTATCAAGTCGAATTTTGCAAACAAAAACGCTTGTTATTTGCAAGATCTTTTCTGTTTCTTGGTGCGTTGCCATTTGCTCAAATGATTTTTAACTTCCCGCTACGTGTGTAGATAAGAAACTTACTGATTGTGCTCCGATTTTCAAAAAATGGGTTTCACCAGATCTCCACGCTTTAACGTCCTGGGAACCTTTGAACAATGACGTCAGTATATCTGTATGTATGTATGTGTTTGTGTGTATGTGAATATCTCATAACTTTTTTAAACGGCTGAACCAATCGAAACGCGGTTGATGGTATTCCGCTCAACTTAGACTTCCCGAAAATTTGAACTAAGTCGGCCCTGGAGATTTTGAGAAATTTTGAAAAAAACCTTAAAAAAGTTTTGGAGAAACAGTATTTTTTTAATATAATTTCCAGATTAATGTATCGATTGAGTACAAAAACTTTGACGTTTGACGAAATTTTTTGAAAAAAAATGTTTTTTCAACATAATTTCAAAATTTTCAAACAATAATTTATTGACATTTTTATGATATTTTAGTACTATAATAACTAAGTCAAATGCTGTTTCAAAAATCAAAATTGAATCTAATTTTAAAAAGTTACAGCTTTTCAAACATTAAAATTACGTTGTCCTTGTAAACTTACTTAATATTTTTCCTGCTAATACACCGATTAACTTGAAAATATTTTCAGCTTGTCTAAAAACTGCGTCAATTATCGTTAATTGTATCAAAATCGGTCAATTTGTTTGGGATTTAACAATTACGAAATTAAAAAAAAAACGTTTTTGTCATTGCTTCGAAAATTTTCAACCTATCGATTATTTAGCTAAAGTAATATTTTAGATCTCAAAAATTGAGTTGAAATCGTTTCCAAAATTAACAGCTTTTCAAAAATCAATATACTGTCATTTTTAACAAAATAAATGTTTGAACTGAAAAAAATCTGCTTATAATTTTTACTCTTTTGAGCATAAAATACCTTTAGCTTACCGTTTCAGGGATGGTCTACAGGGTCAACCGTTTACAGATTATTTTATCATAAGATGGCGAAGATAATACCTATAGAAATCATACTCGTATTTAAAAAACAGTGAAAACTGTATGTGCCCAGTCAGTCTCTTCAGTCAGTATACTTTTTATGGCAATTTTAGATATATACAATAATTTTCTTGATTGTCTTAAACCCAGGCTTTCTTATTTTGTAAGGTGGTAGGGTTCTGCACCGTCTCACCTATTTATATTATGGTGCCATCGCCACGGTGCTATTCCTGCCGCAATAACGTCAATGCTTGTCATTGTCGTATTCCAGTTTGGATGGAGTCGTTGCTGATATACGAAAAAATAATACATATGGCATTGCATAGCGGGAAGGCAATGCATGTGGCATTGCCATCCCACTATATGGATAGCAACGCACCATTAACATTTTTGATGTCTATAGGCGTTTCTCTTTCTATCGTGAGAGTTTGTTATCTAATGATATATAAAAAAACAATAACCTCAAAATAAATTCTGCAAAAAGCTATTTAATTTGTTGCTGATAAAAAATATTTATTTAATATATCTTTTATGGTATATTTATAACATACATGTATCATTATTTTTTGTAGTTAATAATAAAATTAAATTTCATGTATACCTTGTAATTATTATATGTGTTAGTAATTTTGTATGTAATATATTGTGTTAATGTGTACCTATATTGTAAAGATTTTCTAGGTAACAAAACTAATATTATGTAGATTGTAGATTTGTAAAATTGTCTAAGTTATTGCAGAACATGTTGATAAATTAACTTTAGCAATAGCAGCTTGTAACGACCTTTCAAAAAACTATTTATATTTCTTCTTTTCTCTTTTCGCTTGAGCTATACTGTTTAAAAGTTTTTAAATACATTTAACTATTTTAAAAATGGTGTATGGTAAAGCCATAGAAAAATGATTATATGCAAATGAACTTAACTAATTTAAATGAAACAAATAATCTTTGAATATTATCTTAATCATATTTTACTAATTGAAACATAATAGATATTTAATTTTTGTTGTATGATTTTAACGCTGTTTAAAATATTAAAAAAGAATGTGTAATGTTTGTCAGCTTAGATCTATATCCATATCCATACTAAACATATTATACAATATCATAAATGTGAAAGTCTGTCCGTCTTTCACAGTTAAACCGCTAAACCAATTTTAATAAAATTTTGATTGAAGATAGCTAAAGATTCGGGGTCAAACATAGGCTATTTCTTTTCAAAAACCAACTCCTGAAAGACTGAAATATGGGATAAAAGTATATTTGAAAAACTATATCGATGACATGTTTTAAACTAGTCGCGAGCATAGCTGCGTGGGTCAGGTAGCAAATTAATAAAGAGAAACTATGGCTGTGCTATAGAGGTGAGATTTTCTAACTTATCGTAAGCAATTCAATTTTCGTGCACATACTAGTGAAAACTTTGAAACTTTTGCCAGGTGTAAGTTTCTTAACGAACTGTGTGTGCCATTGGAATTTATAATGTGTTGTTATGTATTAGCGTTTCGGCTGCTATAATGTTGCAGATGTTCCAACTTCCAACCCACACGACATTGGATGGCCAAGTTATTCCCTCATATATGGACAGGATGAATTATCAAATTCTTATATTTCATTATTTGCAGACAAGGGATTTTTGGAAAGATTGTTAATTTACAACAAGGGTTCAGTAGAAAAGTGCAAAACGAAAATTGATAAAATGTGTACTCAGAGGACTTTGATGCCTGAGTTTTTTTCAATTGAACAAATCAACAAAGAATTACTTTTTGCATCCTTGTAAGTTTATGATCATTTTTATATGGTGTGATAACGTGATTTAAAAACTTTTATTTTTTTATTTCATAAATATAGTTCTTAATTTGAAATAGTTAACATTTATTATTTCAGCTCTGATGCCTTATTCAGTCAGTTAACACCAGATCATGGCAGAGTACACCTGGTGCAATACCAAGGAGAGAAAATTGCGGAAACTGATGTAAATGCATACTTTAAATACTTTGCGATAGTAAGTAATGTAATCACTATCTCTACACAAAATACAAAAAAAAACTGTTGATCGACGAGCTTTGAAATTTATAGGCCTTGGAAATACCTCTCCGATTCAAACTTACTAAAATATATAACTTAGTAGTTGAGTTACAGGTCTTTCATTCCTAAGTAGTATACAAGACCATGCACCGATAAATTACACTAGACACAGCTGTTTTTTATCCATGATAAAAAACAAACGAAAACAGTAAAAAGTTAATTCGTTTTTTATTGAAAATTCTTGCACTTGAGATCTTGAATCTTGAATATTCAGTTTTTACATCATTAATCGTAAATTAAATTATATATAATTAAATACTCTGCGTTTCTGGGCATATCCAAAATAAGAATAAACAGGTGTTTATATCCAAAATAAGAATAAACAGGTGTTTATTTCCAAAATAAGAATAAACAGGTGTTTATTCTTATTTTGGATATGCGTATATGTATATTATGTGTATAAACTTATCTGTGTTTCAAGATTTTATTACACTTTCCGTGATACTTAGTGTGAGTTAAATATTGAAAACTAAAAATAATTGTCCCACTTCCAACTGTCAACCGTCTGATAGAGTTGAAATATGAAACAGGAACCTAAATTTTGATGACAACACAATCATAGCAGTCGATGGACGTTTTTGTAGCCGTGGGATGGCATTAAACCCGTGAAAATTCACGCTTATATATATGGAATAAAAATATTTAAAAAAATAGTTAAGTGTTAAATTAAATAACCAAGAAAACAGTAATTGAAATATTGTCAACAGTCTTGTAACTCATGTCTACCCTAGTCGTCGTAATTATTACGCTAATCTGCATGATTCACGAATCATCATAACAATATCAGTACTAGGTAGAAGGTAGGTAGATAATGTAAATGTAATCTACTTCCGTATTTTGTTCTGCTATGTGCTATTGCCGTGTGCCGTATGTGAATTGTGATTCATTTTCCCTTGGTACTTTGGATCTGGTTTTAGTTACATTAGAAAATACAGGAAAAATATCTAGGCACTAATTAATAAGAAATATTTTAAGTATGTTCTAATTTTAAAAATATTAGAAAATATTTTAGTGTTTCTGGCGTAAATGAAATCATCCTTTTCCACAATGATTGAACTTGATTAATTAATTATTTCACAATATTTTACAATAATCACAATAATTGCTGAATTATTCTTCTGTGTTTGGGACATATAATCATTACGTTACGCATAGGCACATACCATATCCCAATATTCTTCATTGGAACACTGGTAATATGGCATTGTTTTTTAATCAAACACTATCACAAGAATACGCGAGGTATTGCATAACATGGAAACACACCCGGACGCCGCGATACTCTGGTACAACTGAAGGCGACGGGAGCCCCGCGACCCGCGTGGCACTCACTTCAGTAACTATTATAATAGAATTTGTGTTAACGTAGCGTAGTTCATTAACTATAGGAATAAGATTTAATTATTTTATGGGATAATTAGGTTAAAAACTAAGGTGTTTTATAGATATTTGGGCTTAGATTTGAATACTGAGTACACTCTTTCAATAGGTCTCGGCTAAAAAACAATCTGTATAGTTAATCCTAAATAACCGTATCCTAAAGAATACCTATAATCCTAAAGAACGTGATAGTTGGCGATCATATATGTATATATTAATATTAAAATACCTCTTAGTTTTTTTATATTATAAGATGGCAAACAAGCAGATGGGTCTCCTGTTGGAAAGAGCCAACCATCGCCTATAGACACCAAAGATGTTAATTGTGCGTTACTATCTTATCGCGAGGTCTAATGCCACATGCATAAGTTTACCGGCTACCTCACCCTCCAAACCGGAACACGACAACGACTAGCACTGACTCTATTGCGGCAGGAATAAGTAAGGCGGTGGTACCAGACCCGGTCGCGCCAATGCAGAACTCTACCACCTAGTAGTGACGATGGTAGTGACTCCCTTAGCCAATCAGTCGCCTTTTACAACCTGCCTGGCAGAACGGTATTTGGCCTATTCTTCAAAGGGGCCCGGAACCAACACGGAGAAAACTTAGTAAACTGTACACCGAGAATCCTATATTTGCCTGCGCCATAATTGGGCACCGCGCGGACGCACGTGTCACGCAGGTAGTGAGGTTGAGAGCGGGGGATGGCGGTCGCGTGTCCTTGATGTCGACTAGCGCGGTGTGCTTAGGAGAGTATAATATCCACATTTCACTTATTTTTATAGAAATATTGGTCAAAAATTAAGCCTTAGAGATTTTATTATTTCATTTTAACGAGAATCGAGTACCGAGTACTCTTCAGAAATATCGAAGGTAACTCACCAGTCAGTCTGTATATTAAAATAGATCATTATAAATTGAATTCCAAGATGGCCGCAATCACAAAATGGAGAATTTCACATTTTTATACAACCCAACTGATATGTGTATCAATTGAAATCGCTAACTTGTAGAATACAAACCCAGTGAAAGAAGTTCAAATCCCTAATGGCCACCATCACAAACGGGGTATTACATATTTTTGTACAACCTGCCTGTTATACGTATCAAATGTAAAACATTACTTTGTACTAGTAAGGTCCCTTACCTTTTAAGCACAAAGCAAAGTTTTAAATTTTAAACATTGTATTAATGGTGTTCCATACCTTACAAATATCATGAAATAAATTCAAATCTCAGATGGCGGATTACACATTTTTGTACAAACCACCCAATATACGTATAAAATGTAGAATACAGTATATCATGAAAAATATTAAAATCCAAGATGGCTGTCAAAACAAAATGGAAGATTACATATTTTTATACAGCCCGCCTGATATGTGTATCAAATGAAGGACTTTACTAGTACACAGTATTTTTATTAAATTTTAAACATTGTACTGAAGGTGTTTTATGAAAAAAAAAATCAAATCCAAGGTGACCGCCATCACAAAAAGGCAAATTATCTATTATCTATTAATTATATATTTCTAGATCGGTAGATCGGTATGAAATGAAGGGGGCTAACTTATAGAATAAAATACATCATGAAAAAATATTCAAATCCAAGATAGTATCATCACAAATGGCGTATTTCATATTTTGTACAACCTACCTGATATGGATATCAAATGGCTGATATGGGTATCAAATGTTGGGGCCTTACTTGTCCACAGAATTAGCAATTTTGTCATACTGAGAATCTCGTTTCCATAGAATTAGCAACTCTTTTATGGAGCAAAGTATACGCTTCTATAGTAAACTCAGCTCAGAAAGCTCTTAGAGATTTACCAGTTAACATATTCAAGAAATGTGTTAAAACAAAACTATGTAAAACAGTTTACTATAAACATCTGAATATCTAGATGACAAGAAGCATGGGATTAACTGCTCCCTATATCAGCAATCTTTATTATTAATGTAACAATTACATACTTACTAATTAAACATTATATAATCTAATTAAAAAAATATACATGAAAAATACAAGCCCGCTGAGTTCTTCCCGCTGGGTCTTCCCAATGTGTGGCCGCGTTTCTGATCCGGTAGTAGTTAAAAATACCTGTAAATTGGTTGACCTTGCAGGTCATTCCTAAAACTTCCCGCTAAATTGAATTATTTTAGACTCAAGGAAGCAAAATCAATATCTAAGCATAGATTTTGAGCTCGACGAATTAAAAATCTAAAGTATGTAAAAAGTCAGTATTTTAATTTTTGAAAAGCCGGTTATTTTTAAATCGATGATTAATTTGGATCTTTTGAATGCCATTCAATGCAATTATTCAACCTAGAATGTCTTATTAGATTCAAATTGGATAGGTTAAAAAGTGACAAAGAATTGTCATAAAAAATTTTCTTCAACAATTTCGTCATCGATAAATCTAAAACGATTGAATCGATTTTGATCCGACTTACAGTATTTAAAATAGTTCTTTAAGTAAAAAACTGATTAGATTTAGAAATCAATAGGTGTATTAGTTTGAAAGTTATTTCACAAATATGAAGTGAGTTTGCTATAAAAAACAAAATATTAATACTTGAAAAGCCGTCACTTTTGAAAATTTTATTCGATTTTGATTTTTGGAATGGTATTTGATGTAGTTTTTTAAGTACTAAAATATTGTAGAAGATCAATAAATGATTGGTAAAAATTTTCGAAGTTAAGTCGAAAAAACTCTTTTTTCCAAATTCTTTATTATCGATAACTCTCCCGAACGGATAAAACGATTTTGATGAAATTCGTGAATTTGATGCAGCCTTTTGAGGAACAGAGCTAATTAGATTTTGTTATTAATCGGTACATTAATCTGGAAGTTATATCAAAAAAGTACTGTACGCCAAAACTTTTCTGAGGTTTTTTCAAGATTTCTCAAAATCTCCTTGACGAGCTTGATATACATTTTCAGAATGTCTGAGTTGAGCAAAACGCACTCGTATACCATTAACCGCGTTTCGATCAAATCGTTCAAAAGTTATGAGATGTTTACCTACTACGTGTCACACGTCGTACACACACACACACACACTTACAAACATACAGACATACTGACATCATCATCATCGAGAAAATAGCTGGAAAAGGTTTCCAGGACCTCAAAACGCGGAGATCTGGTAAAAACTCGATTTTCGAAAATCGGGGCAAAATCAGTAATTTTTATTTAATAAGATAGCAAACAAGCAGATGGGTCTCCTGATGAAAAGAGTCAACCATCACTCATAGACCACAGAGATGTTAATGGTGTGTTGCTATCTTATGGCGAGGTCTTATGCCACATAAATAAGTTTACCAACTATCTTACCCTCCAAACCGGAACACGACAGTGACAAGCACTGACGCTATTGCCGCAGGAATAGATAAGGCGGTGGTACCAGACCCGGGCGAGAAAAGGTAGAGCTCTACCACCTAGTAGCCACGATAATAATGATTCACATAACCAATAGGTCGCCTTCTACCTTTTGGCTTATTCTTCAAAAGATCCCAGAACACGGAGAAAACATATTATCTACATACGTAACGGAAAGTTGAAAATGTTGACACGTCAAAATAACTTGTAAAAAATTTTATTGAATAAATTACTTCTGATTTCTGAAAACCAGCTTGCGACTTAATTTTTAAATACTAAAAATATTTCAGGAACTAATGAGGAAATTAATGATTGAATCTAATAAAATATATTCGCTTTATTTCAGCTGGTTCAATATGTGCAGTTCAAAGACTATTGTAATCACTTGACATTAATATTTGACTGGAAAAATGGAAGTGTTTTGGATTTTATGAAGAATATCGACTTATCTCAGTTTCCAAAATTCTGTGAAGTAGCTTTTGTAAGTATAAATATTAGTTTTTTTTAAATAAAAAAAGCTTTTGTAGTTATAAATAATAGAATTTTCTTTTATATGTTTTTATGTACTAACTTAAAACTACCTTACCTATACGTTTTCTTGTGTAAGCCTATATTTTTTATAGAATATTTTTATAGAAGCCGAGAGAAACCCACGGTTGTGGTTTCCAGTGATCATGGAGCTACAAATTTTGACGCGATGTCCGATGATGGCAAGAATTAATCTATGAATTTATGAATGTATATATCATGATGAATTTAGCGGCAGGAAATAATCTATTAGGCCCAGGGATGGGAGCAGTACTCCACGTGAGTTCAAATTTATGCCTTACAAAGTTGGAGGCGATGAGACGGCAAGAATTACTGTTTCTTTTTGCTGAGCACACCGAGCTTTTTAGAGGCTAGTTTAGCCTATCATTCCAAATGATCGCGAAACTGAACTTTATTCCTGAATATGCTGACTACCGGAATTCCGACAATGACTGAGGTTTCTTCAGGAGAGTATTCTCAAATCGAGGTAATACGTCAAAGGTTTCTTCTAAGCGGTGAACGCGCAAAGCTGTGTCTTCTTGTGCTGAAATGTTTATTTTCGACGACCTCAATAAGTCGATTTTCGACTTCAGACACAAGCTTGTTCCGGCACACTTCAACGAGAGTACAATTCACAACATATCATTGATTTGTAGAAGAAAAAAAAGTGTCAATGATAGCGCGCTGCCTTAGGGAACACCAGCGTTGATGGGTTAATGTTATATAGATATATATGGTTAGTGGCATAAATATGTTAGATATTGGTTAACCTATTCAGTTAATATCATGAGGTTACAGGGATAATCTGCCAAATAATAAGATATTGAAATTTTTGCAACGAAAATTCTTAGTAATATCTCGAAGTCAAGTTGTCACTGTTAACACCCTCTTAGTATCCGTCCCGAATATCGCAAAGAAGTCGGTTAAGATTGACGGTGGATATTATTATCGCTTATCTTGCTATTCGATAAACCGGATTTAAAGGCTTTTGATTTTGTAATTACAGCCAATTCATCGATGAAAATAATGTTTCGATTTACATACAACCAAAAAATATTTCAGAAATTCTGTTACTTGTTTTAAAAAAAAGTATCTTCACACCCGTATCCTCAAAGTAGTAGGCAGAGGTACAACCAGTGCACCCACAATTAGCCGATGTTACTTAGTCCCACAATATGTTTAGTGTAGTGTTTTTTTTTTTTATATCATAAGATAGCAAACAAGCAGATGGGTCTCCTGATGGAAAGAGTCAACCATCGCCTATAGACACCAAAGATGTTAATGGTGCGTTGCTATCTTGTGGCGAGGTCTAATGCCACATGCATAAGTTTACCGGCTACCTTACCCTCCAAACCGGAACACGACAGCGACAAGCACTGACGCTATTGCGGCAGGAATAGGTAAGGCGGTGGTACCAGACCCGGCCGAGACAATGCAGAACTCTACCACCTAGTAGCCACGATGGTAGTGACTCGATAGCCAATCGGTCGCCTTTTACGACCTGCCTGGCAGAACGGCAGTTGGCCTATTCTACAAAGGAGGCCGGGACCAACACGGCGAAAATAGAATAGAATAGAATATATTTTATTTGCATGAATATGGGTTACATTAATAGCTCTTACATTTTTTTCAGATCGCCATAATCTACTGGCAATCCCGGTATGCAAATACATACTCTAATCTACTTAATCATAATTAATGTTCATATTTTATAAATTAAAGTCATGAATTATCCTTACAATTAATTAAACTTAAAAAAATATATTAAGAGTCAGATTTAAAATTTAAGTCATGATTACATAAAAAAAAATTGAATATAAGTGTATGGCAGATTATATTACATTATTAATTTAATTATGTATATGAATAACAGCTAATCATTCAAGTTAAAATGTAATCTTACTTTATTATTTCATTAATACAATTATTTAAATTTATCATTTATAAAATCATTCACAGAATAATAAGCTTTTTTAGACAATAAATTAAATTTTAGACAAAAAATTAAATCTCGCCGTGTTGGTCCCGGCCTCCTTTGTAGAATAGGCCAACTGCCGTTCCGCCAGGCAGGTCGTAAAAGGCGACCAATTGGCTATCGAGTCACTACCATCGTGGCTACTAGGTGGTAGAGTTCTGCATTGTCTCGTCCGGGTCTGGTACCACCGCCTTACCTATTCCTGCCGCAATAGCGTCAGTGCTTGTCGCTGTCGTGTTCCGGTTTGGAGGGTAAGGTAGCCGGTAAACTTATGCATGTGGCATTAGACCTCGCCACAAGATAGCAACGCACCATTAACATCTTTGGTGTCTATAGGCGATGGTTGACTCTTTCCATCAGGAGACCCATCTGCTTGTTTGCTATCTTATGACATAAAAAAAAAAAAATTCTATGATTGGTGGCAGGTCTATCGCCAATCTTATACTTTGGATCTTTGGACCAATTTGGATCTTTTGAATGCCATTCAATGCAATTATTCAACCTAGAATGTCTTATTAGATTCAAATTGGATAGGTTAAAAAGTGACAAAGAATTGTCATAAAAAATTTTCTTCAACAATTTCGTCATCGATAAATCTAAAACGATTGAATCGATTTTGATCCGACTTACAGTATTTAAAATAGTTCTTTAAGTAAAAAACTGATTAGATTTAGAAATCAATAGGTGTATTAGTTTGAAAGTTATTTCACAAATATGAAGTGAGTTTGCTATAAAAAACAAAATATTAATACTTGAAAAGCCGTCACTTTTGAAAATTTTATTCGATTTTGATTTTTGGAATGGTATTTGATGTAGTTTTTTAAGTACTAAAATATTGTAGAAGATCAATAAATGATTGGTAAAAATTTTCGAAGTTAAGTCGAAAAAACTCTTTTTTCCAAATTCTTTATTATCGATAACTCTCCCGAACGGATAAAACGATTTTGATGAAATTCGTGAATTTGATGCAGCCTTTTGAGGAACAGAGCTAATTAGATTTTGTTATTAATCGGTACATTAATCTGGAAGTTATATCAAAAAAGTACTGTACGCCAAAACTTTTCTGAGGTTTTTTCAAGATTTCTCAAAATCTCCTTGACGAGCTTGATATACATTTTCAGAATGTCTGAGTTGAGCAAAACGCACTCGTATACCATTAACCGCGTTTCGATCAAATCGTTCAAAAGTTATGAGATGTTTACCTACTACGTGTCACACGTCGTACACACACACACACACACTTACAAACATACAGACATACTGACATCATCATCATCGAGAAAATAGCTGGAAAAGGTTTCCAGGACCTCAAAACGCGGAGATCTGGTAAAAACTCGATTTTCGAAAATCGGGGCAAAATCAGTAATTTTTATTTAATAAGATAGCAAACAAGCAGATGGGTCTCCTGATGAAAAGAGTCAACCATCACTCATAGACCACAGAGATGTTAATGGTGTGTTGCTATCTTATGGCGAGGTCTTATGCCACATAAATAAGTTTACCAACTATCTTACCCTCCAAACCGGAACACGACAGTGACAAGCACTGACGCTATTGCCGCAGGAATAGATAAGGCGGTGGTACCAGACCCGGGCGAGAAAAGGTAGAGCTCTACCACCTAGTAGCCACGATAATAATGATTCACATAACCAATAGGTCGCCTTCTACCTTTTGGCTTATTCTTCAAAAGATCCCAGAACACGGAGAAAACATATTATCTACATACGTAACGGAAAGTTGAAAATGTTGACACGTCAAAATAACTTGTAAAAAATTTTATTGAATAAATTACTTCTGATTTCTGAAAACCAGCTTGCGACTTAATTTTTAAATACTAAAAATATTTCAGGAACTAATGAGGAAATTAATGATTGAATCTAATAAAATATATTCGCTTTATTTCAGCTGGTTCAATATGTGCAGTTCAAAGACTATTGTAATCACTTGACATTAATATTTGACTGGAAAAATGGAAGTGTTTTGGATTTTATGAAGAATATCGACTTATCTCAGTTTCCAAAATTCTGTGAAGTAGCTTTTGTAAGTATAAATATTAGTTTTTTTTAAATAAAAAAAGCTTTTGTAGTTATAAATAATAGAATTTTCTTTTATATGTTTTTATGTACTAACTTAAAACTACCTTACCTATACGTTTTCTTGTGTAAGCCTATATTTTTTATAGAATATTTTTATAGAAGCCGAGAGAAACCCACGGTTGTGGTTTCCAGTGATCATGGAGCTACAAATTTTGACGCGATGTCCGATGATGGCAAGAATTAATCTATGAATTTATGAATGTATATATCATGATGAATTTAGCGGCAGGAAATAATCTATTAGGCCCAGGGATGGGAGCAGTACTCCACGTGAGTTCAAATTTATGCCTTACAAAGTTGGAGGCGATGAGACGGCAAGAATTACTGTTTCTTTTTGCTGAGCACACCGAGCTTTTTAGAGGCTAGTTTAGCCTATCATTCCAAATGATCGCGAAACTGAACTTTATTCCTGAATATGCTGACTACCGGAATTCCGACAATGACTGAGGTTTCTTCAGGAGAGTATTCTCAAATCGAGGTAATACGTCAAAGGTTTCTTCTAAGCGGTGAACGCGCAAAGCTGTGTCTTCTTGTGCTGAAATGTTTATTTTCGACGACCTCAATAAGTCGATTTTCGACTTCAGACACAAGCTTGTTCCGGCACACTTCAACGAGAGTACAATTCACAACATATCATTGATTTGTAGAAGAAAAAAAAGTGTCAATGATAGCGCGCTGCCTTAGGGAACACCAGCGTTGATGGGTTAATGTTATATAGATATATATGGTTAGTGGCATAAATATGTTAGATATTGGTTAACCTATTCAGTTAATATCATGAGGTTACAGGGATAATCTGCCAAATAATAAGATATTGAAATTTTTGCAACGAAAATTCTTAGTAATATCTCGAAGTCAAGTTGTCACTGTTAACACCCTCTTAGTATCCGTCCCGAATATCGCAAAGAAGTCGGTTAAGATTGACGGTGGATATTATTATCGCTTATCTTGCTATTCGATAAACCGGATTTAAAGGCTTTTGATTTTGTAATTACAGCCAATTCATCGATGAAAATAATGTTTCGATTTACATACAACCAAAAAATATTTCAGAAATTCTGTTACTTGTTTTAAAAAAAAGTATCTTCACACCCGTATCCTCAAAGTAGTAGGCAGAGGTACAACCAGTGCACCCACAATTAGCCGATGTTACTTAGTCCCACAATATGTTTAGTGTAGTGTTTTTTTTTTTTATATCATAAGATAGCAAACAAGCAGATGGGTCTCCTGATGGAAAGAGTCAACCATCGCCTATAGACACCAAAGATGTTAATGGTGCGTTGCTATCTTGTGGCGAGGTCTAATGCCACATGCATAAGTTTACCGGCTACCTTACCCTCCAAACCGGAACACGACAGCGACAAGCACTGACGCTATTGCGGCAGGAATAGGTAAGGCGGTGGTACCAGACCCGGCCGAGACAATGCAGAACTCTACCACCTAGTAGCCACGATGGTAGTGACTCGATAGCCAATCGGTCGCCTTTTACGACCTGCCTGGCAGAACGGCAGTTGGCCTATTCTACAAAGGAGGCCGGGACCAACACGGCGAAAATAGAATAGAATAGAATATATTTTATTTGCATGAATATGGGTTACATTAATAGCTCTTACATTTTTTTCAGATCGCCATAATCTACTGGCAATCCCGGTATGCAAATACATACTCTAATCTACTTAATCATAATTAATGTTCATATTTTATAAATTAAAGTCATGAATTATCCTTACAATTAATTAAACTTAAAAAAATATATTAAGAGTCAGATTTAAAATTTAAGTCATGATTACATAAAAAAAAATTGAATATAAGTGTATGGCAGATTATATTACATTATTAATTTAATTATGTATATGAATAACAGCTAATCATTCAAGTTAAAATGTAATCTTACTTTATTATTTCATTAATACAATTATTTAAATTTATCATTTATAAAATCATTCACAGAATAATAAGCTTTTTTAGACAATAAATTAAATTTTAGACAAAAAATTAAATCTCGCCGTGTTGGTCCCGGCCTCCTTTGTAGAATAGGCCAACTGCCGTTCCGCCAGGCAGGTCGTAAAAGGCGACCAATTGGCTATCGAGTCACTACCATCGTGGCTACTAGGTGGTAGAGTTCTGCATTGTCTCGTCCGGGTCTGGTACCACCGCCTTACCTATTCCTGCCGCAATAGCGTCAGTGCTTGTCGCTGTCGTGTTCCGGTTTGGAGGGTAAGGTAGCCGGTAAACTTATGCATGTGGCATTAGACCTCGCCACAAGATAGCAACGCACCATTAACATCTTTGGTGTCTATAGGCGATGGTTGACTCTTTCCATCAGGAGACCCATCTGCTTGTTTGCTATCTTATGACATAAAAAAAAAAAAATTCTATGATTGGTGGCAGGTCTATCGCCAATCTTATACTTATTCAATTTTTCTTTTTACGGCCTGGCCACAACTACCTACGGCCCGAATCGCGACGCGTATTGCGGCGCGATGGGTCGCGGAATTTTCTGGGTATGCCACAGCTCGATTAGTTGCGACAGAGGTGGCGTCGGCAGTGGAAATTTTTCAAATTTTAAACATTTTTTGATATCCATGATTAATTTCAAACTGGATATTCGAAAAATACAAAATATTTGGTTTTGGTCACGCGATGTTAAATGCGTCCCCCCGATTTTAATGGTCGCGCCGCTCTTAACTATGACCACCTCAACACTAGCTGGTACATTTGTTTTTTCGCTCATCACACTGCGCATCACGGTCACGTGTCTCTCTGTTCTTTCCGCGAAGAAAGTTGCATCGCCGGTAGCTGTGATATAACTTCATACAGTTTCCTACATTTGTTTTCATCGCACGTCGTACACCGTACATAATTTTTTTATCCATGTTTTTTTATATCATAAGATAGCAAATAAGCAGATGGCTCTCCTGATGGAAAGAGTCAGCCATTACCTGTAGACACCAAATGTGTGAATTGCACGTTGCTATCCTTGTGGTGAGATCTAATACCATACGCATAAGTATGGTTATATTTCCTTTTTTCCCGTTTTCAATACATTTTTGTTTCGTGATTTCAGACGGGAATTAGCATGAGGATAAAGGAATTACACATGGTTAACCCTTCCAAAACAGTTGAAACTTTTTTATCTGTTTTAAGGCCATTATTAGGGCCAAAATTAAAAGATCGATTACACGTTCACAAATCAATGGATGCAGTATTCGAGTATGTACCTAAAGATATATTTCCTCAAGATTACGGGGGAAATGACAAACTACTATCACAGATACGAGGTATACTTCTGAATTTGGTAAACTTTTTTAAGATAAGATAGCAAACAATCGGACGGCTTACCTGATGGAAAGAGACAACCATCCACACCAAAAATATTAATGCCACATACATAAGATTAGCCTTAAAACTGGACAGTGCAACAAGTGACAGGCAAGACTAGGTAAGGCGATGATACCAGACCCGTGTGAGACAATACAAAATATTACAACTTAGTAGCCACAACGGTAGCAACTCTCAAAGATTCTTCGAACTGCCTCTCACAACGGCAGATGGAATATATTTTTTAAAGGGGTCAACCGAATAGGTATGAGATAACTTTATAAAAGATTTTTCATGTTTATAGGATAGAGTACTGGCAGATCGTTAGTTCTCCTTATTATAAAACGTAAATGATACCTTTTATTATTAAATATAAAAATAACGTTGACTGTTTAATGTGCTCGCACACACATCCTGTATTACTATAATCATTAACAGTGCTAAAAAAACAAGGTTTAAAAAAATAACGTCAGTTCTTTTCACTGACCTGTAAGATGGTCCAGATCTTGAACAACACAGAAAAGTGCCTTAAAAGTCAATTTATTGGTTTACGTTGTACGCACCGATGCTATTGTGGAAGGAATAGTAAGGCGTAAGGCGCTTAAATTAAATCAAAGTGAGACGTTGCAGAACTCTACCAACTAGTTATGTTAATATTAATGACTCGTATTAGCTTTCTCACAATTTTGACGAGATGCCTGGCAGTAAGGCTGCCTTACTGCTATAAGAGACCTGGATCAACACGATGATTTTTTTTCAAATATCAAGTAGGTTTAACAATCTAATCTTAAACTAGGTATTAATTAAAATTAAATTCTTTTAGAGGATTTATATAATGAAATCTATTCACCGGAATTCACTGAGTATAGAAGGGATATGAACAAAGCACGCACCAATGAAGTTCTTAGACAAAAGGATAAATTCAATGAAGAATACATGGGCATGGCTGGCACATTCAGGACACTAACTGTCGATTGAAATCATGAATAAAGTTATAAATATGGGAATTTGTTTTTTGACTAAAGTTGTATTTATCCTGAAAATTGGAAAGGGTGAACAAATAACACACATTCCTTAGAAAAAATGCTATTTGAAGCGGTATGTTCTGCATCTCCATCTTACCGCGTGGTATATAAGACGCGTATTAGCTTTCTCTGTTAATCTACACATATAATAAAATAGTAGGAAAGTCAATGTATGACCGGGGTAAACTCAGAAAGTACTGGATGGATTTACTTCAAATTTTGCATGAATATTAGTAACGGGTCGGGTCAACATACAGGCTACATATTATCACGGTATCACCTACGGGGGAAGAGCTGTGCAGAGTAAACGAAGTCCGCGCGAACGAAGTCACGAAGGCGGGCGACAGCTAGTTCTACAATAAATTCGAAATTTAGTAAATGTGTGTATGTGTGTATTTCGATGGTATGTCGAAAGCAAAAAATAATACTTTACGAGAGAGCGATTTAAAGTTTATTTTTTGCGTAACTTCCTTATTGCACAATTTGGATTCACAGTTGTCTTGGAATCAAAATCTATAAAATTGTAGCATAAATTAATTATTGTGAATAGTGTTTAAGAAATGGAGTTACGATTGTAAATATACCACGTAACTGAACTTGCATTATAATAATAATAATAATATTCACGGGACAAATTACACTTACTGATCTAACCCCAAAGTAAGAAAATTATTTGCTTGTGTTATGGGTGTTAGTTAATGATACTAATACATAGAAATAGTTATATAAATACAAGAATATATTTAATAAAGACCCAAACCCAGAAATACTAACATTTATGCTTATTACACAAATGCTTGTCCCCGTTGGGGATCGAACCCGAGCCCCGTCGATTGCGTAGTCAGGTTCGCTAACCACTTGACTAACGGGGCGGTCATGTACCGAAACATGTATCATGCATGTATGTATCATATGTTATGTACCGAAACTGGCAATTTCAATTATTTACAAGGAACCCTGTATGCAAAAATATATCGGATCTGCCCATTTTAATATTCAAAGATGGTTTAATATTCTATTGAAAGTGCCACATTCAATTGCTTGTATCTATGCTTATTTTTTGATAGAGCAATACTCTTTAAATGCAGCCCCGGGGCTGCAAATTCCCACCGGTGCTCTATTTTTCGACGTCGTGAAGGCGTTCGATAAGATCTGGCACAATGGCCTAATTAATATACAAGCTATGCCGAATACTATGCTGGGAATGCCCGACAGACTCGTACTCATCATACGAGAGTAACTAACCAACCGCCGATTTCAATTCCGTGTAGTGGGCTCGTTTTCCACTCATAGGTCGATCACAGCAGGTGTCCTGCACTCGTGTCACTTAGGCACAAGGTGACACTTTACAAGATTTGCGTAAGGCCTATTCTATCATACACCTGCGTAGCGTTTTCCCATCTCTCCCGTACAGATTTGCATCCGTTGCAAATAGTACAAAACAAATACTAGCGTATTGTCACGGGTACACCGTGGTATACATTGACCTTCATAAAGATCTCGAATTGACGAGCTTAGCTAGACATTTCAAGATATTTCCAAAAGATATTTCAATCGCATCAACTCACACTTTAACCTACTGCGGCAAACTACATCCCAGATTCTAATCCCGATGCCAAAGTACGTAGGCCCCGCCACGTTCTCACCGATACCGATGACTTGATGACTGTGGTTAACGAAACATACCAAAACACTACAAACCTACTCGTGGGACAATGCCGCTAACCCACTTATCACAAATCACGACGCCACCCCTAAGCTGAGGATCGGTCTCACAGGAGACACCCTTAGGTTGGAGGGTGTATGACCCCATATCTTTAAGCTCTGGCTGAGCACTCTGCTCGCTCCCACGACTGGTGAAGCCGTAAAGGCCCTTAAGGCCAGCAGTGTACTGGCGCCATCCTTGATCGGTTCGGACACCTCATCTTTTTGTGTTCTTGACATTTCTTCACTTTTTCATATGGGGATTCATGGGTATCATTACATTGCTACTTAAAATCTCTTCCAGACGTTATACATTGCTTGAATTCTATATTATGGTTTCTATAAGATTTTTTGGATGATTACAATTTTGCAATGAATTTTTCACTTAATTGCCATATATATATATTTACTATTAGCGTTGAAAACATTTTTTTTGAAATTATACAATCAATAAATCTTTACAAGAGCTTTCGAATAAAGCTTAACCGAATTTTATAGTTGATCTGAGTCTAAAGATATACCATATTATGCAAAATATGTAACGCAGTAAAATTTACTAAAAATGGCGGCACTTCCTACTCCACTATTCGCGAAGCATCGTAATCCGTATTCAGCTTATCAAATTCTATGATTCTTTAGCTATCCAGCTGTATAATTAGATTTTGGATGTTGGTGATAGTTATGTAGTTTAACACCAAACTGTATCCCCAATTTTGTTATTTTTTTGAACTGTCCCCCTATGTAGGCAATTTTAAAGACGTATTCACGTCAAAATAAGTACATATGTCTATAACTTTTAACTTAAACTCTTGTCAAAACAGTGTGGCTGGTGACGGAAGAAAACTCATTGCATATAACTTCACGAATATGGATAAACATAAAGACAGAAAACTAAACAAATTAAATAGTAGTTTTGCATTAAATTTCACTAAAACCAATGTTCATGAAGGATTAAAGAAGTTTAATTTGAGTTCTGATAGCTGTGGTAATCAAAATAAAAAAAGGCTAAAATGTATAAATATGCTAGTACAACATTCAATATAAACATGATCACTTTTTCGAAGTTGGTCTTTCAAAATCAGAGAATAATTCGATGCATTCGTTTAATAAGCGAAGAAAAATATTAAAATTATCTACGTAACACAGTAACGATTGATATGGGTGACTTTAATCAGATCTTCTGGTACATCTGGATTCGGAAGCTTCCAATGTCACTTTTTCAGTTTCATTTTCAGAACCGCGTTATCACGAGAAACAAGTTATTGCAACGAAACAAACGACTCCAAACAATACTATCTTAACACTTTCATTTTGTGAGTTATATTGACTCTAAAGACTCCACCTTCAAATCTTCGACATGTCATTGTGTAATGGGAAGAACACTGATACTTAAGATACTGGTCATAACGATTACTAAATAAACTAAGTACTTACAGCTACAAAATTAATGAGCCTAAATTTGGTTATCTCGTCAAAACAATCAGGTTACATCATAAGATGAGCTTGATGTTACCATAATATTATTGCATTGTTACTGAACAACCGGATCAGAAAGTCGTTGAAAAATGGTTAGACAATCTGTTACTTACATATGAACATTGCCATTTAAATAGAAGCTGATGATCTTATAGCATCTGGTCAAAGTTATCGTGTCATAGAAATATCATTTTAGTAAACAGAATACTTCACTTTTTCCTTGTTCGTGTTGGTCCCGGGCACCTGTGAAGAATAGGTCAATTGCTGTTCGGCCAGGCAGGTTGATTATACGAGTCACTAACATCGTGGCTACTAGGTAATAGAGTTCTGTATTGTCTCGCCCGGACTTGGTACCACCACCTTACCTATTCCTGCCGCAATAGCGTCAGCGTTTGTCGCTGTCGTGTACCGGCTTGGAGTGTAAGGTAGCCAGTAAACTTATGCATGTGGCATAAAACTTCGCCACAAGATAGCAACGCACAATTAACATCTTTGGTGTCTGTTGGCGATGGTTGACTCTTTTCATCAGGAGACCCATCTTTTTGTTTGCTATCTTATATACAAAATTCAATATTAAGTATCGATAAAGCTTTTAAAAATTTCTTCAATATGAAAAGAGCTGGTTATCTTGAAACAGTTGAATAGATTCTATTGAATTATAGCTAAAAACCATCTCGCAGTTTAGAACTTTAAAATAAAAAAAAACCGCAGCCGAATCGGACTTCGCCTGGGCACTACGACGCCACGGACAGACTCACAGATACACAGATACACACCTGAAACTTATAACACACCTCGTTTTTGTGTCTAGGGTTAAAAATGATCTTATATTATTTTTCTCTTATAATTTTTCTCTTATAAATAAATATTAAATTTAAATAAATTACACTCGTTAAAACGTCTAGGTACAATGTACAAAGATGACAAAAGGCCTTTAAAATAAACGAATTAATAAAATAATATAAAAGTTAACATCAAGGAAGTAGCCACTTTAGTGGCATTAAAAATGTATAAATGTCTAATTACTCGCACAAAGCACTAAGAATTTTAAAATATGAATAACCCACAGATTAAATAAATATCTCTTTCAAAACAATTTCTCAGTTTGTCTGTGTAACTTCCATTTACTAACAAAAATACAGAATTATACTACTTACCGATGAAGTAAAATTACTTCATGGGTAATTTTTAAACCTTGTCATCTTATTTGGTACAATAAAACACATCTGCAAATGTTTAACATTTTTTTACAGACGCCACGCATATGAGCGTTTGCTTATATGCGCGGCGACAAGTGTTCTTTCCAATGGCGTGTCTATTAGTATTCATGTGATCTGTGGAATAACCAAAAGATAATAATACAACGTTTTATTTTCAAGAAATATTACAAAAATATTTAAATTTTCATGGCACATAGCAAAATAACCTAGACTTGTGTCACCATTAGACTACCTTTTTTTAAAAGTTATTGTATCCTCTTTGGTCAGCATTAGATTAATATGCTACAAAATATGCTATATGCTATACAAATAAATAAATTGATGTAGGCACGTGGAGATAATGTAGGGCTCCGAAGTTGCCCATCACAATAATACAAAATAAGAAAGAGTGCTTTTATTGATTTATATTATGAACATTTATCCTATTTAACGTCAATGTCAGATATATCCACAGGTTCACCGCCTATAAAAACTTTTCTAAGTACATTTTATAAGTTGGTCGACTATTACTCAAAAATTTGTAAGGCCTTCTGAGCCGTCATAGTTTTCCTATTAACTTCATTATATTTACTAATGCCATGGATTTTTTCCCAACCCCAAAACAAACCGTTTAACTGGCACGTGGCACATGAAAGGACTTGAGTCTAACAAAATTTGCACTATAAAGCTTAATATTTCACAAACGAGTCCCTTAATCGAAAAATTGTTTTTCACACACCTACAATATTTTTAATACCACACACTATAGGGTACTCGAGAACAAATTATTAACATCCATATCATTCCTACTTTTTATGCAGGGGACCCTTAAAAATATTTTTTTAAGATTTTATGTTACCACTTTGTTGTCATGACTAATATGTACCAATATTTATGGTAAATTACAGCTTTCTAGTACCTACTAAGGCTCTCTGAGCTAGACTGCGGACGGACAGACGAACGAAGGACATAGTGAAACTATAAAGGTTCCTAGTTTACTTCGGAATCCTAAAAATGATGCTTATACATGTGTACATTATAAATTTACAGTTTACCTTCGTCTTCTCTAATGTTGCCTAGCAATAAAGCTCAAAATATATGGATTTTTCAGCATGACACTCTTGTAATGTAGGTAGTTTGTTTTACTGTGACTTCTTACTAGTGCTGACATTAATGAACACAACTAAAAAAGAATTATGCGATTTGATGCTTTTATCCCGAAACGTTTGTACGCGCATAGTTTTGGCGATTAATTTTTATTTATATGAATATCACCAATAAAAAATTACATTATCCAAGTGTAATATAGGCTACGTTTTACCCGCCTAGTCAAAAAGAAGTAATAATTTTGGGTCACGGAAACGAAACCGCGGGTAACAGTTAGTGTTTGATTAAATTAATGGCCTAAACAGTTAATTCTTTTAAATATTTCCATTCGCAAATTCCTCGTTTATTAATGTAAGCATATTTTTATTTCGTGAGTCTGTACCCAGCATTAGGTACATTATAGTTGAAAACATGTAATTACTAGTATATAAGTAGTCCAAGTCACTTGAGGTAGCGTTCAGAACCATTGAGTGAGGTTGTATCATCA
Organism: Apodemia mormo; assembly: GCA_036924255.1. Taxonomy (NCBI): domain Eukaryota; kingdom Metazoa; phylum Arthropoda; class Insecta; order Lepidoptera; family Riodinidae; genus Apodemia; species Apodemia mormo. Next base: position 15,094,353 of record JAUPFN010000020.1, read on the forward strand.
GATCAATTCACGATTCCAGTCATGGAATTCTTATCAAAAAATTCTATTCTAAAGTATAAGCCAGATACATTACAATATCTTAGAAATCAGTACGGTTTTGACTCTCTAAAACGAGTAAACGATGCGATTGAAGCACTAGCAGAATGGACAGCAAGACAAGAACACTTTGAAAAAAAGTATTTTGGTGGGTAAAATCTAATTATTCAAGTGTGAAGTGATTGAAAATTTAAATATTTAAAACCGACTTTCCAAAAAGAGGCTATCAATTCGGCTGTATGTATGTATATGTGTGTGTATTGTTATGTAGCTAAGAAAACATTTTAGAGCCGAAGATTGCGTTGAATGTCATTCAAAAGATCAAAATCAATCATCGTTTCCAAAATACGCAGCTTTTCATAAACCTTATTACTGTCATTAATAATAAAATTTGGATTTTTGAAGTCTGAAAAAAACTATGCTTAGGTATAACATCTTTGCATCCTTGCATGATGACCTGTAGGATCAACCGGTTTACAGATTTTTTATTATATTTGGGAGGGTATACTGTCCGCGCAGTTCCATTTAAATTTTGTGAAAATTTGATCAAGGATGTTACAGATACAGGAAATGGAAAGTCAGTTCCTGCAGTTTTACTGCGTTTATAAATTATCGTAAAATGTTTTAATGATTTAAATTACTTTATTTCCTTGCTTTGCTTTTTCTCCAAACACAGTTTATACAATGACAGTGCAATTGCAAACTAAATTGCTTGTTATTTGCAAGATCTTTACTGTTTCTTTGAGTTATAAGGTGTTAACGGTGCGATACCATTTACATTGAAAATTCAAATGATTTTTTTATCATATGATAATAAACAAGCATGTCGATCTCCTGATGAAAAAAGACAACCATCATATTTAGACACCAAAGATCATACTTATTTAGTTATTTATTTATTGTTGATGTCATTCTTGCTGCGGGGTTTTAGTGTCACTTTACTTACATATTAACGCGACAACAATTAAAAATGCAAATTTTAATCAAAAGAAGATAATGACAAGCATTAACGCTATTGCGGCAGCATAAGGTAAGGCGGTGTTACTAGAACTGAGCGAGACAATGCAGAACTCTTCCTACGTATAACTTCTCCGGTGACCGTATACTCCAAATTGAAATTGATAAGCGCTGAAGCTGTCACGAGAAAAATAGTTATCTAATCCGAGCGAGACTTTGCAGAACTACTAGTATTACTAGTTACATCCAAATTCCTGCATCGATGTATTTTCCGACATACGTTACTTAAGTTTTCATTTGATAGTTATTGTTTATATGCTAACAAGTAGTTTTACAAATACATAATATATTCACAACATGGTGAACGTTATATATATATTACAAATTTTAGCTAAGTTTTTACAAATTTGTCACGAGCCGTTTATGAGAGCGTTGAAAATACATGATGTTACGAATATTTTTTGAATTGGTTTAGATCTCATCTTACTTTTTGTGATAACTGCCTTTTTGTAATAAATCTGTGGTTATAGTCTATATATAGTCGGTGCCCATCCTTTTAAACAAATTAGAAGCTATTGGTGTGCGTGGTTTACAGCTTAAATTGTTTAAAAGTTGTATGTCGAAACGCTTTCAAAGAGTTGTTATTGGTCAAAATTCTAGCTCAGATCTCCTTGTGACTCATGGTGTACCCCAGGGGAGCATTTTAGATCCTACTCTGTTTCTTATTTACATTAACGAGCTATGTTTAACCTCACTCTCGCAGGGTAAACTCATTTCGATGCGGACGACACCGTCTTATTTTTCGTGGGCGATACATGGTGTCTATGATGTTGCACAAAAGGGTTTAAATAAGATAACGTGTTTTACAAAATATGTCTTTGTCTTAACACTAATAAAACTAAATACATTTGTTTCTCAATCCAAAACCCGGATCCTCCTAGCTCCCTAAATTTAACTGCACACCTGTGTAAAAATCAAAATGATTTTATAAAAAACTGGAACTGTATAACTTTATTTTTTTTATATTATAAGATAGCAAACAAGCAGATGGGTCTCCTGATGGAAAGACTCAACCATCACCTATACACACCAAAGATGTTAATGGTGCGTTGCTATCTTGTGGCGAGGTCTAATGCCACATGCATAAGTTTACCGGCTACCTTACCCTCCAAACCGGAACACGACAGCGACAAGCACTGACGCTACTGCGGCAGGAATAGGTAAGGTGGTGGTACCAGACCAGGGCGAGACAATGCGGAACACTACCACCTAGTAGCCACGATGTTAGTGACTCGCATAGCCAATCGGTCGCCTTTTACGACCTGCCTGGCAGAACGGCAGTTGGTCTATTCTTCAAAGGAGCCCAGAACCAACACGGGGAAAACTACAAAGAACAACTAACATAAAGTACTTAGGTATTATCCTAGACCACAACCTTAGCTTTAAATCACACGTAACTTCTCTTGCCAATAGAATAAGAAAGCTCATTGTAGTCTTTAAAAAACTTAGAGTTGTACTTGATCCTGAATTATTAAAAATTACCTACCTTGCATTATGTCAATTCCTACGCACTTACTGAATTGAAGTTTGGGGAGGATCTACAAAAAATACATTGAAACTTCTAGAGGTAGCTCAAAGGGCAATTCTCAAAGTTTCAACCTTTAGACCTGTTTTGTACTCCACTACTACATCCTCCACAACACTACTTTATCAAAACTGTGAGGTTCTGACCATTCGCCAATTATTTATACAATCTATAATACTCAAACAACACGTCGAACTAAGATATGACCCATCATTATTATCAAAACGCAACACTTACAAGGTCTGCAAAGATTTTATACCGAACGCTTTCGCACGCAAATTTTACGAATATTTAGGCCCTTATCTTTGTCGAATAAACGAATAATCTATTATCAATATACTCAAATTGCAAAATCCACTGCAAAAATAAAATTAGAGCATGGTTACTAACATTAAGTTACGACCAAACTGAGAACTTGATGGCTATTGTTCGATAAACTATTACCTTGATTAACACTTAATAAGCAAATTATTCCTTCTTGGCTCATTTCATTTATTTTTTAAATAACTTTCATTCTATTATTATGTTGATGCTTATATACTAGATAGATGCGTACATTTACAAACTGACTAGTGTAACAAATAACACTATATTTTAATAATTTATTACACACAAAAAGACAATAGAAAATAATATACGCCTTGCTTTTCTTCAAGAAAAAGTTTAACGTAATAATTTATATCCCAAATTGATTCTTCTATCACAAACTTAATTACTTAATACTTACTTTATATGAAACCCAAAATATATTTTATGCTATGCTGTGAAATTATGAAACGCGTTCTCAGTATTTCATAAGTGCATATACATCAAAAAGTTTAAGGTAGATTGTCAAAGAGGAATGCAACAGTTCAAACGAAATGAATGCATCTACGAGTAAATGTAAAAAACAAAATAATTTTTAAACTTACTATATTGGCAAAATTGATCGGTGCGGTGGTCGGTCGGGCCAAGTGAGAAGAATGCAAAAGGAACAGAGGCGGGGCGGGACCGGGGTTCATGCACACGACAAACATTAAAACAATATCTCATTGCTTCCTTATAATTGCACAAGCACCAGTGAGTTTTTGTTTTCTTTTTAAATATTTAAATAAAAGATTGTTTTCAGAACGATTTTATTAATAAAAGTAGCTAGTTTAGTATGCTCATTGTGTAATTGGCATAATGGAAGACGGAGAATCACAATCAAAGAAGAAAAAAGTACGTATCAAATTTTTAACAATCGTGATTAAAAAATGAGAAGTACAAAAAATGGGCGAGTAAAGCCAATGAAAAACACATTTACTACTAGAAAACACACGAAATGTGTCATTTGTAATGTGAACTTTACAATGAAATGGGATGGCGAAAAGACTTTATCGACTCATCTCAACAGTGAAATGCATGAGAGAAAGGTGAGAACTGTGGATACAAATTCGTTAATGAAAGTCTTTTTGCCAAAGAAAAAGCCTTCTGAGGAATTTGCCACCACCACAGTTACTAAACTACGGATTGCAGGATTAAATTATATGCCTCCTTTTATTTCAATACACCACTATCTCAAAAATTCATTGTGATAGAACCAAAGTTAAAGTTGTTGCTAAGACATTCAATGTCTTAGCATGTTAAATTCTATAGAACAATTCAAGACCTAAAAAATCTTAATCTATAAGTGGGACTTAGTTTTGCTATCTACACTTCAAATAAGAATCCCAGAAAATTATCCAATAGTCATTAGATACTTTGACCGAGAAAAAGTTGTTCAAGATATATGAAATGTTTTGAGGACCCCAATAAAAAACCTTAAAAAGTTTCTGAAAACATTAAGAATGTTATAAATTAACACGATTTAGACATAACTTTGTTGTTTACAGACAATGCATAGGGGAATTATGATGTTCACAATTCCGTGTACCAAAAAATTAATGAGAAATATTCTGACACTAAAGCCGTGAAAGCAAATTGCAATTGTCACGTTCTTCACAACGTTGGGAAAAACGCCATGAAAACTTTAACATACGATGTGGAGAACTTGATTACGAAAGTATATGCCGAATTTTCAAACAACATGGGCTAACTAGATGGTTAATTTTGGGAAGAGCTGGTTAACCGATTGATATTGTCATGGCCTGCTATATTAGCGTATTTTAAAAGTCATGGTCAAGCAGCATGCCGTAAAATAATAATATGGAAAGCCGTAAAATAGTTCGGCAAATCTGATGACATGGATAGAACTTTATCTACGAGGATCATAATACAGGAATATTATTTATATTTTATTCATCACTACATAAATATGCTGACAGAAGCAATAATGTTTGAAAAAAAAACGTGATAGCTGCTGAGTTGCATCCAATTATGAAAAATGTTAAAGATGCTATGATGCTATGATGCTATGGTAGCTGTCGAATCACTTGATTTAAAAAATGTAGACGAAGATAATCTTTATGATGAAACCCATAAACCAAGTATATCCTCAGTTCGTACATTAGAATGATTCAACATTTTCTGTAGATTTACGGTGGGTTCAGCTATTTAAATTCGCCTCAACCTTTACCAAACTGCTAAAAATAATTAGAAAAAAATGTTTCAATCCCAATAAGCAATGCTTCCGTAAAACGTGTTTTTTCTTTAATGGGAAATTTCTGGACAGGCGAGCAAAACTGTATGTCAGTAGACATGGTAAAGGCAGAGCGAATTGTAAAAAATAGTTACAATTGCCAAGAATTTTTGAAGTTTTCGAAAAGCCCGAGAAAGTAGTTTTGCTTAAATAATCCCTCCAGATTAAAAAATATAATATAATTTTAAGTGTCAAGCTGATGCAAGTCAGCCTAGCGCTAGCTAGGTTATTTAATCAATTTATTTATTTCACACTTTATGTTATACTATATTTTTCGAAGATAGAAAAGATGGTTGTCTCGTCAAAACGAAGCTGTTCACAAAAATTCAGCTTGTTAGTAGTCAAAAAAAAGGTTTGTTCCTAGGATCCCGGTCTAAAATTTAGATACTACATACAACAACTTTTATCGATCGATATCGATTTTATATGAGTGAAAATTCGTAGTAAATAATTATTAATTATTTCGTTGTATTATCTATATGCTGAGCGTAAACGCAAACGACTCAACCGAAGCACAACTACAGCGGACAGGCGAGAGGCGTGATGGTTCTGGCTAGGATTGGCCATACGAGTGTGGATTTTAATATTTCCTTTTTATCATTTAAGTATGTACATATTTAAATATTTAAATTTTGTATGTTACAGAATATATGTTGTTTTGCCATTATTTAAAAACTAATGGCCTTCCGTTAAGTATTTATGCCATACTAAGCATTTTTCTTTTTATTCAGAGGTAACTTTGAATTTTTTCTATCGAGGACGCTACAAGTTTATTTATTAAAATCTACCGAACGCATTTATATCAAAATTGGGACGGTGGGGGCAATTGGAATTTATAATGATACGGTTTTGCATTAACGTTTCGGCTGCCATAATGTTTCAGAAGTTCATAGGCAATGGAATCTGTTTAACATGGGACAATCAATTTCTTCCCTCATTTATGGACGGGATGAAAGGTTGAATGCTAAAGTTATATTTTACTGTTTGCAGACAAGGGATTTTTGGAAAGATTGTTAATTTACAACAAGGGCTCAGTCGAAAAGTGCAAAACTAAAATTGATAAAATGTGTACTCAGAGGACTTTGATACCCGAGTTTTTTGCAATTGAAAAGATCAACAAAGAATTATTTTTTGCATCCTTGTGAGTTTTAGATTATTTTATATAATTTGTCAGTAAAATTTCAAATATTTTTTTTTATTTAATAAATAGATTTCTTAATGTGACATAGTTAATATTTATTATTTCAGCTCCGATGCCTTATTCAGTGAGTTAACACCAGATCATGGCAGAGTACACCTGGTGCAATACCGTGGAGAAAAAATTGAAGAAACTGATGTAAATGCGTACTTCAAATACTTATTTATAGTAAGTAATTTTATCACTACATACACATTAAGTACAACACAAGTAATTTTATCACATTATACAAAATAGGAAAAATTCTGTAAATTGACGAGCTTTGAATTTCATAGGTGGTGCTGTTGCAAGTGCCTCGCTAATTCACACTTACTAGACAATATATGTAGAGCTTAATAGTTGAGTTACAGGTCTTTCAGTTCTTAGTGCCCAAGGCAATGCACTAGCAACAGCCGATTTTTATTCGCAATAAAAATGAACAAAAACAGTCAATTTGTTTTTAGTAAAATTTCTTGCACTTGAACTTTAAAATTATTTTTTACGTTCATTAATCGTAAGACAGAAATTCTCCGTATTTATCAATCTAAAATAAACTTAATCAAACCAAAGCTAATAGACTTTTGAACAAATTAGGTATAGGTAGTAAGAAAATTTAGAATTCAAGTGTATTTTGTAAACACGTTTCTATTGAAAATGTAGATTAAACCAATGTTTTGGGAATAGGCATTGACAAATATTACAATCAGAAAGCACAGATTGATTCTCCGTATAATAAAATTGCTAACATTTGTATATATTTTTAGAAGAATACGAGAAATTACGAATATTAGTGCTATTTATATTTTATAGATTCAGGCGTTACTTTGCGGAAATCCACTGTCCGCTGGATCTTCTCGGTGTGCGGCCGCATACCGATCCGATGATAATTCTAAAAAAATCGACTTGTTAAAACTGCATGTAAAAATAAAATTTCTTAGATTGGTTAATATTTCAATTTCAATAAATATAATTTTGATAAAATTTCAATTCTATACTTATAATTATTAATGTAAATAATATCTAGAAATCTATAAAAAAATAGTAGTATATCAATTTGGAAACCACATAACATGTTATGATAAGTTTTAAATACTTTAATAACTTACAAATAAATATTTTTTCATTTCATCTTCATTTCTTTATGGGCATATCCAAAATAAGAACGAACTGACATTTATTTGCCTAATGTTATTCTGTCTTAAAACTTGTCTACATTTTTAGGCAGTTTTTTATTATAAGCTTTTAGGAAACTTCAACAAACATCATAAAAGCTGATAACCTTTTTTGTTTCACCCTCTCAATATCAATATCAATTGAATGGACTAACTTGTACTACTAATACAACACACCATGAAAAAATATTCAAATCTAAGATAGCCGCCATTACAATCAATATCAAATTAAAGGGCTAATTGTAGAACACAACATACCGTGATAACGTATTCAGCCAAGATAACCGGCATCACAGAACGGTGGATTACACATTTTTGTACAACCCACCTGATATTAGTATCAAATGAATAGTCTTAACTTGTAAATACAATATACTATAAAAAACTAAATTCAAGACATAAAATAAATCTGCCATTTTATGATAGTGGCTATCACAAAATGGCAGATTTATTTTTTATCAGCTATTCAAAGAGTCAGTAAGCCGATTAACAGTAAGCAGATCATCGCCCACTTAAGGATAATACGGAATACGGAACGGAAAGAGTGCAAGATCATATGGGGATAGTTATTTTTTTAAAGAAAAGAGGCAAACGGACGGACGGAGGCTCGCCTGATGGTAAGTGATCACCGCCGCCCATGGACAACCGCACTATCAGAAGACTTGAAGTTGCGTTGCCGGCGTTTTAAGAAAGAGCAGGTTCTTTTCTTGAAGTTCTCTAAGTCGTAATCGTAACCGTCTCTAAGTTGCAAGGCTCCGTACTAGATTCACACATAATATGGAACATGATATATGACAGTATGCGAAAATTAAACTTGTCTGAAGGAACCGAGAAGGAAGAGTATGATAATATACATAGCGCGTCATCTGCAAACGCTGTAAGTTTGCAGATGACGCTATGTATATTATCATACTCTTTGTAGTTTTCGTCAACGGCAAACCCTGGGGTATTGTGTCTTTCTTTTATTACTTGGGCATGTGACCGCAAATGAAGCTCGCGCTCGTGAAATTCAGTTTTAGGACCCTGTCATACGGCTTTCAGTGGTTTCTGCTGGTGTATGTTTTGGCATAGGAAAGTTTCGGACGGGTTTTGAAAATAATGTGTTTCCTGGCAAGGTCTTCTAAGCGCTTTTCTTTAAAACTTTTGCAGATTTATATACAAAGCTGCACCATTCCCGTTTCTGTTTCACGAGCTCTTCCCAGCCTATACAAAGTAAGCATGCACCGAGATGGCGTTTAAAGACATCCTTGTAACGTAAGTACTGGTATCCAGACCAGTGTACACCTGACGCTATGATCACCGTTGTTCCTAATACGTGGAGGAAGTGCATCAAATCTTTCAAGATAGTTTCATGATATGATAAATTTTACAAAGATGGCTGGTCTCACGTAGGTCTAATGTAAAATTGAGGCTATGCTCATTAAAAGTCGTAAAGCAGTTAAACCTGTTAACCTAACTGTTGGACCTCTTAAACTCGACCAACAAGCAAGTACTTTGATAGTTGAGGGGATATTAATCAATACCAAGACCTACTATTAAGCCCAGATATATTAATAATAATTGAATATAATAAAATGTATTCACTTTATTTTAGCTAGTTCAATACGTGCAATTGAAAGACTATTGTAATCACTTAACATCAATTTTTGACTGGAAAAATGGGAGTGTTTTGGACTTTATGAAGAAACTCGACTTATCTGAGTTTCGAAAATTCTGTGAAGTAGCTTTTGTAAGTATAAATATGAGTTTTCTTTTAAATTAAATATTTTTATATACTAACTTAATACTACTTTACCTACTCGTTTTCTTGTGTAAGCTTATATGTTAGTTATTTGTAAACCTATTCAATCAATATCACGATGACCAAAGTCAATTTCAAAATTTGAGCTCACATACTTTGTTGCTCGGGGAGGGGGCAAAATTGCGCTCATATACTTTGTTGTTCGGGAGGAGGGGTGCAAAATTGCGCTCACATACTTTGCTGCTCGGATAAAACTAAAGGCACCCCCATTAATAACATTCCGCATGTAATTTCTCGCCCACTTCCCACAAGGTCTCCACTCTAACTTAAATGCCATCCACTACTATATTGAAACGGCTAAGCCGGCTTTGATCTTTTTAACCGATACTCAGATATTTTCTCGGGGAACAAAGTACAACATTCATTTTTACCCCGGGTAAAACAAACCCTTGTTGCTCCGCAAGTCTGTTTCGAAAATACTTGAGTAAAAAGCGAAGTACTGGCTATGCGTATCACTACTACCGTGACTATGAGGAGTTAAAGTTTTTCAATGACTTGCCTGGATATATGTCACTATCGTCTTACCTGTTCCTGCCACAATATCGCCAGTGCTTGTCATTATAATGTTATGGTTAAGAGGGTGAAGTAGCTTATGCATGTGGTATTCTATAGATTCAGGCATTACTTTGCGGAAATCGATTGTTCAGACGAAAAAACTAGTTATTTTGTAAATTTCCGGTATTTTTTTTATTTTTTTTAATAAATATTCACGGGACAAATTACACTTTCTGATCTAACCCCAAAGTAAGCAAATTAGTTGCTTGTGTTATGGGTGTTAGACAACGATACTAATACATATAAATACTAGAATATAAACTTCTAATCTAATCTAGAAAATAAACACCCAAACCCGGAAATACAAACATATATTATGCTCATCGCATAAATACTTGTCCCCGTCAGGGATCGAACCCGAGGCCCGTCGATTGCGTAGTCAGGGCCGCTAACCACTCGACCAACGGGGCGGTCAAACTTACACTTACACTTAAAAGTTCGCGAAAATTTGCAAAATAAATAGTTTTTCTTCGTCTTATGCACGTGGTTTTGCCATCTCGCCACACGGGTAACAACGCACAAATAACATGTTTGGTTTCTATAGATGATGGATTATCTTTCCATCAAAAGAGCCATCTGCTTAGAAATATGAAGATGGCAAACAATAACTGTATTTAGAAATGGACAAGAAAAGTAAATACACTGGTATTTTACCAATCTAATCTAATTGCAATGTCCACCAAATGCAAGAAGACCCTGGTTCTGACTGAAATTACGATAAGGAAGAAAATTTCACCTTAATCGTGATTTACTTGAATCGGCTGCCGGATTTTTCTGTTTAATGCGTAATATTTTTAAACTAGGCGTGGGATTTGAGCTTGATGTCTCATTATTTAATTTAATCTAACTGCAATCAATGTTCACCAAATGACGGCAGACCTTAGCTCTGGCCCAGATCAACACCAGAATAAAAATGAGGAGGTAAACCTTTTTACATTTTCCTTGCTTGAGGAGGATGGCACTCAATTTTTGAATCTAGGTTTTTAATCCATGACATAGGAAACAAGTAGATCGCTCTTCTGATAGAAAGAGACAATCATCGTCTAAGGACACTTACGATATTAATGGTGCGTTGCTTTACTTCGCGGGGTCTTAAAGCCACATGAATCAGTTTACCGGCTACCATACCCTCCAAACCGGTAGATTTGAGCTTTACAGCTAAAATAGCAAATACGTGACCAAAAATGCTTTTTTCAAACCTTTTCCTTTTTTAATTTCAGGCAGGAGTTAGTATGAGGATAAAGGAATTACACATGGTTAACCCTTCCAAAACAGTAGAAACTTTTTTATCTGTTGTAAGGCCATTATTAGGGCCAAAATTAAGAGATCGGTTATACGTTCACAAATCAATGGATACAGTATTCGAGTATGTACCTAAAGATATATTTCCTCAAGAATACGGGGGGAAAGACAAATCGGTGTCACAAATACGAGGTATACTTCTAATTTGGTAAACTTTTTTTATACTTTTTGTCGAAATGAACTTAAGCAGTTGATCCAAATAACCGTTACTGCGAAACCGGACGTTTCGGGCGAGCAGAGTGCTCCGCCAGATATTAAATTAAGTGGACTAAGAGCCCGCCCTAAGGGAGTCTCCGGTGAGACCGAATTTCAGCTTAGGATAGTATCTTAATGATTAGTGGGAGTATAAGTGGCATCAGGATTTCGACCCGTTAATGGCTCTTAACCGGAGTCTCGAGTATTGGCGGGCTGAAACAGTGGACTGAGTCACCGCCGGCGGCGATTTTGGCGTGTGTGTGTAAATTGTGAAGTGTAGATTATGATGGAATCACCAGGATCGGATAGAACGTGACGTAGCCTTTAAAGTATGTCGTCTGTGACCTCGACCGGGACCTAATCAGCCGCGGCTATCTCCAGAGGATTTGGGTGTCCCATCGCTTTTTCAAAGTGGCGTTCTGACGTCTCTTTGAAGTGTTTTTGTAGTGTTATACTATATGCTATAGTAATTTTAGATCTTTATGAAGATCTATATTATGAAAGTACCATGAGCTGCCGGTAGACATGCGCATAAATTTGTTTTGTATTACTTGTAATCGGTGTATGAGTTACAGGCGAAAATGGGCAAACACTATACTAGAGTATGACAACAGTGGCGTAATTACAGTTTTATAAAGTGTTTCTTTATAAAAGTGACATTTTACTTTTTGCTTCTGCAAGTATCAGCCGACGGACAAAAATAATGCCACTAACCCTCTTATCGCAAATCACGATCCCGCCCTAAGCCAAGGATCAGTCTCAGAGGAGACAACCAGCGGAAGGCATACAGCCCCAAACCTTAAAACTCTGGCTGAGCACTCTGCTTGCCCCCACGACCGGTGAAGCTAGCAGTAATTCAGACATTCCGAAAAAAAAGTCGAATGCTTTGGCTATATCGAAGAATAAAGCTCCAGTGCCCTGCGACTTAAACCTGTTTATATGTATTATGTAACACGTATTCCGTGAGGCGATATACTTATTCTGGGCATGAGTAGGCAACACGAAATTTGAATTGTTCGTCATTCTTGATGCCTTTTACTTGTGTGGCTGTTTTTAAACGAGCGAGTATAATTCGTTCGTAAATTTTTCCAAATGTCTTTATTAGGCTTATCGGTCGGTAACTGGATGGTTACTGCTCTTGCCGGGCATTTGGATTCCGATGACGGTGACTTTTTTTGTTGGTCAGGAAATACGCAAGCTACTAGTAATGCATTGAAAATGCATATGAGCAAACCGTAACCGTACGTGTAACCGTAACGTGTAACCGGGAAATAGTTTAATTATTTCATTTAAATTACCGACGGGCCCCAGTGCCTGTTTGGCGTGTAATTTTTTAACTATGGGTTTTGCCTCGTTGTGATCTATGGAAATGATGAGATCGCCCTCTGGTTGAAGGAAGGATCTACGTTCTACTTAGCTTTCCACCAGATGGACGTGGCTACATTTTTATATACGACTAGCTGACCCGGCAAACGTTATTCTGCCCTTTTAACTACTCTTATTTTTTTATATTTTCTCACATTTCAAACCTTCCCTGGACTTCAACAATTAATTCAAAACCAAAATTAGCCAAATCGATTCAGCCGTTCTCGAGTTTTAGCGTAACTAATGAACAGCAATTGATTTATAAATATATATATATATATATATATATATATATATATATATATATATATATATATATATATATATATATATATATATATATATATATATATATATATATATATATATATATATATATATAGATAAGATAGCAAACAAGCAGATGACTCTCCTGATGGAAAGAGACAACCATCGTTTATAGACACCAAAGATGTTAATAGTGCGTTGCTATCCTGGTGGCGAAGTCTTAATGCCACATGCATAAGATTAGCCTGAAAATCGGAACACAATTATAGTGCAGCCAGTGACAGACAGGCAAGAATAGGTAAGTTAATGGTACCAGATCCATGTAAAACTATATATATATATATATATATATATATATATATATATATATATATATATATATACTGTCACTATAATCTTCAATAACGTTAAAAAGAGTCAGCTGAAAAAATTCAAAGCGTTTCACTGATCTGTAAGACGGTCCAGATCTTAGACAAGACAGCAATGTGCCTTGTTAATCAATTTATTGGTTTACGTTGTACGCTAAGTTGCTATTGAGGAATAGGTAAGGCGCTTGCGTTAAACCCAAGCAAGACGTTGTAAGGGTGTAGACTGCATTTCAACTGCAATCCGACTGCTGAATTGCAGTTCAGATGCAGTTTGAATGCAGTTGACATGACTGCAATAGAACTGCAAACCAAATGCGTAGTCCCATTGCAGCTCAATTGCAGTCGTGTGCACTACACACTGACTACAGTTGAACTGCACGCTTGGTTTGCAGTTCAATTGTAGTCGTGTCAACTGCATTCAGACTGCACCCCCCCCCCCTCCCCCCGCGCATGCAGGTCGATTGCAGTCGGTGTGCAGTTCACACGACTGCACGCCGACTACAATTGAACTGCAATCGGACTGCGAATTTGGTTTGCAGTTCTATTGCAGTCGTGTCAACTGCATCTGAACTGCCATTTAGCAGTCGGATTGCAGTTGAAATGCAGTCCGTCTGTCTACACCCTAAAACTCTCCCACCTAGTTACTAACCATGACATAAGTGACTCATAATAATTGTCCTTCTCGCATTTTTCACGAGATGCCTAGCAGTGAGGCAGTTATTCCCTATAAGAGACCTGGATCAACACAAAATAAAATTCAAATATGAGGCAATTTCGATTCTCTAAACTGAACTAAGTATTAATTAGAGTGGTACTATTTTAGATGACTTATATAATGAAATCTATTCACCGGAATTCACTGAGTGTAGGAGGGATATGAACAAAGCACGCACCAATGAAGTTCTTAGACAAAAGGATAAATTCAATGAAGAATACATGGGCATGGCTGGTACATTCAGGACATTAACTGTCGATTGAAATCATGAATAAAGTTATTAATATGGGAATTGGTTTTTTTTTTCTAATATTAATTTATCCTGAAAATTAGGAAGGACAAATAATGAACACCACTGCCTTAGGAAAAAGTGCTGTTTGAGGTGGTGAAATGGAAAGATAAAGCAGATGAGTTGCCTATTTTTTCCCTTTACTCACCTTTTCTCTCCCTTCCCCACGTAACCCACTTTCCTCCCTTTGCCCTTCTTCCCCATTTCTCCCTTCTCCTTTCTTCCCAACTCTGACCCTTTCTTCCACAACTTCCTCATGTTCACCTCATCCCACTTCCCCCTACTCGATCTTCTTTCAATTTCTCCATTTTACTCTTATCCTTCCTTCTCCATTCTCCTTACACCCATTCACCCCTTGCTTTCTCTTTTCAACTTTCCTTCACCCCCTTACTATCTCTCCCCATTTCTTTTTTCCTATGACTTTCCTCTCTTCGCCCTTTAACATTCAATTTCCAACTTTTTCTCTTTCTCTCCTCTACCCACTTTACCGCCTTCTCCGCTTACGCTCCTTTTGCTCTGATAAGTGAACCCTGTGAAAATCAACCGTTTACGTGGCAGAGGGGGGAGGGCACTTGGCCCTAGCAAACATTAGCACTTTAAAGCTTAATATTTCAGAAACAAATCCTTTAATCAAGAAATTGTTTTCGCAAACCGACAAAAAATTTTAAAAACCTATTTAATGATATTCTACACCATGGGGTATACGAAAAAATATTTAGGGTTCTCTTTATAAATTCCAATACTTAATTTTGTTTATATATTAGCCTAAATATTTACCTCCACGATTTAAATGTTCCTATTCCTTTAATAAAGAATGTGAGATCCCCGTTGACCTATGACGTTTAGTTAATATTTAACAAATAAGTCCTATTTAATAAATTATTTCCTAAAATTAGTAAGGTTTTGATCTCCTGTCATTCCTACTGTAACATAATAATGATATTAATTTTTCGCCTATTTGCTGATGCCTTAACCTTATTTTTATTAATAAAACTCTATAAATTTCTTAGGTTGCCGACTTCGTACGTTGTTATTTATTCGATTCACTTCCTATGCACCCCCTATCAATGATTCTAGTCAAGTTCACCTAATAAAAAATTAACAACCCCACTTTACATGTAGAAGAGCTAACCTAAAAAAATATTTTTCAAGATTTTATGTTACTGCTTTGTTACCGTGATTTATATGTATATTCATGCCAAATTACAGCTTTCTGGCTGTACTAAGCATCTCTGAGCAAGACTGCGGATGGACGCATGAACAGACGGACGGACATAGCGAAACTATAAGGGGTTCCTAGTTTACTTCGGAACTATAAAAAATCATACCAAAAAATTTTACCCACTACGTATAACGTATTCACATAAAACATACACGGCTGTGTCCATGACACAGCCACAGCCCGTTATTTTTGTTTATTTGGGAGAGTATACTTCCATTTTGGTCAATATAAATTGGGAAGACCTGATCCAGGGTTCCAGACATACAGAATGTTAGTATATGTTGTAAATTTAAACATAAAAATATTTTTTTTTATTTTCGCTGCATTATGACGATTATTATTTTAATCTTCATTGTTTCAAAGGTTAAAAGTATAACGAATGAGTATTTTTGCAGCTCAAACTAACATTATGTAGTGAAATCCAGAGAACATCAAAATTAAGCGATTTCATTTTCAACAGATTTCTTAAAATTAAGTAATTTGTTGGGTCAAGTTTTTTGACAATATGATTAAAAATTCCCAAAATTAACAATTACGATTGCACAATATTTTCTCGATAGATAAAAATCAAACTTATAATAAGTTATAATATTTAGAATTTTAGTTTGTTACTTCAAAATCTTTGCGAATTATGATACGTTATTTTTATAAAAGAGAGAAAATGGTCTCATTTAAATATATTATAAAAGCAGAATTTTTCATTAAAAATAAAATTATGGTTGGGCTTCTTCATCTCACAATTATATATTGTAAGTAATGGCATTACTGTCATTTACGCATGTTTCATCCGTCTTCAGGCGGCGTAGATGACAGTCCTCTTTCGATTATTTAAAATCGGATATGAAAGTAAAGTAACATTTTTCTCGGAGCAATGAAAATGGACGGATTTGCCTGGATATATTCTATTCATGGAATAAAATACAGTGATCATAGATAAAATGCAGCCACATAATGTAGATTCCAATATTTACTTGTTAAATTATAGTTTTAAATATATTAAAATTATGCCCGTGTTAGTCCGTGCTTCTTTAAATAATAGACCAAATGCCGATTGGCTATACGTGTCATTACCATCATAAATACCAGGTAGTAGAGTTCTGCATCGTCCCGCTCGGCTTTTTGGTTCCACCACCTTAACTATTCCTGCCGCAACAGCGTCAATGCTTGTCATTATCATATTCTGGTTTGAAGAATAAAGTAGCTTTAAGACTTTTGCATGTGGCATGCCACCCCACTCTACGGATAGCAACGCACCATTTTGTTTTTATATCCTTAGATAGCAAACGCATACCTACTTGTTAGCTATCTAATCACATATAAAAGCATTCACAAAGCCTATTTTCTTAGATTTATTTTAAATCTGTAGATATAAATTTAAAATAAAACCAAGAAAACAGGCCTTTTAAAGCGAATTTTAAGATAAACACCGGAATTTTTAATATAAGTTATTCTAAGTGTCTAAAAAGGAGAGCCAATAGATGTTTTTAATAAACTCATGAGATGGGTTGAAAAAAACAGGGTATGTTCTAAATTCTGCAAAAACTGTAGGAAACAAAAAATATTCTGTATAAAAATTTTTTTGCAAACTTTAGAATTGGGGTGACTAAAACTAGAGGATTATGGCTTCTTAAAGACATAACTAGCTGAAAAATGTAATTTTTTGTAATATTTTTTTTATAGAAAAGGGACAAAGAGACATAGAGACTCACCTGATGGTAAGTAAGTGATCAACGCCGCCCAAAAACAACTATCAGAAGATTTGCAGTTGTGTTGCTGGCCTTTTAAGAAAGAGTAGGCGCTTTTCTTGTAGGTTCCTAAGTCGTATCGTAATATAAACTTTCATTAAAGATACATATTTTTATAACAACTTTGTAACAATTGGAGCTTTATATTTTTGTTTTAAGCCATTTTACTCAATGCAAAAATGCCTAATACCTACGTAACCTCTCACACAAAATCATATTCTGTATTTTAATCGGATCGGTTTAGTTTTCATGCTCCTATTGTCAGTTGTGCTAGTATGGGTAAAATTCAATTTTCATTTTATTTTACTTTTTTTTATCTCCTTGTTTATTTTTAATGAAATGTATGTATCGTGTTTTTTGTGTTAAGTAACACCTATATAATGTCAAGAAAATGTAAAAATAATTTTTGATAAGTTCATAATCTATATATATATAAAAATCAATCCCTATTTTCCTTGGTCACGACATCACGCCTGAATGGCTGGACTAATTTCGGTATTTTTTTTTGTTGTGTTTGTAATTGGAAGAAGAAGGTTGTTATAAAATAAAATATTAAGAAAATTGCGCGGAAAATTAGAAAATTTAAGAATATTTAACCACCATATAAAGTTTAATGCCATTTTGGCTGCGTGGAAGGACAATCCCGTAGTCTTATATAAATTACGTGTCACGTTGTTTGTCCGCTATGGATTCCTAATATGTAAGACAAAACAACGTTTGCCGGGTCAGCTAGTATATTATATTTATGATGAAATTAGCTCTGACTTCAGAGTAACTTATAGCTGTCCCATTTATCACCCGCCGTCCACCCAGGCAAAATAAGATCGCAATACTTCTTATAAGTTATTGACACCAAGTATATTATACTTGGTGTCAATAACTTGTAACTAAGCGGCAAAAATAGATGTGCCACAAAAATTATTGTCCTTTGAGCGATAAGATTTACAAGAGGTTTTTTGCATTGTTTTCTTGTTGGCTGCATTGTCTGCCAAAAGCAAGACGATTCATAAAAAAGTAAGTAAAATAGATCTTTGCAGTCTTGTCCGAATTATAATACTACTTACCAATTCCTGTAGCAATGGTGTCGATACTTGTCATTATCGTGTTGTGATTTGAAGGAAACTGGTAAAGCTTTATACCGATAAACCTATACACTTAGCCTCATAGGCAGCAAAGCGCCAGAATATACATATGCAGCCTCTATAGAAAATATTTGTCTCTTTCTATTTGGAGAATTATCTTGCAGTTATTAAGGAAAACCAAAGTATTTCTGTCTCTATTTTATTTATTTCTTTCAATTATCCTTCTATTCTTTTGTGCAATTAGGTAATGTATTACCTACTAATATATACCTACCTACTAATATATAGTACTAATAGCAATGGAATCTATGTAACCTTGTTCACCAAACTATCCAAGTATCAGAATAAATCCAAATAATATTTTAAATATATTAGGCTATAACTTAATTAGGTAATAATAAAATCCAAATCCTAAACAAGCTAATCAACGCTCAGAGCCCTGAATGTGCCCGGCATACCCAAATAATCTTCGTTGATTTTATCATTTTGTCTTAATGCTTCATTAGTGCAAGCTTTATTCATTTCTCTTCTATATTCAGTGAATTCCGTGGAGAATAATTCATTGTATAATTCCTCTGAAACACAACGATGAGTGTGAGGTTAATGTTGTGCAATAAAACTAAATTTTAAAATTTTGACTTAATATTCAAAATATATTTAGATCTCAGTAACGATGTGGTATTTTCTATTACAGAAATAAGTTAATAGGTACTTTAAAATAATTGTAGATCTATTAATAAATTTTGTTTGATGTTGAAAAAATCTTTAGTTCAGGGGAAAATACTTAATTTTGGCACTAAACTTGAGCATTTTTAAATATGTTAACATTTTTATGTATAGAATTAATAAACATTTGTACACATTGAGAACACGTGATTGCAAATGAAAACTAATTAATATTTAATCGTCAATAATAAAAACATCGTTAATAGTAAAAAAAATTAAGATAAGACCAGCTTATAATAAATTTTTGCAGTGCGAATTAAAAGTCGAAGCTTTAAAAATTACAAAGTTCTTAATTTGCTTTCTTATTTGTAAGTAATCTTCACCAAATATTGTTGCATTATGAACTGAATTATGAAGCAAAGTATAACATAAAGAGTATTTTGAACATGCGTGTTAATATTAATGAAATTTTCCCTCAGGCTGGACAAAATCAGAAACTAGTACCATAAACCACTGCGTTTTCTTTATATTTTTATAGAACCTCCAGGCATAGTACGAGCAAGTGGGCCTCTAGATGTAAAGCATGTACCACTCCTTTATATTATATAGATGGATATTTTCAACAAAAAATATTAGTTGACCATCCGATGCTGGCTTCTAAGAATTTGGCTGACCTTCTTTTTAAAAATCTCAATATCAAATCTACTCAGGAAAACCATGTGAGGTAAACTGTTCCAGAGTTTGACTGTTCGTATAAAAAAGGTATGAACAAATTAAATCCGTAGAAATAGATGACCAATCTGCAATATGGTGCGGATGGGATCTCTCACTAGTGCGCGTCGTGTTGATCTATGTGTGAATTTGTCAGTCAATCTTCTTCCGTGAAGATCCACCAGCAATTTATTTTTTCCGAAAAATTGGCTCCAAATATAGACGATTTTACATCGGCGATTACGAATGTCCAAGAGAAGGTACGTCATAAGCCGAGATCCAAGGTTATTGCTTTGCCTCCGTATGTGTTAATCTTTGACCCATTGGCTGCATACAATTTATAACCCGTTGGCGCGCAGCGTCGATAGTTCCTCTTGCTCAAAACTGATTTATTTGCCCCCGTGTCGATTACGAACCTTACACTACTTTTGCAGTCGGTTACGGTAACGCGAGCGTTGGAAATTATAACGCAGATTAGCGCCTTTGGCTGCGCTAATTGTAGTTTCCCGCTTTCTTCCAGGAACAGGGTTGGACGCACTTCAATGCCTGACCTTTAAATTTGTTGTGATAATGACCTAATTTATTATTAGAATAACCTTGGTGATGTAGAATTCTATGCGAACCAGACCTAGATTGTTTAGGCCAGTAGTTAGCATGAAATTTGCTGCGTTGCTTGTTGTTTCGAGGAAGCGCGTTAATTTCTATTTGCATTTTAGCTAGTTGCGCAGATATTTCAGTCATTGTGCTACATTCTGTGTTTTGTTTTGAAATGGTCGCGATCTCGTTTAGCCTGTTGTTGTTGTAAATTTTATGAGCAATTTTACCTAGATTTTCCAGAGGCAGGGTGGGATCCGCGACCGCCAATACTGAGGTTAATGAAGGAGGAAGCTGCCGGGTTCAAAGTAGACGAATGACGTCATCGCTGAATTTTCCCTGGCTGTGTCTCCTTACTCCTCTCAAGAGTTGTGAAGATTTAAGATCTCCTAGGTCAAGTCCGGAGAAGAGTTTTTGAAACCGCTGTTCCTGCGACTCCTCGTAACAATCAATGCGACGTTCCTTGATTGTGTTGTATTTATTAGTTTTTTGGTGGATTTGTAATAATATCGCTTACTTGTAATATTACGTTCTTGCCTAGCTTGGCCACGATGATGTTGTAGTTCACCACGTTGCTGTTTTTCTAAAGGAGGATGGGGCTTCTACCGGAGCGAACCATACGCGTGGATAATCTCTTCAAAAATCTGATATTCTTGTCTTCGTGGATACCACTGCGATTTCTATGGGTGTTGCCGAACTTGCTGTTGCTGAAAAGGTTCTGCATGAAGTTAGCACTGGGATGTTCATATTCATTTTTGCGTATTCACAGGTCGGTGGTCACCAATATTACGTCAACTAAATGACAGTCACACATCGGTTGATAAATGTGTTTTATTAACTGTAATTTACTCTGATTTACATTAAACTTATATACTATTAGCTCACGTATATGCTGCGTGATAAAATGTAATAACAATGGTGCGATATCTGTGCGCGAGCGTGTCATATTTAATTACTATTTATTTCAGGCAACGTGGCCCATATTATAAATACCTTATAGACTAACATACATATTAATATAATGCACTTAAAACTACACTTTGTCACGTATTGAGGGTGACGAGACGCGCGCTTCATTCCGGAGTCTCCCTCGGAACCTCCGGTAGACCACACTAGCCGGCCAGAATTCCTCTACCTCAAAAGTCGACAGGAGATGCGTCGGTACTCACACCACAAAGGAACTAAAGTTAACCATGTGGCGAGACTGTAGACGCTCGGCCCTCAAGTGGAGTGACGTCTTCTTACTGATGTAGCCCACGACGTCCTCGACATCTATGGACTAGTGCAGGCGAGATATGTACAAGGGCGTTGCGCGGACCTCACTCCGCAGACGCAAATCGAGTACATATGGCGCGGTGCCGCGGTGGTTGCGGGCGGGGGCTTCTTCTTCCTTCTTCTCTCCACCAGTGTGAAACCCTCCTCATCGCACTCCCTGCTCTCATCCTTGCCAGGTCGAGAGGACTCCACCTTGTTCTTTGTGGCCTTGCAGCTCTCCTTAGTCTTGCGACTCTTCATAGCCTTGCGGCTGTCATTGTCCCCATTTGTATTTACCCGCGGGGGAGGTGTGGGACGACCAGCAACAGTCGCAAAATTTTGCTGGGTAGTCTGTGGACTCGGCGTTGATGCAACCGGGAGGGGAAGACGGGCGGGGGTGGCAGTAACGGTGCTCGTTGTCCCGTCGGATATTGCTGACGGGCTAAACGTGACCGCTTGCGCGCCTTGGCGACGGGTGACGTATGCGGCATCAGGTGACCTACATATTGAATTACCACTTTTTAAATAAGATAATTCAATATATTGATGGTAGACTCTGACGCCTGCAGTCTACCCTTAACTTCCTTAAGGAACCTGATGTCCTTCAGTAGGCAGACGACGTCGACGTGGTCCAGCCTCACGGGCGGCAGCTTGTGTAGCTCTTTCGCCACAAAAGCCGGCACCTCATCCGGATCCGTTTGCTTTAGCAGGGAGATGATGTCCTGCACGCTACTTTCTGTACGATTACTTTTTTGCGATGGCATGTTCGCGTTCTGGCCGAACATCTCATACAGCAGCAGCTTGCCCTCGCAAATCTCCTCACTGGCAAAGGAAGACTTGCAGATCTGCATGATGCTGACCTCGTCCACGGTGTTGATGGCATGCTGATAAACGCCAGCAACTCTTTGGCCACGAGCGCCGTGGTTGTGGAGCGAGTGGAGCGAGTGGAGCGAGCAGCGGCAATGTGCCGCACGACTTACGAAAATATTAATTAATTAATATTTGCTGCGTATGTAACGCGGGACATGACCGGACGACTAGCTTGACACATTACACTGCAATATAGCAATGCCTAGTATCTGTACGCCTCGATGATAATAAGAAAACGAGGATGGCGGAATTAAGTCGTGCAATTCCGCAGCGCACTCTCCAAAGTGTATTCGATAAAAGACCGATAGACTAGCCGCTCTACGGCGATAAGCGAGGCTCTGGAGTTTTTTGCCTGCCAGATCATCGTCGTTTATTAGCCTCTTGGCACGCCTCTCTATCGCCTCAAGCGTCTCCAGCTGGTATTTGGCGGATCCATTCAAGAGATAAGTAGTATATATTTAAATTTATTAAGATCTATGTTCTTATATGACATATTTTCTGAGGTTTTCCCGTTTACTTACTTTATGTTTCCCTAAAGGTTGACTGGAGGAGAACGTCAATAGGTATTAAGTCCGCCTTTTGTACAAACTTATTAAAGGTGTACAATAAAGTTAAATAAATAAATAAATATAACTAGACTTGACATATCATATAGTACAATTTAATACCCCCAGTTTTTTTGAAGCTAATATAGATCTACCTTCCAAGTGATTACGGAACTGCACGTCGCTTGCTACTTGGACGCTTAAATTGTTGATGTTGACAGGATGATAAGAGGGGTTTTCTGGAATTGATGAGCCTTATTAAAGGGTATTTTTTGGTTGATAACGCAAAGGTTTGAATCTTTTGGGGGTCAATTGAAATGAAATGTTGCAAGCCCCGCTCTAAGACTACCGTCGAAGATAAACAAAAAATTTCTACAAAATAATTCATTGTTATAATATACACCTCGTTTGGTCATCGGTTGGTGTGAAGGGTAGGTCACAAAAAACCTTGACGGCTGAAGTCTGTCGTGGTGACAGCGTCACGGAAGCACTTCGGCTTGTGAATCTCTCGGCGGCGGTTGAGTACACGACTTATTTATAACGATTAAATTAAAAACGGTCGGTTAAGCTATTGAAAGACATTTTATACACTTATGTGAGATGTTCAACTCCTGGTAGTGCACATATTGTTGGTGCTATTAAGGAATCGAAGACATTGGCACGAGAACTACACAGCGTGGCTCCAAGGTGTGTGACTCCAAGTGACCATGTTCTTCCGCATTGGCCGTGATATACACCGAACACCAGGATCAGCCATTCCAGCTTAGCTTTAGGCCACTACATTGATAATCCCCCTATGATATCATAGTCTGAGTAGCTGAATTTGCTATTCCAGTGTCTTTCCCAACGTAGTCATAGATTTTTTGAATGTATTATACGCATTTTGTGGCAGCACAACGTTTAGTAAACAGAATATAAAGAATGTACTGAAATTTTAAAATCAAAAAAATATCCTGTGTTTAAACAATTGATTTCCTAAGTTATTTTTTGTGTACGGTCTCAAAAAATATTTCTAAGGCGTATCAATTAAATAAATACTGTTTCCGGTACTCTGTAATTTGCACTAACAGATTGATATTTTTTCATTTATTTATGTCATGATAACAAACAAATAGACACAAATAAAAATATCCATATATTTCAGAAAAACATAAACATGGTAAAAATCAAACAATATTCTGATCTAAAAATTTAAATTATATTAGGTGAGGATTTTATACATTTTTGCCCTCACTTATTCAAGATTACGAATGAAATTACAATTATATTAAAAGTTCAAGGCTATCACTTACCACGTAATTGCGACATTGGTTTATCATCTCCACCATAATCTTTGGGAAATATATGTCTGGGAACATAATCATATACCGTTTCCATTGTGTTATGGATATGTATTCTTCCACCTATTTTCGTGCTTAATATGGATTTGAGAATATTTATAAAAACATCAATTGTTTTGTATTCTGTCACAAAATGCATCGCATTGATTCTCAAGCTGAATGCTTCCTGCAACCAAATCAGAATAATAAAATATCTGCACGTAAACTAACATGTAAACTATGTAAACCATATGTAAGAGTTACACAGGCTGTACACATCATCACTATCGATAAGATCACTTGAAAATACTAATCCTGCTCTATAACAATTCAGAATTTATGCGCGTACAAACATTTCGGCGATTCATTTTTGTTTATACAGATCTGGATCCCCTCTTATAACCTTTTTTTTTGTATCAATAAGGAAGCGCTTGACCACGATTTCACCTAATGGTAAGCTAAGATGCGGCCTAAGATGGAACGCGCTTCCCTAGAAGGTACCTGTTCACTCTTCTCTTGAAGATCCCCAGGTTGCACTCGCTGGGGAATACAGACTCAGGAAGTTCGGATCAAGAATGTCGAGTCAAACCGCTTTGTCCGGGTACGTGGAACGTCTACCATATGGCAATGCCTAGTATCTGTGCGTCTCGACGATCGATAGACTGCAGCGCACTCTCCAAAGTGTATCCGATAAAAGTCCGTTAGACTAGCGATGATGAGCTAGGCTCTGGAGTTTTTTCCTACCAGATCTTCGTCATTTATGAGCCTCTTGGTACGCCTTTCTATCGCCTCAAGCGTCTGCAGCTCTCAGCACTCCTGCAAAACAGATTCACGCCAAGAGCAGGAATGCTACCGGGTTTGTATCCCGGCATTATCCTGTATCTTTTATCATATTTATCATGGGGAGTGTTCCGATGAGTTGTTTGAATTAATTCTTGCCGCCGAATTCCATCACCGGACATCGCGTCAAAATTTAAAGTTTCACCCTCACCATCTCGATGTCTGGGAATCCACAACTGTGCGTTTCTCTCGAAAATGTTTGCCTCGCACTACTCTGTTGTGTAATCAATTACCAGCGGTGGTGGCTCCGAACGGATACGACTCGAGGACCTTCAAGAAAAAAGTTTGCTCAATCTGAACCCGCCATTGGTGACGTATATGTCTGAGAGACCAGGTGATTCGAAAGATTCGAACAAATTTTTCAGCCGCCGTCGATTCGAGTTGCGATTTCGAGTAACTGTCTCATTTTAAGTCCCACACCGTTAGTACCACTCATGAATTTGCCACGGATGCACGTTCACGAGTATCAGCACCAACCCGGTCCGTAATATTATAGAAGAGTCCTATGACAATAATACAACTTAAATCAAATAAATCCATTAAATCAAACACAAAACGGCAAATGGCAATAGAGTCGAAGTGTTTAGGACTTTATACATTTTATTACACATTATGCTGCGTCGTAGCACGATGTGTCGTTGCTTCGTGTTTATGTGTTTAAGAACCCTGGCTACATTTTGTTTACACTACCTTCAGCTCCAAAAGCAATCTTCAAAACAGCAATAAATAATACTCACAAATGATAATTGAACGGCTTTCCGAAATAGGGATAAATCAAGTGCTTTTATAAATTCGAAGACATTTCCCTCTTGCCAGTGCACGATTAAGGTTACATGACTGCAATAATCTTTCATCTGAATATATTGGTAAATCTGAAACAAAACGCAATTAAAAATCCTCAGTGTTGATCCGGGTCTTTACAATAATAATAAGCTATATATATCAGGCTGTATGTAAAAGAGGAACTAAGTCCAAATACCATCATAGATCAGCTGTTTATTTTCAAGCATTTATAGATGTATTATTTGTTTATTACAATTGTATACTGTAGGAGTTAAGAATAAGCAGCGATTCGGCTTTAGAAAATAAATTTAATTCACCGAAAAATGATATGAGACTGTAGTGCGAATTCAAAATTTAAATTTCAACTGGACTGATTGTACTGGCCGACGGGCTATTTTATAGCAAATCATATGATAATATTTACAAAAGATTAATTTCGAAAGTAAGTTGGTTTTGTAAAAGTGTATTTACAGGTTTACATTCGTACATATTGAATTTTGTCACTACAGTTTTATTATATACACTTTGATCCAATGTTATTTGATCGTAACACCTAGTTATTTTAATTATATAACAACTAGCTGTGCCCGCGACTTCGTTTGCGTGAAAAAAATTCTAAAATAAAAACCCGCATAGTTCCCGTTCCCGTGGGATTTCCGGGATAAGAACTACCCTATGTCCTTTCTTGGGTCTCAAACTATATTTGTACCAAATTTTATCCAAATCGGTTCAGCGGTTTAGCCGTTAAAGCGTAACAGACAGACAGACAGACAGAGTTACTTTCGCATTTATAATATTAGTATGGATTTAATGCCTTTCAATCAGTCATTTTAAGTTTGCTAGTTAAGTATCTTTTGAAATCGTCCATTGAATTTATGTCAGCACATATTACTAAATCATCAACATATAAAAGTAAATGAAAAATTTTTATAAACATCACCGTGTATTCGATTTCCAACGAAAACTTAATGTTTTCAAGTTTTTTCAAGAGGTATATCGTAATAATGTGAGCAGATTATTCGAAGGATATTACAGTTTTTGCAAGATTAAATCTTGATTTAGTGCATGCACTACAGCGCGAGAATATATTTTTTATTAACGGTTTTTTAAAACGAAAACAATCCCTGCATAGCATTTACGAATATAGGCGTCAGAGCGATCTTTCAGGACGAATACAACAATTGTAATTACAATTTTTAAATATTATAATTAATATATTATAATAAATAATATAATTGCCAAAATATTTTATTTTATGCATTTTTCCAATAGAATATTTATCATTATATATATATATATATATATATATATATATATATATATATATATATATATATATATATATATATATATATATATATATATATATATATATATATATATATATATATATATATATATATATATATATATATATATATATATATATATATATATATATATATATATATATATATATATATATATATATATATATATATATATATATATATATATATATATATATTTCACCATTAAGTATTTCAATAGAAACCTAAAATATTTGTTATATGTGAAATAAGGTAATGTTTAATATTATGATTTTTTTTCAGTTTTTCAGTCTGTTATGTGAACTCATTTGTTTAGAAGAATTAATTTAAAAACATTATAAATCCTCGCGCGCAATCGTTCACCGATCAAATTTTAAACCTGCGGTAAATCAGATAATCAAAACTTAATCTTGCAAAAACTGTAACATGTTTCGAATAATTTGCTCACATTATTACAATATTGCTCTGGAAAAACTTGAAAACATGAAATGTTCGTTGCGATCGAATACGCGCCCTTAAGGTCTCCCGTAAAATAAACGTGAATTGTGCCGTTTTTTATAAATAATGGTACGGAACCTATTGTGCGCGAGACTGACTTGCACTTGGCCGGTTTTATTGCTTTCCTATGACACAAAAAAAAATTAAAAAAGTAAAAGCTGAAAAAATCTACTTCCTTAAATTGGTTAATACGTACTTTTCCTTCGTTAAGTTTGAAAATGTTACCCTGCGCGCGTTGAAATTTGGTCGTACCAACTCAGAAATCTTCGTGGGCTCATACACAACAACATTGCCAAAGATCATCACATGATCAAATGCATAGTTTACGATTTTAGAAAGGACATACAGAAAAACATTCATTTTATATATAAATATTATAATATATTGAAAAAACCATACAAGTGTTAACTTACTAAAATCAAATAATGACAATAGCTGCTTATAGTTTGCGTGTTAAAATTCCTTCCATTAAACTGTACGAAATGTACTCTGCCATGATCAGATGTCATTTGGCTTAATAGTGCATCAGAACTAAAAGAAATAGAAATATATATTAAAATTAAGTTATATTTAGAAGGACATTGAATACAATCAATAAAGAGAAAAATATTACTCAAGTTAACTTACGAGACAGTTAAAGTGTTTTTTACACAAATTAACTTACTGGACAGTTAAAAAAATATTATGACCGCCCCGTTGGTAAAGTGGTTAGCGACCCTGACGACGCAATCGACGGGGCTCGGATTCGGTTCCCGACGGGGACAAGCATTTGTGTGACGAACATAAATATTTGTATTTCTGAGTTTGGGTGGCTATTAAATATATTCCAGTATTTACATATGTATTTCTATGTATTAGTATCGTTGACTAAAACCCATAACACAAGCAAATAATTTGCTTACTTCAGGTTTAGATCAGTAAGTGTAATTTGTCCCGTGGATAGTTATTTATTAGTTATACTTGCTTTAGGAAGAAGGAAAATCAAGACAAATTAACACGTAGATAAACAAAAATAGAATAATAGACATTGAGCTGTTACAAAGATTTTATATTATTTCATAGGATAGCAAGTAAGTAGATGTTTCTTCTGAGGAAAGAGTCAACCATCGCCTATAGACACCAAAGATGTTAATGGTGCGTTGATATCTTGTGGCGAAGTTTAGTGTCACATGCATAAGTTTATCGGCTACCTTACCCTCCAAACCGGAACACGACAGCGACAAGCACTGACGCTATTGAGGCAAGAATAGGTAAGGCGATGGTAACAAAACCAGTCGAGACAATGCAGAACTCTACCAACTAGTAGCCACGGCCCGCGATAGTACTGACTCGCATAGTCAACCGGTCGTCTTTTACGGCCTACCTGTCAGAATGGCCTTTTCTTCAAACGAACGAAATGAACAAACACTACAGGGTAATTTTTTGTAGAAAGACAAAAGCTAGAATGACTTTTCGCTCAACCCAAAAAATGAGTTTACCCGATTAGGCTAATCAGAGAACAACGTAATAGTCAAATGCAGATGATAAAAAAGCCTTTCAGTTGCTTTCAAACTTCAAGTGAAAAGCATTAACGTCTGAAAATTATGCTAGCTCTTTGAGAGTGAATTTATTTTACTGATACTCCGATTTAAGATTTGTATTCTGAAATCACTTTTTTAAGGCAGTAACACCACTTACTTAAGAATAAATGAATTATATAAAATTTTCTTACTAAGTTCCAAAAAATAGTTCCTTGTCAATAATTTCCATAGAAAAGCATTCAGGAATGAATGTCCTCATAGTGCACAGTTTATCTAACTTCGTTTTACACTTTTCTACTGAGCCTTTGTTGTAAATTAAAAGTCTTTCTAAATAGTTTCGGTCTGAAAATAATGTTTAGGTATATTTAAAGTGTTCCATAATTACAGCGTTATTTGTATTTTAATCAACAACAACTTTCAAACAGTTGATGAGGCTATTTAATATTCCTGTGCTTGTTCTAATTTAATGTGCCAGGCCATATTTTAAGAACCTTAAAAGACTTACTGCTCCACTTCTCGTAAAATACAAGAGAGAAGTCTAATACGTATCGCACGTAATGCCTCAAGAGAATTTGGTACTATCGCCTTACCTATCAAGTACTATGATTTTAGAACACTTGCGCTAGAAACAAAAATTTAGGTTATAAATTAATACACAGATGTTACTCATCTGCTATTGTGAGTTAACATAAAACTATTAGCCATACCACTATTATTTATTTGAAGTCAATTTAGTAATAACCAATTTGCCGACTGTCGCAAAAATTAAGCAAAAATCTTTTCGCTCTTTAGTAAGTATTAGAAAAGCTGTATTTTATGATTTTACTACCTGACCCGCGAAGCTTAATTAATTAATTCATTCGCCGGTTTCCGCGAAATAGTCAATATAAAACATGTCAATTAACATGTCAATATAAAAAAAGATACAACATTGTGCCCCCTATTTCACCATCTTGGACATGAATTTCGAAAATTTTCTATCTTATTACTCGATTACATCGTAAAAACAAGCCTTACGAAAAATGTCAGCCTTCTTGATCTAAGATTTAGCTCAAGCGTTGATATCAGTTAGTTACAATTTTTCATTTTATTTTTTTACAGAATTAGTTTATTTTCATAGATTCCTCTACTTTGTGAATTGTGTTAAAATAAAAATTTAAGATACAAAAAATGAATTTATTCGTTTTATTTTATTTGATTTATTTGTTATGTCAAACAAGGAGTGTCGTCAGAAGGGAAACAAATCAATTTTTAATGAGGTATTTAGAACCGGGAAAATAAATAATATATGGATGACTGTTAATGAGATACTTTAATTCTAAACTGAGCGTCGTTAAATTATGTTAGCGAAAAATTAACCAAACTTTCTATTACTTATGAGTCAGTAAAAATCCGTAAAATATTATATACGGGGCAAAAGTTAAAATATAGAGAGTTAGACTACAGAAAAACCATCGCCTATAGACTCCAAAGGTGATAATGGTGCGTTGCTATCCGTATGTCAGGATAGCAATGCCACATGCATAAGTCTGCATTAGCTACCCTGCAAACTGGAACATGACAATGATAAACATTGACGCAGTTTTGAAGTAAATCCATGCAGTACTTTTTGAGTTTACCCCGGACATACATACAGACAAACAGACAAACAGACAAAAATACAAACAGACAAACAGACAAACGGACAAACGGACAAACGGACGGACGGACGAACGGACGATACGCGTATTTTCAAGTCACCGTTTATAATATGAATATTTGTGGTTATGAGTATTTATGTTTTCCCCGTGTTGATACCTGGCCCCTTTGAAGAATAGGCCAAATGCCATTTTGCCAGGCAGGTTGTAAAAGGCGACCGATTGGTTATACAAGTCACTACCATCGTGGCTACTAAGTGGTAGAATCCTGCATTGTCTCGCCCGAGTCTGGTACCACCGCCTTACCTATTCCTGCCACAATAGCGTCATTGCTTGTCACTGTCGTGTTCCGCTATGGAGAGTCAGGTAGCCAGTAAACTATAGTAACTATTGCATACATGGGTTACAAACTAAAGGATATTACCATGTCGGTAGGTATAAAGGCAGATCAAGGCCAACCCACTATAATATATGCCATTTATATGTATACGAGTATTAACTATTATCATTCTGCGTAATTGTCTAAATTAATATTTGCTTATTGATTTGCAGTCAAGTTAATTTAATTTATGT
Organism: Apodemia mormo; assembly: GCA_036924255.1. Lineage (NCBI taxonomy): Eukaryota > Metazoa > Arthropoda > Insecta > Lepidoptera > Riodinidae > Apodemia > Apodemia mormo. Next base: position 15,125,905 of record JAUPFN010000020.1, read on the forward strand.
ATTCAGCTCGGATTATGACGTTTCAAATTTGGATCAGATAAAAAATATTGTTGAGATTTTCTCAAGAATAGCTCGGAGTCTACTGATACATAAAAAGTCTCATCGCTAAACTTGTATAGAATTGGATGAAAAAGTAAAGCTGTCTTAGATATTAGCTGAAAATCTACGTGATTTTTATTTACGTTATATTTTTTATTTATTTATATTGTTTTCTTACCAAAATGTTTTTTCACAAAATGTTCTTGTTTTGCAATCCATTCTTCTAATGCGTTAATAGCATCGTTTACTCTTTTTATTGTATCAAATCCATATTTATTTCTCAAATATTGTAATGTATCTAATTGGTAGCAGAGTAATTTATTTTTTGGTATAGACTCCATATTTTGTTTTTTAAACTCTAACTTCAATTGTTACCGTCACTGTGATTTTGAGTGTTTTAACACTTATATTTATATTTTAATAGCTTATGTAGGAAATTTAATCACGCTAATTGACATTATATTAATGAGATAAAATTTCGTTTTTTTTTTTTTTCATTGAATTGTTTGCTGTAGGGTTATATCTGTGAACAGAAGTAATCATGTATATAAACGACGTAGAAAAGTGAGTAACATTATAAGCTAATATAAACAACTCTTTCACAAAAAAAAACATTCACATGGTCGCTGGTTGCAAGGGCTTCACGCACTCAAGAAATAAGAAATTTATCTCCAGCGTTGAATTATTGAACTGCGTATAGGTAGGAGGTATTTTGTATAGGCCATCTAGGGTCGATTTTCTGGATGGCAAATTGACTGATCCCAAGCCAAAGATTAAGCCCAAAAGATTAGTATTCCCGATTATTTGCTCTAGGGTATAATATTGGTATTGGAACAAAAGGGAAGGCTGATAGAAATTTATTTAGTTAGCCTCGGCGAGAGACTCCAAAGAAGGTTTTTCTTTTAAATTCAAAACAAAAATAAAAAAATTATCCTCATCGTCTTGATATCTGAAAATCTACGACTGTGCGATTCATGAGGCAGTTTTGGCTCACTCTATTCCTTTGTTGAACCAGTTGTAGGCGGTGGTTTTTCAGAAAGAAAACTACTTTGAGACCTTCAAAAAAGAGGTGGTTGTACCAAAACAGGGTGAGACACACCATTGCGGAACTCAACCACCTTGTGACCACGGTAGTAGAGACACGTCAACGTTCGCTTTTTACAAACTGCGTAACAGAATGGCAGATGTTCTATTATATAAAAGTGTTCCGGACTATCACTTGGAATAGTTTTACTCGTTTAATTGCATTAGGTTTTACCCAAAACACACCTAATGTTGCGCATTTCTTAAACATCAAACGTGCCTTCAACAATGTTCTGGTATATGAGATGGTCCTAACTTTTTATAGATTAGATATTTGCAGCAAAATTGGTAACTATGTATGGGAATTAATTAAAGAAAGACATTAAAATTTTAGAAGTTATAAAGATCTTAATAAAGTGAATATAGGATTGACATATTATGGAATTACTCAAGATCTGGTGTCTAAACTAGTATTTTAATATAATAAACATAAATTTATGTAAACCTATATTAATATATATCATGTATATAATATGTTGATGATTTTGTGCTATATTTAACCCATAATAAATTTAGGTATAGTATTTTGATCCTTCCTGGTAGTTTGTATATTGTTGATAATTCTTTATGAGTCTTAGAATTAGAGCTAACAACAAATTAAATGTAAAGTATGTATTCTTAGCAAAAATCATTGTAGAATATCAGTCAAACTTTTTATATAACTAAAAATTATGCAACTGGCATCTTACCAAATATCTGAGAATATATATACACACACAAACTGCACATATTGAAGGATACGATATTTAATGGTCATATGTAACCAACAAAAATATAACAAAACGTAATGAATATTATCAAATTCAATTTTCCTCCTTCCTCCTCCTCCTTCCCTCCTCCCAGTGTTGCTCCGGGCTCCTTTGAAGAATAAACCAACTGCCGTTCTTTATTAACCTTTACAGGTATTGCTAAAAGATATGATAAACCTCGATGATATTAGTGTAGAAATATTCAAAACATTATTATGGTCACCGAGCTTGCAATGTGTGCGCTTAGTCCGACACGTACGTACCGCGGCAGCAATCGCTGTTTGTAAACAAAAAAATATTTGAAAACATTTATTTTATATATTCAGTATGAGATTCGAGTACAGCCCTTCAGTATGCATAGTTTCTTGCCAGTCATCCCGCGTATCTTAATAGTTCACTATTAGGGGGGAAGCATATTATAAATTAATTGGTTCACTCCGTGTCGATCAGAGCCCTCTTTGAAAAATAAATTATCTACCATTCTGCTACGCAGATCGTGAAAGGCGAAGGATTGGCTATACGTGTCACTCCCGTCGTGACTACTAGGTGGTAGAGTTCCGCAACGTCTCACACGGGTATTTGGTACTATCGCCGTAGTTATTATTGTCGCAATAGCGTCAATGCTTGTGCTTTGGTCCAATTACGAAGATAAGTCCAATTAAGAAGATAAACTTATGCAAGTGGTATTAGTACCTATCCACACGGATAACAACGCACTTGTGGTATCTATAGGCGATAGTTTGCGATCGCTATTATTGTAATGTAAAAAAAGTTTGCTGAAAAGCTCAAAAATGTTTAACACTTATAAAGATCCTAGCAGGCTCAGGCTTGGCTGTACATTATCGCCAATATCTGTAAGAAGGACATATTTAACACATAAGTTTTATATAATACCTCTATCATTGAAAAAACCCAAACTATCAAGTTATGATCTAAACTTAATTAATTATAACAAGATATATAATGAAGTAACAAAAAGAAGCTACTTTAGGCTACCTTCTACTATCCTAAGAAAACACTCAGATTGCTTTCTTTAAAAAAAAAATGAATTAATTAGATGTTTTATTTTCAAATATTAATATCGATTTCTGCGTAGCAGTTGATCTAAAATACAACAGGCCACCTAAAAACAAGTATAATTTAAAATTTAAATTATATTAAGCGTCTATCTCTTCACCGCAAAGAAAATTATGTTAGTTATTTTCTACTATGTTGGTTCCGTTGGTACTAAAGCAGCTTGTTACGATCCTATTCGTAATTTTTTTGGCTTAGTTAAAATTAATAAAGATGTACAAATAATGACAGCAGAGCTTATTGCATTGAAAAGAAAAATATTTTATGCTTTAAGATCAGATTTATAAAACACATATGTCCGTTAAATTATATATAGAAAAGTAACGTTTTAATTACGATACAATTAATACAGTATTTACGACAAAAATCTGTAAAATATGGTGGGGCTGGTAGTACACGTTGCTGTTTCGTATGTGATATATGCAATAACTTAAGAGCGAGTAGCACTTGTTGATAAAATATGTCCAGACAGAGATTTAAGTAAATTCTTACACCAAATTTTGTATAAATCAAAATTCAAAGTGAATTGGTTCTTTCCAAGGTAATTTGGTTGATCTATTATGGGATTCATTAAGAATTCTAAATCAATGTGTATGGTGAAGTAGTCAATGCCACATTGTTGTGCAAAAACTCCTTCAATAAAGATTTTAATAAAAGCAATTTGACTCTGATTAGCACACAATAAAAGATTCTATACAGGATTTTATATGAGAATCTATCATATTCTTCTAATTTATATTTAAACGTTCTCTTTTAAATCGCACAATATAATTTACTTATTTATATGTATCTAATACAAATATTATATAATGGAGCTTATGTGTGTAATAATAATAAGGGATTGAATTTTCCGAGTTGGTTCTGGCTCCTTCAAAGAATAGACCTCCAGCCCTTCTTAAAAGCAGTTCATAAGAAGCGAACTATTGGCTATGCAAGCCACTACCATTGTGGCTACTAGTTGGTAGAGTTCTGCATTATATTGCCCTGTCTAGCACTATCGCCTTCATATTCTTGCCGCAATAGCGTCCATACGTATTCCGGTTTGGAAGGTAAGGAGGCCGGTAAATAAATGTTGCGTTTACACATCGCCACAAGGATTGCAACACATTATTAACCTATTTGACGTCTCTTTCCATCAAGAGAGCTATCTGTTTATTTGCCAACTTATGACATTTTTTTATGGAAAAGGGGGCAAACGGACAGAAGGCTCTCCTGATGGTAAGTGATTACCACCGCCCATGGACAACCACACTATCGGAAGATTTGCAGTTGCGTTGCCGGCCTTTTAAAAAAGAGTAGGCTCTTTTCTTGAAGGTCCCTAAGTCGTATCCGCTTGGAAAATCCCACGCTGGTAATTCGTTTCACAGAGGATAATGCATATTACATATTAACTGAAAAATACCTTGCTAAATACTATTTTCATTTGATTAAGGTTGATTGTTAGAGAACGCCATGTAACTTCATAACCACATTTGGGCATGTCACATTGGGGATCATATTAGGTACGTACCAACATACATTTTAAACAGATGACATAAAATGCTGAATCGCAGTATTTTAACGAAAAACCTTAACAATACATTTTTTCTCACCTCGAGATTAAACTCAAGAATTCTTATTTCAGTCCAATAGAAAGACGACGAAGCTACTTAATATTTTAAGGAAAAACCTTAACAATACATTTTTTCTCGCCTTGGGATTAAGATTTCATAATTTGAGACGACGAGGCTACTAAATCATAATGATATTTTAACTTTATTTTTAATTACTTTTTCATTAATAAGCGTGACGGTACATACACGTTAAAGTAATTCCAAGAACAGTTATATTTACATACCAAAAATATAAAACATTTGTAAAATCAGCGAAATATTTATTTTAGAAACAAAATCTTAAAAAGAACTTTACATTATAAATGTTTAATGACAGATATATTTTATGTAGACACGAGATGGAATTTTTTATGCACATTAAATAGTAAGTGGTTCTTTATTACATAATAAGCAAGGTTTTCATTTAGTCCCGCACAGTCTCTTGGCTCTGAAATACGAGTACATAATATATTATCACGAATATCTCATGACGCTAACCAGACGCGATAATACTGTGATTTACTGCAAAAATTTGCAACCTTAAAATATGTATATGTCGCAGTGAAATTGTCAATACCGTTAGATTATAATCTAGCTAAGGGATATTATAATTTAACTACTAACCTAACCTAACTAAATTATAAACTCCCTAGGTAGATTATAATCTAACGGCTATTGACAATTTCACTGCGACATATACATCATACGGTAACAATAAGAGTGAGCAATTCGTACGTACTGTAGCTAATCGAAATTATGTTTTACTTTCTTTGGTTATGGATATGTCGACGTGAAATTGTCAATTCCGTTAGATTATAATCTACCTAATTTGGTTAGGTTAGGTTAGCAGTTAAATTATAATATCACTTAGATAGATTATAATCTAAAGGAATTGCTCTCTGGGTAGATTATAATCTAACGGAATTGACAATTTCACGGCGACAGATACAATAAGCAAGATACACTCTGTCTTACATGTAAAGTAAAGAGATGTCACCGTTATTACTTTGTCACCTGTGCTTATGCCGAATTAACAGCACGGGTTCAATGCAGAGGATGAATAACAAAACTAAAATATGCCTATTTATCTTTTCTTTTGCAAATTGTATCCTTGTAGAAATATGTGCAATATAAATATTATAGGGGAAAGTGGTTACCCTTCGTACACTTTTTAGATTTTATTTTTTTACTTTATGATTAATTGTCGAATTTATCTAGTTTATGTATTTAAGTGTTACAAATATATTGTAGTTTATTAGAAAAAAGTCCGAAACTATTATGTCAAAAGGTTAAAGGGTTATAGCCATTTTTCTGGGATAAATGCGATGGGATATTTGTACGAACGTACCCCACGTACGGGGTACGTTCGTACAGTAGGTGGGGTACTTGCGTACGCCATGGGGTAGATTTATACAGGTTAATTAAAAAGCTAATTAAAGTCGTTAACTTTTTATTAATTATTGTAACAAAATATTTATTTATTAAAGAACTAACTTAATTATCTGTGACTTGGCTCATAGTCGATAAATCTTTCGTTAGAAAAATAACAAAAAAATAAAATCATTCATCCTTAGTTTACTTATTGACAAGCTTTACAATTATTCTAAATGAAATATTTACAATCATTTTATATGTCATACAAAATGATTGTAAACACATACAACAATTTTGTATGATTGATACAGTCTTTGATTATGATACAGTCTTTGACAATTTTAAGTAAGTAATTATACATTTGGTTGTTACTTTGGAACATACTGCACATTATAATTATTTAAATTAACTGCGAAAGTAAAATTCTAGGAATTCTGGTGGTTGGCGATCAGAGATGATCATGGCGACATCCCTGATATACAGAGTGTGTATGTCTTCTATATCAGGGAAAAATAACTACCATGATAATGCCGGTTTCTTCCGAAGGTATTTTCATCTCTGTACCTGAATAATGACTGAGAACTTTTCGGACGTAATGAACAATATAAGTATTTTTTTAAACTTTACCAAAACATAACATTATATATAATATTATCTTTAATTTTCTCTGGTGTCACATTTAAATTATTATTGATATTACGATCATCGGTCTCTTCGTCAATTTTTAAATCAAATGGAGATGTTGATCTCTACCGCAAGCTAAACTTCGATCCTTCAAATTCCTCTGAATCTTCATCGCTTTCTATTTCTTTTTGTTTGTCTTGAATTTAATTCATTCAAACTACGTTTCACTGCTTTGGCTCTGTCTTTCCTTTCCTGTTCTATTTTTTTCAATTCTTTCTATCTATGTCTTTCTTCTAGTTCAGTTTTTTCAGGTGTATCTGTATATATATGAGATTTACCCGGTTTTCTCCTTTTATTGGTTTTTCTGTTTCTAACAACTGTACGATAAGGTCTTATGACTTCTGGTGTTATGGGAAGATAAGAACTCGGTTCAGATTGTTCCTCAGCCGCAGAGGTGGAAGGTTCGCCAATCGCGAGGTTTAGTAACAATGTTTTGAGGATTTTGGGGCAAAGAAGGCGACTGCTCACGAATATCTGACTCATTCATTCTGATTCTGCAATAAAATATTAATTATAAGGTTGACTTAATAAAAATATTTCATTTTTTAGAAGTGGAAATACTTCATAAAAGGAAAAATATGTTATTGTGCTGTTTGCACAATAATTTTAAAAGGTAATACTATATTTTATTTCATAAAACTTTAATTTTGATATACTGGTGGTTAATAAAATCTAAAGGGGAGCATTCGTACGCGTATGAATGTGCCCCCTGTGTGGCTGCCCGAATTCACCCCATGCCTTTGTACAAAATTAAAATACAACTTTATACAAATTCTAATTTAGTATAAGAAATATAACAATTAAAGCTCAAAATAAACAATGTTAACATTAATCAATCATCACCATTTTGTCAAAAACATAACAATTCTACATACGGTTACGAGCTAAACTTAGGTAAAAAATTTACTCACCGCGCGCAAAAACACGTTACGTCTTATTAGATAACTAGCTGTACCCGCGACTTCGTTCGCGTTTGGCCATCCTTGCAGAGTAATTATTAGTAATTGACGACAGTATTTTTCGTATTCAGCAATACTTTGGACGGCGAAGCACTTTTATCAAAGGAGAAATATTAAGAAAGGATTTTTTAGTGTGGATTTGAAAACACGTTGACTTTGATAACGACCCTTGTGCCTTATAGGGCTATAAGCAGTGTTTAACTGAAGTCACCTCGCCTTTTATTTTCTACAGTTATGCTTGCAGTTTTATTTGCCTGACATTATATACTCATTCCATATGACTAAATTTGACTAAAGATCATTTTTGCAAAACCTATTTTTTATTGGGAGGAAGATCACACACCGTAAAGCAAAAGTCTTTAATTATATTGTCATTTTTAAGCATGGCTGGGGCTATTCTTCCATCGGATAAAAAAGATTGAAGGTGAAATTATCGGCTTGTACCTAGGTTCTTAATGGGCAACGACGATTGTTCAAGCTAGTTTGCAATCTGTGGTGTATGTCTGATAGATAACAATATCTGACTCCTTTGCAGTAGGCTAAATTTCACGACAGACCTATTAGTCAGGGAGAAATAAATAGTATTAATTGCTTTCAGTAAAGGTTATAATTGCAATGTTATTATTATTAAGCATAATATCTTGACCGTGTAGGAGGTTAGGAACATTTTGTTTAAAACAATTAAAAAACGGCTTTTTGCAATTTTTTTACCAATATTTCATAAAATATGCGTGTTATCGACATTTTTAATTGTCTATATTGAAGCGCTTGACCACGATCTCGGCCTGATAAGATGCGGCCTAAGATAGAACGCGCTTCCCTAGAAGGTACCTGTTCACTCTTCTCTTGAAGATCCCCAGATTGTACTCGACGGGGAACACAGATTTAGGAAGCATGTTACAGTCCTTTGCGGTTCGAATGAAGAATGTTAAATTTAACCGCTTTGTCCGGGCATGTGGATTGTGAATGTCCACCATATGGTGATGGCTAGAGTCTGTGCGCCTCAACGATCGATAGCATATATATATATATTATATATGCATGCATGTATATATATTATATATTTGGTCTATAAAATTTCACTTAATGGTAGGCTATTGTGAAAATTTGCAATATTTGTTTTTATGTCGCAAAATTAGCCTTCAACGTAAAAAGGTAAACTTTTCGAAATTATATAAATCCTAAAATTATCAAACATTCTAATAAGATATCGACATGAGAGTAAAAGTAATCAAAAGGTATAATAATTTTATGAAGTGAATATAAAACTCTGTAATACGGTTGACCCTGCCGGCCATCCCTGAAACTTCCCGCTTCATTGAAATATTTTATGCTAAAAGAAGCAAAAACTATACCTAAGTATAGATTGTTGAGTTTGAAGATTTCAAAAAATCTAGTTTGTAAAAATGACATTTAGGAAATGAATGGTTGAAAAATATACATCATATTTTTTTTAAATTGATGATCGATTGTGATCTTTTGAATGGCATTCAAGGCAATTTTTTAACTCAAAATTGTTTTAATAGCTAAAAAATCGATAGGTTAAAGGATAAAAATCTCAAAGAAATGTAAAAAAAAACTTTTTTTTTAATTTTTGTTATTGACAAATCCCAAATAAATCAAACGATTTTGATCCCATTTCCAGTGTTTGAACACTCGGTTTTCGTAAATAGGGTAAAATCAGTAACTTCCTTATCAGACACGTAGCGGGAAATTAAAAATATATACCTAGTTAGAAAGATGAAAAGTTATTTATTCAGGTTTATTTTTTTTAATCATTTTTATTTAAGGCACTTTTTACAAAGGCGCTACAGCGGGAAGTATAAAAATGAATTAATTAACACATGGCTTTGTGGTTTGTTATTAATAAAAAACAAAATAGCGTTTGACTAAGAAGCTTGATCTTTGTTCATTGAAAACAGACTGAAAACGATTTGCAGTAAAAAAATCTTGTTGCATTTTTCTTAAATTTATTATTATTTTTAAATCTCAAAAAGATGTTTTAATGTAAATTTGTATCATTTTCAATAAGCAAGATAAGCAGTCAAGGGTTTTTTTTATTAATAACAAACTACTCTGCTTCGTGGTCTTGGGATAGCCTATTCGACTCAGATCATGTGGTCCCGGGTTCGATCCCCGGATCGAGCAAACGTGTTATTGAAATATTTTCGAGGATTTTCTCGAAAATCTAAAATCTCAGTAGCAACTCGGAGACTGGCGGAGTGGTATATTATCACTCCCGTGCCTCGGATGAGCACGTAAAACTTTCGGTCCCAGTTATCGCTAATAATAATCGATAATCGTTAACGTGTCGGTATATGCGGCGATGAGGATTACCATTTCTATCACCAACCGGCAAACCGGTGAAACGCGGTGAACCGGAAAGTCTATAGACGTTCGGTTTACTATGCCTACCCCGCAAGGGAACCGGGAGTGATGATACTTCAATAAAAAGCAACAAATGTTTTTCTCACATTTTTGATTTTTGATTCTCACAAATAAAGGAAAGTTAAGTAACTTTTTATTGAATTTGTTTTGATGAAGTTATCTTTGTCTAAAGTTTTTTCTGTAAGATGTTGATCTTATCCAGGACTGAAGTTATAAGTACATGTTCATATTTTCTACTTAACAATTTTTTTAAAAGTATTTTGGAGCCTGAGATGTTGGAGTACACTAAGTAGTTTAGGCAGTCCAACATCTACACTTCGCAGAAGTTTCAATCATTTTCAAAGAATTTTGAAATATTCACCGTGTTGTTTAGTGATCCGGTGTCATCGTTGACCATATGAGGTCCCGGGTTCGATTCCCGGGTCGGGCAAAACAAAACGTGTTTTTAACTTTTCTGATAAAACAACGTTGCCCGGGATTGGAAAGGGTCCGGTTGGCAATAGGCTTGCCACCTATCACATTGTGTGAGATGGTATATACGGCTAATCGTGGGTACACTTCTTGTACCTCTGCCTATGTATTCCGGGTATGGGCGGTTAAATACTTTTTTTACCCTTTTTTACGTTATGCAATGTAAAAACAAAATAGTGAATTTTCCCAATAGCCTATCCTTACGTAAAATTTTATAAAGAACAAATTCTATTAGTATACTTAATGTCGATTAAATGCATATTTTCTGAGATATTGGCAAAAAACTGAAAAATGACCTGTTTTATTTTCAAATATATTATAATTCTTATATAAATAAATAAAATGTTTAGGTTTACATTTTACACATATTTTACTCATTTTTAGGCTAGTAAAATTGCATTTATAACATTTTAATAAAACAGTATATATTCTAAACTGATCTCTCGGGTTATTTCCATTATACAAACACTGTGAAATGATTACGCTAACTTATAATGAGCCATGCGTTCAAAGGTTTTGTATACAACCCGGGTGTCACGTTCAACTGGACTTACCACCCGGAAACCGTTGAAACTTGTGATATCTGTAACTTCTAAATTATAAAACTGATGACTTTGAAATTTTTAAGGGATAATCTTTACAGTACTTACTTTTGAACAAAAAAATAATAAAGGATTTCGGACTGCAGGTTAATGAATTAAAGCTAAATATACGTTTTTCTTTTCATCCCCTATTCCACGGGAACCGTATTGAATTTTGGAATAAAAAGTATCCTATAACCTTCTTCGGAGTATGAATTTTAACCATGCTAAATTTCATTTGAATCCGTTCAGTAGATTCGGCGTGATGCACGGCCTTGATACAGACAGACAGACAGACAGACAAAAATTAAAAAAAATTACATTTTTCGCTTCAGTATCGATTAAAGAGTAACTTCCAAAAAAATTTTTTAAAATATCTTCAATGTACAGAATTCGACCTCTTACAGTTTTATTATATGTATAGATAAACCGTAGTGCGACTGGTGCGATACTCCGCTAGCAACATGGCGGCCGGTATGTCTATGCACACAATCAAAGGCGTGTTTGTATGCCGTTTAGTTTTTCTGTTATACTAACTGTACGAATGTGCCCCGCGTACTAATGGTGACCACTTTCCCCTACTTCTACGTAGCTGTAGTAACACACACGCTGCATTAAATCACAGTAGTGTTGACGTATTGATAGAAAGGATATAAAAACAGTTTCATGGTCTATACATACATTTACATCTTCATTTATCTGTCAATTCAGAGTAATTGTCTAATAATATTCCGTCTTCTTTTACTAATCAAAAATCAAAGTCAAAATCAAATTTTTTGCAACATTTTATTGCGACGTCACGATATTATAAAAGGCTGCCAAATTTAACCTGCTTTTATAGTACTATCCCGTTCATAATAGGAAAACTATATCGATATTTTTAGTATCTACAATTTTCAAGACAAAAATGGATATATCGTTACTTAATTTCCACGCGTAATCAATATCGTATCAAGATTGCATTACTTACATTGATACACATAAGATTTTATAATACACAAAATGATATTAAAAGTATCATCACGGCGGTTACCTTGCAGGATAGAAAGAGTGAACCGAACGCCTTGACAGTTTAGTGATTCAAATGTTCGTGAGATAAGTGGTGATCCCCGTCGCCGCAATTTACCGACTTGATAACGATCGCTTGTTTTTATCAATGGCCGGTACCAATAGCTTTACATGCTTATCCGACCCAGGATCATATAGAACATGCATTTTCTTTTAATTTATTTCATACTAGCAGCAGCGTGCAGCCTGCTGCATTATAAGAGTTTTTGCTGAATCCCGCGGAATCACCTATTTTTCTTGGGATAAACTGTAGCATATATACTAGTTTAGGTTATCATCTACCTGCGTGCTTAAACTTCATCCAAAACCGTTAAGTAGTTTTTGCGTGATTGAGTAACAAACGTCCATCCATCTATCCATTCATCCAAACATATAAACTTTCGCACTTATAAAATTAATATAGAATAAATACGTTTTGCAGTGTCAAAATACTATATGAATGAATTTACCGGATAACTTTCTAGAAAAACTGAAACACGGCAGCGGCAAGAATAAGTAAGATGGTGGTATCGAACCTAGTCAAAATGTAGCACCCTAATCTCTACCACTTAGTAGTCATGATGTGAGTAAGATCTTCTGAGTCTTCTTTTTCGACTTTTACGAAATGCCTATCTGTAGGGCAGTTGATCCATTCTTAAATAAATTGGTAAAGTGCTTATCAGGCCACTAGTTAGCTAAAGGGTTCCGAAGTTGCCCATCACAAAAATGCGGACTAAGAAGAGGGCTTTTAGAGTTTCATACTATGAACATTTAACTCGTTTAATGTCAATGACGGATATACCCGCACCGTTCTGTAAATACTTCTCCAAGTGCATTTTGTAAGTCGGTCGACTATTATTACTCAAAAACTTGTAAAACTTTCTAAGCCGTGATAGTTTTCCTTTTAACTTCATTATATTTACTACTACCATAATTTTTTTTTCATTACCAAAATTAACCGTTTAGCTTGCCTCTGCCAGGGGAACACTTGACGCTAACAAAAACTACCACTTCAAAGCTTAATATTTCACAAACGATATATATATATATATATATATATACACAGCGGGTACGAACAGGTTACAGGTTCTAAAGGTTTTCAGGACGAAACCAAAACCAATTCATGACGACCTTTTGTAGATCATTAACATCTTTGGTGTCTATAGGCGATGGTTGACTCTTTCCATAAGGAGACCCATCTGCTTGTTTGCTATCTTATGATATAAAAAAAAAACTTTACACCGACTCATCGGTTACAGCTTTCCAAGGCGCAAATTCGACCTCATATGAAGTACTGCTCTCATTTATGTGCGGAGACTCTTCAGTACCAGCTCCTTCATTTTGATCGCGTTCAACGTAGCACGGCTCAAATCGTCGATGAAACGACTATTTCTTTCTAACGAGCTTGATTTTTTGGCATTACGTAGAGATTTTAGCATCGCTCTACATCTTCTGTCAGATATATTATAGCGAGTGTTCAAAATAATTGTTTAGATTAATTCCTGCCGCCGAACTTCACTATCAGACATCGTGACAAAATTCAAACTTTCATCCACACCATCTCGATGTCCGAAATTGCATTCGACATATTGAAGATTCAAATTTCTTGGACACTATCATCACGCGCACTTTATTCTCGATAACTAACGAACAACTGCTTCTTAGTCCAATGAAGCTCATTTTGTTCAGATTATGATACCCTTAGTGCGATATAATCACGAAAACTTAAATCTCAGTACCTACTCAGTATTTGAAAATAGTACGTTAATACTACTAAGCTTCAGGTGAGCATATTAAGCTGTTAATTACCGCATAACATAAAATAACGGTCGTTATCAAGCAAGTGAAATCTCGCTAACTGACAAAACTGACAAACTTTTAATTCATATTAAATCAGAACATCTATTTACCTAAGGGTTAATCCGACTTTACATTTAAAGATGGTTTAATTAACTCGAATGCATCAACTAAATAATTGAAATAGATATGACAAATAAACTCACTTGTACTTCCAGTTCATTGAGTAAGTTTATTTGTCATATTTTTTTCAAAATGCAGTTTCACCACGTGCCGTTTTGCGTTATTTTTAAGGTGCAAGTAATTGTAACTTTTGATAGACTTTGACCAACAGAATGCAAAGTACAAAACGAGGTGCCAGCTCTTCTGGAAACAAACCGTACACCATTTATTTACATTTTAGGCTGAGATTAGCACTCAATAAGGTAATTACACCTTTAATTGGTAGTCAGCACTGACTAAAGGTATTAGGTCGACACTTCTAATTCCCATCACAGGACAGAATACTCCTACTCTCAGCCTTATTAAATCCCTACGCCTAGTGACTTAGTACAAAAACAGGTCTGTCAAGTAATCTGCATTCTTCAAGAATATCACAAAGTGATGTTAAGACAAGCCTTCAGGACAGTTAGTAAATAAAAGACAACTATTTCTTACTTTACTTTTTTATTTTTTTCAATTTAATTAACTTTCATTCTTTTATTCAGTTCGATGAAATATTGTAATAATTTACGAATCTATATAACTTTGCTTGCCAAAATTACGCTGGTTTTTAAGATACAATCAAGTATCCGTATGCTCGTACATACAAATCCAAATGGTCTTTGTAATAGGTAATATATCAAATCGTTTATAAGTTATAATAGAATGAAAGATCTAAACAAAACTAATCAACGCTCAGAGTTCTAAATGTACCTAACATACCCAAATCTCCATCAAATTTATCTTTTTGTCTGAGTGCTTCATTTGTACAAGCTTTATTTATTTCTCTTCTATACTCAGTAAATTCCATGGAGTATAATTCATTGTACAAGTCCTCTGTAACATAACGATAAGTGTGTTTAGATGAACGTTTTTGTAAATTAACACCAATTTTTAAGCTTGTAAATATTTTAAGCTGTTTCTGCCTAAGTATAAGTTTTTAATATTTATATAGTATTTTCTATTACAGAGCTTAGTGTATGCTTAAAAATAGTTGTTATACTGTTAACCAAATTTATTCGTTCGGTGAATAGTTTTGTTTTCGCCGACTTCTATTTTACCATTCGTAGTATCTTGGTAAGCTTAAAACGATAACATATGTAAGGTAAAATTACCTATTATTATTAAACTGAAGCGTTTTTACATACGGCAACAATATTTGTCACAAATTGAATCTATTTTTCAAATATCTTTAACCTAGGTACCTACATGCCTCTCTCGGACGGGACTTATAAGAGGGGATTTTGTCAATTTTTGTTAAGTACTATTAATTTTCCCTCAGAAACTAGTACAATATTTTTATATCAATTATCGTATTTCATGGTTATTCTCACCGTTCATTACCTGTTAACGTAACGAAACGATAATGCTAAATTATTCTAGATTGATGATCATCTACACTAAGAAGCGTTAAAAGACCAATAGTCGGTACTATAAAGCAAAAACGATTTCTGGGAAGTAGTGCCATACCAATCTTCAGTACAAAACATTAATTAGATAAATAAATAAATAAATAAATATTCACGGGACAAATTACACTTACTGATCTAACCCCAAAATAAGCAAATTACTTGCTTGTGTTATGGGTGTTAGTCAACGATACCTATACATAGAAATACATATATACCTAAATACTATAATATATTTAATAAACACCCAAACCCGGAAATACAAACATATATGCTCATCACATAAATGCTTATCCCCATCAGGGATCGAACCCTGTCGATTGCGTAGTCAGGGTCGCTAATTACTTCACCAACGGGGCGATCAGAAAAGTAATAATATTTTGTTAAAAATAGTACTCGTTTGAACATATCAATATCGGAAGTTTATGCCACGATGTTTCCAAATAATAAACCAATAGTATTTTGTCACAAGATGGAACATGTCGCAAATCTATTCACATATTATATCCTTTATAAGTTATAACACAGAAAAATATTAAAAATCGCCTAACCTAAGATCAAACATATTTTGTATACAAGTCTGGTTCTTACTTATCTTTGCAGATCAAGTATTCAAAATATCTAATGAAGTAACAAATATATTTAAAGTTAAACAATACAACTTACCTCGTAATTGTGCTATTGGTTTATCATTTCCGCCATAATCCTCCGGAAATATATGTTTTGGAAGAGAATCATATACTGTTTCCATTTTCTTATGGCTGTGTATTCTTGCAGCTATTTTCGTGCTTAAAACAGATTTCATAATAGATATAAAGACGTCAATTGTTTTGTATTCCGACACAATATGTATCGCATTTATTCGCAAGCTGAATGATTCCTGCAACCAAATCAGAACAATAAAATAAGATGATGATCTTATGATCTGAGCGGAACACAAAATCATCTTGTGATTTTATGTCTGATATATCTCTCTTTAAAATTTAGAGCAGTAACAATAATACTCACCAATGCTAATTCAATGGTTTTTCGAAACAGAGATAGATCCAGTGATTTTACAAATTCGAAGACATTTCCTTCTTGCCAGTCCACAATTAAAGTTACATGATTGCAATAATCTTTCATCTGAATATATTGATAAATCTGAAATACGTAAAAACAAAATTTAAAAAATCTGCTATGTTGATCCAGGTTCTTATTGTACAATAGATCAAGCAGATTCAAACAAAGGCAGGAGATTGAACGTCACTACAGTGGCAGGTACAGGGCGGTAGATTCCAACAAATATACCTCCAAATTGGAGTATTATCTGACCAATAACTTCACTATAACAATAATTTGTTATAGTCCCATTTTGCGGGTAATATACCCGGTAAACTGTAGCATATGGTATATATTATATTTCTACTACATAAATCATAATACACCACTGACAGGTTTTTAGTTATATGCGAAAATTATCGCAATCCATCCAGAAAATGATATGCTTGCTTATTAAGTTATGATATGTATAAAAACCCTATTAACTAACTTAGTACTTATAAATTTTTCTGTGAATGTAGAAGTCCAAATTATATTTACACTAGTCAACTTATTCTTATACTAAATACATTCTTAATGTTACTTTTATAGAAGTGGACTGTGGAAGCAAACAGAAACTCAACTGTTGAAATGATCACAAAAGCCCATGGAAAACTGTATTCGTTCTACACGCCGTAGTGAGGGATTCCACCCACATTTTCTTGACTATTGGTCTCATAATATGACTGTTCAATTTGTCCTTACTTCTTTATACAAACAGTCAAACTCTGGAACAGTTTGCTTCAACTGTTTTTCCGAATAACTTTGATATTGGAATTTTTAAAAGGTGGGTCAACATTTTTTGGAAACGGTCATCGCATTGAAAAAAAACCTTTCTGTTGTAAATGAGCATGGGCAGGGTCGACTACTTTTCATCAGGTGGCCCACTTGCTATTTCTACTAATTCAATTTAAAAAATAACTGCTCTGATTGAGCCTAAATTTAATTTTGATTATAACCAAAGAAGTTGTAATTACTTACTAAAATAAAATATTGGCAATAACTGCTTAGAGTTAACGCATTCAAATTCCTTCCATGAAACTGCAGCAGATGTATTCTGCCATGATCAGATGTCATTTGACTTAATAATGCATCAGAACTAAAAAACAAAGAGTATACAATACTACGTAAGACTAAAAAATATAAATACATCGCAAAAATAAACCATATTTAAGGCTTTGGATAAATTCGATAAAAGAACTGTCAGAGAATGTGTCACTATATTATGCGTTTCGACTGAAAATAGGATCGCGCTTGTTATAAAAGTCATACCACAAGTGTGAAATTAGTAATGTCAGCAAAAAATATTTGTTCAAAAAATATTTCTGATTTATTGAAGAACAAATCACGTTTTAATAATATTATTTTCGTCAATAAAAAATTAATAAAAAACTTCAGTCTAGCTCTATCTATATATTATATAAAAAAAGTCGTGTTATTTACATCACTTATAAGTCAAAAACGACGGGGTCAATTTTGTTGCAAGTTTTGTGGGTTTGTGTTGTTTTTGTCCAAAATAGGCTAAAAAGTATTAAAACATAATATTCATCAATAAAAATCAGTAAAATATATCCGTCTAGCCATTCATCTAAATATTTTTTTTTTTTTGCACACCTTACTCATTACTTATTAAATTTTTGCACAATGTAGAGCAATATGTCACCCTGACAGTCCTATTCTCAGTTAGAACGCGTAGTATATTGATATACACATAGAGTATGCTTATGATCTGACCCCCATTTTAGAAAAGATCAAATACTATATCGTTGTACTGCATTCATAAAAAGCAAGAGTTTTTTGTCACTAATATCGTTACCTCTAGATTAGTTGGTTTAGTTCTGGAACGTCTCAATCAGCTTTGGTGACATCACCATATCTATTTTAACCGCAATAGCGATAACAACGCACTATTAACATCATTAGTGTTTTAAGGCGATGTTTTGTATCTATTAGGAAAGCAGTCTGATGGTTTGCTATCTAATGAAATAAGAAATATTGTCATTTGTGATTATTTTTTTGTTAAATTTTAGTTTTCCAAAGTAAACTAGGAACCCTTATAGTTTCGCCATGTCTCTATCCGTATATATCCGTCTATGTATCCATCCGTCCATCTGCAGCCTAGCTCAGAAATGCTTAGTACCAGAAAGCTGTAATTTAGTTTGAACATATTAGTCACGGCAACATAGTGGTAAAATAAAATCTTAACAATATTTTTTAGGGAGCTCCTCTACGTGTAAAGTGGGGATATTATTTTTTTCTCGTATGTCCCAAAATATAGGGTATAATTAGATAGGTTTTTTAAAAAATATTATAGATTTACGGAAACCATTGTTTGGATTAAGGAATTCACTTGTGAAATATAAAGCTTTGCTAATTTTTGTTCGAACCAAGTGTTTAAATAGACTCTAAAACAACAGTCATTACGTTGTGTTTACATCATTTCAACGCACTGTAATTTTGACGCATTATTAGTCACATTTTAGGCGTTGTGTTATCGCAAGGTTACTACAAAATTATCCAAATGAGATTTTCTCCTCCCGTTTCGTCTCAGAAGTTGCAACCAGTCGTGTGTGCGTTGCATCGATGCTGCGCACCGTGTGTATACTATGGTTATTAGTAAGTAAAACAACATAGCGATAGCGCTCAGTCGTGGCGACGCTAATCCAATGCACCGTGTGGACCGGCTCGTATTCGTATTAATACAACTTGGATGATAGTTAAACATGTCCTATATTTAGGCCACACTTTTCCCTCGGTAACAGTACTTTTTCGGGATCACTAAAATCTTATGCATTTTTTGTATGCGTGACAACGTGTATTTAATATTTCATTATGATCGACTATGTAGTTAAAACAGGAAAACCTAACACATAACATTATTTAGGCTATTTATAATTTGATTTTTGCCTGTCAGCCATTATAATTGATTTACCATGGACAATAAACGTGATCGAACTGAAGATACAAAGTCTAATATGCTCAAAGATTAAATAAATTTTATAAAAGTTGCTTACTAAGATCCAAAAAATAGTTCCTTGTCAATTATTTCCATTGAAAAGCATTCAGGAACGATTGTCCTCACGGTGCACAGTTTATCCAACTTTTTTTTGCATTTTTCTACTGAACCTTTATTGTTAATTAATAGTCTTTCTAAATAGTCTCGGTCTGAAAAGAATGTTCAGGTATATTCAATCCCTACGATAATTAAAACATTATTACGGATTATGGAGCTGTTCATGAACTGTAATTATATTGATATCACTTGTATAACAGAACATTGGCTAAAGAGCCATCAGTTCATGTTCAACTTCAAAAACTGCCAGGTTGGTAGCTCGTTCAACAGAACCAACATGATATATGGAAGCTCTTTAATTTTAGTCAGTAAATTGATAAAATTAAAAGAACGTAAAGATATTGTGAGCCTTTCTGTTGAGCAAGTAATTGAGATTGCCTGTATTGAGATTAAGCAATTTGTTGTTATAAGTGTATATAAGCCCCCCTGTGTACCATACGAAGAGTTTGCAAACAAAATGGAAGAGACTATATTTAAAGCTTCCAAATCGAAGAATAATATTGTTATCTGTGGGGACTTTTTTGAAGTAGCTAAATTGGAAAATTCTTACCAATTTAGCTACTTCAACAACTCAAGCTCTTACCTCATCGGCCATCTCTGCAGAATCACTACTGAAGCAATGTGTACCGACATGTGAAAAATCTTTTGAATTTTCTTTTGTGGGTGTTAAGGATATACTTAAAGCCTTTAAAACAATAGAAATTAAAAAACAATTCTGACATATGGGGTCACTCCCTAAAAATCATTGCTTGAGTAATAAATGTAATTTAATAGTAGTATAACTAAACTCAGTAAAGTTATTCCCATTTTTAAATTTGGTTCTAAATCTGAACCAACCAACTATCGACCTATTTCGGTTTTGCCTACCCTGAGTAAAATATTTGAAAAATCATTCTCGATCAAATGTTAATTAATTTTAATAAATTCAAATTATTTCAGGATTAACAGTTTGGTTTTACAAAGGGTCGCTCAACTACCGATGTTGGTGTAGAATTATTAAAGAACATTTATGAGGCCTGGGAAGAGTCATGGGATGCGATTGAGATGTTCTGTGATTTATCAAAGGCTTTTGACTGTGTTCATCATAGCACATTAATCAGAAAATTACACCATTATGGAATTAGGAATAAGGCTCTCGACCTTTTGATTTCTTATTTCAATGGAAGAATTCCACACGAGGTCCCGGGTTCGATTCCCAGGTTGGGCACATAAAAAAAGTGTTTTTTCAGTTTTCTGAGAAACACAAAGTTGCCCGGGATTGGAAAGTTCCCGGTTGGCGATAGGCTTGCCACTTATCACATTGTGGGACCAAGTATCTTCGGCTAATCGTGGGTGCACTTGTTGTACCTCTGCCTACCCCTTCGGGGATATGGGCGTGAAGATACTTTAATTTCTAAGTATATATTCGAAACCTTGATGTACGTTCATTTAAATATTTGCTTATTTAAAAAGAATAGTGATATTCACTCCCTAAATACAAGGAAAAAAAAACAATCTTGCTGTGCATGTGTCTCGTCTCCACAGAATAAGCAACTCTTCTGGGTTGATGCTACTAGAGATTTACCAGTTAACAAATTCAAAAAATGTGTTAAAACAAAACTGTGTAAAAAAAGTTACTACAATATATCTGAATAACTTGATGACAGGAAAGCATGGGATTAACTGCTCCTCATATCGGTAATCCTTATTATTAATGTAACAATTATATACTAACTAGCTTTCACCCGCGGCTTTGCCCGCGTGGTATTAATAATAAGTAGTCTATGTCCTTCCCCAGACTATAGACATATGAAATATCATCACAAACGGCTTTGCACATTAACGGTGAAACATACATTACAGATAAACAAATAAACAGACAGACAATTAGATGTTACTTTAATTTTTAATACGTAAGGTAAAAATTAGTATGCATATTATTGAATTTATTGAAGAGCGTATCTTACAGCAGCAGCAAAATATAAAAATCTGTTCACTGCTCGATTTTGCAAGCTATTCTCGAAACTTTCGCCTAAATTAATTTTTTTTTCTTAAAGGAGTAAAAACAGTATTTGTTCTTTTTATTTTAATTTTTTTTTAAAGATGTATTTTTAAGTACGATGATTCATTCTTTGAGCTGTAAAATAACATAACCTACAAATGTATGAAATTAATAGGAGCGTTTGCTGTGTGTGGTGACACTTTTCCTTCCCAATGGCGTGTCTATTAGTATTCTTTTGGTCTGTGGTTCAAATAGAAGGTACAATGCAGGAGATTTTGGCTGCAATTTTTTACTTAGAAAATATGAAAAACCTTTATCTCGACTCCTTCAATTTATTATGTCTCGTTCTTTCCTATTTCAATTATTAAATAATCTGGAGAAGAGCTTGTCGGACTCGTTTTCAAAAGGTTCCGTAGCAGCGAAACTACATAATATTATGTGTATACATGTATTGTAGTATACTATAGTATACACAATCTTTGTATATACTATTTTTACAGCAGTAAAATTAGTTTGTATTTCTCAAAGACGCCATGAAAACAATTTCATTTTGTACAGCTACCAAACCATTTTATGCAACTATCGAAATGATCCCATATTTTATAAAAACTACATGATCAATATTGTTCAAACCAATTTTCGTTTGTAGCTTTCCAATTTTTAACTTCCCGCTATGTATGGTAGATAAGGAAGTTATTGATTGCCCTGATTTTTTCCACGTTTTTAGGTCCTAGGAAGATTTTTCGACTATTTTCACGATGACGCCAGTATGTCTGTATGTATGTGTGCGTATGTGAGTATGTAACCATTTCGTAACTTTCGACCGATCGAAACGCGATTAATGGCATTCGATTGGATTCCGCTCAACTTAGACTTTATGAAAGTTTTGACCAATTTGGTCCATGAGATTTTGAGAAATTTTGAAAAAGCTTCAAATTTTTTTCTGAAACAACAGTGTTTTTAAAATAATTTCCATTAATTTGGAACCAATGGATTACAAAATCTAATCACCTCTTTTCCTTGTAAAATTGCGTCCAATGCATAAATTGCGTCAACATCTGTTTATCCGTCCGGGTGTTATGGCTGACCAATATTTTGAAAAAAAGTTTTTTTGACATGACTTTTCAACCAATCATTTTTTGCTCTTCTAGAATAATTTAGTGCTTAAAAAACTACGTCGACTGCCTTTTCAAAGATTTAAATTGATTCAAATTTTCAAAAGCTTTAGCTTTTCAAATACTAAAATTACACTATTTACAGCAAACTATTTACAACTATTTAAAATAACTTTAAGGCTAATATACCGATTTTTTCAAAAATCTGGTCAACTCTTCTAAGTAAAAAAAATTGCGTCAAATACTCTTAATCGAATTGAAATATATTAATTCGTTCGGGACTTATCAATGGCGAAGATTTTTTAATTTTTTTTTATTGACATTTCGTCAACATTTTTTAAACTATCGGCTTTGTAGCTAAGAAACGAATTTAGAGCTCGAAAATTGCGTTGAAAGCCACTCCAACTATCAAAATTGATCATCATTTTGAAAAAAAATGAACACGACTGTCTAAATAAAATAAAATTTTAACTTTTTATAATAATTAAAATACTTTTTAACGTCTGTCTTCATGGCTCTGACCGCATTTGGGTCCCATCCCAAATCCCAATCCATTAATAGTAGCCGCGGCAGATTACGTCATCGACGCAGATCCCGTTCTTAGGTACAGCCTCGCAATGACGTACTAAACGATCCCGACGATCCCATAATGGTGGCTATCACCGCCAACCCACTACAAAACACATGCACTATACGATACCACACTAGTAGTGAGATTAAATGTTATTTTTTGTTAATGTGTTAAACGTTAATGTTAAAAAAGAATAACATGTTATGTTACGTTAATTGTTATAACACTTTCAACTAAACACAAGATGGATAATTTTAACAACACTAATGAAGTATGGCCCGTTAAAATGAATACTAAGTTAATAACTACAGATTTGGTTAATAATTTGAGTGTTTTATAAAGTATGCAACCCTATCAACCAAATATTTCATGCGTTCTTACAGGTAAAGTCAAATTGGTGTATGCTGCGATATGTTTCAACATAAGATGAGTTTTTTAATTGGTTGTAGACAAGTATAGTGCGACTATACGAATTTTTTTGACAAAACTTGCACATTGCACTTTTGTTACTATTATCACTTTTTTCAATGTAATCTCAAATAGCAACCATATCTACTCCGTCTACGTCCAGCACACTTAGCCATTTTGACTGATGACTCAAGTATTAAACTGTTTAAAATTTTAAACTGTACTAGTTGTTGCCCGCGACTTCGTACGCACGTTGTAGTGACTTTCGAATTAGGATTTTAAGAACTTGCTGAACTAACACTAATTGTATTTCTCTGTGAGAACGAAAAATTTTCCCGCAGTAAAAAGTATCCTAAATGTTAACCCAGGTAATTAGCTATTACCTACTATACAAAATTTAGTAAAAATCCGTTCAGTAGTTTTTGCGTGAAAAGCGAACAGACAGACAAACAGACAAAAAATTCAATTTCTATCGTTTTGGGGTTTACCTATGTTCTGTTCAAAATACACAGCAATATTTTTTTAAAGAAATAGGTATTTCATGTACAGATTTGGTTTCGTTACTGTTATATAACTTATATGTATAGTTATTATCTGGACATATAATAACTATACATATATAGTCTTCGCAACTGGCGTGTGTGTATGAAGAGAGTGATGAATGTGGAGGAAGCGAGACAAGCCTGCAAGGATCGTGATGTATGGCACTCGGTTCTCTCTGCCTACCCCGTAAGGGATCTGGCGTGAAGATATTTGTGTGTGTATGTGTGTGTGTGTTTATTATATGTATAGATTATTTATACTAAAACACTTATCATACATGGATGTATCAGGGGAAGGGGGGTGGTGGCAGATAGGGGCATGTGCCCCCCTTGGAATTTGTTTACCTCTCTACTAACTATCTACCTACTGTTATAGATAAAAATATAGTCTTACAATTTTACGGCAAGGGGGGCAACCCTTCACCCCCGGCCCAGAACCTGGGTACACCCACGCTAACATATACAATTGTTTTTCCTATTAACAATGATTTTACAACAGGAATAAAGAAATCAGTTACCCTTACCAACTACCTACTAGCGAAATCCAAAAATAAAATCTCAAAATAAGAAGAAATAAAACAAAAAATAAGCAAATGTATTAATTATCGCAATTTCAATTTTGTAACATCGAGCCGAGCGCGCAATGACATGAGTCACGAACGAGTAAATACTAAATAATATTAACACAACAGCCGAACATTAAACATAAACAACGGAACTAATAATATAACAACATAAACAACATTTACATTTATTTTCTCTAATAATTAAATGTTATTTTTCCACACAGTCAAAAATAGACTTTATCATTTAGTTGTCAAGGGTCAAATTGAAATTTAATGCACTAGCTTAAATGTTATTTTTTTATCTCAGACAAAAATAGACTTTATCATTTGAATGTCAAGCGTCTAATTGAAATATGAAGCATTAGCTCCAATATAACAAAATACGATCGGTCGATGTGTCACGTGACATGCCCAGTGCAGCCATCTATCGGATTGTTTTTAAACTTGAATGATGAAAGTTGATAAGTTTACGGAATTTGCGTTAGTGACGTAGGTAGCAAATTGTAGATTTAATAAAATGTTATAACACTTTTAATCTTTAACGTCTAACAGTGTTTAATGTTAAATGAGTTTTAACATGTTAATTAAACAGTTATAACATTTAACGCCCATTACTATACCACACCATTCTTAGTCAAAACGACGCACTAAGCCAAGGTCCAGTTTTGCAGGAGACAACCCTTAGCGCGGGCGTTGCCCAAATTTAAATTTAAACTCTGAGCTGCTCGACCTCTAGTACGATATCGCTGTTACGGTCCTTGGCCTTAAAGCCTTAAGCTTTTGTCAATTCGGAAAAAAATACATTTGTCTCGCGCACGCGCGGCGGTATCGTGCGGCGTGTCATCGCTTAGACGCCTGTTCACCTCCATTGGCTCCATTCAGTTTAATCTTATCGTGATAACTTTTAAAACTATTTAAGACAAACAATCCTACCATACATTATCTTCTTCTAACTTCAGCGGTTTTCTCAGCGCACGCCAAGATATCTCTCAGTAGGCAGGAATTTTTTAGACTTACTTGATACTTATCGTTATATTACCGCCAAATTACATAAAATCTTTATAAATTGTAGCCTATGTGTTATTCTGATGTATAATCTATATTACTGTAAAGTTTCATTCTAATCCGTTCTGTAGTTTTTGCGTGATTGAGTACAAACATCCATCCAAACATCTAAACTTTCGCATTTATAATATTAATATAGAATTAATATAGAATAATATAGATTAAATATTATGTAATATTTTATTTAAAAAATGTTATTAAAAAAAGACAAGCCCACTGAGTTTCTTCCGTCGGATCTTCTCAGTGTGTGGCCGCGTTTTCGATCCAGTAGTAGTTCAAAAAAAATTGTTGACGCGTCAAAATAACTTGTAAAAAGTTTTATTGAATAAAGTACTTCTGGTTTTTATTACTTAAATCAAATTTAAAAGTGATTCTTTAATGCTATTAGTGACAAGCAGATCGCCCTTATGAGAGAAGGACACGACCATCGCCTATAGATATCAAAAATAATAATGGTGCGTTGCCATGTAATTGGCTGATGTAATGCAATGCACATAATTTCTTAATCTTCTTAGATCAGGGGCAATGGGCGCATGAATACTAAAAATTATTTCATCACATTTTTATATAATCTGCCTCAAATAGTTTTACTGATAATATAAGCATGTTGCTATAAGACAACTTACAGCCATATTGATAAAACAGTTTTTTTTTAATGGCAAACAATTGTTAATTTTCAAAGGCATTTTTAGAGTTCCGAAGTAAACAAGAAGAAACCCTTATAGTTTCGCTATGTCCGTCCATCCATAGTATAGCGCAGAGTTCCTTAGTACCAGAAAGCTGTAATTTGGCAAACGACCAGGTGATTCTCCTAATGGAAAGAGTCAAGAATGCCTACCGACACCAAAGCTGTTATTAGTGCGTTGCTATCTTGTGGCAAGGTCTAATGCGACAGTGACTAGTACTGACGCTATTGCGGCAGGAATAGGTAAAGCGGTGGTAACAAACCCGGGCGAGACAATGCAGAACTCTACCACCTTGCAGCCACGATGGTAGTGACTCGCATAGCCAATTGGTTGCCTTTTACAAAGTGGCAGAACGGCGGTTGACTTATTCTTCAAAGCAGCTCGAGACCTACACAGTGGAAACAGTAGACACATTAGTGACACCAAAAATTGATAAGTGTTGAGAAAAATTTAGATCATTTATGTATAAACCTCAGATGAATTAGTAGATAATAGTTTAATTGTATGATAATTAAATGTATTTGATTATTGATTTACATCTACTTACCAAAATGTTTTCTAACAAAATGTTCTTGTTTTGCAATCCATTCTTCCAATGCATTAATAGCGTCATTAATTCTTTTTATCGTGTCAAAGCCATATTTATTTCTTAAATGTTGTAATGTATGTAACTGATAGCAGAGTAATTTATTTTTTGGTATAGATTCCATAATTTGTTATAAAACACAATCTACAATTGTTATCGTCTCTTAAATTCGTATGTCTTATATATGATTTTTTTATACCTATCCAAGAAATTCAGTCACGCTAATTAAACATTTTATTAATGGGATATTAAAATGTAGTTTTGTTTATATATTTAGTCAAAATGCATAGGGTTCTTTTTAATGAAAGAAACTATTGCATAGACATTCAAGTAAGTAGAGTAACATTACAAAATTTTACAAGAAACTCATTTTTAAAATCATTCACGACAATTGATTCAACAAAGAAATAGAATGGGATCAAAATTCTCAAGAAAATCATATGGTTTTAAGATTTTAGATATTAAGGTGGTACGGGTGGAACTTTGAATTTTGAAGCGATGTCCATTGATGAAATTCACCAGAGGCAATTATTTCAAGCAATTCCTCAAAAAAACAGCAGATGTCTCTCTTAATAGAATGAGGCAATCATTGCCTACAGACAAAAGATTTTAATGGTGCGTTGATATCCTTGTGGTAAGGTCTTATTGCCACATGAATAAGTCTAAAAAAAAGATGAATAAATCTACCAACTATACCTATTACCCTCCAAAATGGAATACAGCACTAACATTATTGCGGCAAGAAAGGGTAAGGCGGTGCTATCAGACCCAGGTGAGACAAAACTCTACTACCTAGTTGATGTAGATGCCGATGTACCACGATGATAGTGATTCGCATAGCCAATCGTTTGCCTCTTACAAACATCCTGGAATAACGGCAGATGATTTGGTTGGATGGATGATTCAAAGCGAGTTCGAATTAATGAGGAGTTAATCTGTCAAAAATGATAACTGTTGCGCTAAAAATTTTTATAGAATACATACAGGTTTTCGTACATGTTAAACGTACTTAACACTCTTATTAAGACGTAAAGAGTTTCTCTAAATCCTTTACATGTATCTCCTTACACCTGAAGCATAATATTTAGAACAAATATTGGTCAGGTTAGACCACGCAAAAGTTAAAATAAAAGCCTTGAATGTATTTTCATCTCCACCTTAAAAAAAAAAAAAAAATAGGCAAATCGTGACCTTAGCAGGCAGGTAAGTACGTTTGTTATCGCTCCTAAAACTACTTGAACTATATCACTTGCCCGTAAAAAGGGACAACGGCTAAGATAGGGATCAAAAAAGGGCTGAACACATGAAATCACAGATCTCAATTAATGAACTCTTTATTGGCTATCTTTGATCTAGGTTTAGAAATTGAAGTTCCCTCAGACGTCAGTGCACAGGCTTATGGATCTGTTCCGTTATAGTGATAGATCCAGGATATCTTAAGTACGTAATTGCTCCTGCCATTAAAAAAAAAACTGTTGTAACATAGCCAATAGAGCACTGCAGCATATTCGAGAGTGCCTGGTTGGTAAGCATTTCAATATAATTAAATTGCAATTCTCTTAAACTAACGCAAGTAAAAAAGGAGACCTTAAGGTAGAGTGGCTCATTAGTGAATGTGTCTCTATGACTATGAGCTTTCTTGGAATATCTCAAGGGCACGCTCATGTCCAAACCAATTAACCTTAGCAGGAACTTTGTTAACATTAAAAAGTCGGTCGAATCTAGCACCGTTAGCATAAAGCGCCCAAGTGCAAAATACGCTAGTGGAAATGCAGTTAAAAGGATTTACTCTTTTGAATTAACAACGCTACGAAGATATACATCAAGAGTAAGTAAATCAAATATACTTAACCAATTTTTACTTTAAAATTTTGTTCATAAATACATGTCGATTGGTTTCAAAATGGTTAACTCCTATTACTATATATAAAGTGTGCCAGAAGAAGGGCAATAAGAAAAATGATTCCTTTACACGTCAGACAAATATACATATTTAACCACTTTTACTTTAAATTTTATTCATATAAACACATGTCTATTGGTTTTCAAATGGTTAAATACCTATTAACTTAAATGAAGTGTGCCAGAAGGATGGCCATAAGAGGAGCGATTTCATTACACTCTTCTTCAGTCATTAGACACTTTTGAGCGCATTTTACACAAAACTAAAAACACAACTATTATTCTCTGGCGAAATAACGACTGACGCCTTTCCCGCTAGCATCATCAAGTTGGATATGGACTCGTCTTTAGGTGATCGCTGCTTAGACAACCTAGTTGAGACTGCTCAAAATATCTTTGTGTGTATGTTTTGGGTATTCACGATACGGGGTGATCGGGAAAAGATCTGTGTTACTCAATTTGAGCAATCAGAGTGACTTGAAAAATACCTGTATAATAATCCGTGTATGTTTAGGTAGTCACTGTACGGGGTGATCGGGAAACGATCTGTGTCGGACTCAATAAGAGTATTGGAGTGACTTGAAAAAGACCTGTATAAGCCCGTGAATACTATAGGTACGAGGTGACTGAGAAAAGACTCTTGTAAGACTCACTGAGCATTGGAGTGACCGCAATCCCTTCATTTTATGTCAGAAAAGATCCGTGTAAGACTCACTGAGCATCGGGGTGACCGCAACCCCATCATTTTGTTTCTGAAAAGACCCGTGTAAGACTCACTGAGCATTGGGTTGACCGCATTAGGTGTGTCTTTCTGAAGGCATTTTTAGTATTTAAGTAACATGCTTAAATTTATACAGGCTAAAAGTTATTTTCATTTCATAGTTTACGATAAAAAAAAAGTTATTTTCATTATTTTAGATTGTGACCAGGATGAAGATGAGGAGTTGCTGGCAGCTGGTCCTAGGGGGCGCGAGGACGCTGCCTCATCAGGAACGATGGTGTTGGCAACACTTTTCGCTAGACAAAAAACAA
Source organism: Apodemia mormo (assembly GCA_036924255.1). Taxonomy (NCBI): domain Eukaryota; kingdom Metazoa; phylum Arthropoda; class Insecta; order Lepidoptera; family Riodinidae; genus Apodemia; species Apodemia mormo. The sequence goes on from JAUPFN010000020.1 coordinate 15,155,960, forward strand.
ACGTCTAAAATCTATAAAAGGCGTTGCACCTCTGTGGGTGCGCTCACTTTGACATTAGTGCCCGAAGCGTTCACACGTGACGCACACTCGCATAATTCAGTTCACTTGCAAAGTATCTAATTAATTCATAATTCTATTCTAATCATTAATTTAGTTTTAGGTTTTATTTTCAGTTAAAAATAATGGAAGCAGCCAAAATTATATTAAAAGGCTACAATGTAGGTATTGTAGAGCTGTTCCTAATATAATGTTAGTGGATATTATGTATAGGTTTGGCGTGAGCTGCATGAAAACTTAGGAATTTTATTGGCGACACAATGAAAACCTTCAAGATAAAATAGATAATTTTAATAGATAACGATGAAACCAATGTTTTCGAGAGATAAAGTATTCTGGAAAAATCAAAAAGAGCCATGATATCCAGGATAGATACCCCGTCGCCTCCCCTGATTGGGTGTTAACAAAATGTTGGCTGAAATTGCTGATATTATGACTAGTTTGTTAAAACTGCAAGAATAAAAAGCAAAATCAAATGTCTTCCGAGAGTTTATTGGATTTAAATACTGTCATCTATATCCCACTTCCTAATTTGTAAGTGTATCTGTGTATCGATTTAATAACACCTAGATTATTAGTAACAACAGACAGCTTTCAACTAAGCATCGGAGATTCTATTTATATAAAAAAATCTCTAGTAGAATCACTTAAATGTGACTGTAATAATTACAGTAAAAGAAATTAAATATGGCACAGATTTTGTTACAGACAACGCTTTAATTAATGTTGGATCAAACCACAACACTAAAATAACCGTGACTAAAAATTTAAACCTACCCTCTACAATAATTATTCATACGATAGAAATTAATGTAAAACTTTCAGTACTGCGTGTTGGATAGACATTGACATTTATTGGAGGTATCTGCTATTTTGTTCACAAAATAATTGGACATATTCACAAACGAGTCTTTAAGCTTTTTATCACAGTATCACTATCGCGATTTATTTTTCGAATACGAGTGTGTATCACCCACAAAGTTTAGCTTCATTGGATATCATTTATTAATTGCCACGTGAAATGACCACAATATTAACGACTACAAAGATTATTTCAAGTAACTCTTGATGTAATATGTGCTTAATTAGGCAATATTTGTGGGTACCTGGTAATTTTTTTTATATCACTCCACTTTTGTTGTGTTCGCTCCACTTGGTAAAAGGGTAAAAGATTTATCAATTTAAACAACAACTGACGGAATATTGGATTATATTAATTAATTATTAAATATTAAATACGAAATATACGTCTGATGACACTTTATTATACTACATGGTACTATAAACTTATCAGTACCAAATTTCTTACTCCACCGTTTGCGTAATTGTTCTAAAAATGGGGTACAAAGTTTTGCTTCTCTTATTAACATGTAGAATTATTAAAAAATTAAATCCTGATTCATATACTGGTTCTGTAATACTAAGACACCGCTGCTATATTCTTTACATTTTCCTCAGAAAACGCCGATCTGAATAAAAATTCAGACATCACATGATCTGAACTTAATTAATATTATTCTCAAATAATGAATATTTACTATTAAAATTTTAACTTCTCTTTTAATTACATTATAAAACAAGTGAGTAACGAGCGTGACGGTTGCTACATGTTTAAGTGTTTCATGTGTAAACATCATTATAATTTTAATTACAAATAAATACAAATATACAAAAGGAGTCTGGCGGATGACATAATCCACAATCTTGCCTCGGATGAACACGTCAAGCTGTACGTCTCGTACAGCTCGGTAATCGCTAAAAATAGGCGATACTCGTTATCAGGTCGGTAAAATGCGGTGATACAAATTTGATTATAACAAAATACATATTATACTCATACATGGGGCACACTAAAAGTTTGCACTTCTAGCTAATCGGAATTATTTGAATTTCATTCAGGATTCTATATTGACCGCCCCGTTGGTCGAGTGGTCAGCGACCCTAACACGCAATCGACGGGGCTCGGGTTCGATCCCCGACGGGGACAAGCATTTATGAGATGAGCACAGATGTTTGTAATTCCGGGTTTAGGTGTTATTAAATATATTCTACTATTTATGTGTATTTTTAGGTATTAGTATCGTTGACTAACACCCATAACACAAGCAAATAATTTGCTTAATTTGGGGTTAGATCAGTGAATGTGATTTGTCCCGGGAATATTATTATTATAATAATCTTTTTAAAGTGTATTTTCAAAAAATGTTATACTTAAATGTTAAAAAATATCGTTTCCATTTTCTTTATTATTTTTCTGGTAACCTTTGTAGATTACTTGAACAGGTACAGTCTCTTGCCAAGGCTTTCCAAGGAAATTTCAGTCTGCCCTCCTTTCTACATCTGCGCAGAGCTGATGGCTCTCTGGCGCATGCTGCCAAGGAGAAGGCCGAGCTTTTGGTCTCACTCTTTGCTGCTAACTTGACTCTGGGCGACTAAGAGAACACGCCACCTACCGTCATGCAGTGTGACAGTTCCATGCTCGAGGTTAAATCTTTGAAGACAGCATTAGTGCCCCAAATTCCTAAGAAAGGTGTTCGCTCAGAACCGTCCAACTATCGGCCTATAGCGATAAAAATAATGGAATCCATTATTAACAGCCAGCTTTTGAGATATCTAGAGGAGCACCAGCTGATTAGTGATCGTAAGTACGGTTTTGGCCGCAGTCGCTCAGCTGCTGTTTTTTTGTTTACCTAATGCACCGATGGGTGAAGTCTGTGGAGAACAAGGGCGAGGATTTGGCAGTTAGTTTAGATGCAAGCTTCTCTCCAAGCTCCCTTTTTATGGGCTTCCGGTGGAACTCTGCAATTGGATCCCAGTTTTTTGGCAGATCAAAGCATCAAAGTGCTTGTTGACATGTTGTTGTTAACGCATGCTCTGATCTTAAACCCGTCAATGATGTTGTTCCTCAGGGCTGTGTGCTATCACCTACACTATTTCTTCTGCATATTACTGACATGTTGCAATCAAGCAACATTTATTGCTATGAGGATGACAGTACGGGTGATGCTTTATACTCCAGCCACAGTGGGGCTTCTCAACAATACATCAAAGAGTGCCAGAACAAACTTGTTTCAGAAATCGAAGAACAACTTTCTACAGCCTCAAAGTGGGATCGACTAAACTTAGTCCATATTACCCCCAAGAAGACACAAGTTTGTGCGGTTTCCACTAAGAAATCTCACGTTGTCATGTCTCCTCGCTTCGAAAATACTTCCCTAACGGCCACAGCCAGTCTTGAAATCCTTGAAGTTGACATATCGAGCAACGTTCGATTCCGTTGTCACTTGGAAGGCAAGGCTAAATTAGCTTCAAAAAATCTCAGTGTTCTTTTCAGGGCCAAGCAGTACATCACACCGGTCCATAACTTACAACTGCTCTCATTTGTGGCCGGGGGCTCCTCAATACCAGTTCCTTCCCTTTGACCGCATTCAACGTAGAGCGGCCCGGTAGAGCAAGCAATTATATATAAAATGATATAAAATTTATTTGGAGTTATTGTGAATTTCTCTAAAAAGGGAGGCAAACATCTTAACCTTAGCGTATTAATATATACTAGCGATACCCGTGCGAATAATTCGCACTATGTACTTTTATTAAATACTTCATAAGTTGATTTGAAATTGAACAAAAAGATTCTCGCCCGTCAATCAATTTGACGTTGTTTTAAAATTAAAGATGTCAGATGGCAGCATTGCTGTATTATGTCTTAATATCTACATACATATAATAAAATCGTAGGAAAGTCAAAACTGTACATTGAATATTTTTTTAAAAGAATACTTGGGGCGTGATCTACAATCGATATCAAAGCCAAAAATATAGTTTTTGGAATTTTTGTCTGTTTGTCTGTTTGTCTGTATGTATGTCCGGGTTAAACTCAAAAAGTACTGCATGGATTTACTTCAAATTTTACATGAATATTATTAACAGGTCGGGTCAACATATAGGCTACATATTATCACGCTATCACCTGCGAGGTAGAAGTTGTGCGGAGTAAACGAAGTCCGCGCGAAGTCGCTGGCAACAGCTAGTATATGTATATAATTTTAATAATTTATAAAAACAAAAGCAGTAAGAGAGAGGGCACACGTGCTAGTTTTAGCATCCAAAGCGCGCGTTTTAGCGATTGCATCGATACAGTATCGCGTTTTAGCGACTCTCTGCGATCGGTCGCGGCATCCGAATCGCGCGTTTTAGCGACTTCATCGATACTGCACTGTGATTGCCTTCCGCTTGTGGTATTTATTTCTTCATTTTCAGGTTGATACGGTAAAGGTAAGGTAACGGTATTTGGTTTTGCGAGGTAAAAAGGTAATTTTAGTTTATGGAAAAGGTAAGGCATTTTGAACGAGCGTAAAGTATTCTTGAAAAATTTTATGTTAACCATCATGGTTAGAAGTTGTGAAAGACCATAATGGTTTGGTTAAAATATATAATGTTAGTGTTGGGGATTTAAATGATTGAGAGATTACCATCGTGGTTTGTAAGAGATAACCATCGTGGTTAGACGAGAGATAACCATCGTGGTTAGTAACAGATTATGGTTACTCTCGTATGATGAGTACTGTCGGGCACTCCCATTTGGTGTAGATTGTATATTAGGCCACTGTGCCAGATCTTATCGAACGCTTTGGTAACGTCGAAAAATAGAGCACCGATGGGAATTTGAACACTTGAGGCTGCATTTAAACCGTTTAAAATGTACTCTGTAAGTTGGTGTGCATGATAAGTGCAAGAGTGAGCTGCTAGGAATCCGAACTGCTTATTTATAATGAGACCTTTCTCGTGAGCAAATGCCTTCAGAAGAGATAGTATGATTTTCTCGTAGATTTTGCTTAACGTACGGTAACGTACGGGACGGTAATTACTCACGTTATTTCGGGGCTTTTCCGGTTTGTATATTCCTATGACGGTGGCTTCTTTCCACTCTTCCGGAAACTCGTAACCGGCTAGAAGTGCATTGAAGATGCACACTAGTAGGAATATAACGGAGAGAAGGTAGTGTTTAACTACATTATTTGTGATTTTATCAGGTCCCAAAGCTTTTTATTGTGTAATTTTTTGATTATTTCACCTACTCCTCCGCTATCGTTAGTTAATAGCGAGTCGCCCTTTGGTGGTAGCGCTCTACTTCGCTATCCATAAGATGGACGAGGTCTAGGTCCGTAGGCTGGTTTGCTGGGGAACATTATGATTGGAACGACGAATAAAAAATATAACCATCGCAAGATATTACCCGTGACGAAGACGTATTCGTGTAAAAGATACACGGCTGTGTCCATGACACAGCCACAACCCATTTTTTTGTTCGAACCATCAGTAAGTTTTATCCATTTATTGAACATACGTCTTTTTTTCGGTGGCATCGCGGAGATAGAACAGATGTAACAGAAAATTTAATTAATTTCTCCTTTGATGAGATGATATCAGTGTAGCAAAGCAGTACTTCATGCCAGCCCATCGCCTCCAACTTTACAAGGCCCGAATTCGACCTCACATGGAGTACTGTTCTCACATCTGGGCCGGAGCTCCTCAGTACCAGCTTCTTCCACTTGATCGCATTCAACGTAGAGCGGTTCGAATCGTCGACGACCAGGCTATTTCTAATCGGCTTGACTCTTTGGCGTTACGCAGAGATGTAGGCTCGCTCTGCATCTTTTACCGTATTTATCGTGGGGAGTGTTCCGACGAGTTGTTCGGACTAATGCCTGCCGCTAAATTCCACCATCGGACATCGCGTCAAAATTTAAAGTTCCATCCTCACCACCTCGATGTCTGGAAATCCACAACCGTGCGCTTTTGTCGACACTTTTTGCCTCGCATTCCTCCTTTGTGGAATCTATTACCCTCGGGGGTGTTTCCGAATGGATAGAACTTAGGGACCTTCAAGAAACGAGCTTATTCATTCTTAAAAGGCCGGCAACGCAGCTGCAATACCCCTGGTATTGCGGATGTCCATGGGCGGCGGTGATCACTTACCATCAGGTGCACCATCTGCTCGTTTGCCCCCTGTACTATAAAAAAAAAATCTATCAGTGTGTGAACATTTTCTGTATATACAGTGAGCCAAGGATTCATTTGTTCTCACAGTCACTTTAACATCCAAGAAAGACAATGATCTGTTACTTTCTTCTAAACTTAGGATTTGTTACTCAAAGTACTCCATCCAGAGACTGGCCATAACTAGTGCTACTGGACTGCCCATTGCGACGCTATCAATAAGAACGTAATATTGACCCTACAGAAGGAAGTAGCTACCGTCTAGATACTTCTTTAGTAGATCTCAATACTTTTCAAACAAATCATAGTCTCTCAATTTGCTTTTAACTACATCCACACTCTCTTTAATTTTTTGTGTTGTGAATGTTTGAAAGTTCACATTTACATTACAAAAACTACAGACTACATTGGTTCTCAAAAACCTTGGTTCGGACCGGTTTATCTGTCCTGTCAATGAAAGTCAGTTTGTTTTGCTTGTTCACATAACACAAAGTATTTTTTAAGTTTTATTGCCAATATTTGAAAAATATATATTGACTGTAAATACAACACAGTTAATGAACCGAGTATAAGTACAGGATGTAAAAGAAAGAAATATGATCCACTTGATAATTTCTCGGGAAGCCCATAGGAAGGCAGCTTTGAGAGAAGCGCTTTATGCCATACCCGATCGATTCGCTATGTCTAAGCTAACTGCCAATGCTCCTCCTTGGACTCAACTGCCTTCGCCCAGCGATGCAAATGCGATGCGATTCCCGGGTCTGGCAATTCAAAAATGTTTTTTTTTTAGTTTACTTATAAAAACAACGTTACCTGGGAGTAGAAAAGTGCCCGATTGGCGATAGGGTTCCCTCCTATCACATTTTGGGACTAAGTATCTTCGGCTAATCGTGAGTTCACTTAGGTAATTGTACTTCTGCCTACGTCTTCGGGGATACGGTCATGAAGGTACTTTTTTATGTTATATATAGACAAATGATTATTCTATACAAACAAGTTTAGTTTTAGAACTGAAGAACCACTGAATGATTATAATAATGTGTAACGTAATATTATTAAACCTGCTGGAGATACACAGGAAAACCAAGATAGACATTTAATGATCTAGGTACTTGGATAACGTCTTTACCGTTCACCGTGCTAAGCAAGTGAAGGAGGGGTGTAGCTACCGCCGTATCTGCCGTATCAATTATACGGGGCCCCCGGGTCACGGGGGAATGTATTAAAAAATACTGTTCCACCAAAACATTTTCGAGGTTTATTTCAAAATTTCTCAGTTTTCTAGAAAAAATTAGTTCAAATTTCTAGAAAGCTTAAGTTGAGCAGAATCTAATCGAATGCTATTAACCGCTTTTCGATCGGACAAGCCGTTCAAAAGTGATGTGATACATCTATAAATACACACACACACACACACACACACACACACACACACACACATACACGCATACACAAATACACACACACACACACACAAATACAGACGTACTGACGTCATCATGAAAATAGTTGGAAAAGGTGTCTAGAATTTCAAAACGTGGAGATCTATCTGGTAAAAACTCGATTTACTAATCAGATCAGAAACCAGAAACTTCCTTATCTAAGTGTGTAGAGGGAAGTTAAAAAGAAATGAAACACAATTATTTTTAAGTAATGTAATATTGCATTATATAAAATGATACAACATACTTTAAGAATATGACAAAATGATGTTAAAACGAGCCTATTATGCATAAAAATCCAAATAATAATAATTAGCTTATGTTGTATTCGGAGAACTAAATAGAACTAATCAACGTCTAGAGTCCTAAATGTGCCTGGCATACCCAAATAATATTCGACAAATTTATCTGTTTGTCTCAGTGATTCATTCGTGCAGGCTTTATTAATTTCTCTTCTATATTCAGTGAATTCCATGGAGTATAATTCATTGTACAAGTCCTCTGAAACATAACGATGAATGAGTTTATATGATAGTTTTTCTAAGTTAAGCTAAGTATAAGTTAATATTAAATATGAGCGAATTAATATAAGTAGATATAGATAACAAAAATGGTATTTATACTATAAGATAGTAATCTACTGTTAATCATTGTGACTCGATGTTACCCTCGATTTCATTTTCAATCAATTTTTTTCAGTTATGGTAGCTTGGTAGCCTAATCTATACATATAATACATATAATAAAAATGTAAGAGGTCGATTTCTGTACATTGAAGATATTTTAAAAAAAATTTTTGGGAGATACTCTTTAATCGATACTGAAGCGAAAAATATATTTTTTTTTAATTTTTGTCTGTCTGTCTGTCTGTCTGTCTGTCTGTATCAAGGCCGCGCATCACGCCGAATCTACTGAACGGATTCAAATGAAATTTAGCATAATTAGAGTTCATACTCCGAAGAAGGTTATAGAATATTTTTTATCCCAAAATTCAGTACGGTTCCCGTGGGATAGGGGATGAAAACAAAAACGTATATTTAGTTTTAATTCATTAACCTGTAGTCCGAAATCCTTTATTATTTTTTTGTTCAAAAGTAACTACTATAAAGATTATCCCTTAAAAATTTCAAGGTCATGAGTTTTATAATTTAGAAGTTACAGACATCGCAAGTTTCAACGGTTTCGGATGGAATGTCCAGTTGAACGTGACACCCGGAATGTATACAAAACCTTTGAACGCATGGCTCATTATAAGTTAGCGTTATCATTTCATAGTGTTTGTATGTATGTATAGTGTATGTATGTACGTATAGTGTTCGTATAATGGATATAATCCGAGAGAATCAGTTCAAGAATGTGTACTTTTTTATTAAAATGTTATAAATGCAATTTTACTAAATATGTGTAAAATATAAATCTATACATTTTATTTATTTATATAAGAATAATTATTAATATATTTGAAAATAAAACAGGTCATTTTTTTAGGTTTTTGCTAATATCTCAGAAAATATACATCTAATCGAAATTGAGTATACTAATAGAATTTGTTCTTTATAAATTTATAATTTCCATCGTCGGCACTTGGTGAAACTGCATCATATTGATTATATAATATAAACACTTGTACTTGTACTGTTTCACAAATGTAATTTAAATTTTATTTATTAAACAATCACTTTTAAACTTACAGCCAACCGGTTTCGACTATTAAAGCATCATCAGGGCTTTCACAACGAATGTGAAACAGTACAAGTGTTTATATTATATAATCAGTTCTTTATAAAATTTAACGTAAGGATAGGCTATTGCGAAAATTCACTATTTTCTTTTTACATTGCATAACGTAAAAAAGGGTAAAAAAGGGTAAAAAAGTATCTACACGCCCATATCCCGGAATACGTAGGCAGAGGTACAAGAAGTGTACCCACGATTAGCCGAAAATACTATCTCACACAATGTGAAAGGTGGCAAGCCTATTGCCAACCGGGCCCTTTCCAATCCCGGGCAACGTTGTTTTATCAGAAAACTGAAAAAGCACATTTTGTTTTACCTGAGCCGGAAATCGGACCCGGGACCTCATATGGTCAACGACGATACCGGACCGCCAGACAACACGGTAAATATTTCAAAATTAGATACATCAATCAGTTAACTTTTAAAATGAATGAAACTTCTGCAAAGTGTAGATGTTGAAGTGCCTAAGCTACTCACTAAAGTCGGACTTCAAAATACTTTAAAAAAATTGTTAAGTAGAATATACGAACATGTACTTATACGTTACTTGGTAAGCGACAGCATAGACTTATTTTCGTGTTCTCTGGGCCAGTTCGAACAAGTAACGTTATGGCGACTATGGTGTCGTGGCGTTGACTTACCAAACAGTTAATTTTAGATTTTATTTTTATTTCTATTTTATTTTTTTATATTACGTTCCTTATTATTTGACCTGATTTATAATTTATTTGTGTTATAATAATTGTTTCCCAATTTTATTTTTCCTTGTGATTATTTTTCTTAAATTATATTTATTTTGACAATTTTTTTAAAAATATATAATTTGTATGATAGAAATTGATTTCAAATTTGATTTTCCTTATGATTTTTTATGTATTATTATTATTATTTATTTTTTTTGACAGTTTTTTATAATTTTCCTTTAATGTTTATAATATTATTTATTGGTAAATCAATTGCAGTAAAATTCTGTTTTTTGTATACAATGACGATTTTTCAGAACAACTTTTCAATTTTTTATAATGACATACGATTTTGTGATATTGTGAGGACTACACTATTGTATTAGGGCAACCTGTAAAAATAGTTGTAAATGTGAATAAATCTATACATATAATAAAACTGTACGAGGTCGATTTCTGTACATTGAAGATATTTTAAAAAATTTTTTGGAAGATACTCTTTAATCGATACTGAAGCGAAAAATGTAATTTTTTTAATTTTTGTCTGTCTGTCTGTCTGTCTGTATCAAGGCCGCGCATCACGCCGAATCTACTGAACGGATTCAAATGAAATTTAGCACGATTAGAGTTCATACTCCGAAGAAGGTTATAGGATATTTTTTATCCCAAAATTCAGTACGGTTCCCGTGGGATAGGGGATGAAAATAAAAACGTATATTTAGCTTTAATTCATTAACCTGTCATCCGAAATCCTTTATTATTTTTTTGTTCAAAAGTAACTACTATAAAGATTATCCCTTAAAAATTTCAAGGTCATGAGTTTTATAATTTAGAAGTTACAGACATCGCAAGTTTCAACGGTTTCGGATGGAATGTCCAGTTGAACGTGACACCCGGAATGTATACAAAACCTTTGAACGCACGGCTCATTATAAGTTAGCGTATTATTATTCGTAGCGTAGCGTAGCGTAGCGTAGCGTCATAGTATTTGTATAATGGACATAACCAGAGAGAATCAGTTCTAGAATGTATACTGTTTTATTAAAATGTTATAAATGCATTTTTACTAGCCTAAAAATGAATAAAATATGTGTAAAATGTAAACCTAAACATTTTATTTATTTATATAAGAATTACAATACATTTGAAAATAAAACAGGTCATTTTTCAGTTTCTTGCCAATATCTTAGAAAATATGCATCTAATCGACATTAAGTATACTAATATAATTTGTTTTTTACAAAATTTTACGTAAGGATAGGCTATTGGGAAAATTCACTATTTTGTTTTTACATTGCATAACGTAAAAAAGGGTAAAAAAAGTATCTAACCGCCCATACCCGGAATACGTAGAGTGTACCCACTATTAGCCATATATACCATCTCACACAATGTGATAGGTGGCAAGCCTATTGCCAACCGGGTCCTTTTCAATCCCGGGCAATGTTGTTTTATCAGAAAAGTTAAAAACACGTTTTGTTTTGCCCGACCCGGGAATCGAACCCGGGACCTCATATGGTCAACGATGACACCGGATCACTTAACAACACGGTGAATATTTCAAATTCTTTGAAAATGAATGAAATTTCTGCGAAGTGTAGATGTTGGAGTGCCTAAACTATTTAGTGTACTCATTAAAGTCAGACTCCAAAATACTTTTTAAAAAATTGTTAAGTAGAATAAAGGAACATGTACTTATAACTTCAGGCCTGGATAAGATCACCATATTACAGAAAAAATTGACTTTCCGCTTCACCGCGTTTCACCGGTTTGTCCGTTGGTGATATAAATGGTAATCCTAATCGCCGCATATACCGACACGTTAACGATTATCGACTATTTTTAGCGATAACCGGGACCGACAGTTTTACATGCTCATCTGAGACACGGAAGTGGTAATACACCACTTCACCAGTCTCCGAGTTGCTACTGAGATTTTAGATTTTCGAGAAAATCCTCGAAAATATCACAATAACACGTTTGCCCGATCCGGAGATCGAACCCGAGACCTCACGATCTGAGCCCAATAGGCTATCCCAAGACCACAAGGCAGAGTAGTTTGTTATTAATTAAAAAACCCTTGACTGTTTATCTTGCTAATTGAAAATTATACAAATTTACATTAAAAACATCTTTTAGAGATTTAAAAATAATAATAAATTTAAGAAAAGTGCAACAAGATTTTTTACTCCAAATTGTTTTCAATGAAAAAAGATAAGCTTCTTAGTCAAAAGCTATTTTGTTTTTTATTAATAACAAACCACAAAGCCATGTGTTAATTATTTTATTTTTATACTTCCCGCTACAAAAAGTGCCTTAAATAAAAATGATTCAAAAAAATAAAACTGAATAAATAGAAAGATGAAACTTTCTAACTAGGTATATATTTTTAACTTCCCGCTACGTGTCTAGATAAGGAAGTTACTGATTTTACCCCGATTTACGAAAATCGAGTGTTCACCAGATCTCCACGTTTTGAGGTCCTAGAAACCTTTTTCGACTACTTTCATGATGTGTGTGTGCGTATGCGTGTATGTGTGTATGTGTGTGTGTGTGTGTGTGTATGTGTGTGTGTGTGTGTGTGTGTATGTGTGTATGTGTATGTGTGTATGTAAACATCTCAAAACTTTGAACGACTTGACCGATCGAAACGCGGTTAATAGGATTCGATTGGATTCCACTCAACTTAGACTTCCTGAAAATTTTAACCAATTCAAGGATATTTTGAGAAATTTTGAAAAAACCTTACATACGTTTTTGGCGAAACAGTATTTTTTTAATACAATTTCCAGATTAATGTACCGACAGAGTACAAAATTTAATCAGCTTTACATCTCAAAAAACTGCGACGAATGCATAAATTGCATCAAAATTTATTTATCCGTTCGGGAGTTTATAGTCGACGAAAAATTTTGCAAAAGTATTTTTTCGGCATAATTTCGAAATTTTTTAACTAATCATTAAATATTGCAGAAGATTAAATCTTCTGCAATATTTTAGTACTAAAAAACTACATTGAATGCCGTTTCAAATATCAAAATCGAATCAAATTTTCAAAAGTTACAGCTTTTCAAACAATAAAATTACGTTGTTTACAGTAAACTTACTACATATTGTTTGAATAACTTTCAGGTTTATATACTGATTGATATAAAATATCGAATTAGACTTTCGATTTTTATATCAATCGGTCGGTATACAGTAAACTTATTACATATTGTTTAAATAACTTTCAGGTTTATATACCGATTGATATAAAAATCGAATTAGAGTTTCCCTCTAAAAAACTGCACCAAATACTGGAAATTGGATCAAAATTGCTTGATTTATTTGGGATTTGTCAATGAAAAAAAATTTAAAAAAAAAGTTTTTTTTACATTTCTTTGAGATTTCTTAACCTATCGATTTTTTAGCTATTAAAACAATTTTGAGTTAAAAATTGCGTTGAATGCCATTCAAAAGATCACAATCGATCATGAATTTAAAAAAAATATGATGTATATTTTTCAACCATTAATTTCCTAAATATCATTTTTACAAACTAGATTTTTTGAACTCTTCGAACTCAACAATCTATATTTAGGTATAGTTTTTGCTTCTTTTAGCTTAAAATACTTCAATGAAGCGGGAAGTTTCAGGGATGGCCAGCAGGGTCAACCGTATTACAGATTTTTATATTCACTACATAAAATTATTATAAATAACTTTTGATTACTAACTAACTAACCTTTTGATTACTTTTTCTCTCATGTCGATATCTTATTAGAATATTTGATAATTTTAGAAATTATATAATTTTGAAAAGTTTACCTTTTTACGTTGAATGCTAATTTTGCGACATAAAAACAAATATTGCAAATTTTCACAATAGCCTACCACTAAGTGAAATTTTATAGACCAAATACATTAATATACATGCTTTCGATCGTTGAGGCGCACAGATTCTAGGCATCGCTATAATATGGTGGACATTCCACATGCCCGGATAAAGCGGTTAGACTTAAGATTCTTCATTCGAACCGCAAAGGACTGAAACATGCTTCCTAAATTTGTGCTCCCCGTCGAGTACAATTTGGGGATCTTCAAGAGAAGAGTGAAGAGGTACCTTCTAGAGAAGCGCGTTTTATCTTAGGCCGCATCTTAGCTTACCATCAGGCGAGATCGTGGTCAAGCGCTTCCCTATAGATAATTAAAAAAACATGTTTATATTATATTTTACGAAATATTGGCAAAAAATTGCAAAAAGCCGTTTTTTAATTGTTTTAAACAAAATGTTCCTAACCTCCTACACGGTCAAGATATTATGCTTAATAATAATAACATTGCAATTATAACCTTTACTGCAAGCAAATACTATTTATTTCTCTCTGACTAATAGGTCTGTCGTCAAATTTAGCCTACTGCAAAGGAGTCAGATATTGTTATTTATCAGACATACGGCACAGATTTCAAACTAGCTTGAATAATCATCGTTTCCCATTAAGAACCTAGGTACAAGCCGATAATTTCACCTTCAATCTTTTTTATCCGGTGGAAGGATAGCCCCAGCCATGCTTAAAAATGACAATACAGTTAAAGACTTTTGCTTCACGGTGTGTGATCTTTCTCCCAATAAAAAATAGGTTTTGTAAAAATGATCTTTAGTCAAATTTAGTCATATGGAATGAGTATATAAAGTCAGGCAAATAAAACTTCAAGCATGACTGTAGAAAATAAAAGGCGAGGTGACTTCAGTTAAACACTGCTTAAAGCCCTATAAGGCACAAGGGTCGTTATCAAAATGAACGTGTTTTCAAATCCACACTAAAAGAATCCTTTCTTAATATTTCTCCTTTGATAAAAGTGCTTCGCCGTCCAAAGTATTGCTGAATACGAGAAATACTGTGGTCAAATACTAATAATTACTCTGCAAGGATGGCCAAACGCGAACGAAGTCGCGGGTACAGCTAGTAAATAAATAAAGTTCAGTCCAGAATAAGATCACATCTTACAGAAAAACTTTAGACACATATAACTTCATCAAAACAAATTCAATCAAAAGGGGGCGTCCATAAATTACGTGAGGTGTTTTTTTTAATTTTCTGTCCCTCCCTCACCCCCCACCCCCCCACAGATGTCGTGAGATTTTATTCAACCCCCTCCCCTATCCCCCAATCTCACGTGAGATTTTTCAAAATATGGGTTTCTGAAATACCTATGTAAAAACGCGTTCGATTGTTATTGTAAAAAGAAAAAAAATCTTCGTGCTTATATTTACGATTAGTTGAGGCTGTATAACGTCGAAGTATAAATGAAATTATTTTCTTTCGAACGAGTTAGTGAATGATCTTAACAGTATCACGATTACACATAAGATTAACTTAAATATGTACAATCTGGATAATGGACTAAAATAGTATATATTTTTTGTTTCAATATGAAAAAAAATTACGTGATATTTGCTGAGACCCCCCCCCCCTCCCTCCAACGTAAGATTAGATGAGATTTGACTCGACCCCCTCTCCCCCTTAAACATCTCACGTAATTTGTGGACGCCCCCAAAGATACATAAAATTCCTTTATTTGTGAGAATCAAAAATTAAAAATGTGAGAAAAAAATACGTGGCGTTGTTGTTTTTTTATTAAAGTATCATCACGCCCGATTCGCTTGCGGCGTAGCAGAGTAAACCGACCGTCTATAGACTTTCCGGTTCACCACGATTCACCGATTTGTCGTTTGGTGAAATAAATGGTAATCCTCATCGCCGCATACGTTAACGTACATACTGACACGTTAACGATTATCGATTATTTTTAGCGATAACTGGGACCGAAAGTTTTTATACCCCTCCGCCAGTTTCCGAGTTGCTACTGAGATTTTAGATTTTCGAGAAAATCCTCGAAAATATCTCAATAACATCTTTGCCCGTCCCGGGGATCGAACCCGGGCCCTCATGATCTGAGCCGAATAGGCTGTCCCTAGACCACGAGGCAGAGAGTTTGTTATAATAATTTTAAAAAAACCCTTGACTCCTTATCTTGCTTATTGAAAATGATACAAATTTACATTAAAAATATCTTTTAGAGAATTAAAATAATAATAAATTTAAGAAAAGTGCAACAAGTTTTTTTTTAATTGCAAATTGTTTTCAATAAGCTTCTTAGTCAAAGGCTTATTTTTTTTATTAATAACAAACTACAAAGCCATGTGTTAATTAATTAATTTTTAACTTCCCGCCACGAAAATTGCCTTAAGTAAATAAAAATTATTCAAAAAATAAACCTGAATAAACCTGAATAAACTTTTCATCTTTCTAATTAGGTATACATTTTTAACTTCCCGCTACGCATCTAGATAAGGAAGTTACTGATTTTGCCCCGATTTTCTAAAATTGAGAGTTCACCACATCTCCATGTTTTAAGGACCTAGGAACCTTTTTCAACTATTTTCACGATGACGTGTGTGTGTGCGTGAATGTGTATGTGTGTATGTAAACATTTGATAACTTTGAACTGCTTGACCGATCGAAACGTGGTTAATGGGATTCGATTGGATTCCACCCAACTTAGATTTCCTGAAAATTTTAACTAATTCAGTCAGTTTTAACTAATTCAAAGAGATTTTGAGAAATTTTGGAAAACCTCACAAAGGTTTTTGGCGAAACAGTATTTTTTTAATACAATTTCCAGACTAATGAACCGATATAATACAAAATTTAATCAGCTTTACTTCTCAAAAACTGCATCCAATGCATAAATTGCATCAAAATTTATTTATCCATTCGGGAGTTACAGTTGACGAAAAATTTTGCAAACGTATGTTTTCGATATAACTTCGAATTTTTTTAACTAATCATTTTTAATCTTCTGCAATATTTTAGTACTTACTAAAAAAACTACATTAAATTTCAAAAATCAAAAACGAGTCAAATTTTCAAAAGTTACAGCTTATCGAACATTAAAATTCAATTTTCTAAAATCGGGGTAAAATCAGTAACTTCCTTATCTACATACGTAGTGGGAAGTTAAAAAAATCCCACGCGGACGAAGTCGCGGGCACAGCTAGTACAATAATAATATTATTGTATTAAGCTTCCAATGTGTAAGGTAAAATTATGTAATGTTAATAAACTGAAGCATTTTTAAATACGGTATCAATATTTCTTACAAATTGAATCTGTTTTTCCAATGTCTTCGGTCTACCTAGTATCTACACACTTCTTTTTGGCGGAATTAGGTTTTTTAATTTCCCATTACGTATATAGAAGAAAAAATTATTGATTCTGCCCCAATTTTCGAAAATCAAGTTTTTACCAGAATCGAGTTTTCCTAGAAAACGTTTCCGGCTATTTTCACGATGACGTCAGTATGTCTCTATATGTATGTGTGTGAGTGTTATTTTTTCCGAAAAAACAATGTTTCTCATAATAACTTCCAAATTAATTTACTGATTGAGTACCAAATATAATCAGCTCTTTTCCTCAAAAAACTGCGTCTAATGCAAAAATTAAATCAAAATAGGGCTCTCCGTACGGGAGTTATCATTGACGAAAATTATGACAAAACAGTTTTTTCGACATAACATCGAAATTTTTCAACCATTTTTTACAATATTTTAGTACTTTTAGATTTTCGTTTCAAAAATGAAAATCGATTCAAATTTTTAAAAGTTACAGCTTTTCAAATATTAAAATTACGCTGTTTACAGCAAACTTACTTTGTATTTTTATAATAATGACATTTCGTCGACATTTTTAAGCTATCGTCTTTATAGCTAATATAATAATTTAGAGCTCAAAATATTAAACTTATAATCACTGACAGATATAAATTAAATAGAAGTGTAGTCCAAGTGTACTTGTTACATACTCTCTGGTGTTAATTAAAATTTATAATGTTCTCTAAGCATGCATTTAAGAGAGCATTTTTACAAACTTTTTTGAACTTTTCGAGCTCAAAAATCTATGCTTAAGTACAGTTTTTGCTTATTTGAGCTTCAAGTTTCAGGGGTGGCCTGCAGGGTCAACTTGATTTTTAACTCAGGGTTTTTACCATTTTGAAAATTTTAGTCGGTCCATCTATAGTCCCTTTTAAGTCAAGCACAGTTGACTGATCCTTTAATAGCTACAAACATTACGTTGCAGTAGGCCTATGCTGAGACAGTGAGATGAACTGGACTCGAAATGTCCCAATTGGACCGAAAAAACATTATATCGTGAGGGATGGAAGAAAGGTTGGGAGCCGTTTGCGCTGCTGTGTATATAATAATAATAAAAATGTATGTTTTTTAAACAGGGTTATTTATTAAACAGGGAAATAATGGCACACGTGTAAGTTTACCGGCTATCTCGTACTCATTTAAAACGGGAACACTTTTTTGATTTTTGTTTTTTTTACAGTACATGCTTCGGTTTTTTAAAGTTTAGGTGTAAAGAGGAGACAGAAAGACAGACAGATTTGCTGCTTTCTTTGGTTATATAATATTTCCAAATAATAAGTGTTTTATGACTTATTCCAAATTTACCCACTTAATATTCTTTTTATAGTTATTTCTCTCAATTAGGAATCGCCTGACCTAGGATTGATATTATACTAGCTCAGAATCGCATATATTTGTGTAGATACTTGTTCGAGATTACCAATGAAATGAGAAATATATTCAAGTTCAGAATGACTTATGACTTACCACGTAACTGCGATATAGATTTATCATCTCCACCATAATCTTTTGGAAATATGTGTCTTGGAACAAATTCATATACTGTTTCCATTGTCTTATGGATTTGTATTCTTCCCCCTATTTTCGTGCTTAATATAGATTTCATAAGATTTGGGTGAATTTCAACAAATGCCATTTTTTTCATCACATCGGTGCACTTTTTCATTTATATAATTTTTTGCCTTTTTTCAGGTTTTATGTAGACTTTAGAATAGTAAATATCCCCAGATTTAATGTCATCAACGTATCATTTAAGACTAAGGAAAAAATTGAGTTTGAATTCTGGTTTCCACCGATATCACAACCCGGCACCGATTATTTTTTTATGTACACCGATATGAAAAGTTTATCCACCGAAATGATAAGTTTATCCACCGAAATGATAAGTTTATCCAGCGAAATTATATTCATATCACCATCGTGTGCAACAAATCGATCCGCCGTTCTTTTCAGTAGCCCACCTATTTCATCTGACGCACCTTTTCCATGCCCACATTCACTATAGTTCCGTATTATATTAGTCAGAGAAGAGCAGTAAACACTGAGTTAGGACATAATATAAAAAAAAATCTTATTCCGATACTGGCCTGATGGAGAATCCGAAATAATAGTAAGATTCTGAACAGTTGGAACTTCCTTTTTAATTTCTTCTAATATTGGTACAAGGTGAGCCCAAACGGCGGCAGCATCATGTCGCAGTGAAGAATTAATAGTGCAGAAACATTGAGTTTTTTTAATATTCTCTTCCTTAGTTTTATAGTAAATTACAGCAGTGTGTAATGTAAATTGTTGACGACTGCCACTAAAGTGCACAGATTGTACTTCGGACCCGTACTTGGTTTTTTTTCTATCATAAGATAGCAAACAAGCAGATGGGTTTCCCAATGAAGAGTCAACCATCGCTTATAGACACCAAAGGTGTTAATGGTACGTTGCTATCTTGTGGCGAGGTCTTATACCACATCCGTAAGTTTACCGGCTTCCTTACCTTCCAAATCAGAACACGACAGTGAAAAGCACCGACGCTATTGTGACAGGAATAGGTAAGGTGGTGGTACCAGACCCGGGCGAGACAATGTAGAACTCTACCACTACTACCTAGTAGTCACGATGGTAGTGACTCGTATAGCCAAGCCTTTTACGACCTTCCTGACAGAAAAGCAGTTGGTCTATTCTTTAAAGGAGTCCAGGACCAACACGGGGAAAAATTTGTGCTATAGTTCTCACTGAAGTCAATGTGAACAACACAATCCTTTTCAGTCATATTTTGTTTATAGTGCTTAAAAGCTTGACTTTGATTTCGTATATTACTGCAATGTGCTAAGAACGGTTTTAGATTATCTTCAAATATATTGATCAGTTGCAATGGTTTAACTGTTATTTTCACTTTTTTACATTAATCGCTATTTTATCAACTCCATTCTTTTTGTACATTTTTTTTATCTTCTTCCAAGTCCAATAAACAACGTCTCTAGAGTTAACAAATTCCTGATAATTTAAGTGATGATTTCTACAGATAGGACATGTTCTTTGTAGGCATTCTACCTTAAAAATATCACAGCAAATACTACTAAGAACTTCAGTCACGGTGTTTTCTTTTATGATCCAATTTCGTTTTAAGGATGTTATGAGAAGATTCATGTTCTCATGTTTCTCACATAGACATGTATTTCTCGTGTTTAATTTTGGCTGTGTGACCCAAAACGTCCTCATTCTTGTAAAATTGACATAACTGATTGTAGGATGGCCCGAAGTCAAGTATTTTGTTTTAATTGTGTCTTTCATCAGCCTTTTCTGTTTTTTTACTCCATTTTGTGTAACAGTATCCTTTTTACCTGGACAAAGATTCGAATTGTCATTATCCTCAAAAAACTGAACGACAATCTTACGGATACGTTTTTGCAGGTCTGTGTTATTTGACTTCTTCGGGTTTTGTCTTACTGCTAAATTACTCTGTTTAAATTTCTTAAATTCTTGATGTAGTCTCATGTATCTCTTTTTGTACATCAATTTCTATTTATTAGCCCTTTGCCAATTGTTTCTTAAATCGCATATTTGCTGACGTTTAAATGTTTGATATTTATTAAACTTCATTTTAATGTCTTGATTGAATAATATAATAGTTGCAAAGGACGACTCTAAGTTTAGGCGTAATGTTGATTCTTCTGAATTTATTGAACTAATGCTTGGCGTCCGTAAAGGAAATGCTATTGAGAAATCTAGAGGACTGCTTGTACGTAAATAGTGAGAACTACTCGCTACTATGGCACCAAAACGCAGATTAGGACTATTACATCGAAAATTCTGTCGCAATAACCGTGGGCTATGAGGTCTTATTGGTTCTTGAGAAATACCAGGCTTATTATCTCGATTTTTCGGTAGCGATTCTGTTACATTATTGGTCAATGAAACACTTGTTTGGTTGTTTCGGAAAACATTTGCTTTGGCTTTTTTCCTCTAAAAATATGCAGGGGCACTGATTCGGTTATTTTTTTGTGCAATGCGACGTGCATATGCAGTCATTTGGCTTCGGGTTAGAATAAGTCCGGCAGCCTTTCATCTAACTAAACGTTCTCTATCTTTCCTTAAATGCTTCCCCTCCTTCCTCTTCTCTCTTAGTACAGGATCACTTTTGATTTTAGCTTTTCTTATTCTTTCCAGCAACTTCTTTCTCTCTTTTTTCTCCTCCTCTGTTAGTTTTGGCCTCGGCCTTCTTAAACAAAATTAAGCTATTATTATGTTTTCTTTTTATCTATTCATTATTTTGTTATTTATTATTATTAACTTACTATTTTTTTAACTAAAAACATATTCTAGGGAAACCTTTAATGCCTTTATTTGCTCCACCTCACCATCATCATTTCAGCCTATAGACGTATATTACCGAATCAGACTTCCCCTAATCATACATTTATACATCTACTACCCAGTGGTACCGTGGTAATGATTTTGACAGTCTATTTCAGAAAGTATGTATACAATGTATGTATGTATAAATTTTTGTATGTAGGTATATATGTATATAATATGTGTGTTGTTACCACAGACCACATGAATCCGTGGTTGTTGCGTATGTTCTATTGTTTTTTTTGTATGCTTAACGAAAAACACGAGATCTACCGATATGATAAAACGACTCACCGAGATGATAAATGAATCTACCGATATGATAAAGCCATCCAGCGATGTGACAAAACTTCGCATTGATCATGAAACAAAACACCGATATTACATACCTATGACACCGATTGAGTTTTCTAATCATTTCGGTGTAAATGATCACATCGGTGGTAATAATGACCACCGATTACAGCGATATGAGAACAGCGACGTGAGAAATAACACACTTTTTAGAAAATTAGAAAAAATGCATAATATTTAGAATAAATTCAATAACTGTCAATGAAGCTAATTCACTTACTACCTCTGTTAGAACCAAGTGATAATAATAAAACTACTCATTATACTGGAAAAATGAAACCACCGATAATATAAAATAATTGTCCGGGAGCAACTGAAATGGCATACTTACGTTATTGGTGGGAATATGCAGCGAATCGACACACGTCCATCCTGATTACGCACTAGCGCACACTAAGAGGGAAATAATATTGGAGTGGGGAGGCTGTCGGACTCGTCGATGTAAAGTTAGGTTTAAATTACTTTTGTCCAGCGATATGAGAACATTTTGCAGGACAAGTACGTTTCTGCCTCTCAGTTATAATAATCGTTAATTATGTAATAAAATATGCTATATATTAATAATAAAACTAATATTCTATGAAATAGAATAAGTTATAAACATTACTTATTTATTTTTGTTAGTGTATAAGCTTTTTTGTTTGTAAAAGAAGTAGGGGGACAGCACCGATTTGAAAAAAATAGAGGTTTATGTATTTATTTCTACCTTTATATATAGTCCTTGGCTAATTATATTTTTGCCACAACCCATTAGCTACCTATTGAATACTAAAAAAAATAATTCAGAACAATATTCCTTTTTTCAAATACTAATTTCATCGAAGACAAAAAAAAAAGTCATTTGGGAAATTCACCCATTTGTAAAGACCTCAATTGTTTTCTTTTCTGCCACTACATAAATTGCGTTTATTCGCATGCTGAACGCTTCCTGTAACCAAAACAAATTTATTTGTCCCAATATACGTTTATTTGATATGCGTGCGTGTAATATACGTATATATGATGCAAAAAAGCTTAAATGTTTTTATGAACATTATATCATTAATTTTATAAAATAAATCATTAATATCTGTGTATTTTTTCTTAATATTATTATTATATTCATTAAGGAAAATTTTATTAAAATGTGCAAAAAAATAATTAGGATATTAATTACACTTGAAACGCAACGCAAAAAATGGAGGTTATCAGTTTGACATGTATGTGTATAATATTATTAGAATTGAATAATATTTGAGTATAATGATCTATTTATGAGTCAAAACACGTGTACTAAATTCCGTGAGTGTATGTATGTTTATATATTTGTATATTTCTATGTTTGAATGTTAGTTCCCGAATATCGGGAACTAAAAGCCATATCGATATAATAATTTTTGATTAAAACGAGATATATTCCAACTTAGGGTCCAAGTTTTATCAAAATCAATTTTATTATATAATCAATTCAATAGATTTTTAAATATGAGTATAGTTGGTATTTGAAGTCGGTTTAATTTTTTTTAATGACTAATATTTACTAGCGATCCGCCCTGGCATTGCACGGGTGGCATTGCATTATTATTATTATGTTAACATTATACTACAGGATACATATGTTTATAAATAACTAGCGGCCCGCCCCGGCTTCGCACAGGAAAAAAATGATTAAAATCGATTCAGTAGTTTTGATTTATTCATTACTGCCCGTGGCCCGCACGCGTTAAATTTGGAATAAAACAATTCCCCTTTCCCTATACCATGAAGATTTCCAGCTATCTTTGGAATATCTAAATTCATATAGGTACTACATTTTAAGTTTTGACATTTTTAACTATTTCTTTTATTTCTACAATTGATATATTACAGAATGTCTTTATATACAACGTTCGCAGCTTTCTTGCCATTAAACAATACAAACATGTTTTCTTTAGAGGTTACTCTTAAAAGAGCGATATATAGTTAGCCATGTGAAAAACAGTCAACGCTCAAATCTAAGTCTGCAACGTTAAAGGTTTGACCCTGCGATATATTAAGGCGAGGCATCGGAACAAACGGGAAAAAATGTGTAAATGGTTGACCCTTAGGGCCATCCCTAAAACTTCTCACTAAATATACTAAGGTATTTTAATCTCAAAAGATTAAAAAATGTAAGCATAGATTTTTCAGTTCAAACATCTATTTTGTTAAAAATGGCAGTAAGTATTATTAATTTTTGAAAAGCTGTATATTTGAAAACGATGATGGCATTCAACTCAATTTTTGAGATCTAAAATATTGTTTTAGCTAATTAATGGATATGTTGAAAAATGTCGATGCTATGTCAAAAAATATTTTATTTTTAATTTTCTTCATTGATAAATCCCAAACAAATTGACCGATTTTGATTAAATTAACAGTATTTGACGCAGTGCTTAAAGAACAAAAGCTGATAATATTATTAAGTCAATCGGTAAATTAAGTTTAAAGTTATTTAAAAAAAATGAAGTAAGTTTGATAAAAACAACGTAATTTTAATATTTGAAAAGCTATAAGTTTAGAGAATTATATTCAATTTTGATTTTTGAAACAGCATTTGACGTAGTTTGTTTAGTACTAAGATATCGTAGAACACCAAAAAATGATTGGTTGAAAAATTTCGAAGCTACGCCGAAATTTTTTCACACTTTTTTCAAAAAATTTCGTCAACGATTATTTCCAAACGGATAAACCGATTTTGATACAATTTATGTATTAGATGTAGTTTTTTGAGGAATAGAGCTGATTAGTTTTTGTACTCAATCGGTACATAAATATGGAAGTTATATTAAAAATTACTGTTTCGTCAAAAATTTTTTTGGTGTTTTTTAAAATTTCTCAAAATCTTCTGGACCGAATCGGTATTTTCAGGAAATCTAAGTTGAGCGGAATCAATCGAATGAGATGTTTACATACACACATACATATACAGACATACTGATGTCATCGTGAAAATAGTCGGAAAAGATTCCTAGGACATCAAAACAATGACACCTGCTGAAAACTCGATTTTCGAAAATCGAGGTAAAATCAGTAACTGCAGGAAGTTAAAAACTGGTTTGCTGAATCACGTTTTTTTACATTAATTGTTAAATAACAATTTTACAAAAAATATACGATATACCTCAAGATATTATCTAAGGAATGTGCTAACTTATTACATTATAGAATGTACTTTACTTGATCATATAAAATTCCGAAAACAGGCTAAAAAAATCTCTAAAACAAATATTGTTTAATACTATTTCTAATCTTCGACATGATTTTTATATGGTGATATTTAGTTTAAAAAAGAAGAATGTACTAAATTTTGGTTTTCAGTTGCAGTCCTATATTTATTTATCCGAATATTAACACGTTCCCAGCGCGGTAAACCGCCATACCGCGCGCGCGCCGCCACAATCAAGTAAACCCGGAACCGTTATGCCCCTGCATTTGAAATTTGTTATATCTTCGAAAATATTCATTTAAATTACATGCTGTAAACGGCCATATTGATCTATATTAAATTAACAATATATTTAAGGTATTTAATTGGATAAGGATTGGTGCTGTATTGCTTAAAATTGCTTAGAAAAAAGCTATTATTTCTTGTAAAAAGTAAATGACAAAAAATGTTATTGTGGGTTATCCATAAGAGATAGACATATACCATCGCGGAGTTTTCTGTAGACCTTTTCAATGTGTACAAATACTTAGTACATTATTTTGATAAATCTCGTAAGGTTTAGACAATTTATTGCAAACGCAGGCCTTACGTTTATCTCGTAAGGCCTGCGTTTGCAATCTAAGCGGAAAAAAATATAGTTACTTACGACATGACATCAGAAAACTCAAAAATTGCAGTATTTTTCTACAATACATTGAATGTTATTACACATAGAAACTTTCCTCTTTAATCACTCTATCTATTAGAAAAAACCGAATCATAATCCGTTGCGTAGTTTTAAAGATTTAAGCATATATAGGGACATAAGGACATAGGGACAGACAGCGAAAGCGATTTTGTTACTTTTTCATGAGACAACTAAAATAGGAATTTTTAGTAAGAGCATGACTTTCGCTCTGCCTCCGCATTTTAAATGATGTATGTTTATTTTAGTGATATGCTCTGAATTATTAATAAATTTTTAATTTACAATAATGCAAAACATATGTTATGTATTTAAATGAAAGGAATAATGCTTTATTGTTTAAGGCAGCTTCGTAAATAACTCATTATTTTTTGTAATACATTAAAAATGGTTACTATAGGTTGCCTTTAAATAGCATCGCACACACACACATTTTCACGCTAAATCCCTTGCAACGCAGGCAGAGAGAATTGAGTGCCACACATAACGATCTTTACATACTTATCTCGCTTCCTCAACACTCATTACTCTTTTCATACAAACACGCCGGTTGCGAAGACTTCACCACTTTCGG
Source organism: Apodemia mormo (assembly GCA_036924255.1). NCBI lineage: Eukaryota > Metazoa > Arthropoda > Insecta > Lepidoptera > Riodinidae > Apodemia > Apodemia mormo. The sequence continues at coordinate 15,182,203 of JAUPFN010000020.1, forward strand.
ACAGTACTCAATCAATCTGATCATGGTGTGTCAGTCTTGGTGTTCCCCGGTACCTACATCCTTCCACATTCACATTGTATATCTGTTTGGTTAACCTTTCACCTACCATTGTTTCTACATGTCCGTACCAACGAAGCATGCCCTTTCTCATCTTTACACCGACATTCTCTTTCAAGCTTTACCAGAGAGGTTCACTTCACTTTGACTTACTTATTGACACACTGACTCCGACATTACGAACCTCAAAACATGGAAGTCTACTTAAAACTTGGTTTTCGAAAATCGGGGCAATGTCAGTAACTTCCTTATACTACACTATAGCGGAAAATTAAAAAAATATATAATACTGGTTAGGGTATTTCTGCTTAATTAATTATTTACACTGTGTATGTTTGAACAAAACATAAACCTTAGAGAATCTCCGAATGTTTAATTTAACCGGAGAATAAAAACCGGTTGTATTATTTCTTACCGGTGACAACCACTAGCAAACAGGCTTACGAATGCAAAGTCAAACCTATTGCGCCATTAATTCTAATAGAAGATCGAAAAGTACTACGTAATTACAGTTTTTTTACAGCAGATATTCCTATTCCAATACTCTTTGACCTGGAATTCAATCCGTGATCAAGTAAAGCCACTAGAAGGCAAATCTTAGACTTGTATACTTAATATTAATATAAAATCACTCAACTAATTTCACTTTTACAGCATCTTCGTAGCTTTGTAATCTATGTAACAGTTAATAATAACACTCACCAATGATAACTCAATGGTTTTCCGAAATAAAGATAGATCCATTCGTTTTATTAAGTCGAAGATATTCCCTTCCTTCCAGACCATAATTATAGTTACATGATTGCAATAGTCTTTCATTTGAAGATACTGATAAATCTGAAATATATCAAAGAAATGGTTTATTAAATCGGGTTTCTATTCAATTCTACGTACCAGACAGCTGTGAAAACATCAACGTTACTAACATTAAATACTTGGTGATACAATTCTGCGCTGATTCGGGCAGAATTGGCACCACTGTCTGCTTTCCTGGCTTGTTTCAGTCGCAATTACTTCAATAAGTATTATTGTCATGTTCCGATTTTCGCGTAAAATAGCCAGTAAACTTATGCATATGGTATTTACGTCCCTACAAAATTAGTTAAGAGCATCATTAATACCTTTTTTCATATAGGCAGTAGTTATCTCAGTCTATCGAGAATATATGTACTTGCTTGTAAAATTATAAGAAGAATAAAGAAAATAAAAAACTGACCTGGCGATTAAGAAATATTGACAGGTTATTAACAATCTGAAGTTGTAACATCTTTTGCGCCTATATTTATCAAACCTAGACTCATACTAGCAATAATTATCATAATGTTTATTACAGAATAGCAAACAGATTGGAGGTTCATCTAATGGTTAATGATCCCCGCCGCCCACCACAATAGCAGTATATAATTACACCACCATGCTCTTAGTCGTATGACCGACATTTTAAGAATCAATAAACACTATCGATGAAGGTTTCTAAGTTGTATCTATTTGGAAAGACCCTGTTGATAGTTTCATTACTGTGGTAAAATCCATTGTGTGGTGCAAACAAGTATTGCACAGTGTTCCTGACATCAAGATGAGGAAGATGATTGTTGATCTATTTGATCATGATCTCTCAGAAGTATTCTTTAGAATAGAACACCTTTAGAATGTAATGGCAAAAATCTTACAAATATTGACTTACTAAAATGAAATAATGACAATAACTGCTCAGTGTTAGCGTGTTAAAATCTTTTCCATGAAACTGCATAAGATGAACTCTTCCATAATCAGATGTCATTTGGCTTAATAATGCATCAGAACTGGAATAAATATAAATAATTGAATATACTTTAAAATGCGTTGTATTCAAAAGGACAAGTTAACGATAAGAAACAAAAATGTGTATGTTCCCTTGCGAGGCAGGTAAAATATAGGTGCTAAATGTCATTAGTTCTTCGGTACACTGTAGTCAATCGGTTCAGTCCGATCCAGTAGAGATTCTCTTCGCCGATTAACCTTAATGACTATAGCTTATGATAATCATCGCCACCAGCCATGTGCTTTAGGAAAACGTAGAAACGTCATAATGTAGACTTTGGGCTTTTATCAACTTTTTTTTAGATAAAAGATACAAGAAAAACTTTCTGCTTAGTCACCAAATTGAATTTACCTGATTGGGCTAACTAAACTTGGTAAAAAATGTAGAAGATAAAAATAACAATAGAAAGACATTAACGTTTAAAAAATTTGGGCTGGCTTAGCAAGTTAAGTTATATTAAACGGCATCCCCATTTAAGATCTGCGTTCATTATTTATGTAAAGACTAAAAATTGCCGAGGAGAATATTATAATGTGATTCGGTACCTGGCTACGTAACTGTAAGTAAAAATTATTAAAAAAAAATATATTTACGTCCATAATACGAAAATATAGCGTAGCACAAATTAGGATATATTCGAATTCGAAGCGTGCTATCTCTGTACTATACTCAAAAAGCGGCAGCAGTACACCCAGCGATGAGGAGAAAAGTTTTTATTTTTTTATAAATATTTAGGACATTATAGTACTTCATTTTTATAGTTATTTCAATTTTCACACGAGAATGTCTTTTTCAGGGTTTCAAAGTCTACAAGGAACCCTTATAATTAAGCCATGTCCATCAGTCTATCCGCAATTTAACTCAGAGATTCTTTGTACTGGAAAGCTATAATTTGGCAGGAATAAACATACTAGAAATAAGCACTTTAAAACAGAAAAACGCTAGTAAAGCAAATTCTTAAAAAAATGTTTATGGGGGTATCTTCTCTCCATAACACTAGGTGGCTTTTTTTCGCATAACCCATGGTGTGACATATCGTTGCATAGGTCTTTCAAGAATATTGCTAAATTATAAAAACAAGTTTTTATTTGCAAGTTTCAGCATGTTTATTGCCACACAACCGCACACACTAGAATTTCTATTTAGAAACAATTAATGAACACGTTTTGACGTGTTCCATAAAATTTATGAGGTAATGCTATTAAAATACACGTTGGTTTTTAGGTAATTTTTCCACATTCTAATTTAAAACTGTTGCTAGTCAAAGCATACTAAAAGGATTGCACGATAATGTACCAATAGCACATTTAAAGTGAAAATAAAAAGTTATTTTCTCCAAATATTTCAGAAAGTATTGGCACTTCACCATCGATATGCAACATTTTATGATGATCGATTTAAACAAACTCACTTTTGCTAACTACAATGTAAATTATTCTAGATTCTTCAGTTTCTTTGCCATTAATAAACAAATCATGGACATAACAGCAATAACAGGCCTTAATTTATCAGCATGTTTTGAACCAAATCTTAAATTGGAATAATATGCAGATTAAATAAATTATACAAAATTTACTTACTAACATCCGAAAAATAATTCCTTGTCAATAATTTCCATAGAGAAGCATTCGGGAAGGAATGTTCTCAAGGTGCACAATTTATCCAACTTCTTTTTACACTTTTCTACGGAGCCTTTGTTGTTAATTAGTAGCCTTTCTAAATAGTCTCTATCTAAAAATAATGTTCAGGTATATTTGATGATTTTCGTGGTTACAGCATTACTACGGATATTTATTTAAATCATATTATATAGTGACTTTTCAAGCTTCATGATTCTATTTAATGTTGCTGTGCCTATTAAAAGGACTTAATGCCCCTATCGATTCAGAGAAACGGCTCAATTATATAACTATTGTCACTAGCATTGTGACCACTAAATAAATGGAAAAGTTCAATAAGAGCTTACAGACTGCTGATGACTTAAAAATTTCATCAGCGAACATGTGAACCGGATGGACAATTTTTTTTTTCTTGGACAAATTATACGAAATGATCTAACCTCAATCTAAGTATGAAAATTGTTTGCTTGTGTTATGAGTGTTAGTCAACGATATTAATACATAGAAATACATATATAAATATACATACACACACAACACTATTCATGATGTCGTATGATATAATTTTATATGTAAGTACCCTCATGAGTATATTGTTATTTAGTTACTAAGTTGTTATTTTCTCTTTAAGTGGATATTAATTGTTATTCTTCGAGAAAATAAAGTCTTAAATCATAAATATACATACATAATAAACACCCAAACCCAGAAATATAAACATTTATGCTCATCACACAAATGTTTGTCCCTGCCGAAAATCGGACAAGTAAAGCAGGTTCGGCTATTAAAGGAAATAAGCAATAAATGTTCCAAAAATACGAACTAGACTAACAAACTTATTTTATTCTTCATACAAAAATTCAAATTATGCCCAAAATTCATTTGCTAATCGATTACATAACATTTATAATAAAAAGTTTTATAATATTGATATATTTTGCAATAGTAAGGATAAATTTAAATCTGAAGTAACAAAAGTAATAAAAACATTAACTTAGCATATATAGTTTAGTCCAATTTTTAACATATAAAAGCACATATTTTTATATTTACGTATTATATAAACTTGTAAAATATATAATTATGTACTTTAACATCGTAATATTTATTAATTATATATATTTATTTATATATGATTTTTACCTATATTTATCTACATTTATTATGATTTTAATACTATTGAATCTGACACGCACAGGAAAATATTATTATGCCTACTTCAACACACATAGTAAAAAAAAATGTCAGAACAACTTCGTGACTGTTTATAAAGTCTATTTAAAGAAAATGTAAATCCGTTATTGGCTCTTAGTGTACATTATAAGTAGAGTAAGTTTATAAATATTTAGCTGTGGATTTTATGTAAATAAATAAATAAATTAATAAATGGTCACTTTCACTGTGTCTTATTACTGATATATTTTTTTATTTATTTATATTTTCTCACCAAAATTTTTTTTTACAAAATGTTCTTGTTTTGTAATCCATTCTTCTAATGCATTGATAGCTTCGTTGACTCTTTTTGCCGAATCAAATCCATATTTATGTCTCAAATACTGTAATGTATCTAATCGGTAGCAGAGCAATGTACTTTTTGGTATTAATTCCATATCTGGTTTTTAAAACTCTATCGACAATGGTTACAATCACTGTGATTTCATATGTTCTTTAATCTGTATTTTATATTTTATTCAAAAAATTTAGTCACGGTCATAGCACATGGTCATAACATTTGATTAATGGATATTAAAATTTCGTATTTTTTGTATATTATAGCAAAAAAATCACATATTTCTCTAGGTGAATAGAGGTAACTTTGCATATATACACCACTAAGTTTCCCCTGTGTTGGTCCCAGGGTCCTTTGAAGAATAGACCAAATACTGCTTTGCCAGGCAGGTTGTAAAAGGCAACCGGTTGACTATACAAGTCAATACCATCGTGGCTACACAGTGGAAGAGTTCTGCATTGTCTCGCCGGGTCGGCAGTAGGTTTGCAGTTCGATAGTGTACTATAAATTATTCGCCGATTTTGAAGTATTGTTTACTTTTACAAATAAATTTATAAATTTTATACTGATATCTTTCATTTTTTCTCATAAAATAGAAACAGTAACTTAAGTTGGTAGCAATATAGAAATATATTGATCTAACTTTATAGTATTCATTTAATTACACTGCTGTTAAAAGGCTGTTAAAACATACCGAATAGTACTGCGAATTGGCATACTATCAATAGTTAACTATTGATTGGCCTAATTAAGTTCGCTATTTGGGATTTCTCGTATTTAGCAAAATATATGACATTCACGCAAACATGCAAATACAGGCAAATAGGACTATCCATATAATATGGCCATATCATATAACAAACACATCACCAAACAAACCATTGACCCATATTTTGGGGGTCCCATATACACGAGTAAATTTGGTACAATTCCAGGAATTTTAACATTGTTTCATTGTCCCAATTCATTTTTAATATATTGTTCCAGTTCTCGTTTACAACACAGATACAAAAATTTTACTTATACTCGCCCGTACAGGCCCACAGTGCACACGGCCATTGTGTGGACCGTTTGTTTTACAAGCGAACGGTAACACATGTTTAGTATTGACCTTATTTGTCAAATAGACAAATAATGCCAACACTTTGGCAAATAAACTACCCACACCTGGTAATTGTTTGCCAAATACACCAAATATACAAATACAAACAGCTATGTGAAGTGCCACCATTAGACAAATAATAATGTTGATATTATTATTAGGTTTCTATTTTTTTTTATTATATCAAAGATAGCAAACAAGCAGACATCGCTCCTGTTGGAAAGAAACAAACATTGCAAATGGACACCAAAGGTGGTAATAAGATTAGTAAGGTACTGTAACATCTCCTTGGTATTACAATGATAAATGCTGGCCACGTTTTCAGCTTTTGAATGTTTGTATTTTTATAATAGAGAATGTGTAGAAATATTTAAGAGAAGAGAATTGTAAAATGTCTTGATTGGCCGTCTGTTCCGAATAAACGAAATTATTTCAACAATTACACCGGTTCCAAATGACACGCTGCAAGCGAGCAGTCCCACGGAAGTCAGCTGAAGATCTCCACGGTACATCAAAATCAAAAATAAATACTGTTTTTCAAACCAAAAAAAGGGTTCAAACAATTTCGATAAAATGTTTGGTTCACGTCATCATCATAGTTCATTTATATTTACATTACTATTTACAATAGTAATTCTGTATACTTTTAAACATGTAATTATAACATAATATAATATAATATAATATTTACGGGACAAATTACACTTACTGATCTAACCCCAAAGTAAGCAAATTATTTGCTTGTGTATTGGGTGTTAGTCAACGATACTAATACATAGAAATACAATTGGTTACTACTTCAACGCCATTGTGTAAGAGGTTTAGATATCCTGAATATATCAGATCCAAACAATGCTAGATTTTATTTGATCTACTCCGTCAACGCAAACAATTAGTGAGAATCAATTTCAACCCGCCTTGTGATTAGAAACCCATTAGATTTACCGCTTTTTAGGGTACCGAAGTAAACTATGAACCCTTATAGTTTCGCTATGTCCGTCCGTCAGCCCGTCCATCCTTCCACCCGCATGATATCTCAGAGATCCTTAGTACTAGAAAGCTGTAATCTGGTACGAATATACATATTAGTCACGGCAACAAAGTGGTAACATAAAATCTTGAACAATATTTTTTAGGGTAGCTGCCTTACATGTAAAATGGGAATGTTATTTTTTTTCATAAGTACCCCATAGTGTGGGGTATCATTGAATAGGATTTTAAAAAGAGTTGTAGGTTTGTGAAAACAAATTTTCAATTAAAGGACTTCAAAGCTTAATATTTAAGTCAAATGTCCCTCTGCCCCCCCCCCCCCCTCCTTCTGCAGGCTAAAGGGTTGCTTTGTGAATGAAGTTAAAAGAAAATCTATCACGGCTTACAAGGCCTTACAAGTTTTTGAGTAATAAACGACGAACTTATAAAATGTACTTGAGAAGTTTTTATAAGCGGAGAACCTGTGGTGCGGATATATATTTGTCATTGACGTTGAATAGGTTAAATTTTCATAATATGAAACAGTTAAAACCCTCTTCTTAGTACGCATTATTGTGACGGACATCGATCACATACGATTGACCCCCATTTTAAATAATTCCATTACAGTGGCTGCGGTGTCCACATACAATAATTATAAATTTAATAAAGTAGCATCCTACCATGTATACATAAATAAATTTACTACTATTCACTCATCACCAACTTATTTCAATTTTTTATTACATTGGCTGCCACATTTCGTACAAATAAAAATTAATATTACAGTAAACGTTTTATTTTATCATTTTGAATAATTGCGAAAGGTTTGTTTAATATTTTATGCTTCATTATATTTAGTTTTATGTTAGGAAATAGTGTTAACAGGTAATTCGCTTGAAGAGAGATACAGCGTGTCTAGTGCATAACTTTACGCGTAGTTTCAAGAGGTACATATAAATAAATGAACTCATCTATGTTTTTTTCGAATGTGAGATATATATATGTTATTTCACACGATAACAAACAAGTATTTAGTTTTCCTGATTGAAAGAGCCAACCATCGCCTATTGACACCAAAAATGTTAATAGAAAAATATGGTAGTAATGGAAAAATACTGCAAGTTTAAGACATTTTGTTGCCAAAACTGTACTGTGTAAAATTCAATTACCGTGCAAAACGTTGTTTTGCCATACAAATTACTTGTATTGAATGTTTTGGTTGGGTATATATATATATATATATATATATATATATATATATATATATATATATATATATATATATATATATATATATATATATATATATATATATATATATATATATATATATATATATATATATATATATATATATATACATATATATAATAAAATCGTATAAAATTCAAAACTGTACATTGATTATTTTTTTAAAAGAATACTTGGGGCGTGATCTACAATCGATATCGAAGCCAAAAATATAGTTTTTAGAATTTTTGCCTGTTTGTCTGTTTGTCTGTGTGTATGTCCGGGGTAAACCCAAAAAGTACTGCATGGATTTACTTCAAATTTTGTCACAACAGATCAGGTCAACAGCTAGTGTAATGTGTATATATATATATATATATATATATATATATATATATATATATATATATATATATATATATATATGTGTGTGTGTGTGTGTGTATGTGTATTAAAAAAATAAGATAAATCAAGTTTCCACAAAAAAATACTATTTCTTAAAATTTTTATAAATATCTGAATTCATGAGAAAAAAATTAAAACAAAGATACCCGTTAACAAAAGAATACCCGTTTGGCTGGGTATAACATGCATAAATTTATTGGCTATTTTACCTTCCAAACTGCAATGCAATGAGCAAAAACAATAAAATCTTATTGTTAAATATGTTCATTTTTTAAAGGTACATGAATACTTTTTAAATTAGTATTTTACTATTAGTTTTAGGCCCGGATCTAGAGGAGAGCAAATTTTTTTCAGAAATGGATTAATAGATAAATGAATCGTTTTGATTGGATATAGTTTTAACTAAGTCTTATACCTTAGTAAGTAATACTTACTAGATATCATATTTATTTATACCAGTTAGATAGTAAACCCATAGGCCATAAGTGTCTTAAAACATAAATTCAACTAAATTGCCCGGATTCTTATTTATTTTCAACTGTTCCTTCCATCCCAAGCTTTTTTGTCTTCTAAATAATCTGAGATTTTATAATACTCTTTTTTACAGTTTTTCAAATTTATTGACTGGTAGATCTCTTATAGTTTCGAGAAGTTTATTGTAAAAGCGTATACATTGTCCCATAAAAGAGTAAGTTACTTATTCTGTGGAGTCGAGATGCATGAGCAACAAGATAGTTTTTCTTTCTTGTATTTAGTGAGTGTAGATCATTTTATTTTATACAAGCTAATATTTTTACAAACGTACATCAAGTTCTCATATACGTATTAGGATATTACAGTTATAATATTGATTTCTTTTAATTTTGCTCTTAAGGAAACTCTCGGGCTAAGATTGTAAATTGCCCTAGTATCTCTCTTCTGCAATACAAATATACTATTTATTTCAGCAGAATTTTGCCAAAGAAGAATCATATATGACATAACTAGCTGACCCATCAAACGTTGTTTTGCTATATAAATATTATACATATAAGTCTTCCTCTTGAATCACTCTATCTATTAAAATACAGCATCAAAATTTGTTTCGTAGTTATGAAGATCTAAGCATACATAGGGATCAGGGACAGACAGCGGAAAACGACTTTTTGTTTTATACTACGAGTATGTAGTGATGTTGCAGAAACAACTAAAGTATACAATTCTTGCTGTGTCGACATTAGTTAACCGTCTCATTTTTTGCATAAGTTGCAGAACTAAGTATATTTGGTAAATTATTAATGTTAATACCTATATTAATAATAAATTATTAATACCTAAAAGCGCAGTAGAATCCACTAGATCCAGTTTGTTTCTTATCTAGTTGTACACTGGTATCCCTATGCCTTATATTAGGCGATGAAATAAAAGATTTTTTGTACTGAACCAGTTTATAACTTTTGATATCGCATTATTTACTTTGTCATACTTACCAACTCGTCTTTTCACTTTGAATAAAAAAGAAGTGTCACCCGCAAACAATACGATTATGTCTATCCCCTGCGTAGTAAAGCAAGACACCGGAAACAAGAATGAACCAAGGATAGAGCCCTGCAGGACACCCATGGTTACAGCTGCACTAGCGGACGTTTCTCCATTGATATCAAGTCTCTGAATATTTTTTTTCAAATATTTTACTCCGAAATCGGGATATAATACGTAACTTTCCTTAGCCTCTCTTAGGGTTGGCAAAACCGAGATAAACCGAAAATTGGGGGATCACTAAAAGGGGGCTAAAAGGTTTTCTGCGGTTTTATTGGATTTAAAGAAAGCGTTTGATAAAGTTGTATGGAAGAAACTTTAGAACACTTTACCAGATTACGGGAAAGATGGACCCCTATTACGTGCAGTACAGTCCATATTCTAGTACTGCAAGGCACGTGTGCGGTCGGGCGACAACATATCGCCTTGGTTTGATGGTAATATTGGTGTCAAGCAGGGTTGTGTCTTGCCAGTTTGTCTGTTTATGGTGAATCTGGATGAGTGTTTCCAAAGGATGATATTATAAATGTGGAATGCGGATGATGTAATCTGGTGGTGAACTGCCTGCTTAACGCAGATGGTGCTGTACTTTTAGGATCAACTGCATCTGAACTCCAAACACGATTAGTGTTTCACTAATCACTGTTATGAAAAAGATAACTGTAAAAACATGGACTTATAGTTGAATGCAAAGAAAACCAAGGTTCTAGTATTTGAAAAGAAAATATTCAAAAGTAGTGTCAAGACTCTTCGAAACCGGCGTTTTTGCATGAAGAGAGTAATAAATGTGCAGGAAGCATGGCAAGTCTCTTTTGACCGTGACATATGGCACTCAATTCTCTCTGCCTACCACATTAAGAATATAGCGTGAATATATGTATGTATGTATATATGTAGAACTGTCATAGTGTAATTGTATAAAATCTCTTCCACCAAACGGCTGTATGATATTTTTTTTCTTAATAAGTCCAAAATTTTTAACATTATCGTGTTGAGACGATAAAGACCCCGGGAAAAAATATCATTTAAACATATCGCACCATGTCGTATTACACCTTGTAATGCTTATTGCACCGATTACGTAATTACAATCGAACTGCACTTGTTAAGTTTGTTTTGATAAGGCACAAAATAAAAAATAAAGATAAGACGAAACAATGTTTATAATTTAATTGCAAATAGCATTACTTAAAGATAAACTAGATAACTCGGTCTTCGTCGATTATGTTTCAGTAGAGTTACTGTAATGATACAAAATAACAACATTAATCTAAAAGATGAAGAAACACTAGAACGTCATTGTCTACATTTTTTTATTTGTTAAAACATTAATTAAGGTATTGGAATGAAATAGTCCTGATTTTGCCACGCATCATCTTAATATTTTTTAACAGAAAAAATAAAAGATACTTTAGATATATAGATAAATACTAAAATATTATAAGAAGTTCTAAGCTGATTGGTTAAAAATCTCGAATATATATTTTGATTCGATTTAAGGTATTTGACGCATTTTTTAAGGAACAATGCTGATTAAATATTGAATTAATCGATATATTGATCCTAACACTATTTTATAATGTTTTTAAATCATTAGAACTGCAGAAACTGACTTTCTATTTCCTATATCTCCGGAATCCTGCATTAATTCTTCAATAAATCAAAATAAAAACACGAGAAGTACTACGCCTCTCGAATAAAAAAAAATTAAATCCGTCCATTGTTTAAATGGCCGAATTTTTAGATAACAAATATTAAAAAAACACATAAAGTTGATGACCTCTCTAATAACCTCTCTAATTGATAACCTTTCGAAAATTTCGTTGAAAATATTGTTTCCATAACTACTTTTGAGCATGTATGAAAATTTCTAAATATTTACGTAGCCGAATTAAATCAAATTTTCAGGAAGTCTGTCTTTAGTAGAACTCTTTCGGATGCCGTTTGCCACGCATGATCAGTAAAACAATTCAAAAATTGTGCGAGTTTTACATACACATATACATATTATGCATAAATAGAGACGTCATCGTAAAACTAAGCATCAAAACTTGATCAGGCCTCTAAACATGGAGGAAAACTCGATTTCCGAAAATCGAGATATAATCAGTAACTTCCCTTAGCGTGCAGTTAAAAATTACTGATGTTATACATAGCACAAAAATGTTAAAATTATGTAAACAATGTAATCAATATGTAGAAGACGTGCTGCAGAAATTACAGAAACCAAAGATTAAAGGTTACTACAACAACCTTGGTTTTGCAGGTGAGTAAAATATTCAGACATAAATTATCATAATTAAGTTTTTGGCTACCAGTGCTTGGACTAAGATTTTTTTCTGTAAAATATGTAGTTAGTCGACGCTTAAAGTTCTGAACGTGCCAGAAATACCCAAGTATTCTTCATTGAACTTATCTTTCCGTCTAAAAGCTTCATTAGTACATGCTTTATTCATTTCATTTCTGTATTCGGTAAATTTTACAGAATATAATTCGTTGTATAAATCCTCTAAAAATAAAACATAATTATTAATATAACACATTTTTCATCGCAAAGAGTAATAAACACAAAGTTTGCTTTCTTGATGAAATGAAAAAAGTCAGTGCCTGCACACCAAAAATATACTTAATGGGTTTGTGAGTAGCAGCAAAGTATTGTCACAGGAAACAGATTATCTCCTTCATTATCAGTCCCAAAAATAAACGGCAGTAAAAATACCAACGTTATTGTAGCATTCTTGCGAAATATATCTAATATTTTAATTTTCTTTCGTATATCATAAAAATAAATTATATTAAATAAATGACGTATAGAAAAAACACAACAGCGCTTTGCTTGACTTGAGAATTTAATCAGAAATCTCGTTAACATTGCTGAACAGACTATCTTCAAGTCCCGCGGGATAGTTTATATTTAAAAGAAAAAAGTGTATTTACGCCCGTATCCCCGAAAGGGTAGGCAGAGGTACAACAAGTGCACTCACGATTAACCGAAGATATTTGGCCCCGCAATGTGATAGGTGGCAAGCCTATCGCCAACCGGGCACTTTCCAATCCCGGAAAACGTTGTTTTTATCAGAAAACTGAAAAAACACATTACTGAATTGCCCGACCCAGGAATCGAACCCGGGACCTCATGTGGACAACTCCGACACTTGACCACTAGACTACAGAGGCGATTAGTTTATACTTAACTGCACATATTTCATATTCACACTAAATTCCCGTTTTACTTAGAAAATCCTGATAATTTATTTTACTGAATCCAAGATTACTCTATTCCTCGACATATTTTGTGTGTGTGTGTGTGTGTGGATATGCGTATACGTGTGTATGAGGTATGCGTAACTAACAAACATCTGATTGTAATAGTAGCTCAATATAATAATTCCTAATCACAGCTTAACACAGTGACACGCCCTGTTGCTAGACCTGAAGTCAGGCACTCTAACTAGCGTTCGATATCACATAACTAAGACTAAAATTATTAAATAATCTTATTTATTATATCAAATAACAGTTTTTTATTGACCTTGAATAACTATAATAATAAGAAATACATAAGATTTTGTTACAAATACATATATACATAACACAAGCAAATAATTTTCTTACTTTGGGGTTAGATCAATTCGTGTTATTTGTTCAGCAATATATTAATATAATATCTTACCACGAGACTCAGATAGCGGTTTATCATTTCCACCATATTCTTGGGGGAATATCTCTTTTGGCACATACTTATAAACAGAGTCTATCGAATTATGAACTTTCAGCCTTTCGCTTAGTTTCGAGCCCAACATTGGCTTAACCAGAGATAAGAATGCTTGAATTGTTTTGGAATTAGTTAAGAGATGTATACCTTTAATTCTCATACTAAATCCTTGCTGTAATAATGTAAGGAAAATTGGTTATTATTTTCAAAATCCTTGGTAAATTCTTGAATCTGATAAATTAGTCAGGTCCAAGAAGTTAGATATAACATTATCACCATTAGTATTAGGTCAAGCTAGCACGAAACAAAAACTTCACCTAACAGTAATAGCGATACGGCTTTATTGTATAACATATACCTACTTATGCGATAAATAAGTGCTGATTTGGGATATCTTCTGGCTTGGAGGGAGATAGCCTCTGCGGTTTTATGGACAAGGAGAATAGTTTACAAGCCTTATTGGATTTGTTAGCCATTAACTAGAGGTCTACTGAAACTGTAACAACAAATGCTGCATCATCTGCGAACAGTAAGCTATCCAAAAGGAGATCCTGAAGATATATCAGCGCGATAATTATATAGCGAACATCGCTGGTGTCACATAACATTGCCTTACGCCCCTTCTCATTTCGAAGTGATCAAAAGGGCTTAGGCATAGTAACATCGCTTGGTAGTAAAATGAAAACTAAATTCATCGTCGTCTCTGAATATAACGATGGCAATGGCTTATGTCAGTCCCAAACATTTATTCTTTTCTAATTTCGTTATCGTTTTAATGTTGTTACTTTGTCAAAGCCCCTGACGTGTTTCCTTTGTAAGCTACGGAACGTTGTTGTGATGAAAGGAATTTATTAATTCAAGAACTTTGGTGAACATACTACTCTTATATAAGTAAAATATGTAAGTACTCTACTGACGATATCAATTCTTTGTTTAAATTAATAAAAACTGCTAGTGTCGATATTATTGTCTCTCTATACTTTCCTTGAGTTGAGGAAATATGAAAATCAGATCAGTGGTAAAGCGCTGGGATTAAAATCGACTCTGTGACTTGGAATATGAACAGTCACCATGCTTTTGTAGTTGGGACAAGTTTAGTTTAACCAAATAGTTTTCCGGCAATACTTAGTAAAGAGATACCGTGTTATGATTCACAGTCACCGCAGTATCCTTAAGCTTCATATAAAGTTATGATATCGGCATCATACATATTATCTTGAGAAATCTATTCTTCCATCCAGTACTTACAAAAAAGTTACAAAAAATGGGAGCTACACATACTGTAATTTCGGCAACAATATTATGACTTCCTAGGCTTTTACCATGCTCCAAGTGGTTTATAGTGGTAAAACACTCCCATATTGTGAAAGTATCATCCGTCCAAAGCGGCCATTCCGGAATCGCTCAAATTGCTCCCGGTTAAACGTCCAATCAGCTGAGAGCTAAGATCGGTGTAATGTTCTACCCAGCGGTAAAGCAAGTCCAACTCTGTTATAGAGGAAACGCCTACTTCCTTAAAAGGTGCTGTTTTTAATAGTAATGGGCCTAAAAAATAGCTAAATAACTGTGAGATGCGTCATCGTAGGCGTATCAGTATCGTATCGTCATACCAAAAGAACTACTCGTGCAGCGTCACCAAAGTAACTGCACCTGCAATCTACATGTCACAGATTTGCGAATATTATCACAACAACAATTAGATCTTCCTATTTTAACTAGCTATTATTACTTTAGATTTGACATGTGGTACATTAAATTTTACTCCCTTTTCTTTTCGCAGTTTCGCTCGAGGGAAATTTCATTTTACCCGATATGGATAGAATTTTCATCATTTATTTTTAGTAGATATCTACTTTGAAGTGTAATGTATGCCAACAGCCTGATCTATCTAATAGTTGTGCTGTTTGCCGAGCTAAATTTCGATAATCTGCCAACAGAAACGATTTTATATGTATAAATACAAAACTCTTATAATATAAATGTATACCTACAAAGGCTACTTCAATGGTTTTGCGATAGAAATCTATATCGACTTCCTTTACGTACTCAAAACAATTTGCCTCCATAAAGTCTGCTACAATCGTTAAATGGTTACAATAATCCTTCATCTGTATATATTTATGAATCTGAAATAAAAACTTAAGTTGTATCTCAGTTTTGAATCCGTAAGACTTCGATTCGATAATTGACATAGACGGTTACTAAACCACGATTACACAGTTCGGAAAAAATTTCCCACAGGGACAAATGTTTGTCTAATGATCATAAATAGTTGTATTTCTAAACCTAAATAAAAATATAATGCTGCCTTTATCTGGTGTTGGAAAGATGCTATATTTAACAAAAGTCTTAAGGATATGAAAAAGTTAGCGCACAGAACTAAAATTACACTCAAACCATAACAAGCATTTTAATACTAATATGTTCAGTAGTCCTCTGCGACTTTTATAAGAAATGATTAAATAGCTGTCTACATCACAGTGTGCGAGGTATCTGATAACAAGAGTTTTATATTGCAGTATAGTATAGACTAGACCTCAATGGGAGGAAACTATTCACCAAATTTTAGTAACTTTAGTAACTCTTAAAAGGTAAGACAATTTTTAATTTTGAAAATATTTGTTTAATAGAATAAGGGACAAACAAGCAGGAGATGCATCTGATGGTAAGTGATAACCACCACCCATACACATCGTATCTAAAGTCTTGTTCTATTTGTGGTCTTTTAAAAATAAGTAAGCTCTTTTCTTAAAAGTCCTCAAGACGTATCCATTCGAAAACATACCCGCTAGTAACTGATTCCCCAAAATAGTAATGTGAGGCATAAAATGCCAAGAAAAACACACGATTGTGGATTTCCAGACAATTGTGGTGGTGCGGTGCGGTGTTGGTGATTATGAAACTTTGAATTTTGATACGATGGCCGATGATGGAATTCAGCGATAGGGATTAATAAGAATAATTCATCAGAATACTCTCCATGATAAATGCGATAAAACATGCAGAACGAATCTATATCTCTGTGTAATTCTATAGAGTCAAGCCAATTTAAAAATAGCCTGATAGTCAACGATTCGAACCGCTCTGAGATTTGATGAAATATAAACAATGTCTTGTGACTTATTTTATCTTTAGGTGATTCATCAATCAAGAGAATCACTACATATCATAAAACAAAGTCGCTTTCTCTGTCTGTTCCTATGTATGCTTAAATCTTTAATACTACGTAACGGATTTTGATGCGGTTTTTTTAATAATAATAATAATAATAATTCACGGGACAAATTACACTTACTGATCTAACCCCAAAGTAAGCAAATTATTTGCTTGTGTTATGGGTGTTAGTCAACGATACTAATACATAGAAATACATATATAAATACTAGAATATATATAATAAACACCCAAACCCGAAAATACAAACATTTATGCTCATCACACAAATGCTTGTCCCCGTCGGGGATCGAACCCGAGCCTCGTTGATTGCGTAGTCAGGGTCTCTAACCACTCGACCAACGGGGCGGTATATTGATATAATAGATAGATTGATTCCTGAGAAAGGTTTTAATATATAAACTTTTTCGATATTTCTACGGGAACAAAAGCTACGTGGGTGAAACCGCGGGCAGGTTGCTAGTAAATAGATAAAATAATATTGTCACTAATGGTAATCGACTTTTTGCCCATTGTTTAAGTAGACAAGGTTACTCGTTACTCTTCGATAAGAGCAACCGAGTACCTAGCTACCAATAATATAAACTTTTTATTATTAAAACACAAAACAATTACAATTACTCACTAAAACAAAGTATTTGCAATAACTATTTATACATTCCATAGCAAACTTGTTCCCCACACATTTCATAAAATGCACTCTACCGTAATCGGGTGTCATCTGGCTTAATAAGGCATCAGAGCTGAAAAAATTAACATTGTTAGTAGAGTTTTGCTGCAGGCTTCCATGTACTGCCAAAAATTTGATTCGCTATGTCAACTCGACCGAAAAGGTGTGAAACCGATTCTATTGAGTCAACACAGGAAACCGTGTGCCATCTCGAACGTTGTTTCTTCTGATGAATGAATGATACATGCTGCGTAATAGCATTTATTGCTACTCGAGCGACAAAGTATAAAGTACTGTATATCCCAACGGACATATTCCTGGAATACGTCGACAAGTGCCGGAACAAACTTAAGTCTGAAGAAGATAAATTGTGTTACAAGTATAAATCAAGAAATATAAAAAAATATATTTACGAACCATTTGTTTGTTGCAAAAATTTATATATATATATATATATATATATATATATATATATATATATATATATATATATATATATATATATATATATATATATATATATATATATATATATATATATATATATATATATATATATATATATATATATATATATATATATATATATATATATATATATATATATATTAAGGAGTAACACCAACTTGCAGATAGAAAGCGTTGATGGACTGTGTCTGCAGCTTCACTAAGATATGTAGTTTATGAGCCTTGATGTCTTCTGATCTCCGCTGTGTGAACGGTAAATACAGGCGTAAACTGATTAAGGTCAGTACTCGCCCGCGTGAGCCTAAAATTGGGATTCTAGAATATACTCGGGGTAATGCAGGTATGTAGGATCAGATGAATAACAAGTCTGCGTCTCCGTTAGAAAGTGTACGTGCAGTGTCTCAGTCTCGAGATGGTAGTGGACAACATTGAGATTTGAGTGCATTTCTCGGATATGAAAGAAATGCACTTTAAAGGAGTGGAGGTTCCGCCGCTTAGTAATATTTTAAATGTTTTTTTGCAGCCGCTATTAATCTTTTGAGCTATTGCTACTAATGTGTCAAAATTAAAAAAAAAACTAAAATACCTACTAATGAGCAAAAGCCAATTTCTTATCAATTTTTTCTGTCGAAAAAAAATCTGGTATCAATGTTCTCAGGGTGCACAGTTTATCCAGCTTCTTTTTACATTTTTCTACAGATCCCTTATTGTAGATCAACATTCTTTCCAAAAAATCCCTGTCTGTAAACAACAAAGTAAACAACAGTAATTTTATCGGCAATATCTTTACAAATATGATTATTCTGTACATCAAGTCATGAGTATGGATGGATCAATTTTTTTAACCATAGATATATTATATATTACACGTCCAGATTGATTATTGGGCGATAAAAAGTGTCGCCATTAAAAATCTACTAAATTTGGTAGACTTGGGTGACAATTAAGATTTAACATAGTGTAATTTTAACAATCAAAGGAGAACGAGCTGAAGGAAAATTATAAAGTACTAGCTGACCCGGCAAACGTTGTTTTGCCATTAGTATTAGGAATCCATAGCGGACAAACAATATGACACGTAATTTATATAAGTCTACGGGATTGTCCTTCCACGCTGCCAAAATGGCATTAAACTTTATATGGTGGTTAGTATTCTTAAATTTTCTATTTTCCGCGCAATTTTCTTAATATTTTCTTTTATAAGCACCTTCTCCTTACAATTACAAACACAATAAAAAAATACCGTAATTAGTCCAGCCGTTCAAGCGTGATGTCGTGACCAAGGAAAATAGGGATTGATTTTTATATATATAGATTCCGATTTGTAATGACAAAATTTTGTCGCAATTATCTGGAAAAATCTTATAATAATAGCAAGAATACATTTCATGAGCAACTTTTGTTCTCCAATCACAACTATATATGACAAAAATGAATGTTTTAGTCCGAATAATCAGTACTGCCAGTTTATTACTAGCGTAATTTTCCAAAAAAAATGGGAAACACATTTCACGTAAGTACGTCGTGGTGAATCATAATAAAATAGTCCAATAACGTGTAAATAGTATATAACGTGACTCAAAATTTCGACCGGTTTGACCGATATATACGCTACTACATTCGGAACAACGTAATTTATAAACTCCAGATTTATTATTATTATCTTTTTTGCCCTTTCCATTACATATGTTTCGTAAGGAATTATGCGTTTTAAATGCTACGTTGATATCATTACGTTTTAAGCATTTATGTATTTTTTCCGAATCGCGACCGAAATACGTTAGACTAGATTTAAACCTAAACTCTTTTTGGGGTGGTACCGCATAAAGTAATGTTCTAATTTTTTGTGTTTCTTTCTTTTTTATTAAACTCTTAATTAAATTACAATTATATCCGTTTGGAACCGCCATTTTAAAAATTGTATTGAGCTCTTTGTCATAACTATCCCTACTAAGTGGTAAAGTTGTTAATCTGTGTATGTAACCATTAAACGCGGCTATTTTGTGTTGCCATGGGTGGCAGGATGACGCGGGTATTGTAGTATCTATATATGTCGGCTTACGGAAAAAAAAAATAAGTGTGTTTATTATTTTGTTTTGTTATTGTTAAATCTAAGAAATTTATTGAATTTTCCTTTTCTAATTCTAGTTTAAACTTTATTTTTGGGTGTTTTTTATTTAATTTTTTTACAAAAAGATCTAGTTGTCTGTCCGTACTGATCCAACACATAACAATATCGTGAACATACCGGTAATAATGTAATATATACTGATGACCTACAATGTTTAGTTTTTCAAAATTATCCATAAAAAAATTTGCCATCAATGGACTTAAAGGAGAACCCATAGCTAGACCTTCTTTCTGGATGTATATTTCTTCGTTAAATTTAAAATAATTTTGACTCATACATATCCTAGTTAATTCTACCACCTCATTTATTTCCGCTGGAATTAAACGTTATTTTTCTAGCATTTTTGACATTATATTTATACTTTCGTCAGAGGGAACATTTGTGAATAAACTTTCTACATCCAAAGACAATAGTCTAGCATTGTGAGGAAGAACTATGTCCTTAATTAAAAGGGGGGGGGGAGCAATTGCGCTCACGAACTTCGCTGCTCGAGACAAACAGAACAAACATCGAAAGGCACCCCCTACCACACTTCACGTGGACTAAACTAATATTAGAGGTCGTCACTCAAACCTAAATCCACCATCCGTCCATCACCACATTGAGACGGCTAAGCTGGCTTTATTTTTTTTAAATGAGACGCAGATATCTTCTTCGGCTGATACATCATATCTTTTGTACCCGGGGTACAAATACGAGGATTCATTTATACCTCGGGCGGAAGTTTACACTTACGTCAGATAGGATATCTATTCTCGACGTCTCAGCAGTGTAGACTGCGACGACCATCACCGCATCTCTGCGTGCATCTACATGCCTCTACGTGCCCATAACGGAAACGCTGAATTTGACACGCTCGTTGAACACCTTCAAATGGCTATAGAGTCCTTGTTACAACAGACAGACTCCCTCCACCAATATCATGATCTTAGGTGATTTTAATGCCCACCACACCGGATGGTTATTTTAACGCATTACCAATCATGCAGGGAGGTCTGTTCATGATTTTGCCTTGGCGTATGGTCTAACACATTTGGTAACTTCGCCTGCGCAATTTCCAGATGTGGACACTGGACGATCATACATCTTCACTGCTGGACCTTCAGCTGCTGACCACTCATCCAGGCCATTACCTGGTATCTGTGGACGTCCCTCTTGATACGTTACTTGAGTAAAGTGCCGGTTCCGTGACTATCATGGCCTCCTTTTGCATGCTGTATTGCGCTTAGCACTATAGGTCAGTAGATTGGGGCAGAATGCGGTATTTTTGCGTCGTACCCGTGGTTGCTTCTTGCTGGATGATCCGAGTGTCATTGCCGATTCTATTTCTGATGTGGTGCTGCAGGGCAGGAAAATTTTCATTCCATTTCTGCGTTACCGGTTGGTGGTAAGCCTCAGCCTTAGTTTGGTCGGACCTGCGAAACGGCTTCACGCTGAAAGCAGGAATGCTACCGGGCTTGACCTGCAACGTCAATATCTCAATGAAAAAACCATTTCGTTGCGTAAGGTGTACAATTCCGCCTCGAGGTTTTTCAAAAGAGCTATCGCCAAGGCTAAATGCGAACACATTGGTAGAATTGGTGAGAAATTAGTTCGCCTTCCTTCGGGAACCCGTTCGTTCTGGTCTCTCGCCAAGGCTGTCTTGGGGAATTTCTCACAGTCTTCCCTTCCATCTTTACACGGAGATGTTGACTCTCTGGCCCATACCGCAAAGGAGAAGGCCGATCTTCTGGGCTCGATCTTTGCGGCCAACTCGTCTGGACGAACAAGGAAATGCACCACCTACCATCCCGCAGTGCTATATTTTTATGACGGAATCAACCATCCTGTTGATCGAGTGATTAGGGTCCCTGAATACATAATCGATGGGGCTTGGGTTCGATTCCCGATGGGAACAAGCATTTGTGTGAGGAGCATAAATGTTTGTATTTCCGGGTTTGGGTGTTTATAAATATATTCTAGTATTAATATATGTATTTCTATGTATTAGTATCATTGACTAACACCCATAACACAAACAAATAATTTGCTCACTTTGGGGTTATATTATTAAGTGTAATTTGGTCCATGAATATTATATTATATTATATTATATTATATTATATTATATTATATTATATTATATTATATTATATTATATTATATTATATTATATTATATTATATTATATTATATTATATTATATTATATTATATTATATTATATTATATTATATTATATTATATTATATTATATTATATTATATTATATTATATTATATTATATTATATTATATTATATTATATTATATTATATTATATATCTCGTCCTGTAACCCATAGGAAAAAAGGAATTTATATTTTCCCCCTTAAAACTATTATTTTGTGTTAATGTATTTTTAATATAAGGTTTTTGGTACCAAAATTCTATTTACTATATTTAAATTATGTATATATATATATATATATATATATATATATATATATATATATATATATATATATATATATATATATATATATATATATATATATATATATATATATATTATGTACTAACAATATTTTTCTTTTGTCTTCTCGTTCGTGTGTTGGATGATATGTGATTTGTGAATGATTTGATGTGGCTTGTGTGTCAAATGTTTGCTGTGTGATTTGGGCGACTTCTGTTTGTTGTATGATTTGTGATTTGTGTGACAGATGATTGTTGTGTTCTTTGTGTCTCATGTGTTTGTTGTGTGACTTGTGTTTGTTGTATGTCGTGAATGTTTGTGTTGTGCACGAAAACAGTTTCTCCCAATACCTTTCTTAGTATAATTGATGTGTGTATGGCTGCTTGTTTCTGAATTTTTCTTTGTATCTGGAAATACTTTTAGCTACTACTCCTGTTGCTCCAACTAGAATTGTTCTTAGATATTCTTATATTAACATGGAAGAGTTTCACAGTTTCACAGTAGTGAAACTGTGAAACTCTTCCATGGCGGCTCCACCACTTGTGGAGATCCTCGAGCTTTAGGGGGACTTCGTACTTCGCTTGCTGCGATTCTACTCTGTTATGATATGCTATGCTATGCTGTGCTATGCCGTGCCGTGCCGTGCCGTGCCGTGCCGTGCCGTGCCGTGCCGTGCCGTACCGTGCCGCTACGCTACGCTATGTTATGTTACGTTATATATTGAAATTCCTGCAGTCTTCCGTGCGTAAAGCGCTTTTTTCTTCGGACGTTCAAAAGTCAAGTGGGCCGGATGGCATCCCTCCTATTGTACTTAAAGTAGGTATGTGCTCCAGAGCTGGCGCCGGTATTAACACGCCTATTTTGGCTCTTCTACTCCCTCGGCGTAGTACCGATTTCATGGAAGACAGCTCTATTGACTCCCATCCCTAAAAAAGGAGATCGCTCTAATCCGTCTAACTATCAGCCTATAGCCATAACCTCCTTGTGCTCCAAAATTATGGAGTCAATATTGAAAGTTGATGTCTCAGCTCCTCAAGTATTTAGAAGAGCACCAGTTGATTAGCGACCGCCAGAACGGTTTCCGTCGCGGCCGCTCAGCTGGTTATTTCTGGCTTTCAACGGCTGCACAGATTCTATTGAATCATAGCTAAGAACCATCTCGCAAAATAGGGCTTCTAAGTAAAAAAAATCGCAACTAAATCGGACCATCCGCCAGGGCGCTACGATGCACGGACAGATACACAGACACACCTTTGAAACTTATAACAACCCTCGTTTTTGCGTCGGAGGCTAAAAATAGTAGTAAAAATTTTAATAAAATATAGTATCTATATAATTTCCATTTGGTAATAATTTTGTGTTATTCTGATTCCAACCCTGGCTTACTAGTGAATAAAACAAAAGTACTCTTTTGTTTTATTCGCTCATCACACCGCGCGTCCCGGTCGAGCGTTTTTCGCGCGCCGTCGCGCCGCGCGAGCTGTGGCCGGGTCGTTAAACGTAACGAAAAACTCATTAAAAACGTCGCCAATCACTTGCTGTTCACTGGATGCACTTTTTGCAATGTCACAACACCAAAACTTATCAAGCGGCAACGAATGCCACAAATATACAAGACTGTTACGTGTCTTCAAAGAACTAAACAATTTCGCATTGCAAGTTACGTGTATAACCCCGACGGTCTGAGAGATTAATGCCACATATTTGCCACATATTTTTGATGAAAACAAATAACCGCATATAGATACTAAGGATAATGCTACTTTGCTATACGTGTGGCGGGGTTGTAATACCACATGCATAAATTAACTTGTTACCATACCCTCCAAACCAGAACACGAAGGCAACAAACATCAATGCTATTGCGGCAAGAATAGGTAAGGCAGGGGCGGCTCCACCGTTCTGGGTTCGATAGGCATGCCTACAACCCTAATAGACTTCTGACGTCACACTGTAACGATCTATTGCGATTTCATGTATGTAGATATCAATAATAATAATATGTATCAATAAGTAGCTGCCCCGGTAAACGTTGTTTTGCCATTGTTTGCATCACAGCTTTGCATACATTAAAAACGAGCTAAATTATTAAGTACAGAGTACAAAACCTTAATCAGGACGTCATAATACATATAATAGGTATTATATAAATATCAGAAAAGCACTATATCGATTACGAAGTAGTTAATACGTTGACTGGCACTTGACCGATTTTCAGGCGGCTGTGCCTACAATCTTTTTTGAAGGCTGGATCCGCGCCTGAGATAAGGCGGTATTTTATAACTATAAAACTTTGGATCAATCTCACACGTTATTTCCATTTAGCGTTGACATGGCTATTTCTAAGAGGAGGATTAACAGTTTCTTTAAAGGTGAGCATCGCATTAGTAACCAGTTTTTTTATATTATAAGATACCAAACAAGCAGATAGGTCTCCTAATGGAAAGAGTCAACCATCGGCCAGAACAGTTTCAGTCGCGGCCGCTCAGCTGGTGATCTTCTGGTATATCTAACACATCGGCGGGCGGAAGCAGTTGAGTCCAAGGGGTAGGCATTAGCAGTTAGTTTGGACATAATGAAGGCCTTTGATCGGGTATGGCACAAAGCGCTTCTCGCGAAGCTGCCTTCTTTTGGGCTTGCCGAGAAATTATGCAAGTGAATCACCAGTTTTTTGTCTGATCGGAGCAAAGGTCGCAGTCGACGATGCGTGCTCTGACCTTAAATCTGTCAAGGCTGAGTGCTATCACCGACATTCTTCCTTCTGCATATCAATGGCATAATGTGAATTCACGACATACATTGCTATGCAGATGACAGTACTGGTGATGATACATACTCCGGCCATAGCGGTATTTCTCGGGAACGGGTCAGAGTGCCGAAACAAGCTTGTGTCTGAAGTTGAGAATAGACTAACCAATATATCGGAATAGGGTCCTCAAAACCTGGTCATTTTAAATCCCAAGACGACACAGCTTTGCATGTTCTCCACTAAAAAGACAGCTTTTTTCATGTCACCTCGATTTGGTGATACTCTCCTGATAGCTTTAAGTAGTGTCGGGATTCAGGGACTTTACATATCGAATAACGTTCTTTGGAAGTTCTAAATTTGAAGGGCAAGGCTAAACTAGTCTCCAGAAAACTCGGTGTGCTCAGCAGAGCGAGACAGTACTTCTTGCAGGCCCAGCGCCTTCAACTTTATAAGGCTCAAAATTTGGCCTCCCATGGAGTACTGTTCTTGTCTCTGGGCCGGAGCTCCTCAGTACAAGCTTCTTCCTCTTGATCGCATTCAACCTAGAGAGGTTGAATCATTGACGACCAGGCTATGTCAAAACAGCTTGACTCCTTGGCATTGCGCAAAGATGTTGCATCACTCTGCATTTTCTATCATATTTTTCATATGTGTTCTGATGAGTTTTGGAATAATTCCTTCCGCCGAATTCCATCATCGGACAACGCGTCAAAATTTGAAATTCCAATCGAACCATCTCGATATCTGGAAATCCACAACTGTGCGTTTCTCTCGGCACTTTTTGCCTCGCACTACTCTGTTGGAATCTAGTGGAATTACTGACAGGGGTGTTTCCAAACGGATACGACTTTGGGGTCTTCAAAAAAAGAGCTTACTCATTCTTAAAAGGCCGGCAACATAACTGCAAGACCTCTGGTATTGCAGATGTCCATGGGCGTGTTGATCACTTACCATCAGGTGCACCTCCTACTCGTTTGCCCCCTCTTCTGTAAAAAAACAAGTATCGCCTACAAACTAAAAACGTCAATGATGCGGCGCTATCCGTGTGCAGAACAATAATGACACTTGCATAAGTTTACCAGTTACTTACCCTACAAACTGGACCAAGAGAGTGAAAACCCTCGAAAAATCCTCAATAATATCTGTGCCAGCGATGGAACTTGATGGAACATGACTTGAGTCGAATAGGTTTTTCTTGACACATTAAGTGAAATCTTAACACGTGAAAAAAAAACTTTGGACCCCTTTTTATGAAAGTTGCGATAGTTTTCATTTCGGAGGATTGCAGAAAGCTAATATTTTTTAATAAAATGCATTAGAAATACATCAATTATTTAAAATAAACATAACACACTACATTCACACTGTAACATACAATTATTATTTATTTATTTATTTAACTCTTTATTGTATACAGTAATTACTAACATAAGAACAACAATAACAAAGAACAAAGAAAACAAGTATAATGGGTAAACTTATTTCTAGTAATAGAGATTTCTTCTAGGCAACCTGTAACAAAGAGATAGTAAAAACAAAGTTACCAGGCTACGCATGCGTCCACTGCCAATTATGAGAGATCACGATTTACTTGGTTTAACACAGAATCCGAAAATAACTGCCCAATCATAAATTCTCTCCAAGTTCTCATTCATGACATTAACTGCATCCACTATATTCATATAAATGAAAGTGGGATATTAAAATAGTACCCAAGTAGCACGTTAAGCTGTATATAGGCTGCATTTAGGTTCATTTTTAAACTTAAAGCTGTATACGAAGCCGTACAAAGGCTGTAGAAGCGCTTCTACAGCCAATATAACACCAAAAAGGGCCCCAAGTTATACAGCTTATTGCGTTATGTAGGCTGCACAATAGCTATACAAGCTGTTATAAACTGTACAATGGCTGTTATTTAGTGTATAAAGAAACTATAACACTAAAGATACTCTCTTGTAACTGTCTTGAACAGCTAAGAGTTAAATAGGCTGCACAATAGCTGTACAAGCTGGTATAGGCTGTACAAAAGCTGTTATTCGGTGTATAAAGAAACTATAACACTAAATATACTCTCTTGTAACTGTCTTGTACAGCTAAGAGTTAAATAGGCTGCACAATAGCTGTACAAGCTGGTATAGGCTGTACAATGGCTGTTATTCGGTGTATAAAGAAACTATAATACTTAAGATACACTCTTGTGCAGCTAAATGTTCTTAATAGGTGTTTAAAAATGATAAAAAGTAACAATCTGTTTTGATATTGTATAACATTATATCTGCAGACGCCATAATTAAAAATATATTAATAAACGATAAATTCTTGGACTTGGAGCAGTATTTATCGTGTATTCAAAGTGCAAATTATAAATGACTGTGAAGTCGTGTATGTTTTTCCTCAAAATATTCACGCGCCAACGAAATAATCACGATAACACAAATAAAATCATTGCAAAATACGGTAAGTGTTTGTGTTTAAGGTTAGAATATACAAGTATTTATGGTACAATATTGTATATAAAGGCATAATGATCATAATATAAGTTGCTTGTCAAGATATAGCTTTAGCTATTGCTAAATATATCTTTTATTTAACAATATATTTCTTTAATGTTGTTTTTAATACACAATAATGGCGGCGTTTTATTATACAGCCTAAAGTGTATTTGGAGGGTGATATACTGCAAATAGCTGTACTGAATCTCTTTTTTGTTCTATTATACGGCTATTGGCTTTTAATTACCGTCCAAATACACTTTAGGCTGTACTAAGTCCCTATATAAATCTATTGTACAGTAACTGGCTTTTAATCACTTAACTTATGATTAGAGATGCGTACAAAAATTTAAGAACCCTAAATACAAAATATATGTTTGTCACTTGATTTCGCTATTGTGTTGTATTGATGTCGGTCGTTTGACTTTACAACTAAACCAACTTATTGTTAACTATAACTTATGGGACATGTAATTCAATCATGTTTTACTTTATTTTTCAGGGAAATATGCCTTATAAAATAATAAAAACAATTGAGAGAAGCCAAAACCGTATTTGTATCGTACCCAGTTTGTGGGAGGATAAAGGTGAATTATAATGACCAAGAAAACAACTTGATATAACTAAGTTGATCAAGAACGAAAAATCAAGCCCTTTAAATATTGGTCTATCACAAAAATATTTTTAAGAAGAATACGTTATTTCATGCTTGTGATTTAATATTATTAGTTCTTCAAAGAGAAACACATACTCTTTTGCCTGTAATTGTATCTAAGTATATAATATTTTTAAAACGATTGTAAGTATACATATATACAGGGTGTTGCAAAAGTGGTACAGTAAGCCGCAAGGGGGTGGCTCAGGGGGTCATTCTTAACAACTTTTGTTTAACGACTTTTGAAAATTCGCGAAAAAAATATTGATTCTCCATAGAAACTTTGTTGGTCACGTGACTTTTCACAATGGAAAAACAAAATTGTTTTTAGGGAATTTTCACAAATCGTTGAATAAAAGTTGTTCAAAATGACCCTCTGAATCACCCCCTTTCGACTTACTATACCGCTTTTGTAAAACTCCGTATAGTAGCAAGTTAAAAATAAAAAAATACATATCTTCTCAGTGTAATGATTTTTATTTCTCTTTTTAACTCTTTTTTATATATTCTTTGAAGAATAGACCAATTGCCTTTCTGCCAGGCAGGTCGTAAAAGACAACCGATGGGCTATGCGAGTCACTTCCATCGTGGTTACTAGGTGATAAAGCTCTGCATTGGCTCGACCGGGTCTGGTACCACCGCCTTATCTATTCCTGCTGCAAAGCGTCAGTGCTAGTCACTGTCATGTTCCGGTTTGGAGGGTAAGGTGGCCGGTAAACTTATGCATTGGGCATTAGACCTTGCCACAAGAGAGCAACGCACCATTAACATTTTTGCTGTCTGTAGGCGATGGTTGATTCTTTTCATCAGGAGACCGATCTGCTTGTTTGCTATCTTATGACATTAAAAAAAATCAGTTATTGTAAATTACCAACCAAGTAACCTTAATGAAGAAGATAAGCCTAAAAAATAATAAATCAGATAACCTACAATCACTTTTTAATGTTTTTGTTACGGAACCCTTTTCCTTGAACATTAATAAAAATGACGATTGTAGGTTTACCTGAATTAGTAATTTTTCAGCTTTATCTTCATCACGATTACTTGGTTGGTAATTTATAATATTTAAATATTCCTTTTCAATATTCCTCTTGATTTTTTCCACATGATATCAACTATATGCAGACATAAAAACAGCAAACAACAATTTTCTCAGTAATACAGCCTTGAGCTGTACTATAGCTGTATATGCAGATTTTTTAACACCATTGGCTGCATAACAGTCTACAATTACGCCATAAATATTAGCTGTAGAACGGTGATTGCATATCCCATTTTACAGAAACAAGCGTTGAATGATACTATAATAACACTTAAAGCTGTAATAAATTCCCGTGCTAAACAAAATACAGCTAATGTACAGCTTTAAGGATTAAAATCAACCTAATGAGTTACAAATTGCTTAAAGCTGTACAGTAGTGTATTAATATTCAGATATAACGCCTAAAGCTTACGCGGAACTCTAAGAAAGGCCTTGTACAGCATTAGGCTGTATATAAACTCATAAAAGTCTCTTATACCGATAAAAGCATCTTTTTACACCATTGTACGGCTGCAATAGAACTTTAAGTTCTATATGAGCTGCTTTATGGGTATTAAACATGCTTGATTGCTGCTTGGGTAGTAACGGTATTAATAAAAGAAGAAAACGGCAAGGAAGAAAAGACACCACCCTAAGGAACTCTTTCTGATAGATTTACCCAGTTCAACTTAAAATTACTTAAACAAATACACTGTAAGTGACCCCGAAGATACGAGTTAAACCATTCAAGGGCGGAGGAATAAATGTTAAGGGACTCAAGTACTCTTAGTAAGATGTCAAAATCCACTTAAGATGTAAAAGTACTACAAAAGTCGAGGAAGATAGTAATAGTAAGCAGTTTATTTTCCATGGCAAACCGTATATCGTCGGTTGTCGAACAAGATAAATTGTTTATCGTGCAAAATACCCAATTGTGAGTGAGCAATATGTTCAAGTATTTTTGAGAGGAAAAGGAGTATCGGTATAGCGAAAATCAGAGGGAGAGCATAAAATAGACTTTTTAGAGAGTGGTATAATGTAAGCCCTCTGTCAGATCGAGAGAAAGGAAGTAGATAATAAGGAATGATTGAAAATATGAGTAGGAAAAAGAAAAGTTCTAAAAAAATAGGCAAAACATTACGTGAGCATATACCAGCTGCTGCCGATGTCATAGATAGAACATGTTCCCTTACTTTCGTATCATTAACAGGCGCAAAAGAAAAAGAAGAACACATAGGAAGAGACACAGAGGATAACGTATCCAGAGTGGAAGATCTTTGCTGATCGTCTAAGACAATTTTTGGAGTAAAAAATGACTGTTAACCGCATTAACTTTACACAGCTAGCTTCGGATTCCCCAGCACGTCCAACACCAAGAGATTTAAAAAAAATACCAGAATCAGAAATGACAACTTTGAGTATATAAGCCTCTATGCATGATAATATAAACACATAAATCTACTACCTATACTATTTCTTTCAAAGTGGTATAAATCTCGCGTAAAAAAAAAACTTTTCTGCCAATTAAACTATGAAGAAATTTTAAGGAAACTCACCAAAAGCTTTTTTTTCGAAATGATCTTGTTTAGCGATCCATTGTTCAAATACATCAATGGCGTCGTGTACGCGTTTTAATGTATCTAATCCATATTGGTTTCTTAGATACTCCAAAGTATCCGCTTTGTAATTAAGTAACGAATTTTTCGGAATAACTTCCATACTTCTGCTTTTTAAAACGAATGACTGAATGAACGTATCGCTTAAATTATTTATTTATTCTGCGCGCCTAATTCTGATAACTATGTTTTTATTGTGTCGTTTCTGGCAGTATAAATTACGTAAATTTTTAAAACAAATAATTCATTTGTCATTGTTATGTGATTGGTGGATTAAAATCTTAATATTTTTACATAAGATTTTATTTTTTAAATGAACGAATTATTAAGAATGTTTTTAATTAGTTAAACTTTTTTAAATCATAGAATAACTAACAGAAAGAAGGTTCTCCTGATGAAAAGAAACTATCGCCTATAAATGCGAAAGTTTGGATGTTTGGATGTGTGAATAGATGGTTGTTATTCAATCACGCAAAAACGGCTGAACCGATTTGGATTAAATTTGGCACACATGTGAACGATGACCTGGAATAGGTCGTTGTCATTGGATTCACCAAAAACTTTTATAATTTAATGGGCTACAGAATACAGCTAATGTATAAAATTTTTAGACCTTTGTTGGCCACTGGCCGATACACATGATTACTGAATTATAAGTAGATGATTTAATTATAAACTCTCATTTAAGTAATAGAGTTTTAATTTTTAACATTTTTCAGTATAAATGGTTGACAATGGCAAAAACAGTGCTCTAATAATGATAAACCTAAACCTTATATGATACACTTATATTTTCCACTATTATATTTATAAAAATCCATAATTATTAATTAATTAGTCAGGTCAATGAAGAATAGGATTTTGTGAATAAAATAGCTAAGTTAGGAAACCTACTAATTACTTAACATAACACAAAACCGCAACTCTTTATGTATCACATGGATATCTTTTAACGCAGTACAACTGTAGCAACTGACTTCTAAGTCGAGAAGTAAAAATAATGACATGGGAAGTGTACTCTCCCAAATCCTCCTAAAAGCGAAGAAAAAAATGTTAAAATCAATTCACAATGACCGAGTTTCAGGGCAAAAAACGTAAACACCTTTTCGGAAGTCGGTTGAAAGGGAAAGGGTTTCTAATTATTTTAAGATACTTTTTAAAAATAATCTTTTTTATATACCTTACATATGAAAATCATGTACAACATTTTTTTATATCACAAGAATTTTAAGAGATAATTCAATTGAAGATGGTATTTTTCAATCAAAAATAGTCCCAGCTTTGTTTTCTTCTGTACGAAATGTTTCTACTATGTAAAGTTACAGCTAATAAATTATTTTTATTACTATAATGTTTTAACAAAAACATGTTTTTATCTTTAAAGCATAGCAATTAAAGTTATTATTTCAATTTATTTAATAAAACAAAAAAGACGCTGGTAACAAAATATTTTTTATTTATTTTAAAACTAGCTGGCCCTGCTTTGTCCACGAGTAGAATAACAAGTCATTAATATAATCTTTTATTTAAAATATCATCCCATATTTCAGCCCCTTAGAGGTTTATTCAAAAAATTATCTATGTTTTTACAGATCCAGGCGTAACTCTGCAGTAATTCAAAGATGAAATTAAATTATTTAATTTGCAAAGTTTTCGCGAAATTTTATATGATACTACGGTGATAAGGAATGCGACAAACTTATCCAAGGCACCCGAATTTTTTGCTATTGCTTGAGATTAACTAGCGGAGAAAGCCATCCATTGAACTTTAGTAGTGCAAAAATTTAAATAAATAAATGAATAAATATTATGATAAAACGACGACGGCAAAAATTTGTACCTTTACCACTATATGGTCGCTTTGTCAATGGAAGAATTTTTCTCATTATTTTCAGGCATACTACCCGTGCGAAGCCGGTGCTGGCAGCGGGCAGGACAAATTACACTTTTAATTTATTAAGTTTAATGACATAATATGCGATTTAAATTACAATACCTGATAATATATTCACATATCAAAATGTAGGACCTTATTTTTTCTTTAAATGTTCAATGTTATGACAGTTCTTAATAATATCAGATAGATTTATTATAATATAAGATTACCACAATAGTACGCACCTTTCAGTATTGGCGAACCCCTGAAAAGCTATTATTGAACCAGAGTCGAAAAATTATTGTACTTTTAACAAAATTATTTTACATTATAAAATTACATGTAATTTATATATTAAAATATTATTTGTTGAAAATGTAGTTTGATTTTTTTTTATAGGAGAGGGTGCAAACGAGCAAGTGGTGCACCTGATGGTAAGTGATCACCGCCGCCCATGGACATCTGCAATACTAGAGGTCTTGCAGTTGCGTTGCCGGCCTTTTAAGAATGAGTAAGCTCTTTTCTTGAAGGTCCCTCTATCGTATCCGTTCGGAAATACCCCTGCCGGTAATTGGTTCCACAACAGAGTAGTGCGAGGTAAAAAGTGTCGGGAGAAACGCACAGTTGTGGATTTCCAGACATCGAGATGGTGAGGATGGAACTTCAAATTTTAACGCGATGTCCGATGGTGGAATTCGGTGGCAGGAATTAATCCAAACAACTCGTTGGTACACTCTCCATGATATATACGATAAAAGACACAGAGAGAACCTACATCTCTGCGCAATGCCAAAGAGTCAAGCTGTTTCGAAATAG
Organism: Apodemia mormo; assembly: GCA_036924255.1. NCBI lineage: Eukaryota > Metazoa > Arthropoda > Insecta > Lepidoptera > Riodinidae > Apodemia > Apodemia mormo. The sequence goes on from JAUPFN010000020.1 coordinate 15,216,231, forward strand.
CCTGGTCGTCAACGATTCGCACCGCTCTACGCTGAATGAGATCAAGAGGAAGAAGCTGGTACTGGGAAGCTCCGGCCCAGAGGTGCGAACAGTACTCTATGTGAGGCCGAACCTGTGCCTTATAAAGTTGAAGGCGATGTACCGGCAAAAAGTACTGTTTCGCTCTGCTGAGCACACCGAGCTTTTTGGAGGCTAGTTTAGCCTTGCCTTCCAAATGACAGCGAAACTGAACGTAATTCGATATGTCAACTCCCAGGATTCCGACACTAGCTGAGGCTGTCAGGAGAGTATCCTGAAATCGAGGTGATACGACAAAGGGTGTCTTTTTTGCGGTGAACACGCAAAGCTGTGTCTTCTTGGGGTTAAAAGTAAACAGGTTTTGGCGACCCCATTCCGAGACATCGGTAAGTCGATTCTCGACTTCAGACACAAGCTTGTTTCGGCACTCTTCAACGTGTTCCCGAGAAATACCGCTTCGGCCGGAGTATGTAGCATCACCAGTACTGTCATCCGCATAGCAATGTATGTTACTAATTCGCATCATATCATTGATATGCAGAAGGAACAGTGTCGGTGATAGCATGCAGCCTTGGGGAACAGTAGCACTGACAGATTTAAGGTCGGAGCGCGCACCGTCGACAACGATCTTGATGCTCCGGTCAGCCAAAAAACTGATGATCCACTCGCATAATTTCTCAGGAAGCCCATAGGAATGCAGCTAGACAAGTGGCATCAACGCTAGGAGAATAGAAAACAAAATGTATGGAATTTGTAATTGGTAGCCAAGTGTCATTCGTGAAACGAAATATTATATATATGTATATATATATATATATATATATATATATATATATATATATATATATATATATATATATATATATATATATATATATATATATATATATATATATATATATATATATATATATATATATATATATATATATATATAATATATCGCATCGATCATTTTTGGTCATTTTCATACAAAACCTTAGCCAAGTGGCACTTTTGACAAGCAAAATTGTGATCCGATGATTAGCGAACGCTAGAACCCTGTAAATTACGCTAAAAATGCCGGATGATCACTATTATTCAATCAGCTGTTCTAAATCATGGATAATATCTGTTAGAATTTTTGATAATTCTAAAGTAAAATGAACGCAAATTGCCATAATTTAAGAGTCCTAACCTAACTAGGGGGATTTCAATACATTTTCTTTTTTTAAGTCGCAGATGCCTTTGTAATGAATTTCGGTTTTCATCCCCTAACTCCACGGGGAATTAACTCAGAGCAAAGTGACCCTGACAAAAGTTGATGTCCCTTACCCCCTCCACGCAATGGTGCAACAAAAAGGGGTGTTATATAGGGTTGAAATTTTCCATCAAAATTTTTTTAAGTCCTGCGCACGCTATGACCGCCAACCGAGCTCTCTGTTCATTCTAATATAACGCATTGGCGTCATTTAGACCAAATTGGTAGCCAAGTGGATCATGGCTTGTTTAACGTTCATTCTATTGAGGTCTATCGAATATTGTCCGTGAATTGACGGCGATGTCAGTTTGAAGTGTTATTTTCACAACGTGAATCAATCTCGGATGAATAATATACATGGATGGAATATATAAATAATATAAAAAAATAAGAACAGAGTCGCTATATCTGATTCAATTTTGATTGTATGTACCGCGTAAGTGCGAATAAGATAAAATCAAGGGAGTTACATTCTACCCGGAATATTCACACGCGCTTCAAAATCGTTCCGAAGAGTACCACGACATGAGTGGAGTGTGTCTCTTTCTACTAAATAAAGCGCCAATCGTCATATATAAGTGCGGCCATGCGTAGTTTGCAAATTACTACTAAGTAATTCTACTAATTTGAGAAACAGTTTTGCATTGCATAAGTAACTACGTAATAATTAAAATAATCACATTTTAGAAGTCACTATGTTAATTACAATACATTTTATGCTAATGTATCTATCGACGTGTATGAATAAAAGGGATTTAACGATTACTGATTATATAAAAATCTACCATCAGATAGTTTTATTTACACTGGCAATTGTAAGAAAGGGACAACATCCACTCATGTCGTTGTCTTGCTCAGAACGATTTTCTCCTCTGTTATGTAAGAAACAAATGTCAACTTTATTAAGAACGAAATAAAGTACATTTTTATTTTTCAAATATTGCTTCGTAACAATTCCAGTTATCGTATATAAGTTCCTGGGATAAAATATACTCTTTTCTTCTTAATTACTGTCATGCCGTAAGTTTCTATATAGATAACATGTCAATTATTGAACTCTGTTAGTACTACCAATTTAAAGAGTTATAAAATTAAATACTGTCACCAAGATTTATGTATTTATCTTCCTTGCTATCAAATTTGATTGTGTTAACATTTTAAGTAAATCCTCTTTACATTACAAGTGAACGTAGAATTGTGCAAAATGTTATCGATAGTCACATTTTAAAACTTATGTTTCAGATTTATGAAAGCTGATGATGATAAATTTATTATTAATTATTAAAAATGAACAAAAATATGCAAAACTGAACATATAAAACTTCTTTTTTACGTATTTTTTGGCATACATATTTACCTACAGAAATGTAAAATTGATCGAAATCTATTGCTACACTGAAAAATAAACTATCTTTGTTTCATTAAATTTACAAAATACAAGGGTTGTAACAAGAATATAGTGTTTATAACTTGAACTTATAGTGTCTGTAAAATATTTAAAGACGAAATATTATATGTATCATCATTAAGACATTGTCAGCATTTTGCAAACCTATCACTACTTACAATGTGTCTAGGCAGTTCGTTAGAAGCGAACAATTGGGTAAACGAGTCACTAGTATTGTGGCTTCTAGGTGGTAGGGTTCTGCATTGTCTCGCCTGGGTCTAATACCACTGGCCCACCTATTCCTGCAGCAATAGCAACAGTGCGTGTTACTGTCGTGTTCCGGTTTGGAGGGTAAGGTAGCCGGTAAATGTATGCATGTGACATTAAATCCCCCCCCCTCCCCCGCGCCACAAGGATATCAAAGCACCATTAATAATGTGCCACAAAAAACCTTAATTTGCGTTAATTTTACTTTAAAATTATCAAAAATTCTCACAGGTGTTATCCACGCTTTAGAACAGCTGGTTGAATAATAGTGATCAACCGCCATTTTAAGCGTAATCTGCAGGGTTCTAGCGTTCGCTGGTTATCGGATAATTCGCTACTATTTTGCTTGTCAAAAGTGCCACTTGGCTACGGTTTTGTACGAAAATTGTCAAAAATGATCGATGCAATATAACGTTTCGTTTCACGAATGACATTTGGCTACCAATTACAAGTTCGTTTACGCTCGTGTCAACAGCTTATGACAAATCCATAAATTTCTTTTTCTACTGTACTAGCGTTGATGCCACATCTTGGGGTGCAAGTCTTTTTTGCTTTTAATGCACTTTTCATATGAATAAAACTTATAACCTCGGTGAAAATAATACTTCAAAGCCGTAGAGCGTTTGCCACTTGTCTAGGGGGGCTGACTTCGTGTATTTTCTTTACACAACTTGAACATTGACTTAAATATATCTACGGCAATCTGCTTTACTTAATTTGAATTACATTTTATTACTTATCTGAAATAGTGGGTTTGCTGCCTGCAGCCTGATGCCTGAGAGGAAGAAGTGAAAGTGATTGTAGTGTTGCTATACGTCAATCACTGACTGACTTATTAGGCATAGATGTATATTGAGGAATAAATATATGGAAAATACGAAATTATTATTCTAATGTATACTTTTGCATGCAAACTTCCATAACAATTTGCAATAGACACTTGTAGCTTTGTTGGTCAAGTGGCTAGTGACTTTGACTACGCAATCAATGCGGCTAATGTTCGATATCTGATATTAACTAATCCCCAAATCATTAGCAAATAATTTGCTTACTTAGAGGTTAGATTAATTCGTGTTTTTATCTAGCAATATTTATGTATTATTATTAATATAGGAATTCAATTACAATTTTGTTTTCCTCGTGTTTGTATCGAAGAGAAAATTCGCCTCCCTGCAAAAAAATCCTGATTGGTCCCATTCCTGACAGGGGCAAGCATTTTTGTGATGAGCATTAATATTTGTTATTTCGTGTTTGAATGTATATTAAAATATATTTCATAATTATATATGTATTTCTGTTTATTATTATCGTTTACTAACACGCATATCACAAGCATATAATTTGCTTACTCTAGGGCTAGATCAATTGGCAGGATTTGTCTAGTGAATATTTCTTTATATAACTACTAACAAACATATTAATAATACGAGCTTCCAGAAGCGATAAAATTTAAACGCAAATAGTATGAATATTTCTGCAAATTTGTTGAGTACTTTTTTATTACAATCATCAATTCGAAGATCACATTACAAAGATTTTTAATGTCGTAAACAACAGACTTATACAAAATACTAACTTTATTAATGTGAGGAACGCTGCAATAAAGGTATAAAAGATCTTGACACTGAGTATAAATAAAGAATTCAAGCGAGACGTACGTCATTCTTTATAAAACAATAAGCATGGAAGTCATTCCGCAAAATTGTTTACTAAATTATAAAGCAGATACATTAGAGTATCTGAGAAATCGATATGGATTTGATACATTAAAACGAGTACACGACGCCATTGACGTGCTTGAGGAATGGATTGCTAAACAAGAACATTTTGAAAAAAAATATTTTGGTATGTCTATGTAAAATCTTTAAAAAAAATAAAATCTTTTATTAGTCAACCTGTATAATTTTTATAATGCTAAAACAAAAAATATTTGTATAGCATACTATTTAATTAACCGTAGGTGTAGTATTATCGGTAAGCAAAGTGTACTAAACGTCTGTAAACTTACCGGTTCACTACGATTAACCGGTTCACTGTTTAAAATAAATACCTAATATTTTAGAAAAAGGTATATGATAGTCTGAGGTAAGCCTTTTCGGCTCAAATCATGAAGTCTCGGGTTCGATTGCCGGGTCGAAAAAAATGCTATTAAAGTTTTTTTATAGGTTTTACTTGAAAATCCAAAACGTCAAAGCAGCTCGAGGTTTGGCGTATGGTGTATTGTCACTTCCGTGCTTCGGATGAGCACGTAAAATTGTCGGTCCCAGTTACCGCTTGAAAAAGGCGATAATCGTTGATAAAATCCGGCGATGGGGATCACCTATAATCTCGCCAACCAATTGGTTGTGAATCAAAACTTCTCATGAATCGGTAATTCTATATACTTCTGGTTTACTCTAGCTACTTTGCAAGAGAACCGGCGTAAACTAAATCTCAACTACTCAGAAAAAGGAAAACATTAAGGGCAGCTTGCACCAAAATGCTTAAATGCATTTAGTCCCTTAAACATGTTTAGCAAATGTCAAAACGCCTTAAAAGCTGTCACTTGAAACGTATTTAGTGTCTTAAAATGATTTAAGCATTTTGGTGCAAGCCGCCCTAAGACTCACTACATTATAAAATTGTCGGTCCCGGTTACCGCTTGAAAAAGGCGATAATCGTTATAACGTCGGTAAAATCCGACGATGGGGATCACCGCTAATCTCGCCAACCAGTTGGTTGTTAATCGAAATATCTCATGAATCGAAAATTCTATATACTTTCGGTCTACTCTAGCTACTTTGCAAGAGAACCGGTGTAAACTAAATCTCAACTACTCAGAAAAAGGAAAACATTAAGACTCACTACATTAAACTAAAACAACTTAAAAATGGCAATTAGCTTAATTAACATAATAAAACAACTTTAAAAATGGCACTTAACTTACATAACATAAAACAATTTTCGAATGATAATAATATATTTTTTGAATTCTTCGTAATTTTACTTCCCGCTAAGAAACTTACTGTTTCACTCCGAATTTACTTAAGTTTTAAGAGTTACTGGTTTCACTCCGAATTTATAAATTCGGGTTTTCGTTAAATCTCGACGTCTTCGGATCCTAGAAAGGCAAATGTTGCACTGCACTTTTAAAATCACAGAAAATTACAAACAGTCCAAACGTAATAGACTCGATATGCGATATCTACAATGGCAACCAACTCTATGAACGTAAAACAATTATTAGAATCGATCCTAAGTTTTACTCCGAAATTGAGATAATAGTCAGAAAAAGCCGATCCCGCCCCAGCTATTTTTTTGGATCCATCTGTAAAGATCTTACATCAAACCTCGTATTGTTTGTTAAAAAATCGAGTACAAAATATTTTTAAAATTTCACGGGTATATGGACGCTTTGCGCGATCGATTAGCGAAATAGAAGAATATTTTTTATCTCGTGTTGGACTAGACCCTTTAATAAAAATAGGCCATCTGGCGTCTTGCTAGTCAGTTTGTAAGAGGCTAAAGATCGGCTATGCGAGTCACTTCCATCGTGGCTACTAGGCGGTAGAGTTCTGTATTGACTTACCCGGGTCTGGTACTTACTTATTCCTGCCGCAACAGCGTTAGTGCTTGTCACTGTCGTGTTGCGGTTTGGAGGGTAATATAGCCGGTAAGCCGTAACTTATGCATGTGGCATTGTCATCCCACCACAAGGATAGCAACATACCATTAACATCTTTGATGTCTATAGGCGAAGGTTGTCTCTTTTCATTAGGAGAATCATCTGCTTGTTTGCTGTCTTATGACTTAAAAAATCTATTTGATTTTATAATTAGCCCCTAAGGAGCTAAAATACGTGATGAACGTTTGTATATATATATATATATATATATATATATATATATATATATATATATATATATATATATATATATATATATATATATATATATATATATATAAACCATTAATATGTTTATTGTATACGATAACCTTTATATGCCCCAAGGTCTGATTGATATTTACTGCACTTAAAAATTTGCAGAGGCCTTTGAAGGCAAAAAGGTGAATAAAAGTGGATCACTATCTATATTTCGGTATTACGCTTTAGTATTTTTTTTATATAAAAGAACAACATACGAGAAAGTCTAATGGCAATCTTGATAAATAGTAATATTATTTACCCGTCTAAGTTAGTTGTTTAATGCCCTCGCCTTACAAGTCCATATAAGAGCTTCTTGGAAAAACCGTATAAAGGCAATGTGAGTAAAAAACATTCTTGATATCACTTTGATTGGTAACCTTGTTCGGTTTAAGTCATAAGGTCCAATAACCTCTGACCATCTAGTTGGTCTAGTGATTATCAATCCTGACTTCGCAATCGGGACAATATTGATGCGATGAGCATAGATGTTTGTATTTCTGGGTTTAGGTGTTTATTAAACATATTTGAGTATTTATATGTGTATTTCTATGAATATTTCTATTTCCTTACTTTGGGGTTAGATCAATTCGTGTAATTTATCCCGCGATATTCCAGTGACTATGATTGACACCGGGTCTTCTAGTATCTCTTCGTGTAGTTTAATGACAAATAAGCGTTTAAGCCGTGAAAGCGTAACAGACAAACAGATATTTTATATCATTAGAAGAAACAAGCCCAGGTTTCTTCTAATGGAAAGAAGCAACCATCGTTTGTAAACGCCAGAGATATAAATAGTACATTGCTATCCATAGAGCAGGGACGGAATGCTATATGTATAAGTTTATCAGCCTCCTTACCCTTCTGATTGGAATATGGCAGTGACAAACATTGACGCCATTGCGGCTGGAATAGATGAGGCGGTGATATCAAACTTATTGGAACAAGCTCCTTTGAAGAATAGGCCGACTGCCGTTCTGCCAGGCACGTTGCAAAAAGCGACCGATTGGCTATATGTGTCTCTAACATCGTGATTACTAAGTGATAGATTTCCGCAGCGTCTCGGGTATATGTTACCGCCACCTTACCTATACCTGCCGCAATAGCATCAATGCTTGTCAATTTCATGTGCCGGTTTGGAGAGTAAGGTTAAGACTTATGCATTGCCATCCCGCCACATGGATAGCAACGTACCATTAATATATCCGGTGTCTATAAGCATGGTTTCTCTTTCCATCAGGAGAGTCATCTGCTTGTTTGCTATCTTGATATAAAAAACCAGTTGAAACGTTGTAGCACTCTTCTGCCTAGTGAATTGTCACGATGTTAAAATATATGGTAATTCCACCTAACCTAGGCCTGCCTAAGTAGCGTCAGTGCTTCTCATTGCCGTGTTCCGGTTTGAACAATGAAGTATCCGGCAGATTTATATATATTAGAATGCCATTCCGCCACACGAATTGCAACGCAACATTAATGTCTTTGTTGTTAAAGATCTTTGCGGATGATGGTTTCTCATACCATCAGGAGAGCCATTTGCTTATTGGCTAAAAAATAAAACAAAATTTAAAAGAGTTGCCTAGTAGTATACTAAATCTATTCTTTGAATAACAAAAAAAAATATTTGTAAAAAAAATCTGACAGTAAGAAATTGAAAAGCAAAAAGTAACACCTAAATCTTTCATTATATCTGGCAATATTAGACAAGTGAAGTGCCTTTTCGGTTCCGTAGTCTACAAGATAGCCCATAGATTCGCCATGTCCATCCGTCTGTCCGCAGCATAGCTTAAAATCTAATTATATTGAATTAAAAAAGCTTTACCTCTAGACAAGGTACCCTAACTTATGTTGTCCCCGAACTAGTATTTAAAATCTGGACCTATCAAAGCCAATCTACCTGGACAATATAGTTAGTTCGTTGATAGCAAGTTTATATTTTTTGTTTTTTAGATAAAGGTTTTTTGGAAAGAATGTTGATCTACAACAAAGGGTCTGTAGAAAAATGCAAGAAAAAGTTGGATAAATTGTGTACCCTGAGGACATTAATACCAGATTTTTTTTCTACAGAAAAAATTGAGAAGGAATCGATTTTTACACACTTGTATGTTGTTTTTATTTTTATAGTAAATAAATAGTAAATAAGCCATTTCTTCGTGATTAGGAATTCACTACTAATAACATGCATAAAACTCTTTTTAGTACTCACTACCATTGTTTAAAATCAGAAATTTGTTTTACAAAGATAGCCCTTGAGCGCTAGTTTACCGGCGATCCCAACTTTCCAAGTTGAAGCAGAACGATAGCAAGAGCTGATCTACTACTGGACAGGAAAAAATAGTTAAGACGGTAGCACCAAATTATAGCAAGTTGCCACAGATCGGACCATCTCTTTACACCCTTTTCATTCACTATCATTCATCATCGCTCATCCTTGACTCTTTTTTGCATGTTAGAAACATAGCTGTTCAGTTTTTATAAGCCCGAACAATAACGGAGTTAATAGGGGTTAACTGATTTTTCATAGTGTAATAGTATGTTCACGCCCATATCCCAGAAGGGGTAGGCAGAGGTACAGCAAGTGCACCCACGATTAGCCGAAGATACTCGGTTCCATAAATGTGATAGGTGGCAAGCCTATCGCCAACCGGACACTTTCCAATCCCAGGCAACTTTGTATTTCTCAGAAAACTGAAAAAATACTTTTTTTAATGTGCCCGACCCGGGAATCGAACCCGGGACCTCATGTGGTCAACGCCGACGCTGGACCACTAAACCACAGAGGCGACATAGTGTAATATTCTTCAATTTAAAAATTAAATTGGATTCGTAGTCGGTGGTCATTAATTGGAACAAATAATGAAAATGCTTGCACATTTAGCGACCAAAATTTATCGTTTTTAACGTCTATGGTCTAGTGGTCCGTTGTCGATGCTGGCCACATAAGGTCCCGAGTACGATTCCCGGGTTGGGCAAATCAAAAATGAGTTTTTTTTTTCGTTCTCTGATTTAACGTTGGCTGGGATGGGATAAGTGCCCGATTGGCCATAGGCTTGCTTCGACTAATCATGGGTTCACTGTTTATGCCTCTACCTACCTCTTCGGGGATATGGGCGTTAAAATACTTTTTAATGTTTTGTGTGTATTCAAGTGGATTTGAGAATTGAATTCGATCATTCGTTGGCACTGCGTTCGGTTTAGGGTAGTAACCTATTTTATCTTTTTCACTTTTAAATCGCTGAACCGATTTTGTTGAAATTTGGCAACGAGGTAGTTGAAACCAATACAATATTTAATTTATGTTATGGGCCAAACAGAGATAAAATATGGTATAAAATAACCCTAAGGTACTGAATTTTTATATTATATAAAATTTATACTAGCTGATTAGAGTAGCTTTGCCCGTAAGAAGAATAACATACCATCGATGTAATCTCTTATACAAACTTTCCTTTTTTATTTCAGTCATTAGAAGAGGTTTTTGAAATAGTGGGCTATGTTTGACCCTCACTCTTCAATTTTCAATGTCCTAGCTAAATTTCATCAAAATCGGCTCGGCAAATCCATAAAAGTGTAACCGACAGACAAATAGGCTTTTTCATTTATAATATTTGTACCTATATATTAACTCTTAACACATTCACATTCACGTCCTCGCACACTGTCAATGCTACGTATTATAAGTTTTTCCTACACTATTTTTATGTAAAAAGTATAACAATTTTAAAGTATTCATAAACAATGTGTCACAAAAAACTAGAATTGATAAAAAAATTATTTAATTAAAAAAAATTCAGCCTTTTCTCCTAAACGATGAACGCTCATGACGTTGCGCTTCGGGCAAGTGACCCGAAAGAAATGGTCAGAGTGCTAAGTGTGAGTTTTTCTTTTCGCATTCGATCGTGAGCGCGTTTGGAGTTTACTAGGAATTTGTATGTGATTTGTACCGCGCCACCTAGTGGTAAACGTGAGAAACCAGCATATGTATACATACATACATACATATTCACAGGACAAATTACACTTACTGATCTAACCCCAAAGTAAGCAAATTATTTGCTTGTGTTATGGGTGTTAGTCAACGATACTAGTACATAGAAATACATATATAAATACTAGAATATATATATATATATATATATATATATATATATATATATATATATATTTATATATATATATATATATATATATATATATATATATATATATATATATATATATATATATATATATATATATATATATATATATATATTTATATATATATTAGGGTGATTCATTTGCGACAAACATTTTTTTTTTAGGTGCTCAAGCAAAATTTTGTTCTACATATTGAAAAAAAAAAATTCCACCAAGTGAGAGCTCTTAATTCGAGTATGAAGTGCTTGCCGTTTTAATTTGATTTTTTCCCATTAGAAATGCATGTAAATATTTTTATTTTTTTTCAAATTTCTAATGCTTGGACACATTTAGTGATATTGGCATTCTGATTGCTGAAATATATCCAGGATTCCACGCTCTTTAAATGACTTTTCGTCAATTTTAATGTCGCCTGCTTTGGTCCACTGGTACCATCTGTCAAAGTTATGTTTTCGAATAAAATGCACATTTTTTTATTTTTACAGCGAAAATTGATTGATAGATGGAAAAAATAATACATATTTTTATAAAAAATTTGATTCTCTTCAAAAAAGGTCGTAACTTAAGTCTCTCAGACTCATAGTTTTTAACTTGCAGTAACTTTTGTAACTAAAAATGTAGAAAAATGATAAAAAAATTACAAATTATGATGTTTAAATTCAAGTTTTTGTTTCAAATTTATTTTTTTCATTACATTGTCAATTTTACTTTTTGTACTTTTATACCTGACATGTTACACATACTGACATACAGACACACATACACACACAAATAAATAAATAACACAATAAGCGGGAAACAAAAAAGTTAATACAAAATTTTAATAAATTTGTAATTTATCATAGTTTATATTTTTATTAGAAATACAACCGAAAGAAAATGAATTGTTATTTTATAAACTTTAAATGAAAGCTCTGTAAAAGTTGTAAACGACACAGCCGAGCGATGTGTTGCGCTCATTGAAAAATTCAATGAGTTTGGCACATACGACGAAGATAAAAAACAATGCCTATTATTAACTGTTCAAAATTATAGAAAAGAATTCCTAACATGTACCAAAAAACTTTATTCAACAACAAAGTAATACCTAACTTATGTGAAGATATATTTAGTAAACAGAGCTTTCATTTAAAGTTTATAAAATAACAATTCATTTTCTTTCGGTTGTATTTCTAATAAAAATATAAACTATGATAAATTACAAATTTATTAAAATTTTGTATTAACTTTTTTGTTTCCCGCTTATTGTGTTATTTATTTATTTGTGTGTGTATGTGTGTCTGTATGTCAGTATGTGTAACATGTCAGGTATAAAAGTACAAAAAGTAAAATTGACAATATAATGAGAAAAATAAATTTGAAACAAAAACTTGAATTTAAACATCATAATTTGTAATTTTTTTATCATTTTTCTACATTTTTAGTTACAAAAGTTACTGCAAGTTAAAAACTATGAGTCTGAGAGACTTAAGTTACGACCTTTTTTGAAGAGAATCAAATTTTTTATAAAAATATGTATTATTTTTTCCATCTATCAATCAATTTTCGCTGTAAAAATAAAAAAATGTGCATTTTATTCGAAAACATAACTTTGACAGATGGTACCAGTGGACCAAAGCAGGCGACATTAAAATTGACGAAAAGTCATTTAAAGAGCGTGGAATCCTGGATATATTTCAGTAATCAGAATGCCAATATCATTAAATGTGTCCAAGCATTAGAAATTTGAAAAAAAATAAAAATATTTACATGCATTTCTAATTGGAAAAAATCAAATTAAAACGGCAAGCACTTCAAACTCGAATTAAGAGCTCTAACTTGGTGGAAATTTTTTTTTCAATATGTAGAACAAAATTTTGCTTGAGCACCTAAAAAAAAAATGTTTGTCGCAAATGAATCACCCTAATATATATATAATATAATAAACACCCACACCCGGAAATACAAACATTTATGCTCATCAACAAATGCTTGTCCCCGTCGGGGATCGAACCCGAGCCCCGTTAATTGCGTAGTCAGGGTCACTAACCACTCGACCAACGGGGCGGTCAATATATACATAACTATATTAAGACATACATAATATTTATCATAACAAATATTCAATTGATCGTAAGCAATTGTCCCTGTCCCTGTCCCTGTCCTTGTCCCTGTCCCTGTCCCTGTCCCTGTCCCTGTCCCTGTCCCTGTCCCTGTCCCTGTCCCTGTCCCTGTCCCTGTCCCTGTTCCTGTCCCTGTCCCTGTCTCTGTCTCTGTCTCTGTCCCTGTCCCTGTCCCTGTTTCTGTCCCTGTTCCTGTCTCTTCTACTATCCGACAGGCAAAGATAACAGAGAGACAAATGTCATAACAAGATGATAGGTGGCCTTTTCTCAACAGAAACATGGAAACTTCCTATTAAATATTGTCAATTTTTCCATTTTTCAGCTCTGATAGCTTACTAAGCCAAATGACACCTGATTATGGAAGAGTGCATTTTGTGAAATGTGTGGGGAACAAGTTTACGACGGAAAATTTAACAAATTACGCCAAATATTTTGTACTAGTGAGTAATTTAAACAATTCTTTATTAAAAATATAATATTCGATCCGCCTTGCTATTCAACCGCCCCGTTGATTCAGCGTTTAGTTCATTTCGCGACTTTAGCTACTACTCAGCATTTTTCTATAACATGAAATAGCAAACAAGCAGATAGCTTTCCTAATGGAAAAAGAAAATCATCGCCTATAGACACCATAGATGTTAGTAGCGCGTTGCTATCTTTGCCATGACACATGCATGATTTTTTTAGGCTACCTTACCCTCCAAACCGGAACATGACAATGGCGGCAAGAAAAGTTAAGACCGACCCAGCCGAGACAACGGACCTCTACTACGTAGTAGCCACGATGGTGGTGTCTGGGAGCCAGTGACTGGCATAGCCAATCTTTCGCCTCTTACAATTTGCCTGGCAAAACGGCAGATGGTCTATTTTTCAAAGGGAGCACGGGAGTAGTTGCTTTTATGTCAAGGGATAAAAAAATATCTACAATATTCGGACATATTTATCACAGCCAATTGTTTTTCATTATCTTAATTTTTGGTATCGATCAATGGTAGATATTTCACATAACTATATATTTGTTATAACAGTTACTACAGTTACTGCATTTATTTATGTTGTTATTTTTAGCCCCCCGACGCAAAAAAGTCATGCTATCCATACTATCCATACTATCCATACTATCCATACTATCCATACTATCCATACTATCCATACTATCCATACTATCCATACTATCCATACTAATATTATAAATGCGAAAGTAACTCTGTCTGTCTGTCTGTCTGTCTGTCTGTCTGTCTGTCTGTCTGTCTGTCTGTCTGTCTGTCTGTCTGTCTGTCTGTTACGCTTTCACGGCCAAACCACTGAACCGATTTGGATAAAATTTGGTACAAATATAATTTGAGACCCAAGAAAGGACATAGGATAGTTCTTATTCCGGAAATCCCACGGGAACGGGAACTATGCGGGTTTTTATTTTAGAATTTTTTCCACGCGAACGAAGTCGCGGGCACAGCTAGTTAGTATATAATATGTATATAAATTTGGCACCGTAGCTTTTAAACAGATGTACTGATTTTCAAACGGTTTTTTTAATTGAAAGCTTGATTTTAACTGTGGTTATTAGATATGTCTTATAAAAACTTTTGCAAAAGAATTAAGCAGCTGATGCAGGCATGATGATATGAATTTAGTATATTGTAATGGCATGGTGAGTTAGACTTTAAAAAAACAAAAAAATATTGACACACAGGATTTGCACCTGCGACCTTCTCCTAAAGCCTTTAGGAAGAAGGTCGCAGGTTCAAATCCTGCTTGTCGATATTTTTCTTTGTTGTTTTAAAGTTTTTCAAGTATTTCCAAGCACCCAGAGGTGAGTGCTATAACACAAAAATAATTAGAAACACGAAATTACTGATCAAAATTATAAATGTGAGTTTCATCTGTAACGACGAACTCATTTAACTAGTTATACGTTTGTATACCTAGCGATCAGTACAATCGACGGAATCGATCATATAGCAAAGAAAATTTTCGCCACGTCGAGCCTGTCAACACTAGCTTAGTGGTAGAGCGTCCCGGCTTTAGGGAGAGGGTCGCAGTTTCAAATCCTGCGTGTTGATATTTTTCTTTGTTGTTTTTAAAGTTTTTCATGTTCTCCCAAGCACGGGGTAAGTGCTATAACACAAAAATAATGGTGAGTTAGATCTGAGGCTGCAGGATTTCTATTTGAAGATCATTAGCTCTTGTTATGTTTTGCTCTGAAAATGATGCGTATCAATCAGGATGGTGATCTAATGATAAAGGAATTTGTCGGGGATTTTTAAAATTTTGAATTTAAAGTTACATTATTAAATTAGATAATCATAATATATATTATGTTATTATTAATTCACTAGCTGTAACGTGCAAACTGCTGCATTATAAACGTTTTCGGTGAATCCTGCGGGATCACCTATTTTTTCCGGGATATAAAGGAGCCTGTGCTATGTGCTATTCCAGGTCATCACCTACCTGTGTACCAAATTTTATTCAAATCCGTTCAGAATTTTTTTGTGTGATCGAGTAATAAATATCCATCCAAACATCCAAACTATCGCATAGTATATATGTCCATCCATCCGTCTAATCGTCCGTAGTCTAGCGCATACTTATTACTAGAAAACTGTAATTTGGCCAGAATGTACATATTCGTCACGGCAATAAAGTGATAACATAAAATCATTAAAAATATTTTTGAGTGTACTTTCTGTACATTTAAAGTGGGGATATTATCTTTTTTTCTTGTGTACCCCATAGTGTGGAATATCGTTGGAAAGGTTTTTTTAAAAAATATTGTAAGTTTGTAAAAACGATTTTTCGATTAAGGGACTCATTTGTGAAATATTAAGTTTTAAATTTCTTTTTAGAGTCAAATTCCCCACCCTCCTCCCCCAATCCTCTGCCTGCTAAACGATTGATTGGAGTAATAAAAAAATATGGTGCTAGTAAATATAATGAAATTAAAATAAAAACTATCACGGCTAAGTAGGCTTTACAAGTTTTCGAGTAATAATTGACCAACTTGTAAGATGTATTTGGAGAAGTTTTTTAAGGTGGTGAATCTGTGGTGCGGATATATTCGTCGTTGACGTTAAATAGGTTAAATGTTCATACTATGAAACAATAAAAGCACTTTTCTTAGTCGTCATTATTGTAATGGGGCATTTCGGTACATTGTAATGGGCCTACATTGCGCGTGGCCCAATACGCACTTTACTTATTTTTGTTAATGGAGTTGTTTGATGTTTGAACTGCAAACATCTCTAGATATGAATATGATACAAATTCAACCCGAACACACTAACAAGACCCATCACACAAATTGTATTTATCCGGAAAATGTAATCGAGTTCCATTTGCTACATATTCAGGATTATCATAGCACTTGTTGTTAATCTAAGCTTCCTAAATTTAAAACTGAGGTATATATAAAAAAAATAATATTTCAGATTTATAAGTACATACAAATGAAGGACTATTGTAACCATGTGACAATTGTAGCTGACTTTATTCAAACAAATTTATTAGAATACACAAAGGCATGGGATGTGTTTATGCTTCGCAAATCCATTGAAATAGCATTGGTAAGTGTTTAAATTTTACTACAAGTTAATAAAGTAAAATTCAACTCAAAACACTTGATATTTAGATGGTGGGAGTGTATTGGCATCTTCTGAATATATCATCTGGTAGTGTGAGATATTGGGCTATTGTTATGTATTATTAATAATATATATTAATCTCATAACACCTGTTCATCCAGAAGATACAAATATGTGTCCGACGTCAACATTGAGCTTATCTCGTATTGGCCCGGATACGTATTAAGGATAAATTATATGCCTCTCTGCCAAGCAGTTGCCACAAGGTTAACGGTTTTGGCCAAACATGCTACTATCATAAAAATTACATATGCATATCGGAATCATTGACGGCAAAAGGTAACAGAATTTATTACTACGCTAGAGACCTTAAGAGATAAAATACAATGTCACCTCTATATTCACGAATATAGTAATTAGAAGTGAAGTTCAAATATATATATATATATACATACATACATACATACGGGAAAATAATAAACGACATATATTATAGTACAAAAATATTTATTTACATAAATATTAATATAAATTTTTTTTAATAATTAATACGTAGTTTTTTCGGAATTTTTAAATTATTTATTTATTTTTCAATTTTACAGCTATGTTAATTTTTTTTTTTAATATTGTTTAGGATATTTCACATTCACATCATATGATTTTTTTGAGATCATAGATATCAACACTAAAATTTACGAAAATGAATAAAAATAGGTACCGACATACCCAAAGCGCTGGTATAATCAACCTGGTTGCTAAGGCTTCAAAACTAATTGTTTTTATGCTTAATTTTTTTACAGTTAGGATTCAGCATGAGAATAAAAGAAATACATATTTTAACCAATTCCAAGACGGTCGAAGTATTGTTTTCTCTAGTTAAACCAATGATGGGCGCGAAACTAAGCGAAAGGATGCAAATTCATAATTCAATAGATTCTGTTTATAAGTATGTATCTAAAGAGATATATCCTCAAGAATACGGTGGAAATGATAAGCGGCTATCAGAATGTCGCGGTAAGTTACCTACCTACAAAAAACGGAGGTTATCAGTTTGACATGTATGGATGTATTATTGTAGGAATTGCATAATATTTGAGTGTAATGATTTATTTAGGAATCCAAGCACGTGTTTTTAATTTAGTAAGCGTATGTATATTTGTATGTTTGTCCATGAATTACTTGGGAAATAAAAGCCATATCGAGATAATTCTTTTTAAATAAAATCAGGTATATTTCAACTAAGGGAACAGTTTAAGTTTCATCAAAACCAGTTCGGTTGTTTTTCATTATTATATCTTTCAATTTAACGTTTAAAAAGTAAAAAAAAAAATGTAATTCACATCACATAATTGGGGCTTAAACTTTGCAAGTTGCTTGCAAAATAATTTTACAAGAAATTTGAAAAAAATGTATTTGAAAAAATGTATTTAAGGCGATAGGTAATGCCAAACTACGAAATAGACTCCTCTTTGAAAGCCTACTACTGCTAATCGGTTGGTCCAATAATTTAAAAAAAATATGTATTATACGTATAATATAATTAAGTTTAAATTTTAAGTTCGTTTTTTCAAATTTTATTGTTATTTTTGACGGAAAAAATCTAATATCGTTCTTATTATTACGCAAAAAATTGCTTTTAACTTCCAAACTACTGTAACGATTTTGATGATTTTTTCTTTTTATTACAGACAATTTATTGCTTTATAAAATTTAAGTTCAAAATTTCACAAAATTATTATAGTGTGCTATTAAATCAATAAAAACCTTATTATTTAATTCGCGGACAGCGTTCGCGTCGAAAGTCAGTCTCCCGGTAGCGTTCATACGGGGAGGCTGTGTCGCATGTTAGCGTGTTCCGCTCTCCATGTTCGAGTCAAAGAGTAATAGTACAGATAGAGCGTTTGGCACAATAGTAATGTGTGCCGTTTGGAAATTCAACATTTCGTTTACGCTTGGATGTTTTTTTATAGTAGATAATGAGCTTGGACCGAGAAGGCTGTTTTTTTACAGATGTTGTTCTTATGATATAGACAAGGAATAAGAAAGACTTTTTTTAAATTCATATCCTAAGATGGTGAAATAGGGGGTGAAAGTTTGTATGAAACTCTGTCATTTTTGAGTTGTAATGGATGACATGCCGTAATTAAATTATCCTTTAACTGAAAAAAAATTAAAAACAAATTTAATATTTTTTTGAATTCTAGCCCATAGAGAGGTAAAAAGAGGCTTTAAAGTTTGTATCAAAAATGAATTGTTTATTTGTTGCATTCTAAATTATTTTAATTTAGTATTTATGATTTTTAATACAATTAAGAAGTAAGAATATTCGGATTTTTTTAGTACTTATGCTCAATCGAAATTGAAGAAACATGCAAGTAATGTTCGAAGTTTCATCCATTAAAGGAGTAAAATTGTGTGTTACAATTTATATAAAAAATCGAACGTTTATGGTCAAAATAACTTGAAGTTCGGCACTTATGTTCTTCAACACAATTTAAGTATCATATATTTGGGGATTTTTTTAAATTCAATTCCTTAAAGGGTAAAAAAAGCATTGATGTTTGCATACAAAATAGGATGTTTATTGTAGAATATTGTAGAAATTATTTAAAACTTAGTATTTATGATTTTTAATACAGTTAAATGAATACGAGTTTAAGGTTTTCAAATGTCATCTCTTCAAAGGATGAAAAAAGTGGTAAAGTTTGTAGAAAAAATAAAATATGTTTTATCAAAATCTCTTCAAATTTCAAAAAGTCACGTTCTTTATTTCAATTAAATAAACGTGCATGTAAGGATGCTGTGCGTTTTGTCTCTTAAAGAGGTAAAAGAGGGTATTAAGGGGGCTGAAAGCTAGTACTTTATAAATAGTTTTGTTTGCGAGTAGACGCTGCATAATATTTTGAGACTATTCATGTACTTACCTACGTTTACACTTGAATATTTTATTACCTATAGATAGATAAGTATTTTGTCAATATTTTGTATAAATGTACAAAAAAAAAACATATAAACAATGAAGATAATTCAAGCAAGCGATAAAAAGCAAAACTTAAAAAAAAAACTGGTACTATTTGAAGGTAGTAAGGACTTCGCAACTAAAAATAAATAAATTAAATATATTATACATACAAATAGTCTAAATAAACCAACTTATTTAGTAGTTTCTTTCCTCTATAAACATTAAATCAAATTATATATCTACTTTTTTCTTATGAGATTTTGAAACAAAAAGTAAGAAGCTAGTTAGTTTTAAAATATTATTCAAGAGATAACATTTTACAAAATCAAATTTTGAAAGGTTTTGTTTAATATTAATTGTTGATTGTATGTATTAAAATAAAGTGCTACACAGGATGTATTGTATATTACAAAACTTTCAAAGAAATAGGATACGTAACTGTTATTATTGTGTAAATTGTTATATGATTTTTGTCGATTTTGGATATATTTTTTTTGTTTAGATATTTATCGTTTTTCTAAAATGAATGTATATGTAATCGATAAATGAACGATTACTAGTTATTGGTTTTGAGTTTGACAACATTTAGTCGATTCATGATGATAAAGTTGAAAAAGTTCATATAGCTGAACAAAAATGTTAAAACGTAAGTATCTGCATCCACTGTAAATACTCTTTGACTTTGAGGCATGCCAGCGCGCAAAATTGTATTTGCGCTGCTCCTGTTAGAAACTCAAGGTCGTTCGCAGCTGTAATCGCGTTAAGGCACGCTGAACTTTTAACATGATGTTGCTTAAATAATAATCTCAAAAAATCTAAGAATACAGATCATTTTGGTGGGATAATTTACTTTCCAGATCGAGAAAGTATCCTTATATAGCAAATATAAATAAGTGAACTATGATCGGCATTTGGTTTCTAAATTTTATTTCATTTTCATTACTCTAAACAACGTTTGCGCATTAACGAAACATATTATTTTAAATATTAAAATAAAACCAGATATAATAAAATTAAATTAATTATTTGTGGCGGTAGAGTTCTGCATTGTTTCGTCGGGATCAGCTGGTACCAGCGACTCACCTATTCCTGCCGCAATCAATGCCACGTCAATGCTTGTCACGCGTTTCGCTTTGAAGGATAAGGTAGCCGATAAACTTATGCATATGGCATTAGACCTAGCCAGAAAATAGCAATGCACCATTAATATCTTTGGTGTCTAAAGGCGATGGTTTACTCTTTCCATCAGGAGACCCATTTGCTTATTTACTATCTTATGATATATAAATTAAAAAAAACTTATTTTTTGGGCATATGAAAAGCATCCCATTTGTAAGGTCTTAATGTGTCTCTGTGATGGACTCTGTATGTGTGGATGAGAATACCAAAACTGTTTCAAAGACCAAATCACTACGATACCGCTACAGTTTTAGTTTTGAGAATCGGGGGGCTGGGCGGATGACATTACGCATTGCAAAACGTTACTTTAAAATTGCCTTGTCAACTAAGTTGCTATTAATAAACCTTTTTGACCTTGTATGTAGGTTAATACTCATTCTATTGCAGCATAAAGTAGCAATAAGTGATAATGAATGAAACCAAAAAAGACCTATGCACATGATCAAACTTATTTCTTCAAAAATTAAACAATATAAAATTTCGATACGACAGTATATGAACCTGTGACATTACCTCTAGCCGGCATGCTCTACCAACTGAGTACTGTCAACTGGTTTAGCGTGGCGAAATTCTTTTTTGCTTTGTGATAGATTCCGTTGAGTGTATTGTTTATTTATGTGACCGTTATTATTTAGAATTTCTTTTATAGATATGTTTGTGTTAATAAATACCCCAAGACAAAAAAAATATAAAGTTGTTTATTTTTATAATTATTTAGAAGTTATGTGTTTTTTACATAGAAAATTTTCAGAAGTTGTTCGGAGTTTACTGCTGGGGCATAGACATTTCCTTATTAAAACGTATGTAAAGCTATTGGTACCGGTAACCAAACATAATAAATGCGGCGATGGGAATAAGCAAACAGCTTAGCAGTAAACGAATCATGAGTCGCAGAGACCTGGAATGTCTACTCCGCCCACCGTGCGAGCTGCATTGCATGATGATATTTCTTAATATATATTTATATTACAAAAAAATGTTTATTTTTTTATTTTAAAACATATTTTGTATGTTTTGCTAAAGTTGTTAACACCACAATGTCAATTTCTGCCGCAAAATTTCAGCTTTATCATTGTCGCTTTTGATTTGTAGAGTAAAATATCCAATAAAGTTTTATTTATGACATCATATCCCTGCCTCATGGATAGCAACCCATCTCTGACGCCTTTACTGTCTATAAATAAAGATGGATTATTTCTTTCGATTAGAAGAATTCAATACCTATTTATTTACAAAACTAGAATATTTATCTGTGTCGAATCTGTGTAGCATTTTCTTTTTATTAATAACAAAATTTTATTTTCAGAGGATTTATATAACGAACTGTATTCTAAAGAATTTACTGAATATAGAAATGAAATGAATAAAGCATGTACTAATGAAGCCCTTAGAATAAAGTACAAGTTTAATGACGAATACTTGGGAATTTCTGGCACATTCAGAACCTTAAGCGTCGATTAAAATAATTGACAAAAAACTCACAGCCTAAATTTGCTATCGAAGGCTTTAGCAAGTAATTATTATAAGATGTGCCGTTAGTAGCTCCAATACATTTATACCAAACTCTGGTAATGCATTCTGCTCACATTCTCTTACTAAAATATTAAAATTATATATATTAAATACTTATTATAATATTCATAAAAAGCTATTTGATTTGTTACTGGATAAAAGTTACTATGATATTAAGATTTTTTTGCTGATAAAAAGACTTCCTTTTTGTCCACACTATAATAATCTATCTTATATATAAAAATCAATTGCTGTTCGTTAGTCTTACTAAAACTCGAGAACGGCTGAATTGATTTAGATAAATTTGGTTTTGAATTAATTGTAGAAGTACAGGGAAGGTTCAAAAGGTGAGAAAATATAAAAAAAATAGAGTAGGTAAAAAGGCAGAACAACGTTTGCCGGGTCAGCTAGTTGTATTTACAACTTATTAAACACTTAAAAGATATTGAATTTTTTATACTCTGATATTTATATTTTTTATTATAATTATTATTAAAAGTATGTTTGGTAAATATAAGAAAAATTTATAGGTATATAAGATTGTTATAGTTACGTAAAATAAAAAAGGCAAGCCCGCTGAGTTTCTTCTGCTGGATCTTCTCAGTGTGTGGCCATGTTTCGATCCGGTAGTAATTATAATGAAATCGACTTTTCTATATCAAGTTAAATACTTGGAATGCATAATAATTTTCATATATCTAGATATATTTAATAAATTGAGGTATTTTAAGAGGAAATTAAATAATGCTAGTAGAACAATTTTTTTTTTCTTTCAATAAATTTATGGCTACAATTGCAGGTTAATTAAAAGAGATATAAATCGATAAAATCCTGAAATATTGGCCTTTTTTTCCGTTGTGTTCAAACATCCAGCAAAATAATTTGACTAAATAATATTAAAAAAAAAACATAAAAACAGCGAAAGCCTTTCTTTATTATAATATAATGAAAAAAGTAATAAAATTTATTTAGTTTTTAAGGTGAAAACAGGGGACGACGAAATGTTTTTTATGTAATTTTCTAGGCTGCAGTTGTTCCAATCACACCTTATAGTAGGGAGGCTTAAGTTAGAGGAGGTGGATTAATACACTGTTGTCAATGTCGTAATAGTCCAAGATCCCAGAGCTGCCAGACGTCACGTATTTTCTGACGGATGAAATGTGGACGATAGAGTAGTGTTAGTATGTACTATGATCGTATGCCTACCTGCTAGCTTGGTCAAACGGCCAATTTTCAGGTATCAGGTAATCAAGGTACATAAAAACATTACTTACTTCACGTAAATTCTCCTGGCTGATTTTCATATATGTTTTCGAGTGTATAGTTAAAAATAAATTGTCAATACTCCCAGACACTTTCCGTCGGCCATATTGCTTGACAGACGCTTTAAGGGTCTCAAAATAATTAGTTAACTTCACGTAAATTCTGACGCTCCATTTTTATATATATTCATCCGACAAGAATTTTAAAACCTTTGACAAGAAGACAGACCGATCCAAGGGGCCAATCATCCCCTAAACTAAATTTTAATATCTCTGTGAGTGGGAGCGCGCGAGCATTATCTACGCGCATGAGACTGAGTTAGACCGACTGCGCTGTTAAGGCCATGAAAATTACTTGAACAGATTTTTTATAGTAGTAGTATCTTCACGCCCATATCCCCGAAGGGGTAGGCAGAGGTACAACAAGTGCACCCACGATTAGCCGAAGATACTTGGTCCCACAATGTGATAGGTGGCAAGCCTATCGCCAACCGGACTTTCCCAATCCCGGGCAACTTTGTGTTTCTCAGAAAACTGAAAAAACACTTTTTTTTTAAAGTGCCCGACCCGGGAATCGAACCCGGGACCTAATGTGGTCAACGCCAACGCTGGACCACTAGACCACAGAGGCGAACAGATATTTTATAATTTTTAGAACTTTTGTTGACAAGTAAATTATGGCAACAAAAATAAGAAAAAAATTGACCTATAATAATAATACTAAAGTTAGCCGACATTTTTAATTTTTTTTTCTATTTATTAATTAGAACTAAAAAATATTTTTTTTAAAAATAACACTTAAGGTTTTTCAAATTTTTTACAAATGATTTTTTTTTAATAATTTTTTCAATTAAAAAAATTCTAAAAATTTTTAGATGTCGGCTAATTTACTTTCATTTTTTTTACTAATTATATTTAATTAATATGATTTTTAAATAAAATAAAAAAATGGTCAGGTGACAGCTAACTTTATTGTAATTTAAAGGCCCTCTTGAGGCCAACAGCTAAATGTTTTAAAATTTGGGAGTGCCAAATAAGTATTCAGTATTCTGCCGTGCTCCCTTGAGTAATATTGTTCTGTGCTGCCGTGTCTGTTGAGTGCAGCTGTGACTATGTGATATGTGGCAATCCTGTTGCCAAACGAGCACTAATCCAATCCCAGGCAATTCGTTTTTATCAGAAAATTGATAAAAAAAATATTTTTGGATTGCCTGATCCGGGAAACCAACCAGGGACTTTATATAGTCAATGGCAACACCGAGCCTACAGATAGACTGATATACAATAGACAACAGAGGTAATTAATACAATAATTTATTTAATGAACAACCACATCAAAAATATCAACGGGATTCGAACCCGGGCCTCGTTGATTGCGTAGTCTGGTTCGCTAACCACCCGACCAACAAGACGGTCAAATATACGACTTTAGGAGAATTGATTGAATATTGAATACCTACCTAGCTTAGTGTAAGAAAATGAAAAAAAAAATGAAATATTCCCTTAATACGTTCATAGGCTTATGACTGACAGCTTTTTGGAATTTTTAATGTATGTAAATATTATAATATGACCTTAATGCTGGCATATTTAGCAGTCGCCCTTCGCAGTGTACTTGTCCCAAATCTCAAAGGATTAGTACATTGTATACGTATTCACGGACGCGTACGCGTGATACTTTTAAATATTCGATACGCTTTTGCCTCTTTGACATTACTAAGTCGTATGTGTAATCGGGGACGCGTACGCTTACAGTACTTCTAAATACTCGATACTCATATATTCTACGAATGAACGCTTAGTTTGGAGACTTCTTAGTTGAAACCCTAGTATAGAAACTTGTTCCCGTAAATACATCTCATCTCTACTTAACAGCGCAGTCGGTCTCACTCAGTCTCATGCGCGTAGATAATGCTCTCGCGCTCCCACTCACAGATATTAAAATTTAGTTTAGGGGATGATTGGCCCCTTGGATCGGTCTGTCTTCTTGTCAAATGTTTTAAAATTGTTGTCGGATGAACATATATAAAAATGGAGCGTCAGAATTTACGTGAAGTTAACTAATTATTTTGAGACCCTTAAAGCGTCTGCCAAGCAATATGGCCGACGGAAAGTGTCTGGGAGTATTGACAATTTATTTTTAACTATACACTCGAAAACATATATGAAAATCAGCCAGGAGAATTTACGTGAAGTAAGTAATGTTTTTATGTACCTTGATTACCTGATACCTGAAAATTGGCCGTTTGACCAAGCTAGCAGGTAGGCATACGATCATAGTACATACTAACACTACTCTATCGTCCACATTTCATCCATCAGAAAATACGTGACGTCTGGCGGCTCTGGGATCTTGCTCTATAAAATGTGATGTATAATTATATTGATGTTCTAGTATTTTTCAACGTGCGTAGTATTTTTGCGTGGCCCAACTACATGTTATGATATGATGTTATATAATAAATATTTTTCGTTGTGTTATTAGAAAATTAGGTTATAAGAAAACAGTACCAACTTTATAATTTTTTACTAAAGTACTAAATTCGGACTAATAAAATAATAATCCCAAAGTTTGATGTTAAAGTAATTATTTACTGGCCAGTCCTAATCTCTTCACACATAATCTTGCACGGGACTATCAAAGCAAAAAAGCCATGGCACCCCCTCCCACGCTTGCTGTCGATTTTGCAATATCAGGAGGCTTCATTCCAATCTGAACACCGTCGACTTACGTCTCGAAATGACGAAGCCAGTCTAGCTCTTTCTGACCGAGACACATGCTTTGATACTTTTTACTTTTCCTACAAATTGAAACATTCTTTGTACCGCGAGCTGTTGTTTGCGTCTCGGTCTAAGAAGATATCTGTTACAAACCCCTAAGAAGGGTTGAAGGTAAAGAACTATCCATCCTCTGATTACGCGTTATCAGCGACGACCATTAACGTATTGACGCGTGGCTGCACAGGTCCCATAATGGGAATACTGCGGATTCCGAGCTACAACAGACCACTCCTCTCAACTATTGACTGAAAATGATGAAATAGAGTAGTTCAGTCACCACCTTTCATGCTAGGAGGTCTGTTCACGATTATGCCTTATCGTATGTTCTAACGTAGTTGGTAACTTCGTCAACGCGAGTACCATACTGAACCTATGTGGATGACCTCGCTGACCTGTCACCTCAAATCCGGACTATTATCATATGTAGGTTACATATGATAATAGTCTGGATTTGAGGTACTTGGTATATCAGATACAGAGCAAAGGTCGTCTTAAGGAATTTCTGTCAGCCATACCGCAAAGGAGACGGCCGATATTTTGGGCTTATTATTATGTGGTCAACTCGAATCTTGAATACCAGCCCCTACCATCTACCATCCTGCAGTGTGATAGTTCCATGCCGGAACAAAAACTTCGGCAGTGTTCTAGGAATGAATTGTATTGTTAAAATATACGAAAGGAACGGCAAATATTAAACATACGACTATGTAGTCTATCATAATATATAACAAATTACCGCATTCACCATAGTTAAAACTTTGTTGGAATAAAAATTAAGGAGCTGTTGTTTTATTTTAGGCATAATCTATATTAATAATTTCGTCAGGGGTTACGGTAGACTCAGTCGGAAAATTACCTAAATTATAAAGCGTAAAAAAATAATAATTTTGAGTCGACAACATATATTCGCAAAATTTGGATTGTCGAGTATTTTGTTAAAATAGGGAATAAAAATTCTAACGGTGCTGACAGACAAATCGGCCATATTTCTTTAAAAGGTTACAAATATGTGGTGTAGATGGCGTGAGCATTTATTAAAGTATCGTAGAACGGAGCGCAGATTATCGTAAAACTTATTTTCTCTTCGTTCATAAAAAAAGTAGAAATTAAAAAATAGCAACATTATAGTGTTGTATATAAGATTGCGTATTATTAGACTTCCGAGCGAAACCGGGTTTTCATCTAGTAATTAATGTTATTGTAAAATAGCAAAGTGAGCATATACCTACTCTGAAAAACATGTTTTGCAAGCAAAATTTTTAGGTGTCCTGATGTTAGGTAAGCTATGTTACTTTTTAATTATTATTTTTTTGGTATACTTGGCTTAGAAAATTCAAAGTTATTTTTTAATGTCAAATTAAATAGCTAGTGAAGTTTAAGTATGTTATCGCACTAAATAGATAAATAATGTATCTTTGTCAGTAAATTATGTTTTTGTCTGCTAACGTTTGTGTAAAAAAATTGTTTTAAATACTAATTGTAGAAATATACCTTGATGGCAATGCTATTTCCCTGTTATCTCGGGTCTGCTGGTAGACATCTCTTTCAGAGATAACCACGCCCTTTGTACATGTTTTATATTAATTTTTCAAAAGATGTATTTTGTGTACAATAAAGTGTGAAATAAATAAAAATAAAATAAGACTTTGTGGCTAGAATGAATGAAATAGAATAGAGTTTAAAGAAAAATGCATTCTCTTTTATATGGCTCAGTTTCATTGGTCGATAACTCGGTCGATAAACAGTATGCGGGGAGTCTCCGAATACGGTATAACAACTAGTGAAAGTGCGTCGTCAATATGTAGTCGATATAAAGCACACTTGCTGGGAACATCTGTGCTCCCCGCAAGTGACCTTAACAACCAATGAAATTCGTCGGTTGGTGTAAAGCAAGCATATAGTGCGGGCCGCGGGGTTTAGTTTACGAAAATTATTCGATGAGAAGTGACGCACCGTGCATCTTTCTATTTCTTAGTAAACTTCGCACCCAAAATCTTTTTTCTTTTTCTTTAGTGAAGCTAATAATTTCTTCTTTAGCCGCTCACATCACTTTGGTAACTAATGAGACTTCTGAGAAAATCCCGTCAATACACTACGGTCTCTATAGGGACCAACGCTAACTTCATACAAAAAACAACATTTTCACTATTTACCAGTTTTAATACAATACTCTATGGTATTTTATCGTTTTCGAACGAAACATTGTATAGAAAAATATCCAATTGGCATTCTTTTTTCAAATACGCTCTTGGGGAAAAATAAAAGAACTTAGTTCGCTATTTTGATTCTCCTGTACTCCGAACGCGGGCTCTAACGACCAATGAAAACGAGCCAATATGGAGAATGTGAAAGATATAAAGCGGCGGTTTTGTTTTAATGAAAAGCAATGATTAAAATGTCTTAAATTTATGAATCCTAAACATATCATTGAAAAACATGCAGTCACAACTATTGCTCATTTAGAAGTTCAGTTTCCAGGAAAGTTAAACATAATTAATTATTAATGTTGTCTACTCTAGAATAATTTTTTTTTATTTATATTACATTTTTATTTTTAGGACTATGCCCAAAAAACATGACCGAATTGGACCGAGAGTGGAGATTATTAAAAAACATGACATTTCATTTCACAGAAAAAAATGTGGATCCTACACCTGAAAAATTCTGGAAGCATGTTTCATCCATTAAAAAAGGAGACCAGAGTCCAATGTTTGCCCTGCTATGCCAATTCATGAGAAAATTACTCACACTTCAACATAGTAGCGACAACGTTGAGAGATTGTTTTCTGCAATTAATAATACGAAAACCTTCCAGAGAAATACATATAATTTGCACGGAGACTCTAGAGGGATTGTTGCGTACTAAGAGATTCATAGCAAACAACGAGCAGCCTAGCGCAGAGCATTTAAAATTTTTCAATAAAAATATGTATAATTTCCAAACATAAACATTTTAAGAACAGTTCATGCATTTTTAATCTTAAAAAATCTTCTAAATTTAAGGTTAGATCGACCAATTTTGCATTTTATATTCTACCAACTTCTACCGACATTTGTTTACGCGCGATACATTCAATTTTACTCCCATTTCTTTACACGATTTTTATTATTATAATTTTCATAATTTTATTTTAGTAGATATCTACTTTTAAATGTAATCCAACAGCCTGATCTATCTTATATTTGCCCTGTTTTATATGTAGATTATATATGTACAGTTTTATATGTAGATTATGAAACACTTATTAAAGAAATGGATACCAAAAAAGCTACTTCAATGATTTTGCGATAGAGAGCTATATTGACTTCCTTTACGTACTCAAAACAATTTACCAGCATAAGTGTGCTACAATCGTCATATGGTCGGAAAAATACTTCGATCTGTATATAGGTACTTATGAAATAAAAACTTTATTTGTATCTCTGTTTTGCATAAGGCTTCGATTACAATAAAATACATAGGTTAATAATACAGATTACACAGCTCGGGTGAAATTCCCAAAAGGGACAAATATTTGTCTGATGATCACAAATTTGTATTTCTAAATCTGAATAAAAACACGAAACTACCTTTTGCTGGTGTTAGAAAGATGCTATATTTAACAAAAGTCTTAAAGATATATAAGTTGGCGCACGGTACTTTACATTCCAGCCATTAAAAGCATAAGTAACACAATATGTGATGTTTCAACAGACCTTTATGACTTTATTATAATATCTGCAGACATAAACGAGCACATAGGCCACCCGATGGGAAGCAGTCACCACTGCCCATGAACATTTGCAACACACAAAGGTTAATTACCGATTCAATTCTGGCTTCCAATAATTTTGTTTACCCTCCTCTTAAAAATCCCAATGTCAAAGCAACAATTATTACATTAATTTTTAAAAATAATATCTTTTTCATATGCCTTACATAGATATAAAAATTATATACAACATTTTATTATATCGCAAGAATTTTAAGAGATAATTCAATTGAAGACTGTATTTTTAAATAACAAAAACAGTCCCATCTTTGTTTTTTTTTTATGTTTCTGTTATGTAAAAATTCAGGCAGTAAATTATTTTTATTACTATTTTTTATAGTTTTAACAAAAACATAATTTTATGTTTAAGCATAGAAAATAAAGTTATTTTTTTCAATTTATTCAATAAAACGAAAAAGATGCTGGTAACAAAATATTTTTATTTTTTAATTTTAAACTAACTGACCCAAGTAGCTTCGATCACGACTAGAGTAACAGCTCATTAATGGGTGATTCTTAGGAGTACACTTTTTGAGCGTAACAGACTTATATCTCCTATATAAACAAATCATTTTTGTATAAATCTTCTATTAAATTGTTTATACATTCTATATGCATCGTGTCATATAGATTTTATTATTTTAAAACCATGTATATAGGAGTTATTTACCCTCAACACCTTAATTTTTCACGTTTTGTACGCGTAACACGTGCGCGCAGATATTTTTCAATTCACTCACGCTTTAATCAGATTTATAAACAAAAATGAAAAATACAAATTATTTTATATCCTGATAAATTTTCCCATTCCATTGCAGTGAAAATTTTTATTTTATGAGTATAAGTAAATATGTCACACACTTGACACATGGCTGGCGAGACCTAGATGAATTGGGATTGGTTTTTGTGATTTTGCTGTTATGATGCAGCTTATTGGTCAAGTGGTCGTGGCTCTGATTCCCTCGATTTCAGTGCAAGAGTAAGTTCTTCAATTTTTCAATTTTTGGTTTTCAATTTTTAGGAATTTCCATGCCACATTTTTAAAATATTACATTTTCTTTTTTTCGTTCTTTCTTTAGTAAACGGGTGTGTTACGGCGAGGTGTTATATCTAACTCCTAATTTTAGATAAGTAATAACAAACTAGCAGCTTATATCTTTCCAATGGCGAGAAATTTCAAAATATATTCTTTTTCGTGATTTTCGTGATGTAATTTCCATGTATAAAACACCATGGAAGTTACATAAAACCCATGGAAATTACTTTATTTCATTTTGTTTTCAATAACTATAATGAAATATTTACTTTTTGTACTGCAATTCATTCAATCACCAAATTAAGTCATTAGTATTGTTTGTCGGTCATTTTTTTTAATTTAAATCTGTTCTTAAATCGTAAGCTTATTATGATTTTAAGCGTCTAAATATCATGTTCAAAGTGCCGAAAATGAGGCTACTATTTATGTTTTAATATTGAGGAAAGTATTTAACGTTATCTGCTCCGTTAAACATATATTCATATTTTTCGCTAATCCTACAATTCTTCGTTACTCTTCGTTACTCGACTACTTACTTATGTACCGATATCATTGCATCATTGCTACAATCACAATGACTTTTATAAAAAATTTTACCCTCTAAGTTTTTCAGACACTTTCAATTACATGACTTAGAAAAGCAAAGGGTAATAGGAATTGTGTAGCAAACACACTTTATTGTTTTGTTGTATCCAATTGCTGTACATAATTTTAAAAAATTGTGTGCTCTTAAACCTGTTTGCTATCTTATTTGCCAATGCTGTCCCCATGCATCATAACAAAGTATATATAAACACTGCAACAGTATAAGCTATAAGTACTGCAATAGTATAGTATAAGCTATATATACTACAGTCGTCCAGTACAGTAATGCTGTCTAAGAAAAGGGCTTTTATTGTTTCATACTATGGACTTCGTCACAGATGATATCCACACACACTACAGGTATACACATATCCATATACACTGCAGGTTCACCGGCTATAAAAACTTCTCCAACTACTTTTTATAAGTTGATCAACTATTACTTAAAAACTTTTAAAGCCTTTTAAGTGACAGTTTTCCTTTTAATTTCATTATAATAACTACTACCGTAATTTTTTTCTATCCCCAAAAACCAACCGTTTAGCTGGCAGAAGGGAACAATTCACTCTAACAAAAATTAGCATTATATTTCGCAAAGAAGTCCCTTAATCAAAAAAATGTGAAAACAGTTTTTCTTTAAACAGGTAAAACCCCACACTTTACATGAAGAAGAGACACCCAAAAAAAATATTTTTCAATATTTTATGTTACCACTTTGTTACCGTGAGTAGTAAGGATCTCTGAGCTAGACTGCGGACAGACTGACGGACATAGCAAAACTATAAGGGTTCCTAGTTCATTTCAGAACCCTAAATAGGATAGAGTGTGTTCAATCAATAAAATTAAAATATAAAACAATTTTCAATTTTAAGTTAAATTTTAAGCACGATACTAATTTAAGCACAAGCTTCGCGTCATTTTCATTTATTTATTTATTTATTTATTGCAACGTGCGAGCTCTAAGTTTAGTGGAGAGGAGAAACTCAGAAAAAAAGAGTCGCTGAAAAAATAAGGGAAAGGAGAAAATTAAACACCCACGATTTAAAGAAAAAAGAAATTTAAATGAAGATATTATTACTTATCAAAATCCAGAGAAACATTTTGGTGATGCTCTTACCACAGAAAATAAATTTGATAATTATTAACATTATTATTATTTATACTTATTTGATAATTATTAACATTATTATTACTATATTTTACCTTTGAGATCCTTTGTAAGTTTTTTAAATAAAATTACTAATTTTGTCGTACATCGTTTTAATGCATATTAAAATCGTTCATAGTACCACAAACAACTTTTATCGAATGTTATTTTCATATATCTGATATGATTTATGGCAAATTTTTACCTGCTGGGTCATTTCCGTGGTCTATAATGTAATTTCCATAGCCCGTAAATATTCTTTATTTTTTTAAAAAGTATTGATCCATTAAGTGTCGAATTTTCATATGTTCTTTAAATTTGCATAAACTTTTGAAATGTTTGTCTAATTCACCTCAATTCGGCCATTTCAAAAATAACATAGAAATTACACGGAGAACACATTTTTGAAGAACCACCCTAATATAATCTTTCACTTAAAAAGTGAAGTCACTTTTTAAGTGAAAGATTATCTTAGGGTATTAAAGATTAAAAGTGTTATCCCCTACATCAGCCCCTTACAAGTTAATTTTAAAAATACCCTGTTTTTGACCCGGGTCTTCAACTATCTTCTTGCTCTATTTTATCAAAATCAAAAAAATTGGGACGGAAACGTGTCGCCACACATATGAGTAAACGCTTCTGTCACTGTCAACAATGTCATACATTTGCAGATATATTATATTACGAAAAAATAGAAATAAACTACGCTATGCTGTTTTATCACACCGAGTGAGATGATATGGTGTAAAAATTTTCGGGTCTGGAATCACCGCCTTGCCTCTTCCAGCCGCAATAGCATCAGTGCTTGTCACTATCGTGTGTCGGTTTGGAGGGTAAGGTAGCCGGTAAACTTATGCATGTGGCATAAGACCTCGCCACAAGTTAGCAACGCACCATGAACACCCTTTATGTCTACATGCGATGGTTGACTCTTTCCATCAGGAGACCCACCTGCTTGTTTTCTATCTCATGATATACAAAAATAACCTTAAAGTGATTTTATTTCATTGCTAAGTAGTATAACTTTGTATGTCTGTATGTAATTCCAATATACACTGACTAACTAAGAAAATGTCTTGAAAAGCGTATCCATTTAATCCGTGATACCAATAGATAGTATAGCCTGGTTCACGTGTACTATTTTTGTAAACTTTTTATATAGTCTCTGAAAATTACGAAAGTTTAAAGAAAAGTCCGAAAAGACGCTGTAAAAATTGCAAAACAAGTAAGCGAAAAAAGGAGTTTGGTTTTCTTTTGAATATTTCGAAAAATATTCAAAATTTTCGAAATTTTAAAAACGACCCAAAAAGATAAACAAATTTGCCCTTAAAAGTTTTAACTCCCTAAGAAAAAAAAATATCAGAGGTGCAGCTCCACCTCTAATATTTATAATTTTACAGAGCCCTGAAAATAGAGCCGAAAACGGATAGTCTGGCTTCCGCGCGCGTTGCGTCAATCTGATACGACACCAAAAAATATATTTAAATATATTAAATATATTAAAGAATAAAAACATTCATGTAGTATTAGAATACATCAATGAACAATAATCCGCGGTTGAAGAATTTTTATCTCAATTTTTACATTAATTATGCAGTTGTTAATTAATAACTTTTTCTAAATTTAAAATAAAATAAAAACCCCGATAATTATCAAACTAAAACCCTAGATTTTTTTTCACTTAGTGAAGTTATTCTTAATAGACCATTGATGTAAAAAATACAAGATACACAATCAGTATCTCAAAAACGTCCTCTAAAAATGAGCGCAATATTTTAAATTGTGCGCTTATTTCAAATAGAATAGCGTCGTTTGCGATACTGTCAATTTCATTACTTTTCGTACATTGCTTTGTAAAAACAACTATAAGTCTTGCAGTTAAGGTTGGATATGCAAAAACATATATTTTTGCCATATCTATAACTATTTGTGTGAAATTAGGAACAGTTTTTAGTGTCAGTTTTGTTCGGGACTGTGCATCTTGGATTTTTTATATCAATGTAATAGACTAATAAATAGATCACCTTTACAAAAGTTACAAAATTTTGATTTTCCACTTTTTATTAACAATTGAAAATTATAAATTAAAAAAGTAAATAATATCTTTTTCTAAATCTTAATCGTTTCAATGTCTAACGGTTAAAAGCTTTTTGAAAATCATTTATTTTTATTTTTTACTATTATTGTTAAAAAAATTGTTATTAACAAATACATTGTTCATGAGTAAATCTAAAAAAAAATTGTGTTATATTTATTGATGAAAATTATGACTTTTATATAGTTTACTTCGGAACCGTATTGGTCCCGGGCTCCTTTGAACAAGAGGCCAACTGCCGTTCTGCCAGGCAAGTCGTAAAAGGCAACCGATTGGCTATCGAGTCACTACCATCGCATCGTGGCTACTAGGTGGTAGAATTCTGCATTGTCTCGCCCGGGTCTGGTACCACCACCTTAGCTGTTCCTGCCGCAATAGGTGTAAGGTAATGTAAACGCCTGTTTCGAGTGTAAGGTATCCGGTAAACTTATGCATGTGGCATAAGACCTCGCCACAAGATAGCGACGCACCATTAACATTTTTGTCTGCTTGTTTGCTATCTTATGAATTATGATGTATATATATATATATATATATATATATATATATATATATATATATATATATATATATATATATATATATATATATATATATATATATATATATATATATATATATATATATATATATATATATATAACAACATATAAAGCGGTGTAAGAAATGGAACAAACTCAATGTAGATCTGAAAAATAAATAAGATCCCAGTAGCACATTATTTTACCTCGTCTAGCACAGTTCCCACAACGTCAGTAGAAAACACAAAAGAAAATAGTATACGCACTCAACGGATGTTTTACCTCGCAACAGAAGATCAGAAGAAACGAACACAACTTCACTCAAAAAAGCCAAAGTATTAATTTTTTTTAGTGTGACAGACGAGGAAGAATTATTGTGTCACTGGGGATTAAAATGTCTTTGTAGGATGCTAGATTAATGTATCGTCTATACATTTTTTTGAACCTATTAGAAGTTGATTTTAAAAATGTGATAAACCTACGTTTGACTCCGGATATTTAACTATTTTCTTTCCAAATTTCATTAAAATCGGTTTGTCTGAGAAAGCGTAACGGACAGACGGTCAGACTTTCGCATTTATAAAGATATATTTTTATAGATTTGAGAAAATATAGGTAAGGAGTTAGTATCGAATCCAGACTAGATTACAAAACTCTACCACCTATTAATCACGGCGGTCGTAACACGTTTCTGGCAGGAGGGCAGCTGTTTGTCAATTCTTTAAAAAGGGCACGGACTAACCCAGGGAAAATATTCTACAAGTATTTGTCACCAGTGACGTATACTTAAGGTGAACTCGCCCAACGCGGGACGTATGACGTCCCGCTTTGGGCGAGTTTGCCCGCTTTCAGGCTATCTGTCCCGCTGTTCCTAACAAGAACAAAAATGTCCTGCTTTTGCATAAAACACAATTTATACTTATTCTTGAATTGACATCAAATTTATTGCATTCAAATTGCGCAAAACACATGTGATAGATATATATATTATTACACCTCTCAAAGGACATCGATATGGAGACAGGAATTAGCAAAAGTTACTGACTGACAATTAAATTAAATTCCCTATTATCCCCCCCCCCCATTAATCCTCCTATGCAAATGTCAGATAATTTAAATCACCCTTAAGGTGACTTATAATTGGCTATTTTAAGCAGTTTCGTTTAAAATGTTTTGTAAAAACATCTTCATAAAGTAATATAATGATTATAGTATATACTATTTTATACATTAAATTATCATTTAACTTTTTTTATGTAAGACAAAATTTTGTGATGTTTTATGTTACAAGAACATCTTACAATAAATTATAAAATAAAAAATTAAAACTCTTGCAAATAGATAACTATAAATATTCACGGGACTAATTACACTTACTGATCTAACCCCAAATTAAGCAAATTATTTGCTTGTGTTATGGGTGTCAGTCAACGATACTAATACATAGAAATACATATATAAATACTAGAATATATTTAATAAACACCCAAACCCAGAAATACAAACATTTATGCTCGTCACACAAATGCTTGTCCCCGTCGGTGATCGAACCCGAGCTCCGTTGATTGCGTAGTCAGGGTTGCTAACCACTCGACCAACGGGCCTTAATGAAGTAATTCTTATTTTAGAAAAGATATCCCAGTAAAAATTTTTTCATGTTGCCAAGACGAGACCATATGGCTAGTCGCAAATGGGCCACCGACTACAGCATGGTATGTTTGTATATACTTGCAGTGATATACTCAAAAGCAATATACGAATTAGACTTAAAATTATTTTAAAATAATTTAAACGTTGTCAAACTACAATGTAATTTCCCATTTTCTGTATCTTCAGAGCTTTTCACCAAATTAATATAGAACTAACTGGAAAGTTTATACACCGTTAAAAAAAGAATTTTCTAAATCGGTTCATTCGTCGTTTACTGTGTAGTTGACATATATATGACATACATTACATCTTTATTGTACTTTTATTGGGTTCATATAATTTTTCACTATTGTTTCCTTCAATATGAACAGCATATTTTGATTGAATCCTAAACAGCGCTAAATATAAAATTTTAAGACATTTTTGATTCCGAAAATCTTGTTTTTTAACCCCCGACGCAAAACGAGGGGTGTTATAAGTTTCAAGTGTGTATCTGTGTATCTGTGTGTCTGTCCGTGGCATCGTAGCGGCCAGGCGGATGGTCCGATTTGGTTGCGGTTTTTTTTAAATTGAAAGCTCTGTTTTGCGAGATAGTTCTTAACTATGATTCAATAGAATCTGTTCAGCCGTTTCAAGATCACCAGCTCTTTTCAAATTGATGAAAGGAATTAAGTAACTTATAAAGGCTTTATCAATACTAAATTTTCTATTTTGTTACTTTATTGATATTGCATTTACACGGTAACTTTGGGCTGATTCTTTAAGATCCTTATTCGAAGATCATCAGCGTGCATTTGACTGGCAATTTTCGTATTTCAATAACAGATTTTCCAAATATTTCAAGCCAATTTTTAACGACTTTCTGATATCCGTTTGTACAAAAACTTGGCAGACTTGTGAAAGCTCATCGACAATGCAATTCTATGGCACCATCCAACTGAGCTCATGATGTAGCCTGGATGTAGGAACTGGAACTTTCTGATGCAGAGTTTTAACAAAACAATCTTGTTTGGATTGACTCTTGTTGCTATAAGTACTAAGTTTGATTAGTGTTCATGATAACGAGAATCTAAAGATGGAGCTGATAAAGTGCTACCGAAATTCGTGCGTCGAATGTAGAAAGAGATAAGATAGTCAAGTTCGGACTCGATGGATTTTTTATGATGTGTACTTTCCATTACATAATGTAATATCGAAGAACTGAAGATGGAACCGTAAGAGTGCCTTTGTAACTGACAGATAGAAATTGCTAATATAGTGGAGTTTGGAGTCATTTCATTTGTTACAATAAGATCTTTCTCGTGATGATAAGGTTCTGAAGATTGCGCCAAAAAAGTGACATTGGAATTTCGAGTATCCAAATTCAAAATGCAACTACAATGAATTAGTTTAGGACTGAGCGAGGTAATGCTTTTTAATTAGCACTTATTTGTCTGGTATTGGCAAACACCTTTGAACTTGATGATTTCCAGGATCTGATGATAGAACTGGAAGATAACCATGGGAACACCTAAACTAAATAAGATAAACTAATCGAAATTGGACCCATTTGTTCTGTTTGGACAAACACTCTAGTGCTAGACGATTTTCAAGGTCCCATGATGAAGCTGAAAGTGCATTATAGGAACTTTGGAATAAAATAGAGCAACATCATCGACTTCGGGGTCGTTCGTATCGTTATTATAAGAACTTTGGAGCGGAATGACTTCTAGTGCCTGATGATAGAGCTGGAAGATGTACCTGACAACTCCTAAGCTAAACTATGTTAACCCATCAAGAGGGGAACAAATTTGGTTTGTTTTTGCAAACAATTTGGTACTGGACGAGTTCCATATCTATATAGTCATGGGAACTTCTAAATTAAACGAGATAAACCTATCGAGTTTGGGATCCTTTGTTGTGTTTTAACAAACATTCTGATGGTGGATGGCTTTCGGATTCAGATGATAGAGTGGGAAGAAGTTCATGAGAAATCCTAAGTTAACCCAAAAAACTTCTGAAATTGGGTTATTTCGGTTTGTTTTGGCATATTTTTTGTTGCTAGATGATTTTTTTTTAAATACAATAATGGAAATTGAAGCTGGCTATGGGAACCTTTGAACTAAACAAAATAAACCAATTGAGTTTGGATTAATTTTTCTGTTTTGAGAGTAAACCTAGTGCTGGATAATTTCTGTGGTCTTATGAAGCAGGAAGGAGGTTATGGGAACTTTTAATTTAAATTGAGCATCGCCACGATTTGGGGCTTAATTGGTTTGTTCTAATGAGGGCTTTGGAACAAAATAACTTCCAGTTTCTGAACACAAAACTCGAAGAATTCTGTGATATCTCGCTAAACCAGATAAACTCATCGAGTATGAGCTAATTGGGTTTGTTTTGGTATACTGTTTGGTACTGGATGATTTTAAAAATCTATTGATGTAACTGAAAGATGGCTACAGGATCTTTTAAACTAAACGAGATAAACCCATCGCGTATGTACTTCTTTGTTCTGCTTTGACAAATAATCTGGTGTTAGATGATTTTCAGGTTCTCACGATAAAAATATGAGAATGGAAACGAAACGAACGAATGAATGAAAATTGAGTAGCAACATTGTTGCACTTGATTTTGTTCTCGTTCGTTTCTTTTTAGGATTTTTGAACCGGATGTTTTGAAGTATGTAAAACGGCGAGACGAAACGAAACGAAACGGCGTGTGTGTATAAAGAGAGTGATGAATGTGGAGGAAGCGAGACAAGCCTGCAAGGATCGTGATGTATGGCACTCGGTTCTCTCTGCCTACCCCGTATGGGCGTGAAGATATATATATATATATATATATATATATATATATATATATATATATATATATATATATATATATATATGTGTGTATGTTTTCTAGTGTCGGATGATAGAGCTGGAAGAAGTCCATTAAAGCTACTAAGCTT
This sequence comes from Apodemia mormo, assembly GCA_036924255.1. NCBI lineage: Eukaryota > Metazoa > Arthropoda > Insecta > Lepidoptera > Riodinidae > Apodemia > Apodemia mormo. The sequence continues at coordinate 15,256,287 of JAUPFN010000020.1, forward strand.
ATCTAGATAAACCCATCGAATGTTGGCTAATTCGGTCTATTTTGGCAAATACTTAGGTGCCGGATGTTTTCTAAGATATAATAAAGATGGAATTGAAAGGTAGCCATCGGAGATTGGGCTGATATCGTTGAATTACTAGGAGATTCGCAGTGTTTAATAATTGAACTAGAAAGTGGCCATGGAACTCCTGCACTAAACAAAATAAGTCCATTGACTGTGGTCTCATTTGTTTTATTTTTACATACACTCTGAATCAAAATGATTTCTAGGGTTACATTGTGAAGGAGCTGGAGGCTACGGGAGCTTTGCAATAAAACAACGCAAGCTCATTGAGTAAGGAACCGTGGTAACCTTAACCTAAAACCGCAAGATCTCCTTTCGAAGATCATACGGTTCTTTCACGTTTGCTCTTAAAATGATACATATGTAGCAGAATGGCGGTTTGAGGATGTGTCGGGGGTTTTTGAAATTTTTCAATTTTATCTTGTTTACGTTTTGACGTGAATACGTCTTTAAAATTGCGTTCATATTGAGGGACAGTTCAAGAAAACTGATGATAACAAAATTGGGGGATACAATTTGGTGTTATAACTACATAACTATCATCAACATCCGAAATCTAATTTACCGTTGGATAGCTAAAGATTCAAAAAATTTTTTAAACTAAGGGTGGACTACGATGCTACGCGGCGAATAGAGGAGGAAGTGCTGCCATTTTTAGGTAATTTAGCTGCGTTACAGAATTCGCATGTAGTATATATTTTCACCAGAAGCAGTTATGACATAAAATTAAATTTTATTCGACAGCTTGATTAAAGATTTATCGATTGTGTAAGAAAAAAGTATGATTTTAAATGCTTAGGTATAGTAGATATATATACGGCGATAAAGTGAAAAATAAAAGATTTTTTTAATGGTATTAAAAACTTTAATACGCCAAATCAAGATAGAAGGGACGTATATTATCTAAACAGGACTTTAAATAGCAATCTATAATACCCGTGAATCTCCATATAATAGAGTGAAGAAGTCCCTAGAACGTAAAAAGATGAAGGCACCAGAACCGAAGCCGAAGAACGACGGCAACTGTACCACGAATAATAAATGACTAAAGTGCGTGAGGAAGTTGCCCATCACAGTAAGGCGGACTAAAAGCGGGCTTTTGTACAATAGGGTTGGGCTAAGAACATAATTATGCAGGGCAAGACGGGCACCCTAACTTAAAACTGTGCTTTTAAGCAATCTCCCTAACGCTCCATTCACTCTGTTTCTACTAAAATCACATACAAGATATACAAACTCATCCACCTGTTTCAGCACTACATTATCGACCACAACTCTTACATCAGTTTTGGTTGTTTCTCTTTCAAATATTTTTAGTTTTGTTCGCATTCCGTTACCGTACCGCTGTACCGTTAAAAGTACAGCGTCATCTGCATAAATTAGGCAATTCGCCACAAGATCACTCGTGCGCATTCCCACATTCAATGAAACTTTGGAGATACTTATCCAGATATAAGATAAACAGGCGAACTGACAACACACAACCCTGCCTGAAGCCAATATTAACATCGAACCAGGGCAATATGTTGTCGCCTATCCGACGCCTAGTCATACCATAATAAACCATAACATAATTTTTCACACCAGGAACTAATAGTGACGATAGAAAAATACTTACTCCGGTGCCTGCATCATCGTGGACACACCAGACCACAGAGACACCTTGTCACCGGGGAAATCAATGGTTTCTCTACCTTCACGCTTATTCTCTATTACAGATAAAACATCCAAGCATTAACATCTATCAATTCGTGCATCTTATCTTACAACCTAACTTTTGTACTATGGTGCCATACTATGAACATTCAACGACGAATGACGAATATATCTATTATCCACACCACAAGTTCATCGCCTACAAATCTTTCTCCAAGTATATTTTATAAGTTGGTCGACTATTATTCAAACACTTGTAAAGCCTTCTAAGTCATTACGGCTTAAAAGTCTTTACCTTTCCTACCTTTTAGGGTTTTCCTTTTAATTTCATTGTATTAACTACTGCTGTGAGTTATTCCCACTCCCAAAACCAACCGTTTAGATGGCAGAGGATGGAGGAACCTTGGCCCTAGTATAAATTACGAGTAGCATTTAAAGCCTAATATTTCATTCAGTTGCTTAATCGAAAAATTGGTTTTTACAAATCGACATTTTTTTAAAATCTATTCAACGATATCCCACTCGAATAAAAAATTAACATCCCCGCTTTACATGTAGAGGAGCTAACCTAAAGAGATGTTGTGGTGACTAATATGTATACTCATGTCAAATTACAGTTTTCTAGTACTAAGGATTTCTGAGCTAGATTACGGATGGATAACGGATAGACGGACGGAAGGACGGACGGACATAGCGAAATGATGAGGGTTCCTAGTTTTCTTCGAAACATTCGAAAATGTTAACGAAAATTATGACCCGTTACGTAGACGTATTCACGTAAAATATTCACGTCTGTGTCCATGACACAGCCACAACCCGTTTTAGGTTATATTTTCAGTTAAAATTATGGAATCAATCTACAATTCATATTATATTATGATAAAAATTTGAATAATAAAACAATTTGCTGTAGGCTAGTGAGAATTTTAGAATATAAACGGATCCTGTTATGAACGCTACGTCAAACATTATTATTATTAATGCTTATGACATTAGTTTTCTACCTCGTTTCCTAGTTGTTATCTGTTCGGCTTACATCATGATTATATATTTTTATTATACATTCGGATTACGTCATAATTATATATTTTCTTCGGTCTAACAATAGGTTGTTGGTTTTACAATCAAACATATAGAACACCTAGACCAACTATACCTATCAGATGTGGCCTACTGGCCGCTTTTGATAGCTCTCAAAACCGTACAGTAAATGCAGATATACTTCTTTTTGTAATAAAAATAACTTAAGCCAAATGAGAAACTCTTTTTTTTAATTTTCTTCAATTCATATGCAATTTCATTCAAAAAAAAAAATCTTACAATTTTTACTCCTCCATTTCAACCTCTTGCAGGTAAAATTTTGAACAATCATTTACGCTTTACATTACATTATCATTTACGTCATAAGAGGAATACGTGTGCAAAATTTCAAGTTTCTAGCCCCAGGGTTTGGCCTGTACGTTTATATAAAACTTTCATGCCCTATTTTATGCAAGTATGTCCAAGGAATATAAAGTTCCAAAGAAATTTCAATTCCTATTACACCCTGTTGAGGGTTGAATTTGTAATAGTCCTTCCTTAGTGGATGCGTACGTCATAGGAGGAATATGTGTGCGAAATTTTAAGTTTCTTGATCTAAGGGTTCGGCCTGTTTGTTTATATAACCTATTATATTTTTGTTTTAATTTCTTAGGCGTTGAATTTGGAAAAACGGTGAAATACATAACTTATATTGTTGCTGCACTTAATTCATGTGAAATATCATGCAAAGAAATAAAAAAATATATAAAATATTATACCGTATTTTATCTCCAATGGAGTTGAGTTTTGAAAAATCCTTCCTTAGTGGATGCCAACGTCATGAGAGGAATACGTTTGCAACATTTCAAGTTTCTAGCCCTAAGGATTTTGACTATGAGTTTATATAAAACTTTCATCCCCTATTTTACCCACTAAGAGGTTGAATTTTGGACAACGCAGAAATACATAACTCATTATTTTTGTCGTACTCAACGCATACGAAATTTTATGCAAGTATGTCCAAGGAATATAAAGTTTCAAAGAAATTTCAACGCCTATTACACCCCCTTGAGGGTTGAATTTTGAATATACATATACATTCCTTAGTGGATGCTTACGTCATAGGAAGAATATCTGTGCGAAATTTTAAGTTTCTTTACCTAAGGGTTTGGCTTGTGCGCTTATATACCTTATTATTTTTTTATTTTATCCTCTTAGGGGTTGCATTTTTAAAAACGCTTAAATACATAACTCATTATTGTTGCTTTACTCAATTCATATGAAATATCATGCAAATATGTCCAAGGAATAAAAAGTTTTATACAAATATTTTTTTCTCTATTTCCTTTGGGGTTTGAATTTTGAAAAATCATTTTTTAGTGGATGCTTACGTCATAACAGGTATACGTGTGTAAAATTTCAAGTTTCTAGCCCCAGAGGTTTGGCCTATACGTTTATATAAAACTTTCATGCCCTATTTTTCCCTTAAGGGGTGGAATTTTTAAAAACGCTGAAATACATGTCATTATTTTTGTCATACTTAATTTATATGAAATTTCATGCAAATATGTCTAAGGAATAAAATGTTAAAAAAAATTTCCCCTATTTCACCCCTTTGAGTGTTGATTTTTTAATGACGCTTTCTTTGTGGATTTTTACGTCATAAGACAAATACGTGTGCAAAATTTCAAGTGACTAACACTAACGGTTTGACAATGGTTTGTGCGGTTGTATAAAACTTTCATCCCCTATTTTACCCATTTAGAGTTAGAATTTTGAAAAATGCTTAAATACGTAATTCATTATTTATTTTTTACTTAACTCATACGAAATTTCATGCGAATATGTCCGGGGAATAAAAAGTTTCATACAAACTTTTATCCCCTATTTCACCCCTTCTAGGTTGAATTTTGAAAAATTCTTCCTTAGTGGATGCCTACATCATAAGGAAAATACTTGTGCAAAATTTCAAACTTCTAGCCCTAAGGGTTTGGCCTGTGCGTTGATACCTCAGTCAGTCACTTTTGCCTTTTATATGTATAGATGTTTATTATTTTTAAAAGCCATGTACAATCAAAAAGCATAAAAATTTACAATATTGGCTTCAATAAACGATTACATTTTAAGCAGTTAGTATATTTACTACAAGATCTTAACATTGCTTTACAACAATCAATAAATAGTTCGCTGATTATAATAAAAATGGAAGGAAATAAAGATAAAAACTAATTGCATAATTTTTTTCATGTAAATTTTTGAAATAATGAGAATATAAAAAGCCTTGCCACAGTGTATAAATAAGTAATTTTAGTGATACAAGCATTAAGTCATTTGTCTTTAAACCGTAACTATGGAAGTTATTCCGCAAAACTGTTTACTTAATTATAAAACGGACACATTGGAGTATCTGAGAAATCAATATGGATTTGACACATTAAAACGAGTGAACGACGCTATTAATATACTTGAAGAATGGATTGCTAAACAAGAACATTTTGAAAAAAAGTCTTTTGGTAAGTTTACAAAAATTATTTTAACTACAACGAAAATAAAAGCAAAATATTAGTTGTAAGTTTACTTATATTAAATAAGATCTTACCACCTAAGACTGTTTGTTAACGAGACGTTTCCATCTGCTGTTGTACCCCAGCCAGCTAGCCACATGGTACCAACCGAGTACAGACCGTCCTCGTAAATTAGCTTAGCCGGCACCGGCCTTATTTCCCGTGTTGGTTCAGGTCCCTTTTGAAGAATAAATTATCTGGATACTGCAAGACACTTTGTAGAATCCAGATAATAAAGGATAAAGGAGAATAATTAACTAAACGCAATACTACTATCGTTACAACTAGGTGGCAGGATTCACAACGTATAATGCCGGAATAGATAAAGCGGTGGTAACAAACTGGAATGCGATAACGTCAGGGCTTGTTACTGTAGTGTTCCGGTTGGAAGAGTAAAGCAGCCAAACTTATGCATAATATGAAATACCCAACCCTACACAAAGACAGTAACACACCAGGAAAATCGTTGGTGTCAAAAGGCGATGGTTGTCTTTTTTTTAATCCGGAGAGCTATCTGTCTGTTTACTGTCCTAGATAAATATGTAATAATATAATGTAAAAAAATACCTGTGAAAAATACCTGCTTTAACAAGCAGCCTTACTGATAAAACGTAGTTATGTCTACGTTGAATCAATAACTACTCGTATCTGGACGGGGATATTCAATTCGTTCACGGATTTAATGAACACGCCTTCCAAGACAATTTCTTAGTTTGTCAGGGTAGCTTGCATTTACACATTAAAATGCAGATTCATGCTACTTACCGATGTAATAAAATTATTCCAAGGGTAATTTTTAAACCTTGTCATCTCATTTGGTACGATAAAACAGTACATGGTTTATTTTTATTTTTTTACACAAATAATATAACCTACAAATGTATGAGATTTTTGACAGTAACAAGAGCGTTTGCTTATATGCGTGGTGACAAGTTTCCTTTCCAATGGCGTGTCTACTAGTATTCATGTGGTCTGTGAGTTCGACCCATACAATGGTTTCAGGGCCACCATGATAGGACAATCTATTCTATAAGTATATATAAATGTATTTTAACTAGGTTTACTGCCTTGCTGTCTAGTAAGCCTATTTGACTCAGATGAAGTTCCAAGTTCGTTCAGATGAAGTCCCAGTTGAGCCGAAAAGTATCTCGAAAACAATTTTTGTAACAAGTAGGTACATAAATACATTTAATTCGTTAACAAGATAATATTTTAGTAATTTGAAAAATATTTTGTATACTGCACTGACGAGTTTTTTTACCACAGAGAACATGCCATATTTAATCATTTTCTTTCGGGACAGGGATCGATAGATATCATATCGTTCATTTTCCTGAATTATATCTATATTGATATTATAAATGCGAAAGTTTGGATGTTTGGATGGTTGGATGTTTGTTGCTCAATCACGAAAAAACTGCAGAACAAATTTAAATGAAATTTGGCATACAGGTAGATGTTGACTTGGATTAGCATATAGCTATTTTTATCCGGAAAAATGAGTTTATCCCGCGGGATTTGCCAAAAAAATATAAAATGAAGCGGGCTACACGCTGCAGCTAATTAAATAATTATTAATGTTATCGTGTCTTATAGTTATAGAAGTTATAGTGTCCGAAGAATTTCTTGCTGCGTTGTTTCATACCGATCGAATATATATTACGATGTTATATATTCGATCAGAAAAATCATCAGAATCGAATCAGAAAAATAGCCTCGTTTTATCTCCTTGTTTCGAAAATGCTTCCCTCCTCAGACAGTTTTTAAAACCTTAGACTTGACATTTCGAGCGATGTTCAGTTTCGTAGTTACTTGGAAGGCAAGGCTAAATTAGCCTCAAAAAAGCTGGAAATTTTGCAAGACCAGGCAGTTCTTCACATCGTTTCATCGCTTAGTTTTATAAGACGTAAATCCAGCCTGATATTAAGTACTGCTCTCATTTATGGGCGAAGGCTTCTCAGTACTGGCTCCCTCCATTTGATCGCATACAACGTGGAGCGGCTTGAATCATAGAAATCAGGACTACTTGTAATCGACTTGATTCTTTGGCTTTACGTATGGTATCGTATGGAAAGATGTGGCATTGCTCTGCATCTTCTATCGGATCTATCATAGGGAGGTTCCTAGGAACTGTTAGGATCAGTTCCTTCCAACGGATTTTACCATCGGACATCGCGACAAAATTCAAAATTTTCTCCCCACCATCTCAATGTCTGGAAATCTACAACTGTGCTATTCTCGAGGCATTTTCCCCGGAACTGGTCCTCTGTGGAACCAATTATAGGGACCTTCAATAAAAGAGCTTACTTACCTTAAAATATCGGCAATGCAACTGCATGATCTCTGGCAGTGTGGTTGTCCACGGACGGCGGTGATCACTTTCCATCAGATGAAACTCCTATCCGTTTATTTTCTCCTTTATAAAAAAGCCACTCCTGAAGTTCCAGGTATGTATTAATCATTTGTTCCACACAGTCGTACGATGTAACTTGAAATAATAAAAAAAAAAATTTTTTTTGACTGTGCAAGGATGATGACCTTCCCAGAAAAATTAAATTTGAATTCATACTTATAAATGCGAATGTCTGTGTTTTTGTCTATCTCTCTTTTATGGCTTAACTGCTGAAGCAGTTTGAAATTTAGCAATAAAATCTTAGTTGAAAACCAGGAGCCCACCATAGGTTACTTTATTTAAAAAATCAAACACTAAAGTACCGAAATAGGGGTTAAAATCGTGTTTAAGTGAATCTTAGATAACTACCGGTTTTAGGGGCTTATTAAATATGTTAAAGTATTTATTTAAGTATATCGTTGACTTAAACAATACATTTATTTTTAAAATACATTAAAAAACAGAAATTGGACAAGGTGGCTCTCCTGATAGTAAGATACAAACATCTATATCAAATATATAGTTAAAAGTGGTACATAAAATAAGCCACTTTTAAAAGGTTTTCTAATTAAAATAAAAACTTTAATATTTATACTATAAAAATATATTTTATATTCATTTTAACTACATTCTAACGAATAAAAGAGTTACCAAAATTATGATATCCAATTATCTTTTAATACTTTATGTAAGTAAATAATTTAATGAAATAACAATTAAAATTGTTAATTTAAATAATATGGAAAAATATGTAAATAAATTGTATAGATATTTTAAGTTTATAATTCTCAAATATTTACACACCATAATGCTAGAATATGCAGTATCTGAATAATTTTAATATAAAGTTATTAATAACTTGTAATACCCGCATTCTTTCAAATAAAGATTCTATCTATATAGAAAAATACTATAAAAACGCCTAACTGCGAAGTCTTACAAATATTTTTAGATTTTTGAAGTGACATTTCTTTATAATCGTAATGTATTAAAAGTGGATAAAACGTCTATAGAACTAACGCTGCAAGAGAGTGAGATAGTATAATAATATGATGTAGTATCATTCTAGAAATTTTACTCCCATCGAATATGAACTACACACACATTTTTTTATATGACAAGACAGGAAACAGATTGCTTTCTAGCTTCTTACCTAGCCTTTTACCGAACACGATAATGATAAGCCTAACGCTATTGTGGCAGAAATAGGCAAGGTCGATTGGGACCAACCAAATTCGAATGGGATGTTGCAGAACCATACCATAGACGTGAAACTGACATTTAACAGATATTGACAATAACTGAGCATCTTGCAATAAATTGAGGCAAGCCCAATTTTAAATAGTTTTCTATTTGCCAGCCAAATAGTTTTGGAAAGTATCATCACATCGGTTACCTTGCATATAGAGAAAATTGTCTATAGACTTTCTAGTTCACCACAGTTCACCGATTTGTCACTTAGTGGTTGAAGTGATGAGTAGATGAGTGAAATACCCATTGCCGTATTTCATCGACTTGAATAACAACTTTCACCTATTTCTATTGATAAAAGAGACCAACAACTTTTCATCTGAGGTACTGGAGGTAAAAACCAATCCATCAGACTCCGAACTACTACTAGGTTTTCGTCTTTATGACCCAGTGCTTGAAAACGTGACTCTATGATCTGAGCTGAATAGGCTAAGGCCTAGCCTTCGAGTTTCAAAATACGCAAAACTGGATTTAAGTGCCTTAAATAAATCAATGTGTTTTAATTTCACTGAATTTTTATATAATTTTTATTTTCTTACCATCTGACCCGACAAACGTTGTTCTACCTTTTAAACTACTCTTATTTTTTTCCCTATATTTTCTAACCTTTTAAACCTTCCCTGGTCTTCAACAATTAATTCAAAACCAAAATTAGCCAAATCGGTTCAGCGGTTTTAGCGAGACTAACGAACAGCAATTGGTTTTTATATATATAGATGTTAGAAGTATTTCATATTACCTCAAGAACAAATAGCTTTGCAGTACTGCAGAGAAGTATTTTAGGGTTCTTTCTCTTTCTCAATGGTTTCACCAAAAAAATCAACACGACTTTATTTTATTTGCTTATATTATATATTGCGCAGAAATGTTATATTAAATATTATATACTAGTGAAAACTGTGAATATAATTGTCTTCATAAACTAGTATAAATATTAAAATCATTACTTTTAACACCTTTACTAAAAGTAATGATTTTAATATTTATACTCGTTCTAGTGACACCATTGTCATTCTTAAAAATTTATAGAGTGATTAATAATAAGTATAATAATCAAAAAAAGTAAAATAATTAAAGCAAAGCTATTTGAATTTAAAATATATTACAATAAAATCACAAAAAAATAATAACTATTTTATATATTTAATTTAGTTGATCAAAATATAGACATGAAAGATGAAGGAGCAATTTAAACAAGCATGAATGTTTTCGTGTATCTTTATATCAAATCTGTAACAAAAAAATGTAGAATATACTTACATTTATGCTAGAAACTATTTTTTGACAATCTTACTTTTTATATCTTTCATTTGAAAATAAAATCTGAAATGTAACCTTTATAACTTGAAAACATACCTACTTACTGGTTCTAATAAGTAGCTAGTACAAAAGTGGCAAGTCTTTCCTAGATTTTTCCTGACCAGGCAGCTTATTTGTGAGCAGATTTAGGCTATTAGACACACAACATCAAAATCAATTTTGACTCGAATAAATGTGTTATTCCCGTGGGATAACCAAAAAAAACTTCAATTATTAATACTAGCTGCAGCGTGCAGCCTGCTGCACCTTTTTGGCGAATCCCGCAGAATCACCTAACTTTTCCGGGATACAAGTAGCTTTTATGCTATTCCAGGTCATTGTCTACTTATGTGCCAAATTTCGTCTAAATCCGTTCAGTAGTTTTGCGTCATTGAGTAACAAACATCCATCCACACATCCATCCATACAAACATCCAAACTTTCGCATTTATAATATTAATGTAGATTACAGGGATCAACGGCTTCAGGTACTTCCCGCGACACGAAAGTGAATATTGCATATTTCGGGCTAAAACTAAGATTTTTCTTATAAATAATAAATCTCCCGTAGTCTCTTTTTTACCGAACAGAGATTTAAAACCTGGACCTTCTGAGCTTCAGCCGAACAAACCTAATACACCAGTAAAGTAGATAGCTTGTCTATGGCAGTTTATAATTTACGAGTACGATTAAAAATGATTAATGAAATTTATTTTTTTTAGATAGGGGTTTCTTGGAAAGAATGTTGATCTACAACAAAGGGTCTGTCGAAAAATGCAAGAAGAAATTGGATAGACAATGTACACTGAGGACATTAATACCAGAATTTTTTTCGACAGAAAAAATTGATAAAAAATCGATTTTTGCATATTAGTATGTTTATTTTATTTATTTATATTTTATATAGTTCTTGTTATCTAATAAATAAATGTTAAACTTAGTCTTTCCTTATTAACACTAATTAAATAGTAATGTCATGCATAGCTCTTTCAATGGTAAGTCATGTTATGACATGTAACAAGACGTTAAGATGAAAAAGATGTAAGGCCTTAACATTACATTACTGGCACTTTACCGGCAACCCTACTGCCCCAAGTTGGAGCACTGACATTATAATGGAAAGATTAGTAACACTGCATTAGAGCGACTTTAGCGAGTGAGCGAGAGTAGGACACATTTATCTCCCATTCTTTCCTTAAGAAAAATATTTTTATTTTTCCTTTAAAAAATTTAAATATCCCAAAATCAAAAAACTTTTCACTTCATCCAGATTTTTCAGATCGAGTTTTCATCTGATCTCTAATTTTTGGCTTTGAGGTAATAGGAAGCTTTTACGACTATTTGTAGGATAATATCAGTATGTCTGTCAATGTAGATATGTATATGTGTATGTAAACCTTTCATAACTTTTGAACATGCGTTTCACAAACTTAAATGTTATAAAAAATTAACCGATTCAGCTCAAAATATTTTGATAATTTAAAATACCTCTTATGAAACAATTTTTAAATCATTTCCAGGTTAAATTTTCCGAATGATTCTACAATCTAATCAGCTCTTTCCTTAAAAAACTGCTGAAGTGCGCCTAAACGGATTAAAATAATGTTTCATTCTTGAGATTTGCTACCATAAATTCTGAAAAAAGCTATATTTTTCAACCAGTCGAATTATTGTCATGACAGCAATTTTAGAGCTCAAAAACTTGCATTGAATGCCGGTCAAAAAATCTAAATCAATTCTTCAATTAAAACTGTAGAGTTTTGAGCCCGGACAGATCAAAAATCACTGTAGTGAAAAAAGCATTTTTTTCTGTTTCAGCTCTGACACCATACTAAGACAAATGACACCTGATTATGGAAGAGTACATTTCTTTAAATGTGTGGGAAACAAATTTACTACGGAAAATTTGACAAACTACGCCAAATACTTCGTTCTAGTGAGTAATTGATATAGTAGTTAATAAAAATCTCTTTGGTTGAGCCACCTAAATAATCTAGCAGTAACAGTTTGGATTTAAACCCATGAAATCTCATTTCAATTTTAAAAATTTGGATCGGGTCATTTGTTCTCAATAAGTTTTTGAGAACTATCATATTCGAGACTAGATATATGCTTGATTTGTCTTTAGTTTAACGTTACGTCGCTGCACTTAATAGCATTAGCAAATTTCAAGTGCACTAGTTGCACTAATTGTTTGGGAATATATTCCTGATGATATTTATTTTATCTTTTGTAATAAAAGCTTGTAATCATCAGCTAATTGACCATCCATTTGATTGAGTGCTTAGCTAATTTAGCAACTCTGACCAAGCAATCAATTACAACAGGTTTGGTAATTTAAGTTATGTTTATTAAATAAACATCGCTATTTTTCATCAACTAAACAATCACATATCATCATGAGCGCTCACTTGCTCGAGTGTCCCACTCATTCAGTGTATCTAAGAAACTAATGGGGCCAGATTTGAGAAATTAAATGATATTCATTAAATAAATTTTGTTATTTTTTCTTCGACTAAGTAACCACATTTCATAATTTTATCCTCAAATAATATCGCTGGTAAGTCGCAAATGTGCATCTTAGTCTATTTCTTTTATGTCATTGGCGTGATGATAATTATGTTATTTTGTCTTAGATAATAAAGGCATATTGTTAATCGTCTACCAATCGACTGTTCACTTGATCGATTAGTTGGCTCATTTAGTAACATTGACCAAGCAATCGAATAATTTTAATTAGATTCTCGACAGATTCGTAAATTTAAGGGGCATTTTTTTAATGAAAAACAATAATTTAAATAAAAATTAAATGTACTGGAAAGAGACAAAGTATAAACACATTTAGTAATTACGTATATAGACGCACCACAAACTTTTAACTGAAAATGAACCCCGAGAATACATGGGGTACTGCATACTCTTTACTCACCTTCTATATCTCTCATGTTAATCTAAGTGCCATAGGTTCAAAACTGAGGGACATTTAAAGAAGTATTTGTTTCAGATTTATAAGTACATACAAATGAAGGACTATTGCAACCACGTGACAGCTGTAGCTGATTATTCGCAAACAAATTTTTTGGAATACACAACAACATTTGATATACCTATGATTCGCAAATCCGTCGAAATAGCTTTTGTAAGTGTCTGTTTTAAATACTATACATATCAATACATAAATAACAACAAGAACAAACATACGTACATGGGGCACACTAAAAGTTTTGCACTTCTAGCTAATCGGAACTATTTGAATTTCGAATGTTATATTTTCAAAACGTTGCAACCTTCTTAGTAATAAAAAAAAACAATTGGACGCGTGATAAAACACAATTGACAAATCATTTCCCATTTGTCAATTGTGTTTTATCACGCGTCAAAGTTCTACGTACGCACTACGCAACGAAAATGGAATTAAGTCGAAAAGATTTTAGAACGATGATTTTTTATGATATTAAAAGTTCTCTTTCTCCGCAAGACTGTGCCGCTCGTCTTCAAAATGCTTTTGGGAGAGAAGCACCTTGTTTGATCACTGTGAGGCGATGGTTTTCTGAATTTGAGAGAGGTCGAGTTTCTTTATATGACGAGTTTCGTAAATTAATAAATAATTAATTTATTTGCAAGAAATTTGGTTACAAAGATCTTATATCTAGTTTATATATTCGCTTATTCCGCTATACGTTAGCAAGGGCGGCCTTTAACTGCCGTCAACAAAAATAATGTGGCTACTTTTAAGTGGTTAATTGAGAAAACCCTCGGATTACCTATAAGACAATCTGAGGACTATTGAGAATTGATATAAGCCAAATTCAGAAAATTTTACACGAAGACTTGAAAGTTCGGAAACTTTGTTGCCGTTCGGGCTCACGTGGAATGGTGCTCACAGATGCCACTGAAGTCAAAAGAGTGTTATTGCCGATTGGTATTCTACCATTTGTTTACCCAGGGTGTAAGAAAAAGTTCGCGAAAGACGACCCAAAAGCCGCATTCTCCTACACCATGATAACGCTTCTTCACACACGGCCAACAAAGCAAAGTCATTTTTAGCTTCCGAAAAAGTACATCTCGTCACTTATCCTGCACATAGCCCCGACCTAGCACCCTGTGATTCCTGTATTTCCCCAAAATCAAAGATTTGATAAGAGGTTTTACTTTTACCAACTCCGAAGAGGCAGTGATAGCGTTCAATCAGCACGTAGAAAACATGCCTTCAGATCTGTGGTCCTCCTGTTTTAAAAAAATGTTCGATCGCATGAAAAAATGTTTAAAATGTAAAGGAGATTATTTTGAAAAGCAATAACAAATATTTTGTTTATAACATACAACTACTTCACTTTATAGTTATCGGCAAGTTTCTTTTGCACTGACCTTGACTTGCGTGAAGTGAATCATATAACGTATAAGGCCCCGGTTACACTTTGATTAGTCTATTCACTTTAATACACTGATTACTAAACACTCGCAATAATCAACGGCTGTCTACACACGTTTTTTGCTTAATACTAAGCACTATCATTAAACAATCGTACTACTACTCGTACTACACACTAATCAAAGTGTAACTGGAGCTTAACCTCTGTAACACGGTTTATTGTACCATGCACAAAGTGATTCCCACTCTGTAACCGAATATACAAGAACCGTGCCGGAAACCACATAAGATTGCAAAGCCTCTGAACAGTGAGACTTCTTTTAATTCTGAAATTTTTCTCATCAAAAAAATACTAAGGCATTGAAATATAATTATTAGAAAAATTGTTTTTCAGCTAGGGTTAAGCATGAGAATAAAAGAAATGCATGTTATAAGTAACAGCAAAGCTTTCGAAATATGGTTTTCTCTGCTTAAACCAATGATGGGTGAAAAATTAAGCAAACGGATGCATCTTCATAGTTCAATAGATTCTATTTATAAGTATATACCCAAAGAGATATTCCCTCAAGAATATGGTGGTGATGATAAACCGCTGTCAGAGTCTCGTGGTAAGTAATTTTAATTTCTATTGTTAGTGTCAGCTCACATTGGTGCAAAGTCAAATCGAAGCAACAGGTCATGTATTTTTAACTGTTAGTATATTGACCTCTATTTTCATTAGGTATCGTACAATTTGTTTTATATAATTCTCTCGATTCCAACAAAGCATCAACGCGCGAACTGTCTCGTCACGCGTGTTTGTATTAAATCGTAGTAAAATAACTTGTAAAAAGTTTTATTGAATAAAGTATTTCTGATTTCTGATTAAATATAAGATCAGGGCAAAAGTATTTTCGCATTGCTCATACAAAGGAAAATAATTTTTTAGGTATAATTTTTTATTTATTTATAACTAGCTGTTGCTGCAACTTCGTCAGCGCGGACTTCGTTTACTCCGCACTGCTCTTCCCCTGTAGGTGATAGCGTGATAATATGCAGCATGTATGTTAACCCGACCTGTCAGTAATATTCTTACAAAATTTGAAGTAAATCCATGCAATACTTTTTGAGTTTACCTCGGACATACATACAGACAAACAGATAAACAGACATCAATTTTAAAAACAATATTTTTGGCTTCGATATCGATTGTAGATCACGCCCCAAATATTATTTAAAAAAAATATTCATTGTATAGTTTTGATTTTCCTACCATTTTATTATATATATATATATATATATATATATATATATATATATATATATATATATATATATATATATATATATATATATATATATAGATTTAAATATGCATGTGCCGTTTGATCGATGATTTGTTGCCATCTTATGGGTAGTGCTACGATCCCATTCCTGTAGAAGTTTTGAGGTTTTTAATTTAAAAAATCTGACAGGTAGTGTTCACAGCGTTCTTTTGAGGTTAGTTTTACGCTTCCTAAAGAGTTCTGCAATGACCGAAACAGGTAGAAATCTGATGAAGCAAGGTAAGGCTATACGGAGGACCCATCAACACATCCCAGCCAAGCTCTTTCAATTTTTGCTGCGTGGCTATATATGAGTGCAGTCTGACGTTGTCATGGTGGAACACCACGCCCTTCCTTTTCACCAGCTCCGACCGGTTTTTCTCAATAGTTTTTTAACCTCATTACTTGCTGACAGTAAAGGTCAGAACCGATAGTTTTACCCAGTGGCAAAAGTTCATCATTCCTTTCCAATCCCACCATACGCGTAGCATCACTTTGCTCCGAGTCAGGCCGGGCTTTGCCACGATCTGTGGGGCTTGTCTATGCTTCGACCATGATTTTTTTCACACATTCTTATCGTAAATAACCCATTTTTCATCACCCGTAATCAACTGATTAAGAAATGGTTCGGAATTGTTACGTTTCAACAAAGAATCGCAAAAGAAAACACGTAGCTTTAGGTTTCTCTTAGTGAGATCATGTGGTACCCAAATGTCAAGATTTTTCTTGTACCCAGTCTTTCGTAAATGACGTAAGACTGTGTTATGATCAATATCCAGTTCTTCAACAATGTCGTAGCTACTAATATGTTGATCTTGCTCCACTTTCTCAAAAATGACACTGATTTTATCTGTGACAGGGCGTTCAGAGCGAACCTCATCTTTCACACCAAAATTTCCAGATTTCAAACGCTTGAACCACATTTTTGGTACTTTTATTGATACCATCTTAGGTCCGTAAACCGCACAAATTTTATTCGCGGCGTTCATCACATTTTTACCTTTTTTGTAATAAATTTTAATGTACCGAACTTCTTTGTCACATACGTTCATTTTGCTTGTTTGAAAAACAATTGAAAAATGGCGAGAACTAGTATTTTTTGTTTATTTATTGCATCTTCAGAACGTCACATTTAATAATATTAAAACCAGTCAGATATTTATTCAGTACAGCCAAGGTTTGATTACAAATATTACATTCAAAATACGAAAATACTTTTGCCCCGACCTATTATTATAAAAAAATTAATGGTGCTCTTTGGGGCCAATTGTAAGGGGTCAAAAGTATATTTCAAAAAAATGTGATATTTTTTCTGTTTTAAAGTTTATTAGTCACTTAACTTCATTTTTACTGATTATCTTATACCTATCTCTGTTCTCAGATAGCTAAAATCTGCAAAATTTTTAACAATGAAATAATTTTAAGCAAGCTTTCAACTGTCAGTTTGCATTTTATTACTAAAACTCCCTTTATTGTATGAAAGGGTACCATCTCATTTAAATGTTTCGAAATGGAAATAGAGATGAATACTCACTTTAGAATTTAAGAACACGACGTGTCGCTTCGCTTTGACTAGGTATCAATGTGATCTGACCTTTAGTCTAATTCTGTGGTCATCACAAATCACAAAGGGCAATATACAAAATAAAAATACTTTCCTATTTACTATCATAAATTCAACGCCATTTCAAAATTATGTCATCAATTCGATCACGAGTCACGATCAATCGTGAAAAAATTTTTTCAGCACCAGGATTTTAATGAGATTTAAAAAGTTCAAGTAATTTTCGTGATTATTATTTCCTTTTCGACCCTTAGATTGTGCTAAGAAGTATAGATTTTTGAATCCAGAAAATCTTAAAAGCAGTCTACTGATGGCGTACAAACCTTACCGGGAAACAAGTAAGGCTATTGGTATTACTCTTCACACGTTGCAATCGACAGTCCTTAATGTTGCTAAACTTAATGGGAATAATCAAACAAAATCAAAAGTAATAGAAAACAGAAATTTGTACTCTATCCACTGGCTTGATGATATTTATTATTTATTTATTTACGTATCTGGTCCGGGTTGTTACTAATACTGGCTGCCGCAATAATTTTAGTGTTTTTCAGTCATATTTCTGTTGACAGGGTAAAATATTCGATAACTTTTTGGATGTAACATAACATCCCTGCTCTTTTCGCAGCGATGTTCACTTATACCTTTAGTTTATATAGATTGGATCGTCTCTTTCGATTAGGAAAGTCTTTTTTTTTGTTTTTGTAGGATATACCTACTTAGACATAGGTTTTCAAGGACATTTGGTCTAAAAATTCTATATTACCTTAACTAATGGTTTAAAACACTACAAAATATTGCTTGTGAATAAATGTATTTTATTAAAAAAAACTACTTCCAGAGGATTTATATAACGAACTGTATTCTGAAGAATTTACTGAATATAGAAATGAAATGAATAAAGCGTGTACTAATGAAGCTCTTAGACGGAAAGACAAGTTTAATGAAGAATACTTGGGCATTCCTGGTTCTTTCAGAACTTTAACTGTCGATTAACAAAATAGCTGACAATAAAGGGAAATGTGTTATATTGGGTGTTAGCAAGTAATTATTACATAATGTTTGACGTTAGTAGTTCAAACTTGCACATTCTAAGCTCTGGCTAAAGACTCCGCTCACACACAAGGAATCCATTGCTATCTAGCAATCTTATAGACTAACAATCTATCCACTAAAAATGATTATAATAAATTTTAATATTTTTTATATTTTCGGGAATATGATTATAAATTCGAATACTCATACAAAAAACGCTCCTTTTATTCAACAGAATTCTTCAATTTGAAACACATAACCTTTTTTAAACATTAACTGTCTATATGAACATTCACATTGTTTACAAATAGAGATATATGTTTTCACAAAATTATAAAAATAAAAAAACGTGAGAGTGCCAGGATTTTTGCGATAAAAAGTAGTGGTTTGCATCTACCCATATAACTTTTATATATTAAGCATATAATCTTTTTGTTCCTTAAACAATTTTAAATTATCATCATAGTCACCCACATATAATTCTTTATAGTAGTACTGACAATACATAACCATGATAGCCAAGCAAGGCTGACTCATGGAACTACTTTCATCCGAGGGCCGACTCTATTGTTGATATTTTTCTCAAACGTCTAATTACATATACGAACCTATATAACTTAGAACATAAATTTTCTTTACAAGTCTTTGCATTGCAGTAGTAGACTATGAATATTCCAATAAGTTGTTGATTCCACATTTGCAATATTACCGTTATCTATTGCTGTTTTCATAACTTTTTATTTTTCTGTTGACTTTATGTTTGAAACTGTGTTTTTGTTTTTATTTAAATTCATTTTTGAGTCATTTAATTGGAAGCAACTATTTACATGCATGGAATACAAATATGTGGTTGAAAAATCGAAAGTTACAACTTTTCTTTCCTCAGGAACCCTCGTTATTAGTGATCAAGAGAATATTAATTGATCCAATAATAGAAGTAGTAGTTTTGTATCGTTCTATACTGCTATATAAATCTGTATTACCAACTATACATTAATTTTTGGTATCCGTATTCATATTGGTGGTAATAACGCACATGTTAGTGCGACGAGTAACGACGTCGGGAAGTGACGACCCCATCGCCCGCCGGAGGGATAATATTCTTTTTTGAAATTATTCCACCGGTGCAGTCAGTCAAAAAAAAGTGGTAGTGCCATGCTTAGCTGAATGGGTCGGCACGACCGGGGCGATACCACTACCTCACTTAAAACCAACGTAAAGTAACAGCTTTGCTGTTGCGTTTCGTTTGGTCTGTGAGGTTCCCGGAGGCTCTTTCCCCTCTCCCCCTAACACTATGGAAGCGCAATTTAAAGGTAGCAGTTTACCCCAGAGGGGTACCACTAGCGTAAGTGGTGGAGAATCCCCCTCTGGACATCCATATTCAGGGATTTGTAGTCAGCCTAATCATGGATGGCCGGGCTGCCCTGCGTACTCTGGGGGGGGGAGCACAATTGCGCTCTCAAACTTCGCTGCTCGGGGCAAATCGAACAGAAATCGAAAGGCACCCCCTACCACACTCAACGTGGATTATACTAATATTAGGGGTCTTCACTCAAACCTAAATGCCGTCCACTACCACCTTAAGACGGCTCTGTTCTTTTTAACTGAGACGCAGATATCTTCTCCGGCTGATACCTCATATCTCTCCTACCCGGGGTACAAATTCGAGCATTCATTTGTACCCCGGGCGGGAGTTTGTGCTTATGTCAGAGAGGATATGTGCACTCGACGTCTCAGCAGCCTTGAAGGCTATAGGGACTTATCCATCCTCTGGCTGCGTGTAGACTGCGAGGACCATCTCCGCATCTATGCGTACCTCTACAGGTCCCATAGCGGAAATGCTGAAGTCGACAGGCTTGTTGAGCACCTTCAAACGGCTGTAGATTCCGTGTTGCAACAGACCCCCTCCGCTGAGATCGTGATCTTAGGCGATTTTATTTAATGCCCACCACGCCAAATGGCTGTGTTCACGCACTACCGATCATGCGGGGAGGTCTGTTCACAATTTTGCCTCGGCATATGGTCTAACACAATTGGTAACCACGCCTACGCGAGTTCCCGATGTGGACGATCATACGCCTTCACTGCTGGACCTTCTCCTGACCTCCCATCCGGACAATTATCAGGTATCTGTGGACGTCCCTCTTGGTGCGTCAGACCACTGCCTGATCTGGAGTAAAGTGCCGGTTACGCGCCTATCACGGCCTCCTTTTGCAGGCTGTCGTCGCGTTTGGCACTATAGGTCAGCAGATTGGGACGGGATGCGGTCTTTTTTTGCGTCCTACCCATGGAGGCGGTTGTGCTTCTCGCTGGATGATCCGAGTGTCATTGCTGACTCTATCGCTGATGTGGTGCTGCAGGGCATGGAACTTTTCATTCCATTTTCTGCGGTACCAGTTGGTGGTAAGTCTCAGCCTTGGTTTGGTCGCTCCTGCAAAACGGCTTCACGCCGAAAGCAGGAATGCTACCGGGCTTGGGCTGCAGCGTCGACATCTCGTGATGAAAAAACCAGCGCGTTACGTAAGGAGTACAATTCCGCTTCGAGGTTCTTCAAAAGAGCTATTGCCAAGGCGAAATCTGAACACATTGGCAGAATTGGCGAGAAATTAGTTCGCCTTCCTTCGGGAACTCGTGTGTTCTGGTCTCTCGCCAAGGCTGTCTTGGGGAATTTCTCACAGCCCTCTCTTCCACCCTTACACGGAGATGATGACTCTCTGGCCCATACCGCAAGGGAGAAGGCCGATCTTTTGGGCTTGTTCTTTGCAGCCAACTCGACTCTGGACGACCAAGGAAATGCACCGCCTACCATCCCGCAGTGCTATAGTTCTATGACGGAATTAAAATTCTTGCAGTCTTCCGTACGTAAAGCACTTTTCTCCTTGGACGTCCATAAGTCGAGTGGACCGGATGGCATCCCTCCGATTGTACTTAAATCATGTGCTCCAGAGCTGGCGCCAGTACTAACACGCCTATTCCGGCTCACCTACTCACTCGGCGTAGTACCGATTTCATGGAAGACAGCTTTAGTGTATCCCAAGTATACTAGAAGATCACCATCAGCTGGTGATCTTCTAGTATACTTAACACATCGGTGGGCGGAAGCAGTTCAGACTAAGGGGGAGGCATTGGCAGTTAGTTTAGACATAGCGAAGGCCTTTAATAGGGTATGGCACAAAGCGCTTCTGGCGAAGCTGCCTTCCTATGGGCTTCCCGAGAAATTATGCAAGTGGATCACCAGTTTTTTGGCTGATCGGAGCATCAAGGTCGTAGTTGACGGTGCGTGCTCTGACCTTAAATCTATCAATGCTGGTGTTCCACAAGGCTGCGTGCTATCACCGACACTGTTCCTTCTGCATATCAATGACATGATGCGAATTCGCAACATACATTGCTATGCGGATGACAGTACTGGTGATGCTACATACTCCGGCCGAAGCGGTGTTTCTCGGGAACACGTCGAAGAGAGCCGAAACAAGTTTGTGTCCGAAGTTGAGAATCGACTAACCGATGTCTCAGAATGGGGTCGTCAAAACCTGGTCCCCAACCTTTAACCCCAAGAAGACACAGCTTTGCGTATTTTCCGCTAAAAAGACACCCTTTGTAGTGTCACCTCGATTTGGGGATACTCTCCTGACAGCCTCAGCTAGTATCGGGATTCTAGGAGTCCACATATCGAATTACGTTCAATTTCGCGGTCATTTGGAAGGTAAGGCTAAACTAGCCTCCAAAAAGCTCGGTGTGCTCAGCAGAGCGAGGCAGTACTTCTTGCCGGCCCATCGCCTTCAATTTTATAAGGCTCAAATTCGGCCCCACATGTTCTCATCTCTGGCCCGGAGCTCCTCAGTACCAGCTCCTTCCTCTTGATCGCATTCAGCGTAGAGCGGTTCGAATCGTTGACGACCAGGCTATTTCGAAACGGCTCGACTCTTTGGCATTGCGCAGAGATGTTGGTTCACTCTGTGTCTTCTATCGTATGTTTCATGGGGAGTGTTCCGACGAGTTATTTGGATTAATTCCTGCCGCCGAATTCCATCATCGGACATCGCGTCAAAATTTGAAATTCCATCCTCACCATCTCGATGTCTGGAAATCCACAACAGTGCGTTTCTCTCGACACTTTTTGCCTTGCACTACTTTGTTGTGGAACCAATTACCGGCAGGGGTGTTTCCAGACGGATACGACTTGGGGGCCTTCAAGAAAAGAGCTTACTCATTCTTAAAAGGCCGACAACGCAACTGCAAGACCTCTGGTATTGTGGATGTCCATGGGCGGCGGTGATCACTTACCATCAGGTGCACCTCCTGCTCGTTTGCCCCCTCTTCTATAAAAAAAAATATTCTTCTATAATAGTAAGTATTAGCTAGTATAAATATTATAAAACCCCCTGTACACAAATAAAATAAAGTATTTTACTCGGTACTTGTATAACCGCTAGTTTTATTTTAATCCTTCACAGTATTCCTTATAACATCCACTAGCTCCCTAGATAACTGATCATATACGAAATTTAATGGCACGACGCGATTGCCTTAAGCGTCAATTTATAAAATATCGCTCACCAGAACGTTGGGAAACTTTTAAAATTGCCAGAAACAGATGCAACTAAATGGTAAGTAATGCGAAACGGCGCCACATACTATCGAATATAAAATGTTCCTCGTCCACAAACATTTGGAAATTTCTTCGATCCCTTGGACATGGAAAGCACAGTATGTTGCTTTCCATGTCCAAGGGATCGAAGAAATTTCCAACTACTGTCCCACTTAAAAATTGACGCTGTCGACACAGCATTTTCAATACCATCTCAAAAAATGAATCCTCAAATCAAACTAAAAACGCTTCACAATTTAAGTTTGGCTCCTATTAAAAATATTACTGCTTTTAAATTTGAACCAGTTGCAAGTGTCTTGTAAAAAAAAAACGTACTTGCCATATCCACTACAGCTGTCGGCTGCGATGGGTTAGGCAAAATAATTATTTTACCAATACTGGATATAATCTTACCCCACCTAACAGACATTAAAAATCATTGTAAGTTTGTGAAAACAAGTTTTCGATTAAGGGACTCGTTTGTAAAATATAAAGCTTTAAAGTGCTAATTGATGTTAGAGCCAAGTGTCCCCCCCCCCCTCTACCAGCTAAACGGTTAGTTTTGGGAGAAGAAAAAATTGTTTTTTAATTTTGTGAAAAACGAGATACTTTTATTAAGAAAACTAGCTACTCGCGATTTCGTTCACGTGAACCAAAAATCATTATTTTCTTTTGTCTGCTCGGATACAAAATTAGCCTATGTCACTCTTGGATAGTATAGTATAGCTTACTAATCGAAAAATAATTTTTAAAATCGGTCTAGTAGTCATAAGTTTATTTGGTACACACATACAAAAACACAAACTTTATAATAAACAGAGTACATCCCTGACGCGCTGCAGAATCGTGGCCGCCTCATCAGCATTCTAAAGGCATTATTGTATTGCACCCGTAGAGCGTTATACTGTTTTTGCGTACTACACAGGCTACTCTTGTAAAAGAAGGTGCAGTATGCTCTAAAAAGAGTAATTTTTACTGGAATAAAGCACCGAGAAAATCTACGGATGATCATGTTCGCTCTAACAGATCTATCTGCGTCGTCTTACAGGGTTGAGGATATAATATGGCCGAGATACTTATACTGCTCCACTCTCGTGAGAGGAGTTCCGTATAGTTGTATAGGTGGTACCGTCGATGTAAATTCTTTTCTCCTCACCTGAAAGATCATGCATTCGCTTTTTTTAACATTATAGGTTAAACCATGACTGAGAGCATAGCTTTCACAGATACCTGAAAGCTTCGTGAACCCACAGACAGAAGCGCTTAGCAGTACCTGACTAATGTTGTTAAGGCACACGCCATCAATATGATACCCCACACGCATTGCTAAGCTCCATCGTAATCAACTCGTGGACGTACAGATTGAAAAACTTGGGTGAGGTTAAACCACCCTGCCTCACGCCACACTCCAACCTGTATAGCATCGAAAAGATTTCCGACCACCGTACGACATTAACATGGTTTCGATACCAAAATTGGAATATACTGTTAATCTCATCTGGTATTCCAGTAGCTTTTAATTTTTATCAGAGGATATCGTAATTCACCAGGTCAAATGCCTTGGATAAATCGAGAAAGCAGGCGTAAACGGGGGTGTGTCGCTCCGTATAATACCTGACGGTTTACTTGAAACACAGAATGACGGATTCCATTGACAAACCATGTCTGAAACCAACCTGGTTGTCGTGTAGGTGAAGGTATGCATCTAATTGAATGCTAAGCAAACCGTCAAGTACCTTAGCAACAACCGTAGCAAGAGAAATCGGCCTGTAGTTGGATTTGTTTGAGATATCTCCAGTGTTATTTTTGACGATTGGTACCACCACAGTTTTCATTAGCTCTGCAGGTAAATATGAGTGTCCTATACACAAATTAAAGAAAATCGCTAACACTTTGGGTAGCTGAGGAACAGCATATTTTAGATGTTCTATGCTGAGCCCGTCATGGCCAGGAGACTTACCACGTGACATGGAGATAATTAACTTGTTAACGTCAATGGCAGTAAATCGTACTCCAATCTCCTGACCAGACATCTCCCCAACCCCCTCTGTATGTGATGGTCCCAATGGTCATTTCACTGTAAAATGATCCTTAAACAAATCAGCCACACGACTATGATCATTAATGCCCTCAACGCTCACCGGAAGACTAGGTTTAGACTAGGACACTTGATTTTTTTTAAGGGCAATGGGCCCACCTCTCGTTCCCACCACTCTAACTTCTGTAAACCAGAATCAACAGCGGCAACCGTCCTGATAACCTCTGAGTTGCGAGCTCAGGGTGTCCTGGGGAAAAGCTAAGCTGTCTTGGATCCCGCAACGAAATTAATCAGACGTCTATAGGAGGAGTGGGAAAATACATCCTGTTTCCCTCCCTTTTTAGTAGGAGACAGCAAAATGTTAAAAGCATAAAAATACTTCGAAATGAGACTTTTACAATCAGGTTAAGCCTGATTGCTATTGCACCACGGAAGTTTGGAAATTAGAGACCTACCAGAATGGCCTACTTAATTTTGCTTCCAGTAGTAAGTGTGACAGAATCGTTTGAAGGCACGGAAGCTCCCACGTGTACCCACAAGATCGGAGTAATAAATTACACCGGATATACATTGGATACTATCAAGCATTTGACGACGTTCGTTTTGCCAAAGATTACACTCCCAAAGAATGTGATGTGCAGTTTGTTCATATTTACAGTTTAATGTAGAGCACTCGCAAAAAGGAGAAGGAACTAATTTAAACGAGAATAATTTAGCTTTAAAATTACCGTGGCTAGTGAGAAACTGTGCAACACAATGATCTATTTCTATCCAAGTTTGTACCATGGAAGGTAACGAGGTGACTAAGACAACTGATGGGTTGCAGTTATTTATTAATTAAACTTACAAAACAGTATAGGTCTTAGTCTATACAAATACCTAGCTACGTATGTGAATTACGTAAGTTACAGCCGGTGGACCCAAAAAAAACCAATTTAATTTAAATACTAACTTTAATTACTTTAAAATATTATTACAATAAAATTATAACTAATTTCTAAACCTAGCGACCTAGCCGAAGTGTGGAATCTAAGTGGCGGTTCTCACGTCGGTCACGGGGCTCGTTGGTGACGCCAGCTCGTAGTCACGTTGTCCGGAGTCATCAGTTTACCCGATGATGTTGAAATCATATAGTTACACGCGGCGAAGGCTGTTTCCATGGGTCAGCAGAATCCCTTGTAGCTATGCGCGCAGTTTCCATGGGTTAGCGGAATTCCTTGTAGCTATGCACGTAACACCTCCCCCCGAAGATCATCAACTATTTTAGAACCTTGAGAGAAAATGTTGATGGTATCTCCTCTCTTTCCGAAATTTCAGATCTTTGTTCATTTTCAGGGTATTCTTCAGGTTTTGTTACTTTCTGGTATTTTCTTACATATATTCGATATATTAAAATGATGATTGCGACTACTATGAATGTCGTTGTAACGTAGAAAGGTACCGTGGTGTGGTATAAAAATTGAGACTCTTCAGGTTCAACTGGATGCTGCATATCTATATTATCTTGAAGGTTATGAAGTCTGTTCAAATTCAATGAATTCAACTTGAGTGTAGGCTGTGACGAAGTAGGTGTGTCCAAATTAGTGTTAATTTTCATTATCTTAATAGGCGATCCTTGTAGGTGATCATTAATATTAGCTATGGTAAAGGTGTCTGTCTTTATAATGCAGTTTTGGGGTATCGTTATTAAGTAGCTGCCTTTGAAAGTGCTGTGTTCGTCTTGGTTGCATATCATAGTAACTTTCGTTGGTGTCGGGAACGTAATTGTGTAGTGTCGGTCGTCTAATTTTTCCATGGCTTGTTGAGATAGAGAGATAACTGTCTCGTTGCATGAATCACCAAGTGTCTGTGATTGAATGAGATTGTAGATGCAGTCAGGTTTGGTCCTAACCTGGTGGTTAAACTTTTCCCCGCAGAGATACCGATCTTTGTACTTCGGGCATTCAGCCTCTATGTACACGTGAGCATACTCATTGGTTGCTATGAATGGATGTGATGGGATAAGGATTTGGTTATTTTTGTTAGGAACGATAGCCAATTTGTACAAGGTGAATAAAGTCGAACTAATTATAGGAAAACCGAATACGAATACTATCTTATTTTCACTATAATACGAGCCAGGTCTAATCAACTTATAATATTCTCTAAGTTCTAAATCCAAAATTTCGTGCTTATTATATAATTTTTTTATTTTACTTATCATAGAACTAAGTATATCTATTCTTAACATAGAATGATGCGTGCTCGATGCACTTGTAAAAGCTAATATATCTTCAATACGTTTTAAGTCGTCTAATAAATCATTAACGTTATTGGTTAAAATGCTTAACATTTGGGAAAATTTGGCATACTTTAACATAGTATATTCAGCATGCGCGTTTTTATCTAATAATGAAATAAGCGTTTTATTAATTAATTCCTGATTATCTACTAACATATCAATTATTTGCGTGTGCCTGTTCATCCAATCTTTGCTAAGACTAATATGATGATTATATTCAGAAATCAAATCATTTTGATTCTTTTCGAAACTTTTTAAAACATTATCATATTTTAAGGCATCGGAATAATCTAGATTACCTGTAATACTTTTAATAATTGAACCTAATCCGTCTATCAAACCTCTTCTTACTCTGTTGGGCTCTAAACTTTGAAGTTGAAAAGTTGCTGTATCTAATTTATCATTAAGATAATCAATTTGAAATTCATACACGGCATAGGTGTAGTTGTCTAGTCGTAATTTCACGTCCGTCATTTGATTCCGAATCATGTCAAGCTGTCCTTCTATAATGTTCAGATCGGTGTACTGTAGAAAAGTATGGTAATGTGTGATAATGTTTGTCGGTCCCAGTTTGAATGGTAGCAGCCCAGGTCCATCGTCCAGGCTATCCAGTTTTATCTCTTCCGCTCGTGTCAAGTGTAGTGTCATGAATATCATTGCCCTGAAATAATTTGGAACTATTAGGGACTCGTTTTAATCTGGACTTAGCGATAGGGTTTCGTTTCTTTGATGTGTATATGTGTATGGGTAGATCTGCTAAAACAGTATCGTGAGTAAAACGAGGGGCCAACTTTTGCCGACTAGCTGTGGGATTTTTAATGAATACTTGTTGTTGAGGTTGGTATTCCACCTCGGGCTCGCGATTTTTATTTCTGTTTTCAATTAAGGTTGTGCGACTTGCAAGGGATGATTCGCTAATCATTTCATATACCTTTTTCATTTGTTCCCTATGTGTCTGTGCGTACTGTTGTAATAAATGTGTCGTCATGTCTACATCAAGTGGGTTTCGTGGGTCAATATGTCCTAGTACTAAGTCATAAGGTCGACATTTGGTGAAACTGTGGATGGAACTATTATAGGCTATTATTGCATATGGCATTAGATTAATAACTGGTTCTTCTCGCTGCTTTAATTTTAAAATACGTAAATGTTCAAGCAAAGTCGAGTGCAAACGTTCTATGTTACCATTATCGTTCGGCGAGTGAGGAAGCGTCTTGTGATGGGTGATCTTATGAAGACGAAGAAACTCTGTAAAGATTTGGTTAGTAAATTCGGTACCTTGGTCCGTTACTATGGTGTAAGGAAGACCATGGTGGGTACAAAATGTTAGTAAGGCTTGAAGGATACTTATTGCGGTGCCATCTCGTAAATGATACGCCTGTGCATATTTGGAAAATACATCTATAAACGTTATAAATTTTTCATTTTGAGCTGTGAATAGATCTAAATGGATAATTTCGAACGGCTTACTTGCAGGGGGTACAATATTAAACTGAGGCCGTACGGGGTTCCTATCATACTTTGCCTGCCCACATATGGTGCACTCGTTTATAAATTTTGTGATGTCATTTTTCATTTTTGGCCAATAGTATCTATTAGATAAGGACAAGTAGCATTCATTTATGCCGCGGTGGTTAGTTTTGCCGTCGTGATAATGCCTAATAAGGTCCTGCTGCCTTAGATATTCTTTGACATTTTCGATTTCCCTTTTGACGCAAACTAAGTTCATACTAGAGCTTTTAAATTTTTCTTGTAAAATAGGTATTATCCTATACATGGCGAGGGGTGGATTCATTAATATACCAGTTCTTATTTTAGGGCTAACATATTCTTTAATAGCATTAATTAAATCACTTTCTAAATTTCTCTCAGATAACTGCACTACTGTCCGGGTGTGAGTTTCAAATGGTTTTGAAACTGTCGGTCTTTTCTTTATGTCGCCTACGATAGTCAAATATAACTGTCTACGAAATTTGTTAAGGGGTTCGTCGGTTATGGGGATCTCTAAAATAGGGTTCTCTTGGTCAGTGTGAACTGTAATTGTGGTAGAACCTCCTATTGAAGGTGGTCGTTCTGTAGGATTAGCAATAATCGAACTAGTTTCCTCGTTAGAGATTTCAATTCGAGAAAGGGCGTCGGCGTTCGTGTTAGATTTTCCCTTTTTATATACTACGGTAAAGTCGAATTCACTTAATTTGAGTCGCCACCTTGTCAGTCTAGAATTGGGTTCTTTCAAATTCATCATCCACTGAAGTGGCTTATGGTCGGTCACAATTTTAAATTTACGTCCGAATAGATAAGGGCGGAAATATTTAGTAGCCCACACGATAGCGAGTAGTTCCTTTTCTATGGTACTATAATTTATCTCGCTTTCGTTAAGGGTGCGTGACGCGTATGATATTGGCTTGTCCGAACCTATAGGCCCTTGAGATAGGACAGCTCCCAGTGCAAAGTTTGAACTGTCTGTCGTTAAAACAAAGTCTTTGGTGAAATCGGGATATGTCAGTATAGGGTCATTTGTCAGTAAGGTCTTACATTTTTCAAAACAATTTATGTAGTTAGAATCGAGAATGATTTTTCTGCCTTTCTTTAGGCAAGATGTTAGTGGTTTGGTGAGCTTAGCAAAGTCCGGTATAAATTTTCTATAATAACCTAGAAGGCCTAAAAATTGTTTTATTTCTTTAGGGGTTTTTGGTAAAGGGTAGTTCTCAATTGCCTTTACCTTTTCGGGGTTTGGTTTCACACCATCTCGACTAATAATGTGACCGAGGTATGCGGTTTCTAGTTTTAAAAATTCTGACTTATCTAGTTGGATCTTAAAGTTAGATTCCCTTAGCCTGTTAAACACCTTTTCAAGATTGATGATGTGCTCTTGTAAAGAAGTGCTGAACACGACTATATCGTCCAAGTAGACCAGGCAAACTTCGTTTTGTAAGCCTCTTAAGACATTATCCATCACTCGTTGAAAAGTAGATGGAGAATTCTTCAGGCCCATCGGCATACGTAAAAATTCAAAGTGCCCGTGTTCTACGTTAAATGCTGTCTTGGGAATATCTCGTGAATCCATTTCTACCTGAAAGAACCCACTAGCTAAATCTAACGTAGTAAAATACTGGCATTTACCCAGCTTGTCGAGTACGTCGGTGATGTTTGGGATAGGGTATTTATCGTCGATTGTCTTTTCGTTCAGTTTTCGAAAGTCTACTACTAGTCTCCATTTTTGTTTGCCAGAGGCGTCAGTTTTCTTAGGCACCACCCAAATAGGTGAGCTCCAAGCAGAGTCAGATGGTCGAATTATTCCCTGTTCTAACATTTTCGCTATTTGATCTCTAACCTCCTGTCGGTGTACAAAGGGGTAGCGATAACTTTTTGTATAGATAGGGACTTCGTCTGTCGTGTTAATGCAGTGCTTTATTTTGTTGGTAAAAGTCAGTGGTTCGTCATCAAGGTAAAATACGTCAGAGTATTTTGAACATAGTGCAATTAAATTAGCCTTTTCCTCCTCGTTTAAATGATCTGTTCGTAAACGTGATAAAACTTCCTTCGTGCGGGAGGTTAGCTGTTGAGTACGCGCGCACTCTATATTACACAAGCTCGCCTGTGGATAGCAATATAAGGAAAAGATGACGTCATTATTAGACGGATTTTCTATTTCCACTATACCACGGTTATTTTTCACGTTGGTTATACATTCGTGTAAAATACAGTTACATAAAATCTGTTCTTGTAAGAATACGTCACCGTCCGGGGTGTTAATTGGAATTCGTACTAACTTAGAACTATTCGAAGGAATTATATCTTCGTATAAATTAATATTGCGAGAGTTGTACATGCGTATAGGATTTGTAGCAGAATTCGTTAATAATCTACAATTCTTTAAGTCTATTTTTGCTTCCCATTTAGTTAATAGATCTAAGCCAATGAGGCCATCGAAGTGATTATGAAACTTATATACGAATAATTTTATATTTTCGTTATTGTTAAACTCCTTAAAACATGGTAGAGTTATAGAGTGGCTATTTCTTGTGGTAGCATGTACATTTGTGACTTCAAACGGATCATAGTTTAATCTAATATGCGAAAAATATTTTTGTACGGCGTCGGGGCTAATAAATGATTGGTTAGCGCCGGTGTCTATTAATAAATTTAGGGGTGGATTCGATATATGTATGTAAGGTAACTGGCGTTGAGTTTGAAGATTTAATTCTATTTTGGCCTTTCTGACTTCAACATTATCTGAAAATCCTCCTCCTTACTAGTAGAAGGCTCTTCATATTTCTTTTGAGATGATGTCGATGCCTGGGAGTCGCTATAATCATTATTATATTCATAATATAAAGGGGAGTTTGGCACGTAGTAGGGGTAATTAGTATGTTCGTTATCGTACGTATATGTCGGTTCGTATTGGATATTATTATAGCAATTATAGTCATAGTCGGGGTAATAGTAACTATCGTCGTTGTCATAACACTCATTAAGATTTATATCTCTACTCTTAAAATAATTCGTAGGCGGCGGATTGCCTCGCTTTATCCAATCCCACCCTGGTGGTGGCAAGGGTTTCGCAACGAAATGGCTAACTCCGCTCATAGGTTTTGGCTGGTTATTACTGGCTACTTTAAACGCGTTGTTACTGTGGTTATAATTAGGCGGGCGTGCACCAAACACCTGCTGCGTGTGCGTAAGCATACGCATAGGCTGTTGACTAAAATGTGGCGATTTATATGCGGTCGGAATGGCACGCATGTTGGGCATAGGATGAGATGTATAGTTATTAGGAAACGTAAAAGGCTTTGGAGGTTGGTAATGTCGACTATGCATAGGAGGGGTTGGTTGAGGATTAAAGTTAGTCTTATTAATATGGGGGTTGTCCTTACGATCACGCTGTTGCAAATAAAGTACGTTCAGCTCCTCTTGAACATACTCTAGCGCTTTTTCGATAGTTTCAGGTCTCATGCATCTTATACGTGACCCTAGTGGTTCTTTAAGACCACGCACGAACGCTTGTAAGGTTAACTTTTTATATAAATCTCTTTTAGCTATAATAGTTGTCTCCAAAGATTCATGTAGTGAGATGTACGTCATTATTGTACTAAATAATGTCACACATTTGTCATAAAATTCCTGTGGCGTCTGGTTATCTTGGGCTTGAAGAGCCAAGTCGTTAAAAAGGGCAGTTTCATCTCGCTGATCGGTAAAATTATTAATTAAGACATTTCTTATACCTAACCAGTTGTCAGGTATGCCGTTTGAATTTATTGTTCGGGCGGCAGATCCTGTGATTTTATTTATGATGCCGTTTAAGACGGATAAATTTTGTAATTCATTTTCCGGACCGGCCCTAACGTATTTTACTACTATGCTATCGCAGAGTCTTATAAATCTAGTTAAAACGTGCGGGTTTCCGTCGAATTCCGGAACCACACGAAGAGCCTTAAAAATATCATCTAGCTCTGAACACATTTTATTATTATTTAAATTTCTAAAACTATCACTAAATTGTTCCCTGCGTGACTGTTGGCGATCAACAGTCTTCGGGGTCCTCAAGGTGCGAGGGTGGAAAATCTTGGGAAAAGGGAAAACTTATATTATATAAGGAAAGCAACACAAGAGATAGTTCTGTGTGTACTTACATATACATTTGGTCTTCGTTGCGGTATCGATGTCTTGATGACCCGGCTGCAGACTCGTAGATTTCAGATACCCGGTAAAGACTTGAGAGCCTATCGTTTTCGACGCGATTACGCGGGGACTCTACTTTTTCGATTTTCAGAAAAAGGAATCCTTTCGCAACGACCCGAGTATCCTACCGACTGCGCCAATTACGTAAGTTACAGCCGGTGGACCCAAAAAAAAACAATTTAATTTAAATACTAACTTTAATTACTTTAAAATATTATTACAATAAAATTATAACTAATTTCTAAACCTAGCGACCTAGCCGAAGTGTGGAATCTAAGTGGCGGTTCTCACGTCGGTCACGGGGCTCGTTGGTGACGCCAGCTCGTAGTCACGTTGTCCGGAGTCATCAGTTTACCCGATGATGTTGAAATCATATAGTTACACGCGGCGAAGGCTGTTTCCATGGGTCAGCAGAATCCCTTGTAGCTATGCGCGCAGTTTCCATGGGTTAGCGGAATTCCTTGTAGCTATGCACGTAACATGTGCATACAATATCTTTCACTAACGTGAGCTTAAAGACGGACAGCATAGGCTTTCTCGTCTCGTACCCACTTAGGTATTCGCTTGAGGATAGCATAGGCCGTCTCTCAAGCTAGACCGCTAGCTACAGAATGAATTGATGGCTGCTCCGTCGGCTTTTATATGCTTCCGCGCGGTGCGTTCGGGCACGATCGGACATCTTCGGGCTGTCTCGGCTGCCACACGTTTGCTATGATGATTCACGTGATTTACTACGCCGCTTCTAGTTTTACTTAAGCGATCCCGGACGCATGGGAAAAAGTTATATAAATGCCGTCCTTTAGTTGAACAAGACCAACGCGACTGCCATTCATCAATTAATTCATTAGTGACGTCGATTACGGGATTAAAAAGGCGATGTATTTTTGTTTGAGCTTGCGAGTTGATAAATTGTGGGTTGGTAAAATTCCTAGAATTTTAATAAATTGAAGCCCGACGCTGAATTTCTAAATCTAATGGTAAGACGCCTGATAAAACGAGTAAACCTTCGGAGCTTACAGTGCGATATGCTTTGCATAGAAATATTAGTGCTAGACTCTGATTTTGAAGTAGTTTGCGCCGGATCGCACCACTCGTAACTTTATCAGCCCACGCTGAACAAGCATAACAAATACAACCTAAATACGTTGCGTTATAAATTATCTTTAAAGTGTTAAACGTTAAACCCCATGTCGAGGTAGATATGCCCGCAAAGGATAAGAAATTCCGTTTAGCCTTTTCCCGATATAGTTAATATGATTTCTTTGTGGCTTTCCAAAAATTACGGAGGTCACATTTTGAGTAATGTGAAGCAAGAATATCCATCCGTATTTGCTCACTATGATTTTGGCACCACTTTAAAAGAGACTTAAAGATACTCCTGCTTCGCTGCATTTCTTCAAATACATGAACCTCTAATAGGTTTGCCATACAGCATCCACATCGAAAACGCAGATCTAGCCTTTCTATGAGCGTCGCGAACATACCTGCGGCCCTACCATAAACTCTTATAGCAGGTCAATTTTAGCCGATAATTAAACTGTCCTGCTATTTCGTACCATGAAAGCGTTATCTAACAGGCCAGTCAGTGACCACGTGACCTATGCCGGCGAGCGATCGTTTTACTATTCAAACCAACTTCTGCCCTGCGTTAGCGTACCATGAAGTGTTTTTGTCAGACCGAAATCGATATTTAAACTGTTAAAGTGTCATAATATTGCCGGTCAATTGCAGGTGGAAAAAAGTAACTTTTATTGGATTGCTTTGTCTTAAATATACTGTAAACGTAGGTATTTTTTAATATTACTGCTATTCCTAGCCCTAGTCCTATTAGGAATTTATACTGTATATTTTTTGACATTAACTGTGTTTTAGAAAAATATTAATATTGGTATAAAATATAGTACCTAATTCATTACTTCTCAATAAAGTTATTTATTTATTATTTATTATTTACTTACTTTTAAAGCATTTTTTATCTATTTTTAATTTTAGATTAAAAAAAGTATCTTCACGCCCGTATCCCCAAAGAGGTAGGCAGAGGTACAACAAGTGTACCCACGATTAGCCAAAGCCTATCGCCACCCGGGCACTTTTTCCAATCCCGGGCAACATTGCTTTTGTCAGAAAACTGAAAAACACATTTTGTTGAATTGTCCGACCCGGGACCTCATGTGATCAACTCCGACACCGGACCACTAGACCACAGAGGAGATACACATAGATTTAGATGTGTGATGAAAATTAACGTTTTGAGTGTGCACTTTTATTGAATCCCGTTGCAATATCTTTATGAGTATTTAAAATATCTCATAAAACTTCCAATTGTTCATTGAATATATTGATATCATACGATTGTTTTGCTTCCGACATCAATCACGTTCATGAAATCAATGTGTAATTTTAATTTAAGTTTAAAAATAGTCGCAAACTATTCCAAAACTCTAATCTCAAAAAATCAAGACGTACTCAAGAAATTTAAAAACTGCGCGCATAACATAAATGTCTTTATTAAACAGTTCAAGGTCATGTGTATATTCCCGAGTTGCGTTCTTTAATGGATGCCGCTTAACAAATATTACGTGGTGGTTACTTTATGTTCCATATATTTTACGTAGACTTTAAATAACTTAAAACTTGGTCTCTTTTGCCAATTTGTATTCTTAAATTCAAGATTTCTAATTAGAATGCATTAATAATAATAACTTTATATAAAAATTTAAAAATCGGCAAGTTATGTGTTTCTCAACGTTAATTTGATATGTTCTGCCAGAGATAATATAACCGGCCAGAAGACGACATATTGCAGTTCAACAAAAATTAGTTCATGGTACGATCGTAAAACCTGACAGGTTAATACTCATATTTGAACTGCCTAGAACTTGACAAGTATTATAAGAGTTCATGGTAGGCCCTCTGTTCCACCCAACCACCGGCCGCTTTCCCCCACCTTGGCTGCATTCACCGGATTCGGTAGCGACTTCCGTTAAGATCCTTACAATACCGCTGTATAACTAATTAATATATACCGCTGTATAACTAATTAATATTTATTAATATCTGCAATTGTACATACATAGTTTGAACAACAACTTTCATTGGGAAGTTCGATAAGACCCAGTCTCTCATTACACAGCTTATTGTACAATCCTATCTGTTCTGGTGTTCTGTCTCCCCATAGTACTTTGCTACCTACTAATCTACTATTAAAAACTACTTTCGGTTTAATACAATCTAAATTATATATACGTCATACTCAACATAAATATTTAAAATAGACGTCAGTGCGGACTGGGAAAATGATCCAGCTAGCGTCTGGAACCGTGAGCCTCACTAACAAAAGTATAAGCTCCTGACATTTAACCTTAAAGCTGTACATACGCACATATCCACTCTAGTTCGTTACAAAAGCAAGTTAACTAAGTTAACATTGTAAAATTCTTCGTTCGGATGCGCATTGAAATCACCGAGTATGTAAACAGACTGAATATTTTCGTTATTAATGATGGCACTCACCGAACTGGGACTGGGACACTGTATCCGTGGGCATATATACGCTAAACACTAAAACAGACTACTGTTCAAACACTATTTTAATAGCACAAAACCGAAGGATATCACACTGCACTATGGACACATTGGGGAACAAACTTTTCTTCAAGAGCAGCGCCACTCCTCCATATGGTCGGCCACGTAGCAGACCAGCTGCCGTGTACACCGCCGACGTACCCGAACAGCTGAACTCCTTACCGATGTTACCCAAAAACGATTTCGTTTCGACAACATATTATATCCGCAAAATTCTGATTATCGAGTATTTTGTTAAATTCTAATGGTGAAATCGTGACCCTGACAGTATATACGCTTGGCACTGTAATCGAAACGAACGTCTTAACTTAGACATATAACAAAATTGGGTGTGTTCAAGACGAATCTCAGGCTTCTAACAAAATTGGTACCTAAATGACTTAGCTAAGACTTTTCCTGTACTCTCTGTAGATAGTAAGACATAACCGATGTCGCCGCTTTTTAGGGTTCCGAAGTAATTCACCCGAGTGAGCAAAAGGAAGTAATTATTTTGGATTACAACGAATATACGTACTTAGCACATAGTTGGTATAAATACCTGATCGTGTAAATACGCCTCATCTCTGCACGCGAACTAGCCAGTAATATTTTATATTTATCAACCGACGAAAAATAGGAGGTTATCAGTTTGAAGTATTTGTATGTATTTGTATTTTCTTGGAGTTGGATAATATTTGAATATGATTATCTATTTAGGTCTCCAATCACGTATACTAAATTTCGTGTCTGTATGTTTGTCCGAACGAAACGAATTTCTCGGAACCTAAAAGACATAATAACTATGTGGTCTTTTTGATTTTTTATGTGGCGAATCTCAATCAGGTATATTTTTACTTAAGGAACAGTTGAAGCTTAATCAACATCGGTTCAGTAGATTCTGAGATAAGGGCATAATTGACAGATATTAAAGTCTACGTAATGTTTTTATTAGTTTACTATTATGTACAAACTTTATTTTCATGGGTATTATTTAGCCTTCTAAGTAGTGACACAATACTATAATGGTGCGATTATTATACAGGATTACCTTTAAAACACCAGCAACTTCGCAGGACTAGGTAGCTAACATCATATACAACAACATTTGTTATACGACTTTTGATAATTTGTTGAATTTTACTTTCATACAAAAATAATATGAATTAAATTTTTTACTTGAACGTTCTTAAATCTACGTGCAACGCAAAGATTAGGTAAAAAAGTGTTACTATTATTACCACTAGCAGCGCATGCGAATGAAGAGTTAGAAATATCACGACAGGATAATGAAAACTTAAAAAATCATTTTTATTTAATGTATTGAGTTATGTCAAAAGTTACAGACCAAATGTTGTTATTTATAATGTTACGTATCTACTCCTGCGAGGTTGCTGGTGTTTTAGAGGTAACCCCGTATATCGGGCTACGGCAAAGTATCGTGCTAGCACAATGTATCGGTCTATCTCTGAGCTGCATCGGGAAAGGGCTTTACACGTCACTGCAGTGGGCATCAACCTGCGGTCCGCAGGTGATATTTGTGCGGATCAAGACAAAGAAACAATATTAAATTAGGATATAAAAACTATACATATAATAAAAACGTAACTGATCGTTATTACTGAACGTTATTTTTATTTAATACTTTTTAATGTATTGTTGTATTGTCAACTATTTTTGGGTAGACCTACAACAGGTGCTGCGCGCCTTAACAAATACAGATCTCAAGAAACGGAAACGAATAAAATAGTAGGGGAGCCCAAGAGGGGATTTTGGTATTTACTCGAGCGCGGCAGATTACCATAGGAGGGGGTACCTCAAATACTGTTAAGTTTCTCCACCAAATATAAGCCCTTTCTATAGAGGGGGGTAACTATGGCAGAAAAAAAACAAAAGATAACTTCGGCTTGTGGAAATTGTCAGATTATATTTTTTTTCGTAATTCTTATATAATTTCCTCCATAGTAAAAGAATATTCAGACGCGCTCGAGAATGTTAAGACAACGTTTTCTTTGCAAACTTGTAACCCTCCCACTACCTTACGCTATACTGGAACCGTCAGATTTTCTAAATTTTAGCGGCAATTAACCCACCATACCCTAATCTAACGCGCTTCGGTGTTTCTATGTCACTGATTTTTTTAATCATTTTTTTATCTGTAGATTTTTTCCCCACCATTGAAATGAAAACGTATAACTTTTTATTTTTCCTATAATTTAGTCTACAAAATCCAATAGGTCCCTACTATGCTCGAGTAACTACCCATTTAGCATCTTGGGCTCCCCTTGTGAAATAAAAGTAGTCGTCTCCGTAAAAATGCTCTTCGTAACACAAAACGTTTGTTGGCCATGAAAGCGTAATATATGAAATCACATTTACGTCAAAAAACGTTTGAACAGTATAATTCTAGACTCGATAAGATCCAAGAGCGTTTAGCGAATGGGTCTTTTGAGCAGAGAGCTAATAATTAATAAGCGTCTATCGAACGAGTTCGCCGAGCAGAAGGCTCATAGAGTTAGTCTAATTAAGGAGCGTTTATCTAAGGAGTCCGCCAAGCAGAGAGCTCATACATTAGAAGTGATACGATACCTGCTCAGCATCGTAAGAACCGGCTAGCGGCAGCACGTAAGTACAATTTGTACAATCTGTAAGAAATTATTATACCCAAAACAACAGACGTCATTAGTCACAGCACATTTTAATTTCCTTTCGGAGCAGCTACCGTTGCTCAACTACCATAAAAAAAGTTCCTTCTCAGGCCTACTGGAACAACATGGAAGTTATGTCTTTACCTCCTGATCTGATCGACTTGACAGACGTAGAACGAAGACTTTTGTCAAGAGTATTTCCTTTTATAACTAATTACCAACCCCACCAAAATGCTCGTCAACACGAATCAAATAAGCCCAAACTCGATAGAGTTGTGTCATTTAATTACTGAGCTCCTACGGCCAACTTCTGGCTTCATCATCGGACCTTGGAGGATCGTAGTTACCACCAATCACCTAAGTGCTCGTCAACACAAATTAAACGAACCCAAACTCGATAGAGTTGTGTCAATTAGTTACTGAGCTCCTATGGCCACCTTCTGGCTTCATCATCGGACCCTGGAGGATCCTAGTTACTACCAAGCACTATAGTGCTCGTCAACACGAATCAAATGAGCCCAAACTCGAGAGAGTTGTGTCATTTAATTACTAAGCTCCTATGGCCACCTCATGGCTTCATCATCGGACCCTGGAGAATCCTAGTTACCACCAAGCACCAAACACCAAGTGCTCGTCAACACGAATCAGACGAGCCCAAACTCGATAGAATCTTGTCATTAACCGATTTTTAACTCTTTAATTACTGAGTTCCTGTAGTCACCAATTCCATCATCAGATCAGCTCTATGCCAGAATAAGTTTACATTGTCATCCAATTTACATATGTATACAAAATTTCAGCTCAATCGGTAACCGGGAAGTGGATCAAATTTACTTGCGAGATTTGAATTCAGACATCGGGATAGGTAAAATAACTAAGAAAATGCTCATAAAATAAAAACTACTGGGCCTACCTGAATCAAATTTTTATGGGACCAATTCGAAACCATTTCGCATCAAACAAAAAAAAAGAATCACGTAAATCAGTTCAGAAACCTCAGAGAAATCGGTGTACATACATAAAAAAATATATACCGGCCAAATTGAGAACATCCTCCTTTTTTGAAGTCGGTTAAAAATACGAATGAAATAAAACTTATCATATTTGTGCACTACAGCAGGGGGAGCCAGCGGACTGTAGATCTCTTCTTCTTCGACGCCCCACCAGCCGTAGTGCCTTTGGCCGTGAGCCGGGTGTCGCCGGGAAGAATAAATCGAGACCAAAACTATTCTTTACAAAGGTGCTTTATTGTAACGAAATAGAATTTATCAATAAAGCTAGCACCATTGCAAATGTTTCTATTTTATGGGAGAGCCAGTACTTGCCCTAACACTGCCCTACTCTAAAGCCGGTACCCTATGGATATACTAAAGCGTAAGAACTTGTCTGGGAAACTTATTGAGTCGTAACGAAACTGTAACTTGATCGGAACGGAACTGATCGTATGGCCGCGCTCTCCGGTATTTAAAGCCCGCGGCCAGACGGGCGGCGAAAATCGACAAAGACGGATGGGTCCACGTGTGGCGCCACGATTTCTGGGATTTGTTAAAATCTTACTTTTCATAATCTAAACGTAATTATTTTATCTTAGGTAGCTTCTCCTACCTCTAATTACCTAGTGTGGCCCTCTAGCGAGTGCAACGGTACTACCTTTTTACAAATATAAGCGAAACAAAGTACATAATGCCCTAAGACCTACCGAAAACTAATTACATAGTGTTATTTCTTATCTATATACAAGGATCTAACACAAATAAACTTATACAATAACAAACAAGAGTGTTATATACATTATACGTTCTTACAGGACCTCGGAAACTCTTACAATTACAGAGTTGTACGCCTTTTCAGGTCGTACTATCCTGTTAACTATCTTTATATACTCGAAAAGTGCGTAAACATGTGCCTAAGGCTTATACTTACATTGTACATACTATTTACAATCGATAAACATTTGTTTTCATAAATAATTTTGCACTTTTCGGGGTTTTCGTAATTTTGGATTCCCGCATATAAATACAATCTCGCAAGAGTCGACTCGTAATTTGTCGACTGCGTGGAACCCCTTTTGTTCATAATATGCCTTTAGGCAAACAACTTAACTACATAAAGCTTTATTATCTCTGTACAACAAAGCTGTATGTAGGTCTTAGGGCGAATAAAAGACGAAAACGAACATTATTTATTACAAATAACTGACGAACTAAACGAAATATACAATTTATCCTGCCTTAATATCTATTTACATTAAATATTCACATCGAATATGTCTGTGCTACACAATATTTTATATTAAATATTTACACAAAAAAAACTTTAATAATGGTAACTACTATTTAATAAAAATAATGGTTAGCTTAACCTACTTATATTATTGGTTCTATTAATGAAAATTATTATTATATGCAAATATCCTTTGGCCCAACTAAATTGACGCGCGCGCAAAAAATTGGCACAGATCCTACCTCGGTAACGTCCCGCGGGAGAATGCGGGCGCCCCGCGGATCAATAATCACTTAAATAATCGATTAAAAAATTAATAGATTTACTAAAAAAACGATCGGATGAAAGACCTCCAGTTACATGTGAACTTTATTTTGGTAAATAAATCATAATATTAAATCAGTTGTTTAAAAAATAAAACCGAAAATAGTAGATAAAATGACCCGAAAAGAGGTAACTTCGTGAATTTATTCTATCGAGCCAACTTTATCAAATCATGTTTCCATCGGTTATATTCCCTACAATATAGCCTCAATAATAT
Source organism: Apodemia mormo (assembly GCA_036924255.1). NCBI lineage: Eukaryota > Metazoa > Arthropoda > Insecta > Lepidoptera > Riodinidae > Apodemia > Apodemia mormo. The sequence goes on from JAUPFN010000020.1 coordinate 15,298,369, forward strand.
CAGTAAAATTTATTAGATTACAGATTTAATGTTTACTATTTCAAAAATGCATAAGAAAAAACGTATTTTGCAGGAATACCTGAACCACCTCCCCTTAAAAATACGGCCGGATGGAGTGCAGCTTCCAAAGTGGTCAGCTCTCTAATAGGCTTATCATAAACCACCGGACAAAATTGAGACTTTTCTGTAGCTATACTAAACAACAACAATTTCGATTAAATGTACAAGCTTGTACATAATCCTTTTAATATCAGTATATCTTTATTCCTAGTGTCAATTTATATGTCACAATCTACTAGGTCAGAACGCTCTTCTATATTATCCGCAGAGAGTCTAGATCATTTTACAGACACAAACGCTTGACCATGATCTCGCCAGATGGTAAGCTAAGATGCGGTGTAAGACGGAACGCGCTTCCCTAGATGGTACCTGTTCACTCTTCTCTTGAAGATCTCCAGGTTGTACCGGTCGGGGAACATATATATATATATATATATATATATATATATATATATATATATATATATATATATATATATATATATATATATATATATATATATATATATATATATATATATATATATATATATATATATATATATATATATATATATATATATATATATATATATTGATATGAATCATAGCAGTGCAACCGTACATACCAGGTCAAACATAGGTTAATTTATATCAAGATAGCAAACAAGCAGATGGGTCTCCTGATAGTAAGAGTCAACCATCGCTTATAGACACCAAAGATGTTAATGGTGCGTTGATATCGCAACGTGGCGAGGTCTAATGCCACATGCATAAGTTTACCGGCAACCTTACCCTCCAAACCGGAACACGACGGCGACAAGCACGGACGCTATTGCGGCAGGAATAGGTAAGGCGGTGGAACCTGACCCGAGTAAGACAATGCAGAACTCTACCACCTAGTAGCCACGATGGTAGTGACTCGTATAGCCAATCGGTCGCCTTTTACGACCTGCCTGGCAGAACGGCAGTTGGTCTATTCTTCAAAGGAGCCCGGAACCAACACGGGGAAATATTTTCTGCATAATTTTTTGTGTGACCGCACACGCAGGTATAACATATATGACGTCACCAAAATATGTCGAGATTGTGTTGTATTATGAGAAGAGACAACCATCGCCAAATATCTCTGTATATTTTAGCACATTAATATATATATTTTGACCGCAGGCCCAGTGAGGGTAAAATTTATATTATAGTGTAGATCCCGTGTGTGATATACCTTGCTATATTGTTATATACAGTGTGGCGGTGACCATACAACAATAAGTGAGAATTAAGGTAGTACTAGTTAGTACTAGTATTTTTAGTCTATCAAATCAGTCCTGACATCGAAATTAAAAAAACAAAAATTTCGAACAAAATTAATGACACGAAAATATAATAAAGATAAAACATCCTTTGACTTACCTATCACCAGGACGGCAACGCCGCACGCGCAGCTTGGCGGCTGGCGCCTCATGTTATTATTATTATTTTTACGTGTGACATAATATTTAGGCGCCTTTTTAAACCACACTCATCCTCAATAATTATTTTGATAAATTATTATTATTAATCACGATCATTTTGTACAATAAGTAATTACGTAGCTATAGAATTATTTTTGCGTATATTGTAAGAATAAAGACCGTATCAATCTAGGTTTCGTGCCACATATTGACTAAAAGTAAAGAAGAAAAAACAAACATGTTGTTCACTTCACAATAATAATAATAGGTACCTAACGTGTCTTATCACAAAATAGCACTAATTAGCACAAACATCATGGCCATGGCCGGCCATCACAATAAAAATTAAGCGTCTACTTTCGCACAATTTAACTCGTATTTTACCACAATAAAAATTAAAATGAAGCGTCTACTTTCGCATAATTTATAAGTCTAGAATAATAAAAGAAAAAAATAAAAACTCAGTACATTACAAGTAATAACGTAATATCAATTACCACGGCAAAATCTTTGATCGTACTAAACAATAACATTAAACAATAATGACCGTGACCTACGTATCGTAGGTACGTGACACGTGTTATCAACGGCTTTCATCAAGAAAGCGCAAAATGCGCTTTTTTGTATCACTACACACTGTGTATGCACTCAAGATAAAGCGACTTTTCGCTTTCTTTTCAAATTCTCCTAATGACAAGATCGGGTTGTTATTGGTCAGTTGTAAAGGATAAAAAATTAAAATAACCAATGAATGCAAGGATTTTCTGCTAGTATTGCGAGTTGGCAACTTACTTATAAGAGTTCTTTCAAACCATTCGGGTCACGTACAGCCATTGACCTCTATATATTTCTATGCGTACAGCTGATAATCTACATCATGTTCGCAAAATTAGAAATGAAAACTAATGTCCTGTGGCTAAACCAGTGGATGTATTTGTCTGATTTTTTGTATTCAGGCTGAGAACATTATTACATATACTAAGTTTAATTAATTGGTGTATAGTCACCGCCACACTGTATATCTCAGTATATTAATATATATTATAGCTACGTCTGTTGCGGTCTTTATAATCATTTTCTACTACCTAGTCACAGTACATTCGTAGACCAGTATGGAAACTATGAACAAACTCTCGTAACGGTACACTCATACAAAAATTCTATGCAAGAGGTATGCCCATTAGAGACATATCAATTTAAAAAGAAAATTAATAACACCCCAGGTCCCCCTAATCCTAACTCTGATTGATAATGCCGACACAAAGCACACGCCAATTACATTTAGATGAGTTTTAAAAAAAAATTGAAACTAGTTAAAACTAATCAACGCTACGTGACAAACGTTACACACTTATTCAGCTCAAAATGAATAATTTCAATTATTTTTTGTTTTAAATAAATCATCATCAGCCTTAATTCGCCTATTGCTGAACATAGCCATCCTTCATTAAACGCCTAGACGACCGATCTCTTGCCACCGCATCTAACACGAACCGGCCATTACAACGAGATCGTCTTCCCGCCTGGTTAATGACCGACTAAGTTGATATACCTAAACGCGTCATACACTCAGAAGAACGAATGGCCGATGGACCAATAAGGTTCAGTACTATTACAAAAATACAAAATTCAAAAGTAAATTTGTATGTCTGACTGTCTGTTACATTTTTATGCTTAAACCGATGAAGCAATGTAAAAATTCATCAACTTCATAATTTAATTACAGGTTACTTTATTGAGATAATACACAATAATATTTTAAATTTAATATGTAATTTGTTTTGATACTCTTATTCCATTTATCCTAGTCTTTAAAATAAATAACCCTGAAATCAAAGGATTACTTTGCTCACTTACGTCGTTTTTTTACGAAACTTTAAAAAAATATAATAAATTCATTCCTGTTTATTTCTTTTTTAAAGCTGCCTCTTACCATTAGGCTATGATAGTCCAATAAAGGCAAACATGGTAGCGTAGAGGGCATAAATGTCTGTGTTGGGTCATCATTGCGTATGATCGAGCGCAATCGCCGTGGTGTCGGTACATCAAAGAAATGATGGCCCATGATTGCGTGCGCTACCACACAATCGCCGATTAATCAGTACGTCGTTGTGTCTAGTACAGTGTAGACATATTTCTATCGATTTAAAAATAATGGTTGCGTGGACGAATGACAAACATTTTTTTTTCATAAAGATTCATTTTCATCATTTCATTTTTCATTTATATTGATAAAAAAGAGGCATGCTTTTGCCATCAAATAAATTAGCATCACAAAGATAAAACAAAGGTAGCCGTTACTGTTTAACACGAATTATATTTGTCTTTTTATATAATAAATAAATAATAAATAAATATTAGGAATAGGTAAGACGGTGGTACCAGAAAAGGGCGAGATGATATAGAACTTTACGACCTAGTAGCTACGATGGTAGCGACTTGTGTAGCTAATCACTCGACTTTCAGAAACTACCTGGCACAGCGGCAGTTGGTCTAATCGTCAAAATAAATCCGGACCAACACAACACTGTTATTTAAACCGCCCGTTGGTCGAGTAGTTAGCGAAACTAACTACGAATCGAGGGGACTTGGGTTCAATTCCCGACAAGGACAAACATTTGTGTGATCAGCATAGATGTTTATATTTTTGAGTGTGTATTGAGCTCAAAATACATACATAAATACTTTAACATATATAATAAACACCTTATTATATATGTTAAAGTATTTATGTATATATTTCTATGTAATAATATCGTCGTTGACTAACACCCATAACACAAGCATACTGTAACCAATAACCATTATTTTGTTGCGAACATTAAGTAAATCATTATAAGAGCTAACTAAGTAAAAATATTGCCGCAGCCGCGATCACTTCGCTATCCATTTAGGATAGACGTCATAACATAACAGCCCCCCAAGACAAGTGGCATCAACGCTAGGAGAATAGAAAAGGAAATGTATGGATTTGACATAAGCTGTTGATACGAGCGTAAACGAATGTGTAATTGGTAGCCAAGTGTCCTTCGTGAAACGAAACGTTATATTGCATCGATCATTTTTGATCATTTTCATACAAAACCTTAGCCAAGTGGCACTTTTGACAAGCAAAATTGTGATTCGATGATCAGCGAACGCTAGAACCCTGTAAATTACGCTAAAAATGACGGATGATCACTATTATTCAATCAGATGTTCTAAATCGTAGATATTATCTGTTAGAATTTTTGATAATTTTAAAGTAAAATGAACGCAAATTGCCATAATTTAAGAGCCCTAACCTAACTAAGGGGATTTCAATACATTTTTTTTTCTAAGCCGCAGACGCCTTTGTAATGGATTTCGGTTTTTATCCCCTAACTCCACGGGGAATGAACTCAGAGTAAAGTGACCTTAACAAAAGTTGGTGTCCCTTACCCCCTTCACGCAATAGTGCAATAAAAAGGGGTGTTATATAGGGTTAAAATTTTCCATCAAAATTTTTCTAAGTCCTGCGCACGCTCTGACCGCCAACCGAGCTCTCTGTCCATTCTAATATAACGCTTTGGCGTCATTTAGACCAAATTGGTAGCCAAGTGGATCATGGCTTGTTTAACGTTCATTCTATTGAGGTCTATCGAATATTGTCTGTGAATTGACGGCTATTTTTACAACGTGAATCAATCTCGGATGAATAATATACATGTATGGAATATGTAAATAATATAAATAATAAGAACAGAGTCGCTATATCTGATTCAATTTTGACTGCACGTACCGCGTAAGTGCGATTAAGATAAAATATACTATCTTTTCTTATCGATTACTGTCATGCCGTAAGTTTCTATATAGCTAACATATCAATTGAACTCTGTCAGTACTACCAATTTAAAGAGTTATAAAATTAAATATTGTCACCAAGATTTATGTATTTATCTTCGTTGCTATCAAATTTGATTGTGTTAACATATTTTAAGTAAATCCTCTTTACATTACAAGTGAACGTAGAATTGTACAAAATGTTATCGATAGTCAAAACTTATGTTTCAGATTTATGAAAGCTGATGATAAATCCTGCAGCAATAGCAACAGTGCTTGTTACTGTCGTGTTCCGGTTTAGAGGGTAAGGTAGCCGGTAAATGTATGCATGTGGCATTAATACCCCGCCCGCGCCACAAGGATATCAAAGCACCATTAATAATATTTCACCAAAAGCCTTCAAATTTGCGTTCATTTTACTTTAAAATTATCAAAAATTCTCACAGATTTTATCCACGCTTTAGATACAGCTGATTGAATAATAGTGATCAACCGCCATTTTAAGCGTAATCTACAGGGTTCTAGCGTTCGCTGATTATCGGATAATTCGCGACTATTTTGCTTGTCAAAAGTGCCACTTGGCTACGGTTTTGTACGAGAATTGTCAAAAATGATCGATGCAATATAACGTTTCGTTTCACGAATGACACTTGGCTACCAATTACAAATCCGTTTACGCTCGTGTCAACAGCTTATGACAGATCCATACATTTCTCTTTCTATTGTACTAGCGTTGATGCCACGTCTTGGAGAGTAAGTCTTTTTTGCTTTTAATGCACTTTTCATATAAATAAAACTTATAATCTCGGTGAAAATAATACTTCAAAGTGACGTTTACCGTCAATTCAGAGACAATATTCGATATACTTCGTAAAGTTCGTATGGAACAAACGTTGAACAAGCCATGATCTACTTGGCTACCAATTTGTCCTAAATATCGCCAAAGCGTTATATTTGAATAGTTATTGAGCGTTTGCCACTTGTCTAGGGGGGCAGTAGACAGTTAGTAAATGAGCGTCTACGATTGTGTGGAGAGTTGCCCGATCATGGCGGCGATGTTGGGAGATCATTTATTAGGCCAACATGGCCCAATCTGAAGAGGAGCCATAAAGCCAAATAAAATTATTTTATTGCTTAATTCTGCACTGTATCGCTGACGGTGGGTTCACGTCGGCAATGCGATTAAGAGAGCGAGAGATAGCACCAAATGCCTACTTTTCCAGGAAAACCAAGCCTTACATTTTTTCTTCTCTTAGGTATCAATGTTACTTACGATTACATTATGTTGCATTTTATACTGTGCCTTAAGCATCGAAAACAAAACCATAAAAAATATTATATAATGTAATTAAGAAATAGACTAAAGTAAAAAAAAAACCTAGTAAGTTACATTACTGTTAAAATTATACTAGAACGCACAATTTTTACATTGCCGCGCGTCGTCGTCGTGCGCGGGGTCAGAGAGAGTTCATTTGATCGGAGACTTCGCGCAGCTAATCGCGCGAGGAGTGAGGTAGCCCCGAATGCCTACTGTTTTAGACTATCCTGGCCTTAATAATGTCAATATTAGCAGCTAATTTTCTTACATTATGCAGATGAAGTAGAAACGTCGACTCTGGACTGTTTTTTTAATGAATAAATAAAGTGTTAGCTGGATCAATTTTTTTCTTAAAGGGGTTATTAGATTTGGTTATATGGTCTTGTTTTTATTTATAATGCCTGCTTTTTTATTATTTTTAGTCAAGGGCTTTAGATTGATTTCGGCGTTGTTTTAAAGATTAGCTATAAAAATGAAAACTAGCTGTCGGTATATCGTAAACGAAGGTCAAAGTGTGAAACCACGTATTGAACGAATACGCCTTTCGAGAGAAATACAGAGTTATAATACTAACTGATGAAATAAAATCACTCCAGAGGTATTCCTAAACCCTCAGATTTTTATTCGGTAGGATAAAATAGCACAATATAGTATATTTTTATTTTTTTTACAATATATAAAAAAGCGTTTAACATTTACATACATTTGCTCATATGAGCTACTCATTTTGTACCCAGTACAGTATCTATTAGTATTTGTTAGGTCTGTGGGTGAAATCTATAGACACTTGAATAACCTTGATAAAATGTCATCAGAAATCACTTTTGGTCCTAGAATTAGGGTCAGAGCTGAACTATAAATATTCAAAGTGCCCTGTTGGACACCGTTTTTGTTAGAAATGTTATGACTTGGTTTGAAGAAGAATTGGACGTAGTTACACGAAAAGGATCCAATGCACACAAAATCAGTTTAGAAATATTGAAGTTTGAAGTTGGATATTTTTTAATTTTTTAACGTGTCATACATGGGGACTAGTTCTGACGTTAAATAAAGTAATAGAGAGCTATTTTTGCTTAGATGTATTTTTACTGGCCAATTGTATTAATGTTTAGCATCAGTTTGGCGCACTTAACTCATTTTTGACCATATTGTGGATTGGATCCTTTTCGTTTAACTACGTCCAATTATAAGAATCTATATTAATATTAAAGCAAAAATCATTGCTTGAAGGCGTAGTCGAGTTAATGCAATGCGTTATCGGACAGAATTGCACCGATAACCCTTAAAGACCTCGGTGGCACATTTCAAATATAGGTACAGAAATATTGTGAGATTGGCGTTTATAGTCAATCTCAGAATATTCCTGTCATAGGTGCGACTAGGTAAGTTTGGCGGAAACATGGTTACATCACAAATAAGGAGCCTTTGATATAACTGATACCGAGGTTGAGTAGGCCACGATGAAGTAATGATGATCAAATCATACAATATTTTATATCGATAACACTTGTACTGTTTCACAATAAAATATTATATATATTATCCAACCGGTTTCGCTTCTATAAGCATCATCAGGGCAATTACAAATTAATACTAAATTTATTTACAAATTAAAAAAGATTAGGTAATTACAAATTAAAAAGAATTAGGTATTTGCCCTATTCACAATAACTTCGCAAAACAGTGTCACTAGTAGTTTTTACCCTACTGCCAAAAAGGAGGGTTATATTTTACACTAATTCGTTTTTAGAGAGAAACTAGATGTCATTACCAATATTTTAAAGAGTGTTGAATATAATATAATCAAATCAAATCAAAATATGCTTATTCAGATAAATAAATATTGCATTACACTGAATTATAAAATACCTAAAAACTATCTTATTATCTAACTTAACATGTATTTGCCTGAACTAGGTTGACCTGTGTTTCAGGCGATAGGGCTAGGAATACAATAATTTTAATAATCACTGATAAAAAATTAAGTGAGCATAGTTTAGAATGTTATTAAATTAAACTCTAATTGAAGTAATTGTTCAGTTTGGTACCAGCTACTTTTTTCCACCGCTACAACACTCGCCGAGGCTGGAAACTCCACCTACACTACTTTGACTCATGGTGTTCATCAACAGTACGGTTTAGTCGGAACTTTTTAGTTCGTACCACGAAATTATGGAATGAACTCCCTAAGTTTGTATTTTCTGAAAAATATAACACTGGTCTGCCAGCACATCATATAAAAAATTACCTGGAAAACCCACATTTAATGAGAGGAGATCGGTCACAATATCGCTTCAAAGTAAACATGTGGACCGGTATCTTGAACGGTAAAATTATTGGACCTTTCGAACTCCCAGACAAATTAACGGCTGAGGCTTACTTATCTACCGGACTTATTATGGAAGACGTGCCACTCAAAATTTACGCAGGTATGTGACTACAACAAGATGGCTGCCCTGCGCACTATGCTCGCTCATTCCTGGAATTCCTGAATGAATGAATGGTACGATCTCGTAGCCGACCAGGTCACCAGACGTAAACCCCATTGATTTCTTTTACTGGGGAGCTGTGAAGGATCAAGTTTACTGTAAGCCCATCGCAAACGTTGATGAACTGCGCCAAACGTTTCGCGCGTAAAATAAAGCGTTCGTTTTTAAAGAGATGTAGGGCCTGCATTGAAAAAAATTAAATAAACTGTTGCTTTGAATGGTTGAATTTTTATTTTAAACTTGACACAAAATGATTCACAATGACCAAAGTTTATCAATAGATTAGGTATTTGCCCTATTCACAATAACTTCGCAAAACAGTGTCACTAGTAGTTTTTACCCTACTGCCAGAAAGGAGGTTTATATTTTACACTAATTTGTTTTTAAAGAGAAACTAGATGTCATTACCAACATTTTTTTGAGTAAATCAAAAAAGCTTAAAAAAATACCATTATTAGGATAAAATGTTGTAAGTGTTATAACATTTTAAAAAGCCCACTAAATGCGCCATCTTTTAATGCTGAAATAGCGTAGTAAGGTACACTTTTTTTCAGCACAACCAGTTAAAGTTGAATGATGTAATAATTTTGAGTATATGTTTGGGCAAATTAGGGATATTTCCTCTGAAACCAAGATAGTTGTGTTCAAATTTTGAGTTGTAATTTATACTAGCATTATTCAGTAACAAATCCCCCCCAAAATAATTAAGCTTAGTACATTTTGTAGTCATAACTTCATAACTCGTAGTACTTGAAAAATCATAACAAAGTATTGATTTTCACTTTTTTTTATTGCTATAATTTTCAGAGAGCAGGTAAACATTTTTTTTCATATTTTTTGAGAACCACCATCCCTTGGCCTTCCTTTTTCAGCTTGACGTTGACTTCTGAGACACCACATTATATATATATATATATATATATATATATATATATATATATATATATATATATATATATATATATATATATATATATTTTATTATCAATATATATAATATGTACATTATATATATTACCTGGCTTACGTCTTTTTAAAAATGAATGTTGATAACACTGACTGGTATCGTGCGACAGAACGACATGCATAGTTATCGTTATCTATATATTACAAAATATATATCACCTCGATGGCTTCGATACGTGGGTCAGGCAATTCGAAAATGTGTTTTTACATTTTTCTAGTAAAATCAAAGTTGCCAGGTTTGGAAAGTGCCCGGTTGCCGATAGGCTTGCCACCTCTCACATTGTGGGATCAAATAAATATCTTCGGCTAATCGTGGGTGCACTTGTACCTCTGCCGACCTGTGCGGGGCTATGTGCCGAGTCGCTCTGTTGGTGAATCAAGTCGACTCGAGTCAGTTTATACGGCATTCGAATCATGACTCGATTCCCTGATTCGAGACCAGTACTCGAATTCTATGTTTGGTATTCGAATATTGATTCGAGTCCGGCTGGACTCGAGCGTAAAATTCGAGTCCAGAATTCGAGTCTGAAAATTTTAGTACAGAACTAGAGTCCGATTTTAGAACAAAAGGGAAAATGAACTGGAGTTAACTTCAAACGGCGTTAAGCATAATGACACAACAATAATAAATCAATCATTTTAATGGACTCTTTTTGGACTCCAGTCTATTGCGGCATTGGTTGAATAAAAGACCAGCCTTAGAGAAAACTCGTCCGAAGACACGAAAGATGTAGATTCAAACTTGTTTGTATTATAAGGCCCGCGCCATTTCATTGCTTAAGTAAACAGTTTGCGAGTACGAGCGAATTAACCAAACTAGAATACCTACGAGACTCAAGTAAGTTGGACTCGCATAAATAGAATCGAGTTAGCGAGTACGAATCGATTCTTCCTGACTCGAGTACCGGAATCGAGTCCAGCGTACTCGAATCAAAGTAAATTGGTATTCGAGCAGGCGAGTTCCAAAGCAGGAATCGAGTCTGACTCGAGTCAAATCGTACTCGGCACATCGCTAAATATTAGTATAGATATAGACTGACGGAAGATTTTTTATTTCGTTTTTTAAATTGACTAAAATTAACTACATATCATGTTTATCAAAAATATTTAATTTAAATTTAATTACAATTTAATGCAGATTCATTGCCTTGCTTTCAATTTATTATATTGCTTTCAAAAAGGAGGCCGAAATTAGAAAAAACACTAACCGACTGACTTTGTTCAAAAAGCTTAGATATTTGTATTTCGTTACTGAAGTCAATTCGAAAATCAAAATTGAAAATTTAAAAAAGTACCTTCACGCCAGTATCGCCGAAATGGTAGGCAGAGATACAAATTTACGATTACGATTTCATTCGTCTAAACATTCAGCGATCAGTAAAATTATTCGTATCTGACCCTGGCATGGATATTCAATCAGTACCAATCGAAAGAAACCAGATGATTGCTGACAAAAACAAGGAGAAACGCCGATTTCAGCTGTGCAGTGACCGACCTTCAATCGCTGCAGCAACCAACTCATCCACTGTTTCGAAGATGCAGCAGTGATTTTTGTTACACAGAAATTGATGATCTTTCAGATGAGCTTGGGTACGTTCGGTAGTCCGATGGTACCAGATACCTAGGTACAAGGCGTCACTTATAATGCTGCTGCCACTGATAAGGGCCAGGATGGGGACATGTAGCACTGCATTTTCGTATAGTCCTACCCCTCCCCTATATCGAGGAACAAACGAAATTCGGTAGTTTTATCGTACTAGAAACCGATTTTTTTTTCATTCTTTTTTCTTTTTTTTCAATAGTGCCACCCGGTTTTTCTCATTGCAGCATTGTCATTTCGTATTCTCCACTTAACGACGAATCTAACTATGTATATACCACCCGGTAGTCTTATGGGACTAGGTTTAGTGTCATGGGCTCCCATACTGTATTTTATTACTTTATAATATTAAATAATAATATAGATTATATTTTAGAACAAGTGATTAACAAGCATTACTGTTTATATTAAAGTGTTTTTTAGAACATAATTATCATATAAATTATAAATTTAACATACAAAAAATAATATAGGTGTTTTTTGTAAAAACCCGTGGTAAAAACCTTACATTAAATTCTTGATCAAAATTTTAAAAACAACTGTTATGTAGTCGTGGGATAATGGGTATTTTCCACTCGCGTTTAAACCTAGTGGTTATATAATTATTAATTAATTACTATTGCGCCTTGCAGTCCACACTCGTTTTATGATTTCCGTTCTACGGGAGCGATGCAGACAGAAATATTGTGGAAAATCCAAAAGTGCATGCCTCAGAACACGTTTATTTTTTTATTTTTTTTTATAGACTGATCGTAAGTGATTACCGCCGCCCATGGACAGCCACATCACCAGAGGTCTTGCAGCTGCGTTGCCGGCTTTTTATGTATGCTCTTTTCTTGAAGGTGGCTAAGTCGTATCCGTTCGGAAACACCCCCGCCGGTAATTGATTCCACAGAGGAGTAGTGCGATTCACACGTTTATGATGTTACAATTTCAAATTAATAATTAACTAGATAGGATATCTATCAAAAACATACATATGGTTTCGAAAACGATCATTAAACAAAAAAAAAATAGTTTATCTTTATCAACATTAAATCTAATATTTTTGGGTATATTTTATTATGGCTGTATAAGATATCAATCACTCGAAACAATATATTTTAATAGCAAGTTACCCACCTTCACCCTCTTGCCACCATAAAACATTACTATATACAATCAGTATACAATACATAAAATGTAAATATTAAAAAAGTAGTATCTTCACGACCATATCCCCGAAGGGGTAGGCAGAGGTACAACAAGTGCACCCACGATTACCCGAAGATACTTGGTCCCACAAATGTGATAGGTGGCAAGCCTGATAGCTTGAGCTAATACCGCGATGAATTAAACAAGCTAGAAAAGCTGAAAGTGGCACTAAACACAGGATTAGACTACTAATAAACAAATTCGCAACAAGAGATTACACCGAAATTATTGAATGGTATTAATATTATGCTACAGTATCGCTGGTTATTGAACATAGTTCTAATAATGCAAGTTAAAGTTATTATACAAAGATAAGAGCTTTGAAATAGTTGACTTTCCTTCTCAGATAGTCACACACAGTCTGTAGATAGATGTGGATAATTGGTAACAGTGACCTCATAAATTGTAATTCATACTGCTTCCAGAGATAGGTCTTTTAAAAGTCGGTTGCAATCTTCGCGAAATTGAGCATTAAAAACACGCATAATTTAAATAAGGTTTAAATTTATTGATTCAAAGTTATATATTTTTTTTGTACTTTAATTTACCGATCTCAATAATAAAATACCTTTTGATCTTGATTTCTGAATTTATTTAGACGTATAGCTAAGGCTTATAAAAGGAAAATTTAGAAATATTCAAAGCAGAATAGCGCCTTCAAGGTGATTGGCAGTTCTATTTTTTTTTACCTTTTCCGTAATCTGTGGAAAAGTACGCAAATTTTACTATTAAAATTCCCCTATGGGAAAATAGCCAAATTTTGGGCCTTAAACGGAAAACGTAACTTTCGCACCTTAGTAGAGGCCTTAACCGTTATCGTAAAGATATAATATTTATTTACTTTTTCGTATAATTTAATATTTAAATGTTATCGCCACTGTGGTCTAGTGGTCTAATATTGGTGCTGACCACATGAGACCCCGTGTTCGATTCCCGAGTCAGGCAATTCAAAAATGTGTTTTTTTTAATTTTGTGTTAAGAAAAACAACTTAGCCCGGGATCGGAAAAGTGCCCGGTTGGCGATAGGCTTACTACCTACCACATTGTGGGACTTAAGTATCTTCGGCTAATCGTAAGTGCACTGGTTTGTACCTCTGCCTACCATTTCGGCGATACTGGCGTGAAGATACTTTTTTAAATTTTCAATTTTGATTTTCGAATTGACTTCAGTAACGAAATACAAATATCTAAGCTTTTTGAACAAAGTCGGTCGGTTAGTGTTTTTTCTAATTTCGGCCTCCTTTTTGAAAGCAATATAATAAATTGAAAGCAAGGCAATGAATCTGCATTAAATTGTAATTAAATTTAAATTAAATATTTTTGATAAACATGATATGTAGTTAATTTTAGTCAATTTAAAAACGAAATAAAAAATCTTCCGTCAGTCTATATCTATACTAATATTTAGCGATGTGCCGAGTACGATTTGACTCGAATCAGACTCGATTCCTGCTTTTGAACTCGCCTGCTCGAATACCAATTTACTTTGATTCGAGTACGCTGGACATCACTACTAATATTATAGAAAGATTTATTTGTTTGTTTGTTTGTAATGATTTAACTCAAAACCTACCAAACTGATTTTCAAAATCTTTCACTTTTAAAAAGCTACACTTTCCAGGAGTGACATAGGCTATGTTTTTATCCGACTGCGTAAAAAAAGTTATGTTTTGGGTTTTGCGAACAGTCACCACATAAAATCGGAAATTACAACAATAAAACACAATCATGTTATTTTATTCATTTGATAGCCCAGAAATAGAAACATCTATGCTCATCACACAAATGTTTGTCCCTGCCGGGTCCCCAGCCCCATCGGTTTTTAGTTAGGTTCGTTAACCACGCGATCAACGGAGCACTCAATTTGATACATTAAATTGTTATAATAATCAACAATATAAATAAAAATATTATTTTATAATTTTCTAACATCCTGTGTATGTATGGAATATATAAAAGGGGCTGACATTAGGAAAATGTCGGTCGTAATTAGAAATGTTTATTATTTCAATATACGTAATAGATAAAATTTAAAAAAATTAAAATAACGGACTCAAAACGCTCTTAAAAAACAAATTATTGAACAAAAATATAACTCTACCTTGAAATTCTGTAGAGTTATAAATTTGTGTCTTTCAGTCATTGATATAAAAAACCCTAGATGCACAGTCCCGAACAAAACTGACACTCAAAGTGTCCCTAATTTCTTTTAAGTAGTTATAGATATGGCAAAAACATATGTCTTTGCATATCCAACCTTAAGTGCAAGACTTATAGTTGTTTTTACAAAGCAATGTACGAAAATAAATAAAATTGACAGTGACGCGTCACGCGGCCGACGCGATTCTATTTGAAATGAGTGCACAATTTAAAATTGTGCACTCATTTTTGGAGGACGTTTTTGACACACTGATTGTGTATCTTGGGTTTTTTATATCAATGCTTTCAGTATGCTTTCAGTGTATAAAATGAGTGCCTTAATTTCGGCCCTGTTATTTCTTATTAACTTTATTTTGATTTGATGAATATATTTTATTAAGAAATATTCATCAAAATTGCAAAGGATAATATTTTACACTCTTTTATTTTTCTACAGAAGAGAAGTAAAAGCTATTGGGAGATTATTTATGTTCAAAAACAGAATCTCCGTGCCTGGTCGCCTCTTAACGTTTTTAATTAGATAGGAGATGATACAGCTGTGTGTGACAACACTTTGACTTCAACGTGCTATAATATTGGAGTATATGTCAAATAAGTTAAATCATGTGTTAATTTTAATACGCGAAAAGACGCGATTCGCAACACAATTATCACCACAAACATATTAGGGGGCGACATTAGACGTAAGCCGATTTCATTTCTGCAAGTTAGTTGAGTATTACTTTATTCAATCATCAATTCGGTTATCACAGAATGGTATTATACATCGTAAACAAAAGACGTATCATGTCATTTGTATAAAATATAGTATTTTTAATAATGGGAAGAACGCTACATGCAGTGAACGAATAAAAGACCTTGACACTGAGTAAGGTCAACGGGCGTCCGTCCACAAGTCACACGAATTTTTATTGCACACAAGTGTTTATACTGTTGTATACCGCCGGTGCAGACCGATGCAATGTGAAAGGCTTGTTTAAAACAATCTGGCCGGCGTTTAAGCGAGACGTGCATTTCGTCATTCGTTTTAAAACAATAAGTATGGAAGTCATTCCGCAAAATTGTTTACTAAATTATAAAGCAGATACATTAGAGTATCTGAGAAATCAATATGGATTTGATACATTAAAACGAGTACACGACGCCATTAACGTGCTTGAGGAATGGATTGCTAAACAAGAACATTTTGAAAAAAAAACTTTTGGTAAGTTTATAAAAATATTTTAATTACTATGCCAATAAAGCTTAACTAACTGTTACTTGTGACTTCGCTTGCGTTGAACTTGATTTTACCTTTTTAGAAGTAGTATGTTGGCGATTATCACACTGCCACGCATATCGCTGCATGTTGCGTGTCGACGCACCTACGCGCGTACTTGCGGGAGTGCAGATTTGCATCATCGTACGGGTTTTTGCGGACTCATGCACGTAGTTGCGTTTTGTGGGTTCACGGCGGCTCTGTATCATTTCATTCAAAGCGGTTCTCTGTAGTAATAGTGCAGAGCTGAGTGTAACAACAGTTTTGAAAAAAAAAAGGTTATTAGTGTAGAACTCATTCAGGATGCTGCGGGACTCAATGTACCACACCTTGCGTCTCGTCACGCACCACAAAGTATTTCCCACGCGTGTGGGTGCATGTTTCTCCGTTTGTATATGCGCGTGACCGGTTCGTGATTGGTTCGCTACCTAGCGCTAGAAGACAACGTCATAATACCATATACCATAACCTGAGGTAATTAACCTCAGAGTATCTTTATCTGAGTATCTTTAGTTATTCCTTTGAGACCATAACCAATCCCGACGACGCAGACATATCAATATTAGGTATAATGTTATAAATCCTTGATATTTTTTTAGTTAAACAACTTTTAAAAGGTATATTATGTTTTCATATAATATTTATAATATCTGGTTGACCGAGCTTTGCTCGGTTTTTCACATACCCATATCTTGGGAACCGAGCTTTTTTGGACATGGAACCTTGATAAATCGATTCCTATAGAATAAATTATTTTTTTTCTGTACCTGATTGACCGAGCTTTGCTCGGTTTTTCACATACCCATATCTTGGGAACCGAGCTTTTCTTAGACCTGGAACCTTGATAAATCGATTCCTATAGAATAATTTTTTTTTCTGTACCTAGTTGACCGAGCTTTGCTCGGTTTTTCACATACCCATATCTTGGGAACCGAGTTTTTCTTGGACCTGAAACCGTGATAAATCGATTCCTATAGAATAAAGGTATTTTTTTTCTGTACCTGGTTGACCGAGCTTTGCTCGGTTTTTCACATACACAGGTGGGGGCAGCTGCCCCTCCCTGCCCCCCCCCCCCCCCCCACCTCGGTACGCCCATATCCGCACTCGTATCGCCGATCCTAGTCAGAACCATGAACCATCTCGCTTTCCTCCCGTCCTGTAGAAGGCTAAAATATGGATTTCCTATAAAAAGCTCGGTGTTCTCTTAATTAGTGTGCGGATCTGATCAAGAGGTTATTTGGCCCTATGACCTAAACAAAACAGACTTATCCTTAGCCCAATGAGCCATTCATAGTCTTATAGTACTAACGCTCAGAGTGATAATTGCATTCAACGTCTCGTTCATATTTTAGACCAAAACCGTGTCAATGTCCTAAGCTTCGTGTAATCACTTGCGTCGTCACGCACACAAAGACTCGAATGGTGTTGCAAGTAAATAAATATTTTCCCAAGATGGTATTTAAAATATATCTTCCTAACCGGTATACAAATAATTTTTCATATTATAACATTATTAATCAACATTATTAATTAACAATTGAAACTTACACTTCTCTCTCTCTCTCTCTCTCTCTCTCTCTCTCTCTCTCCGAAAAAAAATATTAAAAAAATAGGCCGGATCAACATATAGGCTACATATTATCACGCTATCGACTACGGGGGAGGAGCTGTGCGGAGTAAACGAAGTCCGCGCGGACGAAGTCGCGGGTAATAGCTAGTTATAATAATAAAATCGTATATAATATAGACAGAACACAGGGATTCCGGATGAAATATAAACAATACTTAATTAACATGCAACTTCAGATATAACACTGCATCAGATGATATCAATATAAGGTAATAAGTGTATTTAACGTGTAAATAATATGTATACATATTTGTATGTACTTGTGTATGTAGGTGTATTAGATTTTATTCATTAAAACATTTAATATTCTTACTTATTTAAATTTAATAGCATTGTTATTTATAAATTAAAATTATTTGCTATATAATTCGACTCCAAATTCCTTATATCATATCATGTTATTATGTATGTTATATGCTATTATTAATAGACTATCAGGGATGAATAGACGCTAAAACTGTTGCTGCCTTTTTCAGGGAACTGGCTGCCACAAAAAATCGGCGTTGGGATTGCCATTTTAATCCCAACACATGCTGAGTGGTAGACCAATTTGAGATGTCGCACCACCATTATGTATTTTATATCTCTTTTGTTTTTTTTTTTGTTTCTTTGTCTTTATAGTGTATTGTGTATAAAAGTTTTGTATGTCTAAATTGTATATTGTTGTTGTAAGTTGTATATGTTCTGTGGTGTGCGTCTCAAATAAATGTGTTCTTATTCTTATTCTTAAAAAAACTGTACATTGAATATTTTTATAAAAGAATACTTGGAACGTGATCTACAATCGATATCGAAGCCAAAAATATAGTTTTTACAATTTGTATGTCCGGGGTAAACTCAAAAATACTGCATGGATTTACTTCAAATTTTGCATGAATATTACTAACAGGTCGGGTCAACATATAGGCTACATACTATCACGCTATCACTTACGGGGGAGGAGCTGTGCGGAGCAAACGAAGTCCGCGCGGACGAAGTCGCAGGCAACAGCTAATAATGAATTTAAAAAAAATAGGGTACTTTCTCAACGGGCAAAATGGATACCTGGATAATACCAATGTAGCAGTTAGTTCGTCGATGGCAAATTTATATTCTTTATTTTTTTAGATAAGGGTTTTTTGGAAAGAATGTTGATCTACAACAAAGGGTCTGTAGAAAAGTGCAAGAAAAAGTTGGATAAACTGTGTACCCTGAGGACATTAATACCAGATTTCTTTTCGACGAAAAAAATTGATAAAAACTTGATTTTTACTCACTAGTATGTTTTATTTTCTTTATTTTCATAGTAAATAAATATTAACTCTTCGTCATTAGTTATTAACTAACAATAACATGAACAAAACTCTTTATGGAGAGATACACCCGATGTTTAAAGACAACAATTTGATAAGATGACAAAGATATAAGCCATTGAACGCTAGTTTACCACCTATCCCAATTTCCGAAGTTGAACCAAAAGAGTAGCAAGCATTGATCTTATACTGGAAGACAGTTAAGATGGTAGCACCGTATACCGTTACTATAGTAAGTCGCCACAGATCAGACCATCTCTTCACACCCTTTTCATTCGCTATCATTAGGGACGGTACTATATGCTTTTCCATATTTAAGCCATCCTCAGCAGAAGTTTATGATGCATATTATCGAAAAATATTATAGCGAATACAAATATATTAACCTAGGCTTTGAAAGTAATAGTTTTACGGGACGGCAGAAGTTTTGCCACAAACTATAAGTATTAATGTTAACATAGCACCAAAGTTTAAATGCCTGCCCTACCAAATGCAGAAGTGATGTCGAGCGATCTTTTCCATTTAAAAATATTTTTTAAATATTTTTTAAATGGAAAAGATCTTTATTTATCCATATAGATATTTATTTTAAGAACTTTATTTCTCCATACATATCTATATAGATATATATCTATATGGATAAATAAAGTTAGAGTGTCTGTTGGTAATAATATTAAAATAACCAAGTTTTACAAAATGCATATGGATAAATAAACGGTATGTATACCAAAATAACATTTTCTAGGATTTTTGTCTGTCTGTCTGTTCCGGCTATTCCCTGAAACGGCTGGATCGATTTCAACGGGACTTTCACTGGCAGATATTTTAGAATTTTTACCACGCGGACGAATTCTAGTTTTAAATAATCGAATACACAATCTTAATACTGAATATTTGAAACAAACCTTGATTGTTTACGTTTACAAAAACACTAAAAATTGTTATCCAATTTGATATTTCACCTTTGACATCGTTGATAAATGGATAATTTACAAATGAATTCGAAACAAAAAAAAATTTGCAATCGTAAAACTTATCATTCGATTTCACATACCTATTTTACCTATTTTCATGCATATAACGAGCATTTTATGTTGCATATAATCCGTTCCTTAATCATAACTCAGTTTTTATGATGCTCGAAATATAACGGGATCAACTGGTTTTTATGAGTCGTATTTTTCAATTTAAAAATTACATGGGATTCATAGTCGGTAGGTAGTTAATTTGAACAAATAATGGAAATACTGCACAGTTAGCGTCCAAAGTTCGTGTGAGTCCGCTGTGGAATCCTAAGCTACAGAACCGATTTCAACGAAATATTGTAGATATCAACTGTTTGGTCCAACTTAAAAGATAGGATAGTTTTTATCTCAATTACTCCCCCCCCCCCCCCCCCCCCCCCCACCCGCATGTTTCTATGTTCTTTACTCTTTATGAGTTATATTTATCTTTTCATTTGGATAAGTATCTGCTTGTTTGTTACCCATGTTAAATAGCTAGTCAGCTAATGTTTGTGATACTACTCCCTCATGTTTCATGTTAGCAGAAGGTCAGCGCTCAACGTGCTCAAATACATTTGAAAGTCCTAAATCACGTGATTACACTAAAAACATCTTGACAGGATGATAGGTGGGCTTTTCTCCACAGTAACATGGAATATAAAATACTAATATTTCTTTCCTTTTTTTTCAGCTCTGATAGCTTACTACGCCAAATGACACCTGATTATGGAAGAGTTCATTTTGTAAAATGTGTAGGGAATAAATTTACAACGGAAAATTTAATAAATTATCCCAAATATTTTGTACTAGTAAGTAATTTAAAGTCAAAAAAACCTTTAGAACGTGTTCCTTTCAGTTTTCCAGCCACCTACCAGATTGTGGGACAAAGTATTATCGGCGCTAATCGTGGGTGCACAGGTTGTACCTCTGCCAATCTCTTCGGGGATATCGGCGTGAAGATACTTTACTTTATTCTGCTTTTTTTTATATCATGACGGCCTGTCATAGCTACCTGCGGCTCGAAGTGCGACGTTAATTGCGACGCGGCGGATCGCACGATTTTTTGGGTATGCCAGCGTTATTACTCTGAGCCACAGCCCACCGCTGATGCCGCTTCGGTCGATACTAGTCGATATTTTTGACTAAGCGGCATCAGCGGTGGGCTGTGGCTCAGAGTGGCGTATTTAGAATTTTTGATATTGTTCAATATCCATGATTAATTTCAAATTTTTCAAAAACAAAATACTTTGTTATGGTCACGCGATATCAAATGCGTCCCCCGATTGCATTGGTCACGCCATTCTGAACTGTGGTCACCTCGATGCTAACTAGAAATAATTGTTACTTTTAAATTATTTTCATTGGATCAAATTTAAACAAAATCGCGATGATTTAACATGCGACATATCGCTGGCAATGAATTTTCCATCAGTCATAAAATTACCTTAGCAATACATGTTTCGTATGCTATTAAAAATGAAGTACCTAGGTAGAAGTGATTTTTATATTTGTGATAAATCATTTCAAGGAAATTAATACTTTAACGCATTTGGTTTGAAGTCTATTTTTAAAATACTTTTTATGATAATTAATGTTAAATTTTAAGTATAAAAACGTAACCGAGAGCACTTATAGCGCTACGCTCTTAGTAATCGTAATCATTAGCACTACAGACACCTACAGTGAACTACTTACACACACGCACGCACGAGAGAATGCAACTAGCATTAAGTCCGCTTTTTGTACAATTTTACCTATGTAAGTGTACAATAAAGTATAAATAAATAAATAAATAAATTCGTCGCTACTCGCTCGCGGTCTACGTTGATGTAAGACGAACGACGCAATTTTATTGAGTGTGATATTTCACAAACCAAATGAAGAGACGTAGCATATGCGATTTATGATATGCAATATCGTGTGATATTTCGCATGCTATTTATGAAATGTTCCATGCCTAATACTAGCTAGTACATTTGTTTTGTTCGCTCATCACAGCGCGCGTCACGGTCGCGTATTGCGGCGCAGTCAAAACCAAGCGAGGCTGCTTTGTTCTGACTGCGCCGCCATACGCTTCGCCGGTAACTGTACTCTATAGCATACATACCTCACACAAATTTGTTTTTGTCGCTAGTCGCTTGCCGCACCGCAATTTGCATCACAGGTTGCGCCACAAGTAGCTGTGGCCAGCCCGCAAGATTGGCAAACAAGCTGATGGCTCTCCTGATGGAAAGAGCAATCCTTCAACTATGTTAATGTTAATAGGGCGTTCCTATCCTTGTGACGCGATTTTAATGGCGCATGTGTAAGTTTACTGGCTATACTTCCAAACCGGAACCAGTCAGCGAGAAGCACTGCCGCTATTACGACAAAAATAGATAAGGTGGTGGTATCAGGCCCGACCGAGACAATGCGAACCTCTACAACCTAGTAGCCACGATGGTAGTAACGCCAATTGTTCGCCTCTTACAAAGTGCCTGGAAAACGGCAGGTAGTCTATTTTTCAAAGAGAACCTGAACCAGCACGGGGGAGTTGCTTTTAAGTCAAGCGATAAAAAATTATCTAAATTATTCGGATATATTATATTAGTCGCAATGGCATTTTTTATATCATAAAATAGCAAACAAGCAGATAACAGATGGCTCTCCTGGTGAAAAGAGATGCCATCGCCTATAGATACCAAAAATGTTAACCCGTCACGCGACTTTAGGACACGCAATTACTTATTAATTTTTTTGGCGGGTAGTGATTCTCGAACACGCGGATGTACGTAAGAAAAACGTTTCAATTTGCTATTGATTTCACAAAGTTTAAAACGTCCTCTTTACTTTTTAGTTTGTTTTTTGACAACAGTACACAGTACTGTACGATATGTACCAAGAGAGTAATGACTCATTACGTAATCGATAGGTGGCCAACAGAAAAGATATTTTGCACTCCAAAATGGCCATCTTTATCGGTGTGTTTATAATGATTTTGTGAAATAGTTACTTTGTTCCTTTGTAATCCGTGTGGCGGAATGGCACAATGGCACTGGGAACAATTTTAGGAAGGGGAATATTCAGAAATTTGAGTGGTGTTTTGATGTATGCTTTTTTTAAAAGAGTTTTAGTTTGATCCAGATAATGGTAAACATCCTTAGATGACTTGAATTACACCAAATTAACCCGAACACGCTAACAAGATTACACAAATTTAATTCGAATTTACCTGGAAAATTAACTCACAAATCCTATATACCACATACTCGAGGTTTTTTTAATGCTTTTCCATATTCAGGGTTACAACTCTTGCATTAATCTGAGCTTCATGAATTCAAAACTGAGGTACAAAAAAAACTTTTTTATTTCAGATTTTTAAGTACTTACAAATGATGGACTATTGTAACCATGTGAGAATTGTAGTTGACTATTCTCAAACAAATTTACTGGAGTACACAAAGTCATTGGATATGTTTTTGGTTCGCAAATCTATTGAAATAGCAATAGTAAGTATATATTTTAACACAACTTAATAAAATAACATACATTTTGAAGCGCTGGACAGATTGGGCTATTGTTTATAAATTATCAACAATAGCTTAATCTCTCAGAACATCTGATGATCCAGAAGATGTCCAATACACTCCTGACGTCTACATTGAGCTTACCCCGTGTTAGTCCGGATTCTTTTTAAAAATAAACCATATGCTTTTCTGCAAGGAATTAGCAAAGGGCTAACGATTAACCAAACATGGCACTATCATTTTGACTATAAGGTGTAAGAGGTACGTAACGTTTTACCCAGGGTTGTTCCGATCACGATGTGGCATTTCAACTCACCACACGGATAACAACGCATCTTCAACATATTTGGTGTCTATAGGCGAATAAGATAAAGGACCATTAATATTTGGGCTGGTTCAACTAACCATTATTGGTTATTAAATCTAATAGATTCTTGCTCTGATAAATAAAACTTCGATCTATAAAAACGAAGAAGACCGCACAAAGTTTTGGTGTAATTACATAAGAACAAAGTGTTAGCAAAACTTGTATCGCTCAATGGTGTAGCAACACTTGTAGTCCACGCTGGTACCTACATTCATTTCAAAATTAAAAGAAGTGACTCAGGTCTGAAGTAAATTTTAAATAACCTTTACAAAGGTGCCAAAATTCCATTTTGCTAAATATTTCTTTAAGGAGACCGCACACATGCTACATTTAGCATTGGCGATTAAAGCTCATCACACACGGTTAAGATACTATAATATTTTATCTTAAGATACTCTAATATAAAATATTATAGTATTTAAGGCAAGGATTTAAAACGTTATAATATCGTATGTTTGCTTTTTCGTGATTAGTTCACCGTGTTTTGTGCTGTTTCGTGATTGGTTCGCCAACTAGCGCTAGAAGACAACATCATAATATCATATACCATAATATCATATACCAAAATTGATTCATTTTATCACGAGCCTGCGTCGTTGCCACACGTATTCTTTTTAGGAGTTCTATATACAGGTTGATTAACTATGAGTGATACGGTCTTACTTCTTGATTTGTTAGACAGCTTCTCAGACGACGATTTTGTCATAAAATGTGAAATGAAAATTTCAGTAGCATATTCCTTACAAAGTTAACTTTGAATGAAAAACTATCAAGACATGTCAAATTTGCGGGCGGACACCTAGCTTATTGACATAAAAGACAACAACTTTCGTGCATAGTATTCCCCCCTCTCCCTCTTGCCTGAATGCAGTACGGAGCCGGGAGCACCTCGCACAGCTTACAATAGTAACTATTATATAATACTAGATGCACCGTACAGCCCGCTGCATAATGAAAGTTTTTGGCGAATCCCGCGGGATCACCAAATTTTTCGGGATAAAACGTTGTCTATGTGCTATTCCAGGTCATCGTCTACCTATGTACCAAATTACATTTAAATCCGTTTAGTAGTTTTTGCGTGATTGAGTACACAACATCCATCCATTCATCCAAACATCCCAACTTTCACATTTATAATATTATAATATAGATTATGAGGCACTGCATCTACTGGCATATCCCGAAATAAAAACATCTTGTACCTATTTATATTAAGTGCGTATATTTCGTATCTTAAGATAGTATTTTTTATGTTATGCTTGATTTTTAGTTCATCTCGTGATCTATTCTTATCGATTATTGTACTAAATAAAAAATGCATGGAATTTTAATTTGAATAGTAAAAGGTCGCTCGAAAAAATCTAAATTAATGCACTAATAAATTGAAAAAAATTATGAGCAACCTTTCAAAATTTAAATTTTGAACTGAAACTTTTGAAACTTATTTTTTTTGGTCTATAAAATTATACCGTAGCGAGAAAAAAATTAAAAAAATCGATTTTTGACGATTTTTGAAATTCTGAAAAATTTAGAATGACCTCTTAAAATTTTTTTTGAGCTGTCCTTTGGTGAAGGCTCTTAAAACATCAAAAAACTATCATTTTTTCACTCGAGACTCAAAAAAAAATAGTCGGTTTTTTTCGCCACCCTAATATATATATATATACATATATATATATATATATATATATATATATATATATATATATATATATATATATATATATATATATATATATATATATATATATATATATATATATATAACATATACACTTTGCAAGTTTACGAATATTGTGTAGTTTACAGGCGTTAAACCTATTTATAGCGGAATATATTCTTCACTAGCTGAGCCAGCGAATTTCGAAAAAAGTAGCCTAAGTTACTCCCTATCACATCACATCATATATATATATATATATATATATATATATATATATATATATATATATATATATATATACACACACATAGGCAACGTTTTATCCCGAAAAATTTGGTGACCCCTCGGGATTCAC
Organism: Apodemia mormo; assembly: GCA_036924255.1. Taxonomy (NCBI): domain Eukaryota; kingdom Metazoa; phylum Arthropoda; class Insecta; order Lepidoptera; family Riodinidae; genus Apodemia; species Apodemia mormo. The sequence continues at coordinate 15,324,462 of JAUPFN010000020.1, forward strand.
CAAAAACTTTCATTATGCAGCGGACTGAACGGTGCATCTAGTCTAGTATTATATAATAGTTGCTATTGTAAGCAGTGCAGGGTGCTCCCAGTTCTTTGCTGCGTCCAGTCAAGAGGAAGAGGGGGGAAAACTACACACGAAAGTTGTTGTCTTTTATATAAATAAGCTAGTTATCCGCCCGCAAATGATTAAAATGTCTTGATAGTTCTTCAGTCACAGTTAACTTTATTTGGAATGGGCTACTGAAATTTACATTTCACATTCTATAACAGAATCGTCGTTTGACGAACTGTCTAACAAATCAAGAAGGAAGGCCATATCATTCATATCATAGTCAATCATCCTGTTTATAGAACTCCTACAAATGATACGTGTGGCGACGAATCAGACTCATAAAAAACGAAGTCTTTTATTTAATACGTCTTTTAAATAGAATAATATTGCGCAGTGTTACGTATTGTACAATATTATTGACCGTTTAGGGTTAATATTGAAGACTGCACAAAAATTGAACGAAAGTTTGAGTGGGTTTAATATTTACTGTGCAATATTTTTTTCTTGCGCTGTGTAGGCTTAATACTCGTATTACACAATATTTTGCACTTAGAGTTTGGAGCAGTCGCGTTCGGTCAGTCACGTTGTTTTAAAATGTATGATCGTGTCGCAAATTTAAGCAAAATGGCGAGCAAGAATGCTATAAAAACAAAGAATGAGAATTTTCACTTGAGTGTATACAATTTAATAGAGATTTATTTGACAAAGTCACCAGCATGGTTGCCGTCAAAACTTCGTCGGCAGACATGTTGCTGGCACAAAAATATTGATCAGGCTGGTTTGTCAATTTTATTGAGTTTTTGTTGTTTTGTTTGTATTACACAATAAAAGTATTGCGCAATATTATTGTAGGTGTATAGGGCGTATTAAGATACTATAATATTTTATATTGGGCCATCTTCAGTAATGTACAAAATACCCTGTAAAGAGTATTTGGAATACAAAATACAAAATACTTTTAAATTAAGTATTTCAGATACAAAATACTTTCGAGAAAGGTATTTGAAATACTAGATACAAAATAGATATTTTATAAATACTTTATAGAATACTAGAGACAAACAGTAGTCAATCTACATACATGTGATATTCGAGCAACGCACACATAGACACCTCTCACAGATGCGATATCTTGGAATGGTTCGGGACAGTTTGTTCCACACGAGTCCGAGATATCGTGCCTGTGAGAGGTGTCTATGTGTGCTATGCTCGAATATAACTTGTATGTAACATTGACTTCTGTTAGTCTCTAAGTATTTTGTGCTTATACAATTTTGGTGCCGGTCGCAGCGTTTGACTTCACGAAACGAGACTTATGGCCGGTTTCCAAATCGTAAATTAATTTTAACAAGCAATTAATCTGTGTTTAACATAATCTTTACAAGCAAATGAATTGTTAAATACAGATTATTTGCTTCTTAAAATTAATTTGCGTTTTGGAAACTGGCCGTTAGTGTTGTACTAAATTTTGTCGAAGCTACACTCTTACTATGAGTTATAATGAAGCTGTACTGCTGTTTGCTTTATCGATAAAGCGAAAATCTCAATCGCGCCGAAGGCGGTATTGGTTGCATCTAATAACCAAAATAACAATTACAATTATTTTAAGGTACACAATAACAATTATTTTAAGGTATAATATTGTTTGTACTTACAAAGAGACTAGTATTTTTTATTGAAGTTAAGCAATAACAATCCACTTAACCACAATTAAACAATTATAATAATAAAATTAAATAATAATATAAAAAACACCCTATGGAGAATCATTTTTTTTAATTAAAATTAATCTTAAGAAATAAATAATTTTTGCTATTTATTATTAAATATTAAAAAATAATTTCAATACTGCTAAGAAGAAATTTTGTAAAAACGTATAAACTTTACGAAAGAAGTAAAACAGGAAAAAAATTAAGAAACTCATAACGTTTCTAATTTTAGACTTGAAAGTCGTATCAAATAGTGAATAAAAGTAATTTTAAAATTAAATTGCCTTCAAATATCTGAAAATTATACCCCATGTCTCCAAAACTACTAAACCAATTTTGATGAAACTCGGACAGTTCCCTAAGTTGGAATATTGATTAAACCTGATTTAAACCAAAAAGAATTATCTCGATAAGAGTTTTAGTTCTCTAGAAATTTATGGACAAACATAAATATACGTACGAAATTTAAAACACGTGTTTGGACACCTAAATAGATCATCACACACAAATGTTATCCAATTCCAATGATGTTATATACGTGACAAACTGACAATCTCCCTTTTTTCGTTGGTTTGAAAATAATTGTGTTTTAACGTATTCTAACACGGAAAACCTTACTACTAACCTATACCTGACGCAATAGCGTCACGGCTTTTTATTTTCATGTTCTGGTTTAGAGGGTAAGGTAGCTGATAAACATATGCATAATGCAAGTGGAATTAACTTTTCGCCACACGGATAGCAACGAACCATTAACATTTTTGGTGTCTATAGGCGATGGACTTTTCTTTCGATCAGGAGAGTCATCTGTTTGTTTGCTATCTTATAATCTAAAGAAATCCATTACGCAATGTTTTACCCCATGTTGGCCCGGACTTTCTAGGAATCGGCTCCTATGTGGTAGAGTTCTCCATTGTTTCTCCCTCTCCCTTTCTCTCTCCATCTCCCCCCTTCCCTCTGTTATTGTTTTATAAGAAAAGAGAAAGATATGAAATAATATAAAATTAATAAATTAATTTGTAAGAGTAAACAATACATTTACAAATCAGAAAATATTGAAGGTCGACTATCGAACGGCAACACTACTGCCAACCTTGCACTACTTACTGCTGGTTCAGATGCCGCGTCTGAATGCAACAAAATCGTGGTGCAGCATCGATCGATGCAATCGCTAAGGTGCCCCCTAGACCTTTAATAATTGACCGTTTAGGGTTAACATTGTTACGTACTCGGGTTCGCAATTGTAGAAAAACACCACTTATATTAAATCCGTGTATTTACACAACACAACACAACGTAATACTAAAATACCCTTTACACAATAGTCACTTGCTGTACTATCACTAAACTTATAACACTACACAATAGAACACTTCTCGCTTCGCACTTGGTCACTTGATATATCGTTCTCGATCGCTTGATAAAACTGACTCGTGTTTGTCAACATCTCTGTATTTATAGGCAGGGGAAAGTCCTAGCTGGATCCAGAAAAATCTAAATGTATCGGGAAACAATGAATCACTTCTTATCGAAAACATGTTATGAGTCATAAATCCTAGTACACGCTACTTTCAACCTTATGCCATATCCCACAAAGTCCATTATGGCATAGCCCCGGTCAACTATTTGTTTGTCAACAGGAGTTTTCTAGATAGTTAGCGCGCCCGCGCTCCAACTCTACACGTTTCTAGATTATTCGTAACAATATTGAAGATTTCACAATCATTGAACGAAAGTTTGAGCGGGTTTAATTTTTATTGCGCGATATTTATTTCTTGCACTGTGTAGGCTTAATATTGCACAATATTTTTCACTTCAGAGTTTGGAGCGGTCACCTCGCGTCCGGTCAGTCACGGTGTTTAATATATGGTCGTGTCGTAAATTTAAGCAAAATAGTATAAAAGCTATATAAAATAATGCTATAATAGATAAAGAACGAGATTTTTTACTTGAGTGTATAGAATTATATCTCTATATAATAAAAATAAATCTCTATTTATTTAACAAAATCAGCAGCATGGGTGCCGCCAAAACTTCGTCGTCAGACATGTTGCTCGCTCGAATATATTGATTGAGACTGGTTTGTCAATTATATTGAGTGAATTTTTTGAACGTTTGGAATCAAAGGGGGTATTCAATATTATTGCACAATAAAAGTATTGCGCTATGTTATTGTAGGTCTATGGGACGCCTAACACGCGAGATTTGGATGCGAAAAGTAGGTTGTGTGCTGTATCTGTTATGTGATAAAAACAGGTATGAGCTAAGACGTTGAAAAATGAAAACAAATGTTCCTTGCTAATATTACTTTATAGTTTAATTAATTTTTCAGATCGAAGTTCCTTAGGCGTCAGATATAATTATTTTTATGCTTTTATTTTTTACAGCTAGGGTTCAGCATGAGAATAAAAGAAATGCATGCTATAACCGATTCCAAGATGATTGAAGTATTGTTTTCTCTAGTTAAACCAATTTTTGGTGCGAAACTAAGTGAAAGGATACATGTTCATAATTCAATAGATTCTGTTTATAAGTATATACCAAAAGAGATATTTCCTCAAGAATACGGTGGAAATGATAAGCCGCTATCTGAATCTCGTGGTAAGTTATCAACTGACGAAAAAACGGAGGTTATCAGTTTGACATGTATGGATGGATATTGTTGGAATCGGTCAATATTTGAGTAGGTATAAGGATGTATTTAAGCATCCACGCACGTGTTTTCAATTAAAAATGTGTAGGTATGTGTGTATGTTTATTATGTATTTAAATCAGTGGCTCTTTAGCTGCTTAAAATTTATTTTATTTTTATTTCTCTAAAAAACGAAAAAACGTGTGCGTATTAACAAAACTACTTTTTATATTTCGCGTACCTCGTAGCCTCGGTGAAACGTACGTATATTTCGTATGTTTTGCTGAAGTTGGTAACCACACATTGTTCATTTCTGTCGTAAAAGTTCATCTTTATCGTTGTCGCATTTTGATTTGTGAGGTGAACTATGCCATAAAATTTTAGTTGTAACATTACACCCCTGCGTCATGGATAGCAACGCACTACTGACACCTTTAGTGCCTCTAGATGACGGATTGTTTCTTTCGATCAGAAGAATCATCAGTTTTTTGCTTAAATATTATATTAAAAAACAATCATTAGATAAAGGTTTCAAAAGATATCGGATCTAATAAAATCCTATGTTTCATTAACTATTTATCCATAAAACTAGAAAAGTTGCTTTTCTGCTGTGCTTTTAAGTAGAAAATGTATTTTATTAATTAAAAAAATATATTTTCAGAGGATTTATATAATGAATTGTATTCCGAAAAATTTACCGAATACATGAATGAAATGAACAAAGCACGCACTAATGAAGCTCTTAGGCAGAAGGACAAGTTTAATGACGAATACTTGGGAATTTCTGGCACGTTCAGAACATTAAGCGTCGATTAAAATAGTTGACAAATTAGTTCACTGGAGAAAGTTAATATCGTGGGCTTAGCAAGTAATATATGCCGTTAGTAACTCAAATGCATACATGCCAAACTCTGCTGCAAATGATTCTTCTGCAAGGCAACCATTGCTGTCTTTCATGAGAAATGTTTACAGATATTAGTCTTCATTATGCTACGCTTCCTCTCGATTTTATTTATGCATTGATTACATAAACAAATATACAAAATTCAAACAAATCCTGACGTCACCTTCGAACAGCACCCAATCAATCTAATAATATTTATCGTATATATTAGGTATCTTAAAGGCGCAGTGTCTTTATAAAAACCCGATGGTTACATTAACAGATTCAAAACTATTGCCCTTGAAGGAATACGTATCGTACCAGAGATGGGTGAGTACTTTGGCAGTCAGGTAGTCTGACAATAATGCCTCACCACACAAGTCCAAGGATTGCCCTTTAAAAGCACAGATTGATTAACAATGACATCGTAACGAAAAAGGACCAAGGCCGTGAACACCGTGCTGAGTGACGATCAGCGAACCATTTAATGCTGGCTATCAAGTACATAAGCACCTGCGACCTATATTTCTAGCTAACACCGACCGCATCACAATTGATTGATATAAAAAATGAATATTTAGACGTTCTAGTTAAAATATACTGGACACTTTTTAATTGCATTTATGAATATTCTAAAAAGGAACACACTATGAAGTCATGTACTCCTCACATTTGCAAAACCTAATTTCCTAATTTTAAAGACCAGCAAAAATCTCTGTTTTTATCCTGGCATAACGTTAATTATTATTAGTTACATTACTTATAACTTTTCGTTTTATTTATGACAAATGAAATAAGATAGAAAAATGTCGGATATGCAAGGCGCAAAATATGTAACAAAATATACCAAATGCAAGAAAAAGTGAAGTATCCATACTAATATTATAAATGCGAAAATAACTCTATCTGTGTATCTGTATGTCTGTCTCTTCTTCACGCCTTAACCACTGAACCGATTTGCATGATATTTGGTACAAAGTTAGTTTGAGACCCAAAAAAGAACATAGGATAGTTTTTATTCCAGAAATCCCTCAGGAATTATCAACTATGCGGGTAAAAACTCCGGACCTTCATTTAAAAAAAAATCACGCGCACGCACATACGCATACAGCATGCAGCCCACTGCATTATAAAAGTTTTATGCGAATTCCGCGGGATCACTTCATTTTCGCTTAAAAAGCGTAGGTATAGCGTATGTTTTTCTAGATCATCATCCACCTGTGTGCCAAATTTCATTCAAATTTGTTCAACAGTTTTTGCGTGATTGAGTAACAAACATCCATCTATCCAAAAATCCATCCATCCAGAAACATCCAAACTTCCAAACTTCCGCATTTGTAATATTGTAATGTAGATAGTCTAAACTTACAACAAATAAGACTGTTTAAACAATATAATTTTAGTATCTGTTCAAAAAGAAGAAGTGACATATATTTAATCTATTAACGAGATTAAAATCTGTTAGTAGCATTGATATATAAAAACCCAAGATACACGATCAGTGTCTCAAAAACGTCCTCTAAGAATGGGCGCACAATTTAAAATTGTGCGCCCACTTCAAATAGAATCCCGTCGCTCACGTCACTGCCCGCACGTCAAAAATACACAACTGTTTTCTGATAAATTGTAAAATACAACATCATGAACGTTAAAAATATATAAGATATTGTATTTTCGGTAAGTATAAGAGTTTATCGATTTATTTTTGTTGTTTATGTGACTATGTAAATATAGGGTATAATGTATGATTTTCGTTTTATTTTTCTTAAAAATTTACTCGACGCTCCAAATATAATACGACAAAATTTCAGTGGTCACTTTTTCAGTAAAATGACAATGCATTACAACCTACTTTTAATTTAGTCGAATAATACAAATTGATCCTGTTATTAGTGGAGTCGATTTTTTTTCATTAATAAGTTAATTTTTTTTATTAAAAAGTTTAATTTTTTTAATTACTAATTTTGAATACCTTTTATAGTTGTTAACCAACTGCCAAAAGAGAAGAGGTCATCAATTTGACGATTTTAAAATGTTTGATTTTATTGATAACTTATTTTGAGGACCAAGTTAGGTGATTCTTTTTATTCTATTTGTACGAATATAAAATAACAATATATAAATTTTGTGATTCTTACGATGAACTTTGGAAATATACTACGAAACTTTTAATATAACAATAGGAAAATATAAGTAGTATCGAATTTTGTTTTGTTTACAGGTGTTGTTGATAACGATTTATTAAGTGGAAAGAACAGGTTACATTAAGAATGTTTTTTTTTTTAATTTAATAATTTAATTATAATAAAATGTTGTTTTTGATTGCGGATATCTTATACTATACATATTATAAATGTTAAAGTTTGTATGTTTGGATGTTTGATAATCAATCACGTAAAAATGGCTGTACCAATTTGGATTTGGACTCGGATATAAGATGACCTGGAATAGCACATAGAATATTTTTATCCTAATGCAGAGGTCTGCAGTTAGTCTCGTATAAATTTTAAGTGACTGTTTATATATGAGTTGTTTTATTTGCATACTAACTGTTACCCGCGGCTTTGCTCGCGCATATTTACTTTAGAACTTATTTAACTTTTCTTTATTTTATTAAAAATCTCTACATTTCCGGGTGGGCCGCTAGTACTTTAATAAAATAATATTTACATATTCATCTTAATTATTTATATGACATTTTTGTTATTAAAATTTAAGTAAAAAACGTAATATCTGAACTTCCTATAACTCCTAAATTTTCTATACCTAATATCATAACTAACTATACCTCAAACTAAAAATACTTATTAGTAACACACCTATCGAATAAACTAACGTAATTATAAAAGAAATTTATAATTATCAGGAAATATCTAATCTAAAATTACCTTTGGCAAACTGTACTCCAAACTAAATATATGCATCTATTAGGATTGCTATGTATGTAACACACCTATGTAACCAACTAATGTAACTATATTAAAAAAATCTGTGAGCTGGTTGGCCCTACAGGTCACCTGAAACTTCCCGCTAAATTGAGGTATTTTAATCTCAAAGAAAAAACTATGCCTAAGCATAGAGTCTTGAGGTCGAAAAGTTCAAAAATCAAAAGTTTTTTTTTAATGATACTTAGTTATTCAGTATTAGAAAAGATGTATATTTTTTCAAAATGACCAACGAGTTTGATCTTCCGAATAACATTGAACGCAATTTTTTAGCTCTAAATTGTTTTATTAGGTTAAAAATGTCGAAAACATGTAAAAGAAAGTTTTTTTCAAAAATTTTCGTCATTGATGAATCCCAAACGAATCAACCGATTTCAATCTAATTTATGGTTTTGGCACAGTCTTTGAAGCAGAACAGCAGATTAGATTTTAAAATAAATCGGTATATTAGCCTGAAAGTTATTTTAAAAATACGAAGTAAGTTTCCTGCAAACAGCGTAAATTTAATTAAAATATTGTAGAAAGTCGAAAAAAAATTGGTTAAAAAATTTCGAAGTTATATCGAAAAAACACCTTTTTTAAATTTTTCGTCAATTCACGCAAATATGTCTAAGGAATAAAAAATTTCGTACAAATTTTATAAACCTATTAAATCTCCAACGGAGTTGAATTTTGAAAAATCATTCCACTTAGGAGTGGATCCCTACGTCATAAGAGAAAACGCGGAAATACGTAGGTAAGTCATAAGTTTTGCCGTATTTTTTTACTGAATTTGGCTTACGCCGTAGTGACAGATTACATCTAGTTCAATCTGCTTGTACCTTCTTTATAAAAACAGACAAACTCTGGATCAGCAGCTTACCTTACTCAGTTTTTTCCGACCAGCTTTGATATTGGAATTTTTAAGAGGAGGTTCAATAAAATTTTCAAAAGCCAGCATCGCATTAGCAAATAACCTTTTGTATTGCAAATCTCTATGGGCAATATTCGCTCGTACTTCTGTAGATACTATAACTAAACAAATGTTCGTTTACATAATATTACAAAAACAAAACAAAAGTTTACATAATATTACGAAATCTAATTCAAAAAAAGAATTTTACGAAAAGCTAAACTTATTTCTAGGAAATTAATGCATTTCCTACTATGCTGTCTATACATAATATAATAAGTCTGAAGAAAAGTCGTGTCTATTATCTAATAGGAATCTATGAACTTAATAACGTAGTCATTGTCACAATTGCAGTAAATTTTCTATTTGAGTATCTTTTAAACCTATTAGAATATGCAAACTAAATGTATCAATATCAAGCGTCAAATACTACATGGCTAAACACCCTCAGTTTGCCGATATGTTTAGGTTCTGTGTAATAGAACCAATAACCTACAATATTTGAAATATAAATTATGGGAACGTTCATTATTTGTTTTATTGATATATAAATGATCTACGCAAAAACAGATTTTCGATCAGATTCTTTTAAATAAAAATTTTACAAACCCCTTAAAATACTACCTAAGTCAACGCATAAAAATATATTCGACTCCACTGATACCTTGTCCTATAGACTAACTTCAGTCAAATATTATATAATGCTTTTTATACAATGCTTTTCAAAAACGACTTTTTAAGTCTTGCGCTTAAGGTTGAATATGCAAGAAACTCGTTTTTGCCATAACTATGAACTTTTTAGACTAATAAACGCCAGTTTATTAGTCTAAACAGTTCATAGTTATGGCGACAAACGGGACTGTGTATCTTGGGTTTTTTATATCAATGGTTAATAGCGTCAAATTTTCTGGTCCAAATGTATAATAGGTATAGGCGGAGCTACCACTCGTATTAATCAATTGAAATAAATATTTACGTTATATCTCTATGTACAAGGTCTCCCCATCTCTTTTTAAACAACTGTGTTAGAAAGAGAAGGTAAGACCTCAGAAGATGACAGCAGTATTTAAAAGTTTGGTTTCAAGTGGGTATTAGAAGTGTTGTCTCCAGATATAATACAGCTTCATGGTCTAAACAGTAAGACTCTGGAACAATCTCCCTCACACGTTATTTCCAATAAACTTTGACATAGGTATTTTTAAAAGGATATTTAACAGTTTCTCCAAAGGTTGGCATCGCATTGGGCCTAACTCCTTTTGTTGCTGATGTCCATGGGGAGTGGTGCCTGTTTCCAATCAGCTGGCTCATGTGTCATATGTCGTCAATTTTTATAAAAAAAAACTCGAAACTGATTGACCTTGCAGTCCATCCCTGAAAATTAATAATAACTTTATTTAATACTAGCTGTACTCGCGACTTCGTTCGCGTTTGGCCATCCTCGCAGGGTAATTATCAGTAATTGACCACAGTATTTCTCGTATTCCAATACTTTGGACGGCGAAGCACGTTTATCAAAGGAGAAATAATATTAAGAAAGGATTATTTTAGTGTGGATTTGAAAACACGTTGACTTTGATAACGACCCTTGTGCCTTGTAGGGCTTTAGGCAGTGTTTAACTGAAGTCAAATTGCCTGTAATTTTCTGCAGTAATGCTTACAGTTTTTTTTTTGTCTTCTATTATATACTCATTCCTTATTTGACTAAAGATAATTTTTCCAAACCAAATTTTAATAGGGAGAAAGATTACACACCGGCGAAGCAAATGTCTTTATCTGTATTGTCATTTTTAAACATGGCTGGGGCTATCCTTTCACCGAATAAAAATGTCGCAACTAAAAGACGCCACTGCCAGGGCAATCATAATCAGCCAAGAGGCTGCGAATTTAATCCTTATTTATAAAAATATGTTTTCGTCTATCTTGATGATAGTTCAAAAAAACATTTCCATCCAGAGTCGTTTACTGCGTTATCCTTGCTTCATTGACAGCTGTCCGCTGTTTAACGACTGCACGGTTTAGTTTATATTTGTTATATTATACTCCAGTAAAAAGTTTAAGAAAACCATGATCAACCAGTTTTGGCGCAATGAGTAAAAATGTGTTCATTAATACTTAAATAATGATATTATGAAATAAATTTTGATTTAAAATTAGGGGAAAGGTATGAAAAAAAAAAAAAAGGGTTGAAAAATGCCTTTTTTTAAATAACTTAATAACGGTAGGAAATACAAAAAAAAGTTTCAAGTAAAAGTTGTAGAGAAAAAAATTCTACACAAAAAGTTCCTCTTCATTTTTTTGTTATCTGCTTTAGTTTAGCTCCAAAAAACAAAAATTAAATTTGCTTTGTAATTAATTATAAAACCTTACCAGAATTATTACGGCCCTGTACCATGCAGCGCGCGCATCACATAAATATGTACTAACACTACTAATATGTTACTAAAAAACTACACATGTATTCCCATATTTATATATTTTTACATATTTTACTACAAATTTAATTTTTATTTTTTGTAGCTAAACTAAAGCAGATAACAAAAAAATGAAGAGGAACTTTTTGTGTAGAATTTTTTTCTCTACAACTTTTACTTGAAACTTTTTTTTGTATTTCCTACCGTTATTAAGTTATTTAAAAAAAGGCATTTTTCAACCCTTTTTTTATTTTTATAAAAATAAGTCTAGACTAAATAAATCTAGACTAAAAATAGTCGATAATCGTTAACGTGTCAACTGTCAGTATATGCGGCGATAAGGATTACATTTTTCTCACCAACCGACAAACCGATGAATCGCGGTAAACCGGAAAGTCTATAGACGGTCGGTTTACTCTGCCTACCCCGCAAGGGAACCGGGCGTGATGATATTTTAATAAAAAACAACAAAGCCACGTATTTTTTTTCTCACATTTTTGATTTTTTAAACTCACAAATAAAAGAAAGTTAAGTATCTTTTAATTATATTTGTTTTCTAAAGTTGTTCTGTAAGATCCGGTAGTAGTTTTTAAAAAAATATGTTGACGTGTCAAAATAACTTGTAAAAATTTTTATTGAATAAAGTATTTCTGATGTTGATTTTATTCTGGACTGAACTTATAATTAGTACATGTTCGTATATTTTACTTAACAATATTGAGTAGTTTTAATAATAAAAATATTTTGGAGTCCGACTTTAGTGAGTAATACTGAGTAGCTTAGGCACTTCAATATCTACACTTTGCAGAAGTTTCATTCATTTTAAAAGATAACTGATTGATGTGTCTAATTTTGAAATATTACGTATGTCCGGTGTCGTCGTCGACCATATGAGGTCCAGGGTTTTCATTCCCAGGTTAGGCAACAACTTTGCCCAGGATTGGAAAGGGCCCGGTTGGCAATAGGCTTGCCACCCATCTCATTGTGTGAGATAGTATTTTCGGCTAAATAAAAATTACATCCATTGTCAGAAAGTATTTCAGCTGGCTTGGTTAATTGGCTTGGCTTGGTGGCATTGAACTTTATATGGTGATTAAGTATTCTTATATTTTCTAACTTTCTGCGCATTTTTTTAAATTTTTTCTTTCATAAGAAACTTCTCCTGACAGTTACAAACACAACATAAAATGAATTAGCAAAATCGGTCCAGCCATTCATGCGTGATGTGGTGACCACGGAAAATAGGTAACATATATAGATTTTACATATATATACATCAACACACACAAACACACACACACACACACATATATATATATATATATATATATATATATATATATATATATATATATCATCGCGGTGTCAGACGAACACATTTTTGATCCGATTGCTATTGTTGATCCAGGCCGCTATTCTTAATCCTTTGCAACAACTGGCAAACATAAGTGGCTCCGGGTCGGTTTTTTCGGAGCCTATATGAACGGTTTAATATTTAGGGTAAAACGGACTGTTGTTGATCACATATACGAATCCGTCATTGATCCGGCTTACGACCAATCACGAACGCCGGGCATTTGATGGTCTAATGCGACGTTGCCAAACTTATCTGCCCATTCTCAAATATTCATGAAATTATTGGAATGAAATTATTTTATGGAGCGGTAGGAGTGAAATGACAGAAACCATCTTGCCAATGAAACTAAAATTCGTAATTTTTAAAATTCCGAAAACAATTAAATAAAATGTTAATAATATCGGCCTTACGTTTTAAAAATCGATCGTTAAAATGTGGACCTCCGTGTTGGTCTAGGCTCCTTTGAAGAATAGGCTAACTGCCGTTCTGCCAGGCAGGTCGTAAAAGGCTATCAATTGGCAATGCATGTCACTACCATCGTCACTACTAGGTGGTAGAATTCTGCAATATCTCGCCCGGTTATTTTATTACACCGCCTAACCTATTCCTATTGCAATAGCAGCAATTTTTGTCATTGTCATGTTCCAGTTTTGAGAGTAAAGTAGTCAGTAGACTTACGCACGTGGAATTGCCACACGGATCGCAACGCGCCATTAACATCTTTGGTGTCTATAGACAATGGTTACTCTTCCCATCAGGAGGACCACCTGCTCATTTACTACCTTATGATATAAAAAAGTACTACACACCAAAGTATTGATTATGTACATATAGGTATAGTCATATATTTTTGCCTTTGACCTTGGAAGCCGGGCAGTTACCGCCGTGCGTCTCCACTTGCACCGCTTCAGCACGAGCGGCGTGGCCGCGCTAATTTTGATGTGTTGACCGTGGGAATTTCAAATTGAACACAGACGTCTATATATTTCACAAATCATATGCATTGGCTGTACGCCAACACATACCTAAAAATTATTTATACATTGCGTTATGCGCTTACAAAGCATGAAAGTAACAACACTTCAAAAAAGCACAATGATTAAATTTTTCATTAATTTGCCAAATGTAATGTTGGTGTGGTACTTTAGAATATACAACAGGGTCATGGAAGATTATTCAAATGTGAATTTATTAAAGACAAGACTATAGATACCTCATTTTTCAACTTTCTTTATCGTATCACGCAACAATTATAATAAATATTGGATTTTATTTGAGTATGATGATGTATTGATGATTATAATAAATATTGGATTTTATTTGAGTATGATGATATAAACTTGATGTATATTCGTAAAAATATTTCTTCATTTAAGAAAAATAGTGATGTACATAATGTAAACACAAGGAACAAAAACAATCTTGCTCTGCATGTATCACGTCTCCACAGAATAAGTAACTCTTTTATGGGGCAATCTATACGCTTTTACAATAAACTTCCAAATGCTATTAAAGATCTACCAATACACAAATTTAAAAAATGTATCAAATCTAAACTTTGTAAAAAAGGTTACTATAAAATATCTGAATATTTGGATGATAATAAGGCATGGGATTAATTGCTCCTCATAGCAGTCTCATAATAATTATAATTTATTATTCATAAATACATTGTAATTGTAATTGTAAAAACATTGTTTAAAAAAATGTATATGCACAAAAAAAGACAAGCCCGCTGAGTTTCTTCCGCCGGATCTTCTCAGTGTGTGGCCGCGTTTCCGATCCGGTAGTAACTCAAAAAATGTTGACTCGTCAAAAGTGCCTGTAAAGGATAATTTGAATAAAAATATTTTGACTTTGACTTTGACTTTGACTATTAGACGTCCAAGCACATGTACTATATTTCGTAATTGCATGTATGTAGAAACATATTATAATATGTTTGTATATTTGTATGTTTATTCACGAATTTCTTGGAAACTAAAAGCAAGATCGAGATAAACAGGTATATTCCAACTTAGGGAACGGTCTAAGTTTCATCAAAATCAGTAAAGTAGTTTTTGAGATATGAGTATCCATACCATTTTAATATTATAAATGCGAAAGTAACTCTGTTCGTCTGTCTATCTGTCTGACTGAAATGAATGAAATTTGGTACAAATATAGTTTAAGACCCGAGAAAGGATATAGGATAGCTTTTATCCCGGAAATCCCACGGAAACGGGTACTATAGGGGAAATCTCGGTACTGTCTATCTTTTAAACCATAGTAATAGGAAGAAACTTAGACTACTTTTATTTTAGAATTGTTGAAATATTTTAGAATTACGTTCAATTTTGCGGTCATTTGGAAGGTAAGGCTAAACTAGCCTCCAAAAAGCTCGGTGTGCTCAGCAGAGCGAGGCAGTACTTCTTGCCGGCCCATCGCCTTCAACTTTATAAGGCTCAAATTCGGCCCCACATGGAGTATTGTTCTCATCTTTGGGCCGGAGCTCCTCAGTACCAGCTCCTTCCTCTTGATCGCATTCAGCGTAGAGCGGTTCGAATTGTTGACGACCTGGCTATTTCGAAACGGCTCGACTCTGTGGCATTGCGCAGAGATGTTGGTTCACTCTGTGTCTTCTATCGTATGTTTCATGGGGAGTGTTCCGACGAGTTATTTGGATTAATTCCTGCCGCCGAATACCATCATCGGACATCGCGTCAAAATTTGAAATTTCATCCTCACCTTCTCAATGTCTGGAAATCCACAACAGTGCGTTTCTCTCGACACTTTTTGCCTCGCACTACTTTGTTGTGGAACCAATTACCAGCAGGGGTGTTTCCAAACGGATACGACATGGGGGCCTTCAAGAAAAGAGCTTACTCATTCTTAAAAGGCCGGCAACGCAACTGCAAGACCTCTGGTATTGTGGATGTCCATGGGCGGCGGTGATCACTTACCATCAGGTGCACCTCCTGCTCGTTTGCCCCTTCTATAAAAAAATATATATAATTTATTTTTATCTTAAAAAATATACGCCGGGTGAAGCTAGTAAGTATTAGTTAGTATAAATATTATAAAACCCACTGTACACAAATAAAATAAAGTATTTTACTCGGTACTTGTATAACCGCTAGTTTTATTTTAATCCTTCACAGTATTCCTTATAACATCCACCAGCTCCCTAGATAACTGATCATATCCGAAATTTAATGGCACGACACGATTGCCTTAAGCGTAAATTATGAAATATCGCTAGCAAATTTTATATACGCAATATAGTCTTTGTTAACAAAACAGATTTAGAAGCGATTGTACGTAGCTCGGAGCCAAAAACACTGCTTTTCAGCACGGACCAACACACCCTGTTTTTAGCGCGGCATTACCACCAACACATAGCACACGCACACCAAAGCACCAACAATTGTTCAAAGGATCCCGTGCGAAGCCGGACCGGGTCGCTAGTGTGTTTATAATCTATATCTATATACATATTATACATATAAATAATAAATTCGTAGGAAAGTCAATGTATGTCCGGGGTAAACTTAAAAAGTACTGCATGATTTACTTCAAATTTTGCATGAATATTACTAACAAGTCGGAACAACTTATAGGCTACATATTATCACGCTATCACCTACGGGGGAGGAGCTGTGCGGAGTAAACGAAAACCGCGCGAACGAAGTCGCGGGCAACAGCTAGTACATATAATAAAATCGTAGGAAAGTTATGTAAGTCCGGGGTAAACTCAAAAAATACTGCATGGGTTTACTTCAAATTTTGCATGAATATTACTAACAGATCGGGTCAACATATAGGCTATATATTATCACGCTATCACCTACAGGGGAGAAGCTGTGTGGAGAAAACGAAGTCCGCGCGGGCGAGGTCGGGGTCAACAGCTAGTAGGAACATAAGTAGTAGAATAATAATATATTTATACCATGAATCGCCTCAGAGGTCTAATGGTCCGATGTCGGCGTTAACCATACGAGGTCCCGGGTTCGATTCCCGGGCCAAGAAAATAAAAAAATATGTTTTTTTCAGTTTTCTGATAAAAACAACGTTGCCCGAGATTTGAAAAATGCCCGATTGGCGATAGGCTGGCCACCTATTACACTCAGACTAAGTAATTCAGCTAATCGTGGGTGCACGTGTTGTACCTCTGCCTACCTTCGGGGACACGGGCGTGAAGATACTTTTTACTTTTTTATGAATATGACGAGACATTTACTAGTCCAAAGTCTACTAGGAACTCTTATAACTATAAACTTCGCCATGAATGTCCGTCCGTCCTTCCGCAGCCTAGCTCAAAGATACTTCGTACTAGAAAGAAAGCTATGATTAGATTCGAATCGATTTGGTAAAATAAAATTTTGAAAAATATATTTTTGTGCACGTAGAGTAGCTTCTTATTTTTAACTTCCCGCTACGTATGTAGATAAGGAAATTACTGAGTTTGTCCCGATTTTCGAAAATCGAGTTTTCACCAGATCTCCATGTTTTGAGGTTCTAGGAACCTTTTCGGAATATTTTCACGATGACGTCAGTCTGTCTGTTTATGTGTGTGTGTATATGTTTGTATGTAAACATCTCATAACGTTTGAACGGCTTGACCGATCGAAACGCGGTTGATAGCATTCGATTGGATTCCGAATAATTACGATTTTTGAACTCTGACATGAAGATACGCTTAGGTGTAGCTTTTGTTTCTTTGAGCTTAAAATACCTAAATTTAACGGGAAGTTTCAGGAATGGCCAGCAGCATCAATTGGTTAATAGATTTTTTCTCGTTTACCCCAATGTATGGGGTAATATTGGATAGGAATTTAAAAAATATTGTGGGTCTATGAAAACAGTTTTTCGATTAAGGGTTCATTCGTGAAATAATAAACTTTTAAGGGTTAATTTTTGTTGAGTCAAGTAAATCCCGCCCCACCTCTGCCAAGTTGTTGGTTTTAAATGAATGAAAAAATCACAATAGTAGTAGGTATAAAGTACACTTAGTAGTAGTAGTAGGTATAAAATATAAAGTACACTTTGCAAGTTTACGAATATTACGTAGTTTACAGGCGTTGAACCTATTTATAGCGGAATATATTCGTCACTAGCTGAGCCAGCGAATTTCGAAAAAAAGTAGCCTAAGTTACTCCCTATCACATCGCATCATATATATATATATATATATATATATATATATATATATATATATATATATATATATATATATATATATATATATATATATATATATATATATATCTTGATGTCTTTTAGTTTCCAAAAAATTCATGGACAAATATACAAACAATATATATATATATATATATATATATATATATATATATATATATATATATATATATATATATATATATATATATACGCGTAACAGACAGACAGGCAGACTTTCGCGTTTTTAATATTATTATCAAATCGTAATCCGTAAATTTCATGTAATAACGTAAATTACTTTTATATTTCTAAAAATAAAAATAATTTACGTTTACATATATATAATATATTACAAAGTACAACGTTCTTTATTACTCTTGAGTTTCTTTAATTTATTAAAATAAACAATTTTACAGCAATTAGTGGCATTTTATGACGTTTTTAAGTTTGTTATTTATAAAAATTACTTTAAGCAATTTCTCAAATTCTTAAGATAAAAATCGTATGTAATTAGTTATCTCAAATCACATTAATTTAAAAAAATAAATCATTTGTTTACACAAAATTAAATTGAATAAATAAATAATAATTGAATAAGTATTTTTTAGAAAATATTTATTCAGTTTTAAATTATGCTATGAAAAATAAATTATGTATGTATTAGCGTTTTATAACGTTTTTGGGAGATAAAAAAGTGTAATAAGAAACCACATCAATTGACCTGACCATCCATTACATTAATTTACGTTAATATAATACAAAAATCCCTACGTACAATTCCAAGGCTTATTAATTGGCCTAACTATCAAGCGAAATTAGTAAAGACTATTCTTCTGGAGGTGGTTTTACATGCTGTTATGAGATTCCGTCACTAGTGATTTGAAACCAAGATTTTCTTCTAAAGTTCTTCGAACTATTTCATTATCTTTTTCCTACAGACACCAATTATCAATGTCAAAGATGTCAATCTGGATTCAGGCCAGATATACCGGCCTGGCCTGAGGAATATCGAATTACGAATTATTGTTAATAAATACTAACTCTGAATGGCTAAACAGAAGAGAGAATATGAGAACAATTCCGCCATACCAGACTCGGCAGTTCAGCTTACTCAGTGTGATTTGTACCCAAGCATTAAAATGTTCCTACGAATTTTGAGGCAATTCCCAGTAAAATTGACCTACCTCCTGGCAACCTGCGTGATTCAGCGGCTTAGGAAAAGTTATGAAGTATCTACTGATTCACAAACATGTAAACCTGGATGTAGACAAAACTATAAATGTTTTTGTCAGAAAGAAACGCAGATTTGATTTTGTTATATCAGTTACCCCTTGTTATTCCGAGCCTCCTTTAAAGAATAAACCATCTACCAGTCCACCAGACAGTTCACTAAAGCGAACGATATATATTATTACTATACTATACATTACTACCATTGTGACTACTTCGTGGTAGAGATTTGCCTCGCCCGAGGAATGCAATATAGATATTGTGACCATTTTTCCCAGTTGGCAAGTACTTCTTGGGAAGCAGGACTGGCGGATACTAATTGTAATAATGAACGTTGAGACTATAAATGTTAATCTGAGTAATCGAGGACAATTTTAAAAATACATTCCTTGAACTAAGAGTCACGACAGCTTGTAAGAAATCGTGAGTACCCCATTTTCCTAAACAAAAACGTTAATGGCCCTAGTGTTAGCATTAGATGGCACGCTAGATTTTATTTAGTCAACCTAAGACCTAGTTAAACGCAATTTTACGCCAAGCTTAAATGTTGCCGGGCATGTTGGCACACCTAAGATTGTCATACCCTATGATATGCCAGCGGTATTTAAAGTGGGCTGCAGCTGTGGTAGTGCATTGGTCAAACAATACACATACTATTGTGGATAGACTCAAAAAGCGTATCATAGCTATAAAAAACAGACAATTTATCCATATTTTAGATAACAGCACTGATCACTGAATTAAATTCCAATGACCTCAGATTCTTTCTACTGAGTGAGACTATGTTCTCGTATGGAACGGGAACCTATTGAAATTCAAAAATATAAAAAATTCAATTAGGAAGACAGATTTAAATTATCCCCTGCTTAAAATCCTGTGGTTAACAGAGTACGGCCTTTGCACCTACAAACAAATAAAGCTATCATTATGTGTAGGTTAAATTTGACAAACAAAACCAGAAGGGGATAGATGAAAATCGATCCCAACGTGCTCGAGGGAGAAAACTCGCTGTTCTAGTCCGCTCGATGCCGCGGTCAATGTAATTTGACTGAAAGTCGAGCTATATGAAAATTATACAGTTTTGGACCCCCTTCATATTTTAATAAATGACAAACACAATGTGGGTATTACGGCTCGGCTACAGCTACCCGCGGCGCGACTTGCGACGCGAAATGCGGCGCGGTAAGAGTCGCGCGACCATCTGGGTATACCACAGCTCGACTTGTTGCGACCGCGGCGGCGTGCCGCTCTGAGCTGTAACACCCCGATACTAGCGAGTACCAGGGTCGGATTTTGTGATACTATTTTTACTATATTCTTTTGATGTGTAGTATATATTATCGTAACGTTAGGATTGTACGCAAAAATACCACTGTTGATACTTACATATATTACCTTTTCATTGATCCCTCTATTCGAGATTTTCGAAGTTTAATTTCTTTAGGCACGTAGTATTTCTTTAGGCTGCGAGTGAAATTTTAGGATGCACGTGCATCACCGTAACGCAAAAGTTACAGGTTGAAGTCTTTATTAAGTAAGTATTAAATCCCGAAATCCTTGACTATCCTTTTCCAGTCCTTTTATTATTTTAATGTTATTAAGTATTTGCATGCAATTAAAATCTATCAGAAATCAGAAGTACTTTGTTCAATAAAACTTTTTACAAGTTATTTTGACACGTCAATATATTTTTTGAAAACTACTACCTGATCGGAAACGCGGCCACTATTTTTTAATGACGCCAAAGAAGTATAACTTCTCACGCGCGTACATAAGTACACGCATCCATTTTTTTAATGTATGGCAACGTAGACATTTTCCGTGCAATTTTTAGTAACTATGATCGTTTTTGAGTAGTGGGCTGTGGAAACAATGTATTTTTTATTAATTAATATGAGTGAGATGAAGTGTGGTAGTCTCCTCGTGTTGGTCCCGGGTTCCTTTGAAGAATAGGCCAACTGCCGTTCTGCCAGGCAGGTCGTAAAAGGCGACCTAGTGGCTATTTGCGTCACTACCATCGTGACTACTAGGTGGTAGAGTTCTGCATCGGCTCGACTGGGTCTGGTACCAACGCCTTACCTATTCCTGCTGCAATAGCGTCCGTGTTGGTCACTGTCGTGTTCCGGTTTGGAGGGTAAGGTAGCCGGTAAACTTATGCATGTGGCATTAGACCTCGCCACAAGATAGCAACGTACCATTAACATCTTTGGTGTCTATAGGCGATGGTTGACTCTTTCCATCAGGAGACCCATCTGCTTGTTTGCTATCTTATGATATAAAAAAAAAGATGAATGTATAGGAACAAATTTTGTTTAACGCAAGCCGACATTAAATTGAGAAAATGCTGTGAAATTTTTAGATTAAGTTTAAGTTTCGGTGCATAAACTAAATTAAGTTGAATATATTTTTAAGTATAATATTAAAATAATGTGTCAATAACCAATTATTTATATAATCAATAAATTATCTCAAACCGATGCTTTTTTATCGTCAGCCCACCATTTTACTTCAGTTCCATAATTTTAAGTGCAAAACGTAAAAGGAGCTGATGATCTTCGAAAGGGGATCCTGCAGCATAAAGTTAAAGGTAACCTTAACCTATGGTTCCTTACTCAATGAGCTTGAGCTGTTTTATTGCAAAGCTCCCGAGGCCTCCAGCTCCGCCATGTAACTCTATCAAACCATGTGAATCTTCTAGCAATAAAGGCTATATCAGCCCAATTTCAAGTGTCCACTTTCCAGTTCCATCATTATATTTTAAAAAACATCCAGCATCTAAATCGAAGTAGCCTACACTCATTGGATTTAACTGGTCAAGCTTAGAAAATCACATGGACTTCCTTCCGCTCTATCATCAGATACTGGAAGCTATCCTATTTCACATTCCTTAAAATAAAAAGTCAAACGAGTCCAAAATTGATGGTGTTGCTTAATTTTAATTAAAAGTTTCGATAACCTCCTTCCTGCTTCATCATAACACCCTGTAAATCATTTAGCACCAGGGTATTTGTCGAAACAGAACAACTGAGTCCAATCTAAATACGTTTTTCTTGTTTAGTTTATAACTTACCATGGCCACCTTCGAGTTCAATCGTTAAATCCTAAGAAGTGATGAGCATCATGATGTGTTTGTAAGTGGACAATGTTGTGCCAGCTCCACAGCCCTCACCAGAGTTAACTGCCTGGCGTCCTGCTCAAAAAGCCGGTCGCGCTCCGGTCCCATGATCAGACCTAGCACGAGTCGATCCCGAAGAACTGTGTCCAAAGCACCCCCGAACTCGCAGTGAACAGCGAGCCCTCTGAGTCGAGCCGCCCAGTCTTCTACCGACTCACCGTCTTCTTGACTAGCCCTATAGAAGTTGTCTTTATCCGCAAAACTAGATCTTTTTGGTGTGAAGTGGTCGTTGAGTATTTGCAATAGCTCCGTATAAGTAACTGCTTCCACTGACTTCGGATGCGTTAAATTTTTTAACAACTTATACGCCTCATCTGATAAATGCGTTAACAAAACGGCCCTTTTTTGTTCGTTTGATTCTAAGGCATTCAAAACTACAAACTGCCGTAAACGGCTTTCAAATACGCTCCAATCTTGAATTTTGGGATCGAAATTTGAAATATTCCCAATAAATCCAGCCATATTTAATATAATTAGTGGGTACCTTGTCGTCGCCAATGATGTGTATGTAAGTGGACAATAAAACGCACGTTATAATTCGGAGCTAGTTTAATACTGCCATCTAGATCAGTTGTGTATCACGTAAAGGTTGATACACATTCCCGCCGTTAAGGCGTGCATACATAACACATCAGCTCCTAGAAATAATCCAGCATCAAAATGTTTGTCAGTACAAGACAATTGAGCGCTAACTCAATAAACTTACCTTGTTGAGTTTAGAAGTTTATTATCTAACCGTTTTGCATCTGGATGCGAGAAGTTTCGATATTACTTTTTTCGGCTCCTTCTTCAGAGTCTCGTAATCATGAAAAATGTCTTATTGCAACGAAACGAACGACTCCAAACTCTACTATCTTAACACTTTCAGTCTGTGAGTTACAATGACACTCTAGTGGCTCCATGGTCCATTTCTCGTCGTTATGAGTACTAATTAAACTTAGTACTTATAGCAACAAAACTAATGACCCAAAATTTGGTAACCTCGTCAAAACTCTAGATCTGAGAGTTCTAGTCCCTATATCCAGGCTACATCATGATATTAGCTTGATAGTACCATAATATTGCATTGTCATTGAACTTACAAAAGTTTGCCAAGTTTCAGTACAAATAAATATCAGGAAGTCGATAAATATGGTTTGCAATATTTAGAAAGTCTTTTATTTACATACAAATATTGCTAGTTAAATAAAAATTAATGTCTTCGAATGAAGATATTGTCGCATCAGGTCTAGGTCATCATGTCATTGCAATTAATTGAAGTAATAAAATACAAAATTTAGCATCGATAAAGCCTTTACAAGTTGCTAAATTCCTTTCATCAAGTTGAAAAGAGCTGGTGAGCTTTCAACGGCTGTACAGATTTTATTGAATCATAGCTAAGGACCATCTCGCAACATACTAAAACAAAACTAATTCATTGTTAAAGTTTTAAATAATGTTATACAAAGTGTTGGTCCTCTGTCGTTCAAACTTTGTCAACATCGATTATTCATCGAATCGGTGTTATCCTGTGACAATCGCTTACAATGTAATTTAGCAAATCCCTTAACTGTTGCGTTGTTTTGTCACAACGTCAGTCCTCTTAAACACGTCTTTGAAGCATATTCCATACATCCTAGGTGGGATTTAGAGGTAATTGACAGTGGAAAACCTCCTGGCGGTTTTCCACTTTCAAGTACCTCTTAGTCCGCAAAATATATATTTAGTAAGTATAAATAGTATTACACAACTCTATTTTTCAAAAACAGCAATTTTAGATGTTATTTCTAATGCCTAAATTGTACCTATAGAACAGTCAGGTCTTAAATTAGCATGTCCGAAAAAATAAAATCGTCTTTTTTTCTTAGTTTCATCTAAAGTTAATCTAACACGAACAAAGACACGGCTAATTGCTATTATTCAACAACTATCACCAAAATAAATTACTAATATTTAACTTTACCACTAAAAATTACATATTTTATACTTATACATAATACAGTGTTGTTTTATAATTTCTCGCAAATTTAGTTGGCAGTCTACTACAAGCATCATTGTGTTAAGCGCACCACAAGTATACAACCAAATACAGTAAGTAAAAACCATTTTTAAACGAGTTAATTTCTACGGAATGGATTTTGTTTTCTTTATATTATCTGCTAGTATAGCGAAATATCTATTGAAACTAAAAGTTATTTATTTATTAAAAACCATATTTAAACCAGTTAATTTCTACAGAATGGATTTTGTTTTCTTTATGCTATCTGCTAGTATAGCGAAATTACTATTAAAACTAACTATGGTGCGTAAGCACTTTTGCGAATGCGAAGGAAAATTTAAAAGCTTGTAAATATTACAAATTAAAAACTTGATTACCACCTTAATATCATTGTTTCAATAATTAAAGTAATTACACCACATTTAGTCATAAATCTTTATTTTTGAGTAAATTATGACGGTTTTATTTCCTGATTAAAAGTTACATAGTAAAATTATTCAAATTATTTTTCATTATATCATTATATTTATAATAATAGATAAGTCATATCTATGATATGTATGATATAACAGTCGGGGCTCTCTGTTAAAATTTTATAGCTAAATATTAAATGGGCCCCGACTGTTAATCGTTGTGATGAATTAAAATTCATGGATTGTTTTATATGCACATTGATTATAGAACAACTACTTAAGTGGTGTAGTTATTCATTATTACTTAACATGATTCTAAACTACTGGGCTTGTTTCTGTTTTTTGTTTTCATTTAAGGCAATGAATATTTTTTCAAGACCGAGTCGAGCTTTTTGTTTTCATTATTTTTTTTTATTTTATACTATTTGGTTAGGATTCATTAACTTCGACATTAGGATTACAAGATGGTAAATTACACAATCTTGTCATTTCATTCAGAGAGTCAATATCGTGGGAATTATCAAGGCATTTGGGGCCTTATCTTTACACTGTCTGCTACTGTAAAGGGAGGGAAACTGGATGTATTTTCCTACTCCTCCTATACACTTCTGATTAATTTCAATACGGGTTCCAAGACAGCTTAGTTTTTCCCCAGGGCACCCTGAGCTCGCAACTCAGAGGTTATCAGGACGGTTGCCGCTGTTGATTCTGGTTTACAGAAGTAACAGTATTGGGAACGTGAGGTAACTAAGTATACTTGGAGAAGTTACTATAGGCGGTGAACTTAAGCTGTCGCTATATCCGTCACTGATGTTAAATAGGTTTTACGTTCGTAGAATGAAACAATAAAAGTACTCCTCTTCTTTGTCCACACTCCGCATTATTGATTATCATGATGGACAACTTCGAAACCCTACATTGCGCGAGGCTCGACACGCAATTTAACAATTTTTTTTTTTATTTTTAATCTGGTTCTAAATCAGATATCACTAATTTTCGACCTATCTCGGTTCTGACTACTTTGAGAAATATTTAAAAAGAATATTGTGTTCAAATACTAAGTCATTTTAATACGAGTGTATTTACATTTCCTAACAAACGTTTACATTTCATAAAGAATCACTATATCATAGTCTAGTGTTAAATTATTAAAAACTGTACTAAAGACTAGGAAGACTCAGAAGATGCACTTCACCTATTCTGTGATATGTAGATAAGCATTTGACTACGTTTATTGAAAGATTTAAAAAAACTGTACCTGTATGAAATCTATTTCTTTACTATAATATTCTAAAGAGAAAACATTTGTATTTTTATAAATTGCATGTTTGTAACAAACTAACTCAAAAACTACTAACTTGATCTTGAAATTCTTATGCCATCAAAAAGATACACCACCCAGAAGAGATAAAAGCTACTTTTTTATCCATATGATCAAAAGGAAGTCGCGAGTAACAGGTAGATAGAAATAAATCACTTGATCTTCTGGTTCTTATTTAAAAGGGAGAATTCGGAAGGCTTATGATTAACAAAATAAGATCAACTAATTCTAGTGTTGTCACTGTAGGTATCCCACAGGGTTTCATTTTTGATATTATTTTTTACATAAATAAATAATTTATCTTGCCTTGTAACTTGTAAGAGACAGACGTAGAAACGTCCTATTCGCAACTGATATTTCATTTTTTATTCAAAGTAAAAAAAATTGAATATGAAAATGTGAATAATGCTGTTTTAACATTTGTAAACTTAAACCAGTCAACAAGGCTTTATTAAATGCTATCAAAAGTAAATATATTAATGCCTAACGTAAGGCATGTAAATCCCAATGTACAACTTAATGAAAGAGAACTGGATCTTATAGACATTACTGTGACTGTAAGAGCAATATAAATTATAGTCTGTTTTTTTTTTATATTATAAGATAGCAAACAAGCAGATGGGTCCCTGATGTAGAGAATCGACCATCGCCTATAGACACCAAAGGTGTTAATGGTGCGTTGCTATCTTGTGGCGAGGTCTTATTCCACATGCATAAGTTTACCGGCTACTTTACCCCCCAAACCGGAACACGACAGTGAAAACCACTGACGCTATTGCGGCAGGAATAGGTAAGGCGGTGGTACCAGACTCGAGCGAAACAATGCAGAACTCTACCACGTAGTAGCCACGATGTTAGTGACTCGTATAGCCAATCTGTCACCTTTTACGACCTGCCTGGCAGAACGACAGTTGGCCTATTCTTTAAAGGAGCCCGGGACTAACACAGGGAAAAAATAAATTTTAAAAGAATAATTTTTTTTTTTTATTTATGTAGGTATTATGTATTTCTAATTTATGAGCATGTGTTTGTTAGTGTTAAGTTATCGTATGTTATTGTATTGTATTGTGTTCTTTAGTGTCATTGATATATAAAATATATCAATGTTAAGTGTGGTATATTATTTTTACAATTATTTACAATTAATCCTAGGCTTGTTTGTCTACTTAGACGTAGTACTACAAAACTAAGTTTCATTATGAAGCTATCTCCTTTGCCTAAAGTTTGTCAGGCAGAGATCGCTCTATAACGATAAAATCACCTTATCTTGAGCAATCTCTATGACGATAAGGTGATATTTTTACATAAATTACATGGAATAGGTAAGGTGGTGATACAAATAGAGGCGAGACACTGTAGACCTCTATCATTATTAGTCACAATTGTAGTAACAGGTTGGTCATTCGCCTTTTACGAACTGCCCGGCTCAGTGGCAAATGATCCATTCTTCAGTTAGAACTCGGCCCAACACGGAGATAACTAAAACGGATTCCTATCGGGAATATAAGTTTTCCAAGACATTTCGCACCATTATTAACGCAAATGCACCGGAGATCGCTAACCCATCCAAAATACTTAACAATGCTTATAAGGAATCATACGTACATATTATTATCTTTACATCAAATCCCTAACGAATAGACAAAGAGAATTGATTGTCATATATCACAATACAGACAGACTTGCCTAGCTTCCTTCACATTCATAACATGCTGCATGCATAACATGCTGAAATATAAAAAATCGTATAAATTAATTCGTATTTTAGATATGGAGTTTATACCAGAAAATTCTCTATTAAAATATAATTCAGATACATTACATTATTTAAGAAAGCAATATGGATTTGATTCGCTGAAAAGAATTGATGATGCTATCAAATTTCTCGAGGAGTGGTCTGCTAAACAAGAACATTTTGTAAAGAAGAGTTTTGGTGAGTAAATTTATCATTGTGCTGCATGTTGTAGTATAAAAAAGGACTTTTTAATGAAAAAAAAAAGATTATTTAAAATTAAAGAAAAACAAATTGAATACCAAAAAAACTCAATCTGCCTTGTTGAATGGATAATGTAACGATAGGTTGTCCATAAAGAATGAATGAAAGCCAGACTGCAAAGAGAGAAGGGAGGAAAAAAAATGTTCATACTTACTTAAGATGAAATAATGATGTAGCGATAATCCTTAGAATATGTACAAGTGGTATATGCCACTTGTCAAGAAAATAAGTTTGAATTTAGTCACTGGAACGATGGTAGCCCAGCGGTGGCATTTATTAGAAACGAGCGCCCCTTCTCGCTGTGTAAATTTAATCAATAAGTTATATCACCTCACTCAAAAATTTTCACAGAAAACACTCAGCCAGAATAAAGAAGGCTGGTGAGTTGAACTTTTAATCTTAGGTGGGTCATGTTTTAAGAATACACAGCTGGAAATCACTCTTAACAGAAGGGGTTGAAATAAAAAAAAAATGGATTAGTTGATATAATATCCCTTTAAACAAACAGTTTACAGTACCCGGCGATAAATATTGCACATCGACCTTTGGAAAGAGACAATCGGCTAATTTCGGCTTCGTAGAGCGTTATCTCTGTCGCACAAAATACAAACAGTCCGGTACCTATTAGGAGCTGTTAAAACAAGTATGATTTGCTTCTTTTGATATTTTTATTCTTTGTATAAAATACACTAATTTTTCTATAAGTGATGGCTTTAGGTTGGGGTAAAATAAAATAAAAAAACATTTTTACATTATGTTTACGTATTTAATTATTTTGGAACATTACAGCTTTAGTGTACATAATAAACACCATTATACCTATTGCTAAAATGAGACATTGCAATAAAAATAATAATAATTCTAATTCTCAATTACTTCCATTTCACTATCTGTGCTCTCAAAGAGGTCAATATCACTGTCACTATCAGCCGTATTTATTACTAATCTATCAGTGTAATTGTCTAAACTGTGTTGAATGCTTCTATATTCATTCTCACATTTGATTGCATGATCGCAAACCTTTTTCCACTCTTCAGCGCCGATCATGTTTACTTTTTCAGTCAATAATGTTTTTACTGTAGTTAAGTTCATACCCACATTTCTAGAGGCTACATAGCCTTTCAGTTGAGACCATATATTTTCAATTGGATTAAAATCCGGATGATATGGTGGCAATCGCAACACAGTGTGCCCATGTTCGGCAAGTATTTTGTCCACAGAAAACTCTGTATACCTCTCCTTGTGCTGACATATAATAGCGTAAATCTGGGTTTTTGTTAATTTTGGATCAACTGGAATTTCATGTCTGTTTAACCAGTTGATCATTTCCCGTTTAATGGTGTTTGAGTTGGGGGGTCTCTCAACATACTTGTTGTGATAGGGTGCGTTGTCGATAACTAGAACAGAATCACTGGGTATATTTGGGATTAATTGGTTAACCAGCCATTTCTCATAGTTATCGTTATTCATTTCATTGTGATAGTCACCTGTAGTGTCCGTGGATTTATACGTTAAAAAAGCACCGGGTACAAAGCCTTTTTCATTTCCCGCATGAACTATTATCAAACGTTGACCTTTTGAAATTGGCTTTTTTACTCCTTTTTTCTTATCGTCACTCCAAGATTTCCCTTTAGTGTGGGATGCATGTATATATGACTCATCCATGTAGACGATATTTTTTCCTGTTTCGCGAAATTTGCGTATTTTATCAAGGTATTCCATTCGTTTGAGACTAACGTCGTGCTTTTCCATTAGAATTTTTCGATTATCTTCCATTTTAGTGAACTGAAATCCCATGTCATGAAGTATTTTTCTCAATGTTTTTTCAGACCCATTGTAATTAATAGCTTCAGATAACTTAGCTTTTAATGATTTTATTGTTGGCAGTTCATTAAATCGTAAGTGAAAATCATACACCATTCTTCGAACAACATCGTAATCAAAATCGTCCATATCCAAACGAAATTGCTTTTTTGGTCTCCCTTTTTTTGGAGTGCTGAACTTAATTTCAGTCGAATGTTTTTCAGTACTGACTTCGTTTAATATATTGTTCAAAGTTCTTCTTGAAATTCCAGTGGCATTTGCAACTCGCTCTTGAATCTTCTTAAAATAACAACTTACATTTTCATCTACTTTTTTTTTAAATCTATCAGCTTCGCTTAGTAATCGCTTAGCAAAGTATTTATAAACATTGTAGATAATTTCACGTGACTGACCTCGTAAAGGTTTCCCTCTTTTTCCGAAAGATGCCATATTACAACTTTAAATTATTTAAATTTGTGGGTGTTATCAACTCTAAATATATATTTTTTTCGGGACGCGACTGCACTCTATCGTACTTGAACAACGACTGACTAAACGTCACATAGGTAGTGTGGGACAGAGATAACGCTTTACGAAGCCGAAATTATCCGATTGTCTCTTTCCAAAGTTCGATGTGCAATATTTATCGCCGGGTACTGTACCATAGCAGAATAACTTTTGAAATAATAACCTCTTAGAACACATAATTATAAACAGAATTATTTATTTTATATGATACCTTTTATATGATAACAGTTATTTTTATGTATGTATCAAATAGGTTAATTACCTTTACATGATAAACAGAATTATTTTTATGTATGTATCAAAATAAGATAACAACCTTTTATATGATAAACAAAATAATTTTTGTGTATGCATCAAAATAAGGTAATAACCTTTTACATGACTAACAGAACAATGTTAGTCAATAGACGAAAAAAATATGCACAAAATGTATGGTTTTCCAAGGTCAAAAGAGGTTAAGTTTTTCGGTGTCACATTAAGGGAAATTCTGAGAAAAACACTAAAATGTACTTACAGTTGTTCATCTTTATTAGCGGGCAGGCCCCCGACGTGCCAGGTGGTCTAGATAACTTTCAAACCTGGGTGATGTGCGCGAATGAAAAACCGGTGAAATCTCGCGGCAGAACACCAATCCGCCATGTTCGTAATAGGCAGACATATTTACGCCGATCCGCCACTGTTTCACATTTTCCCCCAGCCTAGCCGGCACGACATTTATTGTGAATTGGGAAGAAAATTGGAATCCACACTTGACATTTTCATCAAAGTTGGTATTCAATGTTAAGAACGATCTATTTTTACTTTACTCAACTAAAATCACATCAATATGTGATTTTAGTTGAGTAAAATTCTAAGCCAAAAGTTATTAATAACCTCAATCATGTTATTTATGACTTTTGGCTTAGAATTTTTTGCTTCATTTCATAAAAAGATATTCAATTTAATAGAAGAAATAATTCTCGAACATTCACGAGAAGCTACATCGTGAAAGACAAAAGACCTGACAGATAAAACCATGCTTTAAACCTCCCTTGTTAACGCCCATGCCAAAAAAAAAAAAAAAAAAACCTCCCTTTGACAACTAGCAAGCGCCATCTAGTGATAATTAATCGAAAAGAAAATGTTGCCAGTGCCAAAACACCATTAATTATATATACTCTTTCTCCTTGTTCTTCTTTATTTCTTACAAAAGGAAAATAATAGCTAAGAACTATGTAACGTGAAATTGACGCGTTACACGGTTTAAGATATGCATTGTTATATTATAGTATAGCTAACAAGCGGATGACTTTCCTGCTGTAAAGAGACAACCATCGCATATTGAACTATTCACCTTATTTATTAACTAGCTGAGCCCGCGACTTCGTCCGCGTGGAAAATTTGGAAATTAAAAAGTCTAAGTTACTCCTTATCACATCAGCTATCTGCCAGTGAAAGTCCCGTCAAAATCGGTCTAGCCGTTGCGGAGATTAGGCGGAACAAACAGACAGACAGACAGACAAAAATTGAAAAAATGTTGTCTTGGTGTATGTATCATGTATACATTCATATCTATGCATTTAGTAAAAAGCGGTTATTTTAATATTACAAACAGACACTCCAATTTTATTTATTTGTATGTATAGATTAATTTAATTTTAGAGTTGCATTCATAATAGTATACTCCGTAAGGCGACTTACATATTGTGTAGTATGTACTTTATCAGGTGTAGCAACTAGAATAGAAGTGAGGTAGTGACTTTTTATAAGAGCGTCTTGCAAATATTCTTTCACAGAGTCATATGCAATATCAGTTACAAATTTGTTTACATTATTTTCGAATTTATTATAATTAGGTTGGCTTTAAAGATTTTCTGGTAATTTATCATATATTTTCACAGACAGGGGATAGGGCAAAGGACTATGCAGTTATTGCTTCGATGTTATTAGATATAAGCTAGTTTCGTTTTTTCACTTCTTTTAAATTAAGGTTTTATTATTATTTTTTTAACATCCTAAGTTTTGCACATGCTTCCTAACTCTTTGTTCCCCGACGAGTACAATCTGGGGATCTTCAAAAGAATAGTGAACAGGTACCTTCTAGGGAAGCGCGTTCCATCTTAGGCCACATCTTAGCTTACCATCAGGCGAGATCGTGGTCAAGCACTTCCATACCGACACAAAAAAACATCCAGGAAAATACCTTGGGAAAAAGATTGACTAATAAGCATAGTCAAAGGAATCGCTACCTCTTTCCTTTATAAGCGTAGAAGGAAGTTCGTCTATTCCTAACTGGGTTTACTTTTAAGCCTTTTTATCAATTGTTGAACCTCTCGCAATTTAACAGGGCGTAAGTAATATCCTAAGAGTCGGCGTTGGCCAGACCTTCGACATTTTATAAAACCTGAAAGTTTCAGAGCTTGTAGTCCCCAACCCAGGTAAGAACGATAAGGGATTATGAAATTTGGACGATGGTTACTTTGGCAGCTAACAGGTAACAAAGGTGCAAAAAAATAGTACCTCACTTTCGTTAAAGTAAGGTATTAGAAATGACATCACCCATTGTCGGACACTTAACACGGTTTCAACCTCCTGCCGGACAATCCTAAAATTTAATAAATTATTAGTATACGGTCGTCATAGTATAAAAAACTGAATTTTATATAATATGTTAGATAAGGGGATATCGGAAGACTACCTCAAGAGCCAGACAGTTTTGATGGCTTTGGTAACTTAACAAACTTGGTAACATCTTTAACTGACACGTTAAAGATCAAATGTTAAAATGGGTTCCGTACATTTTATCCCGGAAAAATTAGTTGTTCCCGCGAGATTCATCAGAAACGAAGAAGAGTTATAAATAACTCAGCAGGCTGCACGGTTTAATTAATGTGTACTTAAACAAAAACACTGCTTCGTATAAAGCACATCTGTTCAATTGGTTGTTAAAATAGTTTTCTGTTAAAATTATTAAGAAGAGCACGAATTTACAATTTTGTATAAATACTTGTTATTTTCATGATTATTTTTTAATATTATTTCAGATAGAAGCCTATTAGAAAGATTATTAATTTACAACAAGGGTTCGGTAGAAAAATGCAAAAAGAAATTGGACAGGATGTGCACACAACGGACCTTAATTCCTGAGTTTTTTTATATTGAAAAAATCGATATAGAACTGATTTTTGAATGCTAGTAAGTATTATGTAAGACGACCAACTAGCTAAAATAATTGAGAAAATAATACGTTTTGGTAATTAATTTGTGATGAGTAAAGGACAGTGGAGTAAAAAATTAATAACCATGCCATTTTTAGGAACTGAAAAGGAATGTAATTTTTTTCTGAAATATTTCCGTTTAATGCTTTTCTTATTTTTATGCCAGACAATGTAATGCGTACATTTTTATTTGTCTCGCCTACCGAAATCTCCTTTATTTTGTGTTTCAAACCAGCCGTTTATTTTGTGGCGCATAATACATAGCATATATTGATTATTATTTTTTTATTTTAAATTTTTAGAAGTAGTAATGCAGAATATTAGAATGAATCAAATTATAATAAGTTAAGATAAAAAACGTCAAAAAACCAAAGAGTTGCACGGAATTCCAACCGTATAATCTCATCATAATCATGGTCTAAACTCGTGACTACGGTTTTCGGTAGACTGTCCCTTACACGCCGTAGGTATAATCTTGTTATTTATGTTTTTTCAATTTTTTTTTTAGCTCTGACGCTTTGTTGAGTCAGTTGACACCTGACCATGGCAGAGTACACCTAATGCAATTTTGCGGAGAGAAAATTAATTCTACCACTGTAAATTGTTATCTCAAATATTTTGTTTTAGTAAGTATTATCTATTTTATAAACGTACCTAAAGAACATAATATGTAATATTCTACTAAAATATTTTTTATAATTTATATTCATTATTAAGCTATTGCATAGCTTCTATCGCTGGCCTTGAGCGAATCCAGAAATTCCGTAACGAAAAAACCTAACACCCCCCACTCCGGCCGGCACAGCGGTGATACTTTTTAGTTTTTCCATCTATCGATAAATACCAGAACTTTTAATGACTTTTTGAAATATCACGCTTGTCTCTTTAGTGCAGCAACCCGTCTTTAGATGGCATTGGTTGTATTGGAAAACTACCGTAATCAGCTGTTTGTAAGAAAGTATATAGGTGTATAGGTATGTATCATCTACGTACAACAGTGAATATCTGTACTCGTATAATTTGTGTACAAAGTGTTTTAAATATGAATAAACAAAGTGCATTTATTAAATATTCCTGAAGAACCGACATGTATTGAAAGATAATAAAAATATTTTGAACAATATTAACATCTCATTTATTTAATAAAAGAAAAAAAATTGTTTTATTATCGGTCACCACGCTCAAAGTGTAACTTGAAAAAAATAAATATATATATAATTGAAATTGCATAAGTTGATAAAAAATGCTATGCAATAGCTTAACCGCGGCAGTCTCCGAGTGCCACACGTCTGTTTTTATCACGTTTTATGCAATTATTCTCGAATTTCAGATATATACATACTTGCAAATGAAGGACTATTGCAACCATGTAACTTTAGTAATCGATTGGAAAGATGGGAGCGTCATAGATTTTTTAGTGGCAATTGACATATCTGAATTACGAAAAGCCATTGAAATCGCGTTTGTAAGTATATTTATCTCCGGTATTGTATTGTCAGGTGAAGATTCGTGAAGCTTTAAAACAATAAAACTTTTATTTTATACTTTCCATCGTCGGCACTTGGTGAAACTCCGCCATAATTATTGTTTTAAATTTTACACTTGTACTGTTTCACAATTCACTAATTATATATAATATATACTTTTTTTATTTAAATAGCCAACCGGTTTCGCATTTCACTGCATCATCAGGGCAAAAACTTAAATTGTCAACAAATACGTTGTGTTAGGAATTGTTAATAATGGTCGGTAGATGTGAAATGTTGAGTTTGATAGAAAATATTAATGTTGCCAACCATTATTTCCAAATTACCACAGTACGAAGATACAAAATGAGGCAAACTACAAAATAAAAATTATACAAAATTACAAATGAAACCCAAACTAATAACGGATCTAAAGTATATAAGCTTAAGAAGCCTAAGACAAATAATAATGTCGATGTTTATTAAAAGTTATCGATTTTTATATTATGTCATAAGAGAGCAAACACGCAGATAAATCTCCTCTCCTGTAAATAGAGAACCACTGCCCATAGACATCAAAGATGGTAATTAGATTAGTAAGGTATGTAATAATCAAAAAAGTTTGGCTGTAAGAGTTTAGACAATTGCGATAAAATGTTTTTGAAATTTTGATCAAATTTTGTTGTTCCATCACGTCATCATCATGAGATAATTTTCCTGGTAGATAGAGACTATCTTCTATAGACACCAAAAATATTAATGATGCGTTTTTTTTATATTAAAAGATATCAAAAAAACAGATGTCTATTTTGATGTAAAAGGGAAATCATCGCCTATAGACACCTAAGATGTTAATGGTACCTTGCTATCTATGTGGCGGAATGGCAATGCCACATGCATAAAAGTTAGCTGGTATAACTTTTTCTCAAACCGGAACATGGCAGTGAAAAACATTGACATTATTATGGCAGGAATAGGTATTTGGGTTTTCCGCTTTAAAACATGTTGAAACACAATTATTTTCAAGCGACGAAAAAAGAGGTTATCAATTTTATATAATATATGCATGTATGTAATTTTTGGGATTGGATAATATTTGACCATGTTTTTGAATGCTATTTAGGTGTCCAAGCATATGTATTAAATTTCGTAAATATATATACATACATGTTTGTATGTTTATATAATTGTTCACAAACCTGTCGGGAATTAATCAAGTATTTGATGTACAAGTTTGCCGCAATATTTTTTACACATAGACGTATCGTTGTATTCAATTATTCTTATGATTTGAAAACTGTGTTGTTCCGGGCCCCCTTTAAAGAATAGAACCATAGAGAATGAATCTGTCATTCTGCTAGGCAATTCTTCGAAAGTCGAACTATGGGCAATACGTATCACCTACTATCGTAACTACTAGGTGGTAAAGTTCCACCTCGTCACGTGGAAAGCAACGCACCATTTACACCTTTGGTATCTATAGGCGATAGTTTTTCTTTGCATCAGAAGAGCTTAACGGCTTGTTTATTATCTTATGATGTAAAAAATAAGCGTTTCTAAAACAAGAAAGATGGCGTTGCTATACTAGTGGACACTATTCCCTTTTGACTTAATTTGAATAATACTTGAGAGATAGGGTTCCGACACGAGTTCTAAAAGGAGTTGTGTCCAAGCAGTACCTCGCATATTCTGGAGTACCTCAGGGGTCACATTTTGAAATTTAAAACAAGCGCCAAAATTAGCTGAAGTTAAGATAGCCAATCAGCAAACTTCAATTCTTTTAAACATCTCACTTTAGATCATATTATCTGCTACACGGTCACCATTCTGACTTCCATATTTAATGCTACCTACATATTTCATGAATACTTTTTAAGTAAAAAGCTTTATAAAATTGTGCTCCTGGTTTTTGCATGCCATAGCCACAGTAGACATGTAGATAATATCTTCAATGATGAGAAAACGGGTCTACATTCGAAATGATCTAGAATTAGTATATAGACGAAACTAAGTAAAATTCATCATCATATTTTAATAAAAAAGTTGGATTTGGTTTACACGATTCCTTTATGACTTAATTTGAATCATATTTAAGAGATAGGGTTCGGACACGAGTTCTAAAAGAAGTTGTGTCCAAGCAGTACCTCGCATATTCTGGAGTATCTCAGGGGTCACATTTTGAAATTTAATTTCCTAGCACACGTCCAGCCTTTTTGCAGATGAAGATTTATAAACGAATGGACTCTATATTATTTGATTCGGAAATAATGCAATCGAATCTCGATACAATTACTGTTTGGTGTAAGGCTAATAAAATAGTGTTAAATGCTTTTTAATGTCAAAGTATACATTTTACAAGAACAATTATGTCTCTTGAAATATCGTATTTTATAAATGGTCCGACATGGTCAGACACAGAGTTCAAAGCCTTCCGACTGCTACTACAGTTAGGGATTTTGGTGTACTTATTGACAATCGCTTATAATTTACTAAGCAGATGGTGGATATTGGTTTCAAGTCTATGAGGATGCTTAACTTTATTAAGAGGCAAACCAAACAATTTTCACACAAATTAAGATTATTATTTTTAACTCCCTCGTTCGAGGTCTTCTGGAAAATTCTACGTATGCAATTTATTCCCAGAAACTTGGAACACTGCAACAAAAGTTCACAAAGTACCTTGTATACGTCAACTCTGGTATATCCCACAGGATTCCGTACGAAAATCAATTAGAACTCTTTGGTATACACTCCTTATTCAACCGCCGTAGACTAATGGATATGCTGTTTCTGCACAATCTTTTCGGTTCTGAATTACTGTGCGACAATTTTTCAAATAATGTGTCAGTTAACGTCTCTTTTTATCCACTTCGATATCGTCTTACTAAAGTTTTTATTCTACCACTGTGTCGCACAAATGTTGGTAAGCACCCTTGGGTGTGACCCTTGGGTCGAGCGTAACTAAATTAATTTAATTAGTTCAAAAATGCAGATTTGGGTATTTTTAATGATTTCTCCATTTTTTCTTCATTTCAAAGGATTTTGTATTTGGCTCGAACTAATATATTACAAGGTCAAAAATGTGAAATTAATTAAATTTGCTATTATCCGCGAATTGTTTTACGTTACATAGAACATTTCGCGGATAATAGCAAATTTAATTAATTTCACCTTTTTAATAATGGATTTCCGCAAAGTAACGCCTGAATCAAAAGATATATTACAAGGTCAATATTAAATTTTAGATTTTGTTTTCTTTTATTTGTAATAGTTGTAATTTTTTAAAAGTAATTTTCTTTTATTAGTTGCTTTATATATAATTTTCGTAAGACTATTTACCATAGTCTCTGAAACAAACTTTTTTTGATTAATAACAAGCTGAATTTTTGTAAACAGCTTTATATTGACGAGACACCCATATTTCTATCTTCGAAATTTTTTTCCTAATAAAGTAACTAATAAAGTTAGGGGACTTCAAAGATGTCAATTTGGTGAAGGAATAATAATTAAAATTTTACTTTAATCGCTTTATTATTTTATGAGAGACACGAAAAATTTTTGTACTACAAATTCGATGGTTTATTTTTATTTTTTGTAATCAGAAGTAAATTCCAACACAGGGATGATATGACCCAACATCTTTTACCCTACACGTTCATACCACTAGACAGACTAAGGTGTCACTAAATCAACATAGGTATTAATTTCTTTATGATTCAATTGACCTTTGGTTTAAATTACTAAACAATAGAATTCTTCTTAAGGTTTTCTTAGCCTTTATTTTTTATTAAACTTCACTTTTTCCGGGTTCCTATAATCAACAATCTGT
The DNA here is from genome assembly GCA_036924255.1 of Apodemia mormo. Taxonomy (NCBI): domain Eukaryota; kingdom Metazoa; phylum Arthropoda; class Insecta; order Lepidoptera; family Riodinidae; genus Apodemia; species Apodemia mormo. Next base: position 15,363,441 of record JAUPFN010000020.1, read on the forward strand.
CATTCATAGAAGTAACCGGTAGCAAACAATTTAATAATAACGAGACTTTCCACAAGTTTTTGGGCCATTTAGAAATTTGACATTTGTAGAACAATTTTATCTTCTGCCTCGTAGATATGTTACTACTCAACCAAAATGAGTCATTTAATTGATAAAGGAACCAAACATTAAAGTTATAAAGTTATGATATTAATTCAAAACCCTATCAATTGTTTCAAATGTCAACCTCATCTACCTTTTAACAGTCTACTGTTATAATACACAGTATATAAGCGATCAAACAAAAAAAATATTGTCTCATGTAAAATAAAATGCTATGTTTAACAACTGCATTATAATTTACTTGAGACGAATTTTCGCATTACATTGGTAGGATTCATAAATCACTCACTTGAATTTGAGAAAAAATATATTCTTATAATAATTCTAATTGTTAATGGCTGCAATTTATAATAATGGTTATTTCGGCGAGTCCTCTACTCTAAAGTTGGCAGAATTATGAGTTTTTTAAATTGATTAACAACAACCTACTTTTTTAACAATAGCTTAGTAATTATTAGTATTATTCAAAGGTGACGTTGTCCTACTCGTAAAATGAAAACTTTTTAGTGTGACACTCTAAAGTTGTAGGTTTTGTCGCCTACAATTTTCTGAGTTATAACCGTAGAACAATATAAGCAAACGATGCTTTGGTGTATTCTGGTCCACAAAAATCAATTATCCTACAAAAAAGAGGGTATGCTTTTCTAGTCCGACAATATTAAAATTTAGCTACTTTAAGTCGCTCTTGAAACCACCTGTTCAGCGCCGGATCGTGGGTTATCTGTGCGTAGTCCATAGCCTCGTCTTTCGTCGTCTTTTGACGATAATAATTACCTAACCTAGGTCTTCAACACCGAACTGACAATATGAGCTAAAAATAACACTTGATTCGCATTTGTAAGATAATTTTGGCCTCTGGGCGAATCATCAATTGTAATTATTTCCTCTTTTACTATATTGTTTCTTATATTATACTTATTGGGAAAATTAAAGGAGACTCCAACGGCACAATAGTCCGCCCACGTCCACCCTATTATCAAACGTGTCAGTAGCAAAGCCAGTAACACACAAGTTATGTATTCAACACACGTTTCACTTCTTACCCTGAGCATCTTCAGGAGAGTCGATTTGTACTTCACTTTGTAAAGTGAAGCATCAAATTTTAGATTAGATTATTATTAGAAGCATTAAACTTATATAGCGATGTGCTATTATATAAGACTTTACGGAAATTTTGCAAATTAAATGCCATAATATCGTCTATAATTACGGATTTCCGCAAAGTAATGCCTGAATCTACAAAGTACCCATTTGTATCAATTTATTTACTTGCAGGAAGGTTTCAGTATGAGAATGCGTGCAATACACGTAGTATTTGCTTCGAAAACAATTGAAGCTTATGTATCTATTTTAAAACCATTATTAGGTCCTAAACTCGGTAACAGACTATACACTCACAAAACGATGGACTCTGTATATGAACAAGTACCAAGACAGTTATTTCCGAAGGAATACGGAGGGAACGACAAACCGCTTATACAATTACGAGGTGAGTTATTACATCTTGTATTACGTAACACCACGTGGTTTATGGACGCCCCTTAAGCCGACAGAAATAGGCTTTTCCCCGTGTTGGTCTTGGTCTCCTTTAAAGAGCAGAACATCTGCCATTGGTAGCATGCAATGAAAGTAGTAGACGAATAACGATGACTCTAAATTGATTTCTAAATTTATACTAATCAATTTAAAGTTAATGTTATTCGTTTTCACATCTTTAGGATCCTCTCCCAAATCGTCATTTTCTAATTATACCTACACTTTTTATCTCGCAATCAACTCATCATGGCTTAATTTGACGTGATTCTGTATTTCTATGTCACTGTTTTTACACATTTGAAAATATTTAGACGCTTTCCCCACCATTGAAATAAAAACCATTATATTATAAACTTTTATTTTTATTCTATCATCTAATCTACAAAATCCAATAGTCTCTACGACGCTTGAGTAAATCTCCATTTAGCATCTTGGGCTCGCATACTATAACATACTTATATCACGATGTAAAAAAGCATGGAACAAAAAAGAACCCTATGACATCGCGTTTGAAGTTAGACGAAATGCCGCTTATGTGTAGGCATTCGATATTGACTCGTAGTCTTCTCACATCCCGTGTAGGGGGATGGGGAGATGGCTTCGGGGCGGTTTGCCCCATGGCCATGGAAGCAGGCGCTGACCGTAAATACGGCCAGGTCGTTGGATGGGGAAAATTTCCATTGGTATTCAGATTTGGGGGGAAATGTGGATCTTCCAAAGTTGGGATATGGGGTTTCTCACACACCCAAGTTCTTCACACCACCGCGAGCGATCGGCCCCACCGGTAAAGACCCGTTGGGGAAGTCCAGCGGAGACCGACCAGCGATCGCAGCGGCGACTTTGACTAGAGGGTGGTGAGAAAGAGAAAAGGTTATTGTTGAGTTATAAGGTCTCTGGGGAAGGGCCTCGCGTCCGGGGGACGCGAGTGCCAGGGGGCAATGTCCTTAATATGGGGATGGGATGATGCGTCTGCACGCTCAAACATCCTTTTGGACATGTTCCTTATGAAATCTTCTACGCTCTCTATTTTCAGATCACGTTGGAGTACGGAGTTCCTGACAAATCTAGGGGCGCTTGTAATCCTACGCAGCGCCAGGTTCTGTTGCTGTTTTAGTGTCTTCCGGTGGGTTGGAGCAGCAAGACAGTACCAACTGGCTGCTGCGTAGGTAAGTCTAGATCGTACGTAAGTTTTGTACACCCCCAGTTTGATTCTGACGGGGAGTCGCGAAGTGAAGATTGGGCGAACTGCCGCCATTGCCATGCGAGTTTGGTTCACCACTCTCCTTACGTGGACTTTCATGTTTAATCGGTAATCAATCTTTACCCCAAGGTATTTGACTACGTGGGACCACGTGATGGGTTGGTCTTCTAAAGTGAGGTTCGGTATTTTCCTCTTTGAAGGGCGTAGCGCCTGGGTCTTGCCGGCATTTGCTGTCAGTCGCCACTTCGACAGCCAATTCGGCAATACGTCCAGGCAGGCTTGTATCTTCTTGGTGGCTTGGATATCTGATATGGAAGTGACTACGTAGGCAGCATCATCTGCATAGAGCGCCAGCATGCCGCCGTCTCCCACCGGGATGTCGTTCGAGTAGACTGAGTACAATGTCGGTGAGAGACAGCTACCCTGCGGCACTCCTGCTGTCATCGGCTTCTCGCTTGAGGTGACATCTTCAACTGCTACGTGGAAGCTTCTATGGGAAAGGAAAGAGGCTATAATCCTCACGAAGCGGTGGGGGATATTGGATATGGCCAATTTATAGATCAGGCCTTCGTGCCAGACTCGGTCGAAGGCCTTCTCCATATCGAGCAGGACAGCTACTGCTTTTTCTTTTTTATTTCTGGCAGCGACCAGGGTGTGAAGGACTCTAGTGAGTTGCAATGTGGTACTATGTCCAGCCCTGAACCCAAACTGTTCTGGACGAGGAGTAAAATGGGGTTCTAGATGTTTCAGGAGGAGTTTCTCGAATATCTTAGAGATGGTGGGCAGCAGAGTGATGGGCCTATAACTACTAGGTTGGAGAGAGTTTTTCCCTTGCTTCGGGATCATAATTACTCGGCCCATCCTCCATATTTTTGGAAATTCGCCGGTACGCAGAATGCTGTTGAACAGCCGCGTTATTGCTGCGACCGTTCGAAATGGGAGATGACGGAGAGCCTTATTCGTGATGGCATCTGCGCCCGGCGCTTTACGGGTTTTGGAAAGGGCAATCTGGCGACGCACCATATTAGGTGAGACAAACATGGGGTCTTCTTCTGTGGGAATGGTTCTAGATAAGTAGTCTGTGAGAAACTCCTCCACCTCGGTGTTGAAGGTTGGATTTGTTGATGGGTTCGGGCTGAACTGTTTCTGCAAATGATCTCAGCACGATCCTCTGCTCTATACCGCGGTGTGCCGTCTGGGTGGTAAAGTGGACGCACCGGGTTTGGTCTTCCTTGTAACTGACGACAAAGTCTGTGCAGTGATGACCAGTCTTCCTCGGCTTCAAGGATTCGAGTCTCCCAGCTTTCGGTGGCAGCTTTCTCCAAGTCGGCCTTCACCTCGGCTGTGAGTGCGTTAAGTTGGGCCTTCAAAGTGGGGCAGCGAGTTATCTGCCACTGGCGGCGTAAGCTTCTCTTTCTCTTTATTTTGTTCCAGATGTAAGGTGGTAAATCTTTTCGCCTTTGGGCTGATGGTATTGCCTTAGTAGCGTTTTGCAGTGCCTCTTGGATGTGAGAGGTAAGCTTTTCCGCCAGTAGGTTCACATCTTCAGGTGTCGTAACCGAATGGCTGAGAGTACTCTCTTCCTAGAATCCTGAGAATCTTCTCCAGTCAACCAGCTGTCTGGGTGGTGGTGGCGCTAGTCTGGTCGGGATCTCCTGAATGGTCATCAGAACTGGGAGATGGTCCGATCCCATATCTTCTGGTATCACTTCGAGGTGTATTTGCTGTTGGACACCTTTCTGTACGACGATATCCAGAACGTCCGATGTTAGAGCGTCACTAAAGGGGAAGTGAGTCGGAGAGTCTGCTCCCTGGATTGTCAAGTGGTGTTGATCAGCTACATCAAAGAGTCGTCTGCCTGCGGTGTTTGTGATAGATGAATTCCACACTATGTGCTTACTATTCCAATCGCCGGCTGCTACTGTTGAAAAATCTGAACTAAAAATCTCGGTGATGTCAGTGGCTGAGATTCTCTCAGCTGGAGGTCGGTATATACTGTAAAAGCGCATTGGGTTGCCGGCGATTAAAATTTCCACGCCTAAGGCTTGCATCTTGTTGGTGTGGAGGCGAGGCAGAGGTTGATGAACGACTCTTCGATGTATCAGAACTGCAAGTCCTCTGTAAGCCCTCACGTTAAACTCATCTTGTCGGTAGCAGGAGTAATTTGCTACCTTTAGTTTGTCTCCCTGGCCAAGGTGAGTTTCACTGATGAGCACTATGTCAGCGTTTAATTCCCTTATTAACTGCTTCAAGGGTGCGACCTTAGATGCAACGCCGCAGGCATTCCAGTATAAAGTCCTCAGGGGCTTATGATCCATACAGAGCTAACAGATCTGTCATCCCCCTGAGGACGGCTGACACAGGATCTGTTCCCTCTCGAAGAGCCCCCAGCACATCTTGGAAAACTTGCAGTGCTTTTTCAAGCACCACGAGTTTCCCTTCGTCCGGGGACCCTTGGTTCGTCTTTGGTTTGGCTGTAGATGTGGTGGCGGTAAGTTCTGCGGGCGCCGGTCCAACATTGGTAGGCGCTTCGTCATCTGTCTTTGCAGATTTCCGGGCTCTCTTCTTCTTGCGCTTGCCTTTCACCGCAACTCTTGGCTTAGGGTCGTTTGCAGGTGGTCTCAAGGTGGTAGTCTGGGTATCCTGACTGGCTGTGATCGTACCCGCCACCTCCATCGGTTGTTCTACGTTGGTACTCTGGTGTGTTGTGGTGGTTCTCTCCTCCTGTACCGCGGGCTTTGTGGTTATGGCCACCGTCCCGGCCAGTTTGTTCCTGGCTTCTCGTCTGAAGACCGGGCAGCTAATATTATTTGCAGTGTGGGGGCCATTGCAGTTAGCGCAAGTAGGCGGCTCCTCTCTAGGCCTTGGGCACTCCTTGGCTCTATGCTCCCCACCACAGCGAACGCAGCGTTGGGGACGGTGGCAATGGTGTGAGGAGTGGCAGAACTGTTGGCACCTGTGGCACTGTGCAGGGCCTGATTTTCCTCGCCGCGCCTCGATCTTTACTCCGGGCATATACAGAAGCTCGTCGATCTCGTATATGCCCGGTAGGGTATTTGGCTGTCTTTTAATGATGGCCATAAAAATGCAGCCGGGTCTACCGGCTCGTGCATTTATTGGACGTACATATTCCGCCTCATGACCTCTCTCCGCTAACTCTTGGGTAATCTCATTTGGGTCCGTATCCGCTGGTAGGCCTCTAATTGCCACTTTCACACTCCTTTCGGCCGGCAAGGAGTAACAGAACCATGAAAGCGGCACTGTTTTTTCAAGGTCCGCCAGGTACCTCTGGACCTCCCTGTACTCATTCTCATCTTTGGGCGTGAGGCGAACTCCACGCCCAAACGGACGGGCGCTTGGCACGTGGCCCAGTTTTTCCTTCAGGACCTTAAAATGGATGGTCCCGTTGGGCAGATTTTCTACCACAAGCGGTGGGTATCTCCCCTTTGGGGGGGTGGTGGTCCTGTAGGTTGTGTGTTGGCCTGTGCCGGCGGAGTTCTAGAAGGCGTAGCAGCAATAGAGGCAAAAGATGGAGGTGAAGGGGTTGGGACAGCTGGCACACACTGTCTTTTATTGCATTCGATATTGCTGCAGGGTTGTCAATATATGTATATAGGAGAGGGGGATTTTTGAGCCCAAATGTAAAGGGTTGAAGTGTGGATCAAAAAAATGGTACTATTTTTCTATTTCAAAGTTCAAAATATAAGCTTCATCCGCTTTCTGAGAAAAAAGAAATTACGAAAATAAGTTTGCGGTACTATAATTGTGTAATCGATAAAATTATAATCGATTTATGTAAATAATTTTAATCGAAATGTAAGCTCGTAAGTATATGTGAAAGTGTATATTCTTGATTAATATTTAGATTAATCAACAGTAAGTACCAAATTGTTATACAAACCATTTATAATATAAAAAGAAAAAATATAATCGATACAATAATCGATTGATTACATTATATCGAACTTAATACGAACTTAGTGTCTGTGGATTTAATACAGCTAAAAGTGACAATTACAACTGACACCTTTGACGGCTCGCAAGAGTCGCAACTCGTAGAGCAAGATCCCAGGGCCGCCAGACGTCACGTATTTTCTGATGGATGAAATGTGGACGATAGAGTAGTGTTAGTATGTACTATGATCGTAAGCCTACCTGCTAGCTTGGTCAAACGGCCAATTTCCAGGTATCAGGTAATCAAGGTACATAAAAACATTACTTACTTCACGTAAATTCTCCTGGCTGATTTTCAGATATGTTGTCGAGCGTATAGTTAAAAATAAATTGTCAATACTCCCAGACACTTTCCGTCGGCCATATTGCTTGGCAGACGCTTTAAGGGTCTCAAAATAATTAGTTAACTTCACGTAAATTCTGACGCTCCATTTTTATATATGTTCATCCGACAACAATTTTAAAACATTTGACAAGAAGACAGACCGATCCAAGGGGCCAATCATCCCCTAAACTAAATTTTATTATCTGTGAGTGGGAGCGCGAGAGCATTATCTACGCGCAAGAGACTGAGTGAGACCGACTGCGCCGTTAAGCAGAGATGAGACGTATTTACGGGAACAGGTTTCTATACTAGGTTTCAACTAAGAAGTCTCCAAACTAAGCATTCAGTCGTAGAATATACGAGTATCGAGTATTTAGAAGTACTGTAAGCGTACGTACATACAACTTAGTAATGTCAAAGAGGCAAAAGCGTATCGAGTATTTAAAAGTATCACGCGTACGCGTCCGTGAATACGTATACAATGTACTACTAATCCTTTGAGATTTGGGACAAGTACACTGCGAAGGGCGACTGCTAAATATGCCAGCATTAAGGTCATATTATAATACATACATTAAAAATTCCAAAAAGCTGTCAGTCATAAGCCTGTGAACGTATTAAGACAATATTTCAATTTTTTTTTACATTTTCTTACACTAAGCTAGGTAGGTATTCAATATTCAATCAATTCTCCTAAAGTCGTATATTTGACCGTCTTGTTGGTCGGGTGGTTAGCAAACCTGACTACGCAATCAACGAGGCCCGGGTTCGAATCCCGTTGGTATTTTTGATGTGGTTGTTCATTAAATAAATTATTGTATTAATTACCTCTGTTGTCTATTGTATATCAGTCTATCTGAAGGCTCGGTGTTGCCATTGACTATATAAAATCCCTGGTTGGTTTCCCGGATCAGGCAATCCAAAAATATTTTTTTATCATTTTCTGATAAAAACGAATTTGCCTGGGATTGGATTAGTGCTCGTTTGGCAACAGGGTTGCCACATATCACATAGTCACAGCTGCACTCAACAGACACGGCAGCACCGAACAATATTACTCAAGAGAGCACGGCAGAATACTGAATACTTATTTGGCACTCCCAAATTTTAAAAACTTTAGCTGTTGGCCTCAAGAGGGCCTTTAAATTACAATAAAGTTAGCTGTCACCTGACCATATTTTATTTTATTTAAAAATCATATTAATTAAATATAATTAGTAAAAAAAATGAAAGTAAATTAACCGACATCATAAACTTTTTTAAATTTTTTTTAATTGAAAAAAATTATTTAAAAAAATTTCATTTGTAAAAAATTTGAAAAACTTTAAGTGTTATTTTTAAAAAAATATTTTTTATTTCTAATTAATAAATTGAAAAAAAATATTAAAAATGTCGGCTAACTTTAGTATTATTTATTATAGGTCAATTTTTTTCTTATTTTTGTTGCCATAATTTACTTGTCAACAAAAGTTCTAAAAATTATAAAATATCTGTTCAAGTGTTCAAGTTCAAGTTTTCGCCGTGTTGGTCCCGGCCTCCTTTGAAGAATAGGCCAACTGCCGTTTTACCAGGCAGATCGTAAAAGGCGACCGATTGGCTATCGAGTCACTAACATCGTGGCTACTAGGTGGTAGAGTTCTGCATTGTCTCGCCCGGGTCTGGTACCACCGCCTTACCTATTCCTGCCGCAATAACGTCAATGCTTGTCGCTGTCGTGTTCCGGTTTGGAGGGTAAGGTAGCCGGTAAACTTATGCATGTGGCATTAGACCTCGCCACAAGATAGCAACGCACCATTAACATCTTTGGTGTCTATAGGCGATGGTTGACTCTTTCCATCAGGAGACCCATCTGCTTGTTTGCTATCTTATGATATAAAAAAAAAAAAAAAAAGTAATTTTCATGGTCTTAACAGCGCAGTCGGTCTAACTCAGTCTCATACGCGTAGATAATGCTCTCGCGCTTCCACTCACAGAGATATTAAAATTTAGTTTAGGGGATGATTGGCCCCTTGGATCGGTCTGTCTTCTTGTCAAAGATTTTAAAATTGTTGTCGGATGAACATATATAAAAATGGAGCGTCAGAATTTACGTGAAGTTAACTAATTATTTTGAGACCCTTAAAGCGTCTGCCAAGCAATATGGCCGACGGAAAGTGTCTGGGAGTATTGACAATTTATTTTTAACTATACGCTCGACAACATATCTGAAAATCAGCCAGGAGAATTTACGTGAAGTAAGTAATGTTTTTATGTACCTTGATTACCTGATACCTGGAAATTGGCCGTTTGACCAAGCTAGCAGGTAGGCATACGATCATAGTACATACTGTTAATTTATATAAAAATAATAGGAGTGAAGTACACCTAGCGCCACCTAGTGTTAAGTACGTGAGTGACATATAGTAGTTTTAGTTTCTCTGCTGTTTAAATAAAGTCATTCAGTTCGTTCCGAGTTGAATAAGAAAGCACATCGTTTTATTAGGTTATGGACTCAGATTTACAGCTTCTTAAAATTATATTGCTAATTATCGCGAAAGTTAAAAGTTATCAAGTTTTTAGTGTGATAATAAATCGCAGTAGGATAATTAGATTAGATAGTTTAGGCATTCGGTTTTCATAATAGTCTACAGCAAGCTAACCACGACGACGCCAACATGGCGGCTAACTACATTGCCAATGTACCGAAGTTAAGAGGCAGAGAAAATTACAGTGAATGGCTATTTGCAGCGGAAAACTTCTTAATCCTAGAAGGAATGATGAAATGCATCAAACCAGAGGAAGATGTAAGATTGTTTGCCGAGGATGACGCAAAAACAAAAGCGAAACTGATTCTCACGATTGACGCTTCATTGTATGTGCACATTAGAAATGTATCTACTACAAGGAATTATGGGAGAAACTAAAAGCCTTATTTGATGATTCCGGATTTACGAGGAGAATAAGCTTACTACGAAATTTAATTTCTATTAGACTCGAAAATTGTGGATCCATGATTGCTTATGTGACACAAATTATAGAAACAGGGCAAAAGTTGTGTAATACAGGATTCGACTTAAACGAAGAATGGATTGGTTCATTATTACTGGCAGGGCTTCCTGAAAAATATGCCCCAATGATAATGGCCATCGAACATTCAGGTATTCAGATAACAACGGACGCCATTAAAGGAAAGTTACTTGATATGGAAACCGGAAACGGAACGAATGGAATGAACGATGAATCGAATGGCGCTTTAGCCAGCGGTTATAAAGGTTGGCAGCACTCATTGACGGCCAGGAAGTCTATGGTTAGCAAAAACAATCATGGCGGCCAAAATAGATCGACAGTGTCAACAAAGGCGAAGAAAGACATTAAATGTTATCGATGCAAACAAATAGGTCATTTTAAGTCACAATGTACTGCTGAAGTGTCGAATAATAAAGGAAATGAACGTAAACAAACAAATGCGTTCAGTGCAATCTTTTTAAGCGGAAACTTTAAAAATGAAGATTGGTATGTTGATTCCGGAGCCAGTGTACACTTGACGCCGAATAAACAATGGCTCACAAATATATCTTACGAAAAAAAAGGTGAGACTATTACAGTAGCAGACAAAAAGAAAGTGCCAATTGTGTGTTCCGGTGATATCAAGATTTCTACCATAGTTAATGATTGCAGTTTTGATGTGAACGTAAAAGATGTGTTTTGTGTACCAGAATTGACAACTAATTTACTGTCAGTCAGTCAATTAATTCAAAAAGGAAATAATGTCGTATTTACCACAAATTCCTGTGAAATATATAACCAGAAGGGTATATTAGTTGCCTACGCATTATTACAAAATGGAGTTTACAAGTTACAACTTTTGGAGAATATGTCTGCAGCAGCGACCATATCCGGTGAGCTCTGGCATCGAAGGCTGGGACATGTAAACAGCGAGTGTCTCAATAAAATGCAGAATGAGGTTGATGGGTTAACCTTAAAAGAGAAGGTTGACATTACAAAGTCTACTTGTACCGTGTGCTGTGAGGGGAAACAATCTAGATTACCTTTTTATCATATTGGTAAGAGAAGCACAGAAGTGTTGAACATTATTCACACAGACATCTGTGGTCCTATGGAGTGCAATTCTATTGGAGGTTCTAAATACTTTATTTTTTTTTTTAAGATTTTAGTAGAATGACAGCTATTTATTTTTTGAAAAATAAGAATGAAGCCTTGAAAAGGTTCAAAGAATACCAATGGTTAGTGGAAAATCAGACAAATAAAAAAATAAAAATTATTAGAAGTGACAATGGAAGAGAATTTTGCAATACCGAGTTTGACAATTACTTAAAGAAAATGGGGATAGTTCATCAAACAACATGTCCATACACGCCTGAACAAAATGGACTATGTGAGCGTATGAACAGAACCTTAGTCGAGAAAGCAAGGTGTATGATTTTTGATGCACAGTTAAGCAAGAAGTTCTGGGCTGAAGCTACAAACACAGCGGTTTATTTGCATAATCGCACAGGTTTATCCATATTGCATGGAAAAACACCTTATGAATTATGGCATAATGTCAAGCCAGATATAAGTAATCTGAGAGTTTTTGGCAGCAAGGTGATGGTACACATAGCTAAAGAAAAGAGACGAAAATGGGATAAAAAAGCTCAAAGAGGTATTTTAGTGGGCTATGCCGACGGAAGTAAAGGCTATAGAGTGTATGATCCAGCTAAGAATGTTATATCAACTAGTCGAGATGTGATAGTTGTGGAGGAAGAGAACACTACCATAGCAGTAACAGAAAAAGAAAATTTAAATAAAACAATTAAGGATACAGACCAGCCATCTTCAGTGGGGGATATGGAAGAAAAACTATCCGATACTCTAACATCCCATGAAAAATCTATAAATGACTCTGATTCTGAGTATGCACCCAGTGAGTATGAAGATGTAGAAGAAAGTTTACAGGATACTGTGACAACTACACGGGAAATTCGAACCAGAAGACAACCAAATAGATACGGTTTTAGTAGCCAACAAAATGTCTGTCTTCAAGAAACTGGAGACTTAACGTTGCAGGAGGCGTTGACGGGACATGAAAAAGAGTATTGGCAAAGAGCATTAAAAGAAGAACTTCAATGTTTTGAAGAGAATCAAGCCTGGGAGTTGACCGACGCTCCAAGTAGTGGTTGTGTGGTTCAGTGTAAATGGGTCTTAAAGAAAAAGTGTGATGTGAATGGTAAAGTTCTATATCGCGCACGTTTAGTGGCAAAAGGTTTCACTTAGAGGCATGGTTTGGACTACAATGAGACATTCTCTCCAGTAGTTAGATATTCCACATTAAGATTATTGTTTGCCTTGACTGTAAAATTAGATTTTAAGACGACACACCTAGATGTCAAAACAGCCTTTTTAAATGGACATCTTGAAGAAGATATTTTTATGCAAAAACCAGATTATTTTGATAATTTAAATGATGGTAAGGTTTTAAAATTAAAGAAGGCCATTTATGGGTTAAAACAATCTTCAAGAATGTGGTATAAAAAGGTTGATGACTGTTTGTGTAACATTGGTTATGTAAAATCTAAATATGAACCTTGTTTGTTTATTAAAAGAAACAAAAAGTGTGTAACCATAATTGCTTTATATGTTGATGATTTTTTTATATTTTCTAATGATTGTGATGAAGTCATAAACTTGAAAAAATCTTTAAGAAATAATTTCAATATTAAAGACCTAGGTACTATAAGACAATGCTTGGGTATGCGAGTTGTGTGCAATAAAAATTCTGTAACATTAAACCAAGAGAGTTATATAGACCAGTTGTTAGGTAAATTTAATATGTTAGATTGTCATACGTCAAATACACCAATGGAATGTAAACTAAATGTCAGTATAGGTAGCAAATGTGATATTAACATACCGTATCAGTGCCTGATAGGTAGTTTAATGTATTTGTCCGTTTTAACTCGCCCCGATATATCATATTCAGTTAGTTATATGAGTCAGTTTAATAATTGTTTTACCAAAGAACATTGGCAACATGCTAAAAGAATTTTGAGATATTTAAAGAAGACAAAACATTATGCGTTAAAGTATGACTCAAAACTTAATTCTGAAATAATTGGTTATGTTGACGCCGATTGGGGCAGTGATGTTATTAGTAGAAGGTCATATACAGGTTATGTGTTTAAATTATCTGGTGCTGCAATATCTTGGGAAAGCAGAAAGCAAAAGGTTGTTGCACTTTCTAGTACAGAAGCAGAATATATAGGAATCTCAGAATGTTGTAAAGAGGCTATTTACTTACAAAATTTGCAATGTGAAATTACTGACAGTTTAAATACTATTATTCTGTACAATGACAACCAAAGTGCACAAAAATTGTTATTAAATCCTGTTTTCCATCATAAATCTAAGCATATAGATATAAGATTTCATTTTTGTAAAGAAGTTATTGCTCAAAAGTTAGTAAATGTTCAGTACCTATGTACAGCTGAAATGCCAGCTGATTTGTTTACAAAAGGTTTAAGTTCAATTAAGCATAACACTTTTGTAAATGCTGTTGGTCTAGTTAAAAATTAAATTATGTGTATTATTTTTATATAGTGGGGGTGTTAATTTATATAAAAATAATAGGAGTGAAGTACACCTAGCGCCACCTAGTGTTAAGTACGTGAGTGACATATAGTAGTTTTAGTTTCTCTGCTGTTTAAATAAAGTCATTCAGTTCGTTCCGAGTTGAATAAGAAAGCACATCGTTTTATTACATACTAACACTACTCTATCGTCCACATTTCATCCGTCAGAAAATACGTGACGTCTGGCAGCTCTGGGATCTTGGACCATCGCAAGTCGTGGATTTCGCTATTTTACGTACCTACAGGGAAGCATCCTTTAATGTGTGGTTTCCAAATATCTGTGTTGTGTTGTGTCAATTTATAAACATGAAACATAGTTGCTTGTATTACAAGTATCAGTTGTTTACATAATAAACGGTTCTAGTGAGTTTAACTATACCTACTGTAGTACTGTGACCTTACTTCTGGTGAATATCTTATATCTATGTTCTCACATTGTAGTCCAAGATCCCAGAGCTGCCAGACGTCACGTATTTTCTGACGGATGAAATGTGGACGATTGAGTAGTGTTAGTATGTACTATGATCGTATGCCTACCTGCTAACTTGGTCAAACGGCCAATTTCCAGGTATCAGGTAATCAAGGTACATAAAAACATTACTTACTTTACGTAAATTCTCATGGCTGATTTTCATATATGTTTTCGAGTGTATAGTTAAAAATAAATTGTCAATACTCCCAGACACTTTCCGTCGGCCATATTGCTTGGCAGACGCTTTAAGGGTCTCAAAATAATTAGTTAACTTCACGTAAATTCTGACGCTCCATTTTTATATATGTTCATCCGACAACAATTTTAAAACCTTTGACAAGAAGACAGACCGATTCAAGGGGCCAATCATCCCCTAAACTAAATTTTAATATCTCTGTGAGTGGGAGCGCGAGAGCATTATCTACGCGTATGAGACTGAGTTAGACCGACTGCGCTGTTAAGGCCATGAAAATTACTTGAACAGATATTTTATAATTTTTAGAACTTTTGTTGACAAGTAAATTATGGCAACAAAAATAAGAAAAAAAATTGACCTATAATAAATAATACTAAAGTTAGCCGACATTTTTATTTTTTTTTAATTTATTAATTAGAGCTAAAAATATTTTTTTAAAAATAACACATAGTTTTTCAAATTTTTAACAAATGAAAATTTTTTTTAAATATTTTTTTCAATTAAAAAAATTCTAATAATTTTTAGATGTCGGTTAATTTACTTTCATTTTTTTTACTAATTATTTTTAATTAATATAATTTTTAAATAAAATAAAAAATTGGTCAGGTGACAGCTAACTTTATTGTAATTTAAATACCCTCTTGAGGCCAACAGCTAAAGTCACTCCCAAATAAGTATTCAGTACTCCCTTGAATAATATTGTTCTGTGCTGTCGTGTCTGTTGAGTACAGCTGTGACTATAGTAGCAATGTGTGTAAAAATGTAAAAAAAATGGAAATATTCCCTTAATACGTTCACAGGCTTATGACTGACAGCTTTTTGGAATTTTTAATGTATGTATTATAATATGACCTTAATGCTGGCATATTTAGTAGTCGCCCTTCGCAGTGTACTTGTCCCAAATCTCAAAGGATTAGTACATTGTATACGAAAAAAATATATGTAAATAATACCTACCCAATTACACAATAAATACAATATATTGATTATATGAAACACTATAGATCAACAAAAACGAAACACTTCAAAATATTAAATTAAAAAGCGTTATCCCTGCTTGACGTGTCCCATGCGAGTGTATAGCATCTTGGGCTCTCTCTCACCCTGCAATCCCTTTACAATTGCCCTATCTAGACGTGTCCGTTGACCGACTGTATAGGCTGTGCTCATAGTCTACGCGCATGTTGAAACAGGTTTGTTAATAGCACCTAAAGAAAACTTATATTTCAGAGGATTTGTACAATGAGCTGCATTCACCAGAATTCACTGAGTGCAGAAGAAATATGAACCAGTCATGCACTAATGAAGCACTCAGACAAAAGGACAAGTTTAATGAAGAATACATGGGTATGTCTGGTACTTTCCGGACTTTGAGCGTCGACTAAGAATCGACGTTAATATTACTACGTACCTAGTAGTTACCTACTAACCAAGTTTTAAGTGTACCTAAGTTAACGCTCAATCTGTCTCGTTAATTTAACGCCTATTGCAAAATCTGCACGCATGCTCAAATAGATTTTATTAATAACAACACAAAAATACAAATGTATCTGTCATATGGTTAGTTAATAAAAATAAAAATATTCACTGAATATATATATTCACTGAACTTTTATTCCCTTATTAGCTTATAGTAAATGTTTTTTTTTGTTAAATAAACGTAGATTTAAAAAACCAGTTTCATTATAATGTACTAGGATAATATAAACCCGAATGCCGAAATATTTGTAATCTTACTTCAGCTACGGCTATCTATTATTGGGACTTCTAGGTGGTAGAATTCTGCAACGTAAAGTTGTGGGCTTGGTTCCACCACTTGCCTATTTAATGCCACAACAGCATCGACGCTTGTCAATGGCTATACTTATACATGTGAAACTACAATCTTGCCACACGGATAGCAACGCACCATTAACGTTATGTCTGTCTATCAGAAGAGTGGAAAGCCATCTGCTTATTTTCTATCCTGTGTTTTAAAAAAGTTTTTCCGCAGTGTTGGTCCCGGCCTCCTTTGAACAATAAGCCAAATGCCGTTCTGCCAGGCAGGTCGTAAAAGGCGACCGATTGGCTATCGAGTCACTACCATCGTGGCTACTAGGTAGTAGAGTTCTGCATTGTCTCGCCCGGGTCTGGTACCACCGCCTTACCTATTCCTGCCACAATAGCGTCAGTGCTTATTGCTGTCGTGTTCCGGTTTTGAGGGTAAGGTAGCCGGTAAACTTATGCATGTGGCAGACCTCGCCACAAGATAGCAACGCACCATTAACATCTTTGGTGTCTATAGGCGATGGTTGACTCTTTCCATCAGGAGATCCATCTGCTTGTTCGCTATCTTATGATAAAAAAAAGTTATACGCTAACTACATTCAGGGGTCATGGGATCTAATTTCAACTTATAAAATTATGTTAAAATTAGATTCTATGACCCCTGGTAGCAGATGGGTCTCTTGTTGGAAAAAGACAACCATTACCCATAGACACCAAAGATATAGTGCGTTGATATCGGTGTTGCGGGATATTTTTGCAACATGTATTTTGTCAGTTGTCAAACCAAAACACAACAATGACAAGCATTGACGCTATTGAAGCCAATTTACAGGTATATGCGAAAGGTAAGTAAAACTGAAATAGCAACACTTTAGAAGGCTGATTTTTACTTATGGTTGGTAGAATATTATTACAAAATAATTTTTATCTCTTCCCGACTCTTCCGGTCGAACATAACTTCTAACAGACATTTTAAGGCTTAGATAAAAACTACATGAACACGCATACAATAACTAGCAGGGCCTCATACCGCCTTAGAATTAAAATGTACTATGCTAATAACCACGTCTTATACACATAAATCTTGCAACAACAGTAGTGGTACGTCGACTTAATGGTTGCGCTTTTCTTTTCAATTAACAGCCACGAGAGGCATGATAACATTATGTGTTTTGTGCGATGAAGAGAGAGTAGCATTTTGTCATCACATTACTCGAATTTATTTCTTAAGTGTTTCATAAATACCATAACATTAATCAAAAGAATGACCAAAATAAAAATAACTTTGTATTCCATAATTCCATAATCATCCTTGTATATTTATAACAAGAACATAAATTAGAGAAAAGACCAGCACGCTGTGTTTCTTCCGCCGGATCTTCTCAGTGTGTGGCCGCGTTCCGATCCGGTAGTAATTCTGAAAAATCGATACAATTTATAGTTTTAAATGTAATATTATATAATGATATTTTTTTTAAATATTTGCACACCATATATTGGTAGAATATGTCGGTAACTTAATTTATTTTTAACAACTTGTAACACCCATATTCTTGCAAATAAATATTTTCTTCTTTCTTTCAGTATCCAGGTCGTGTTGTTTTATTAATACCAAAAACCATTCCACCTTAAATTTTTTCATATGGGTCTCTTCAAATAGTCCTAGTCCATGATATAAATGCATGTTGCCTTAGAACGACTCGGTATTGTTTAAACGATTTTTTTTTAAACAATTTCAACAATTTGGCTGTCACATTGCTTTAACAAAAAGATGCTGTTGTGATCAGACAACTAGCAGAGCAAGGATTTTTTGCAGAAAGCAAATAACGCAAGTTGGTTGCACAAATATACAGTACCTGGATGACCGAGCTTTGCTCGTTTTTTTCTTTTAAATCGACTTGTTCTAAAAATGAAACCGGGCAAGATCAATTTATTGCCCCCGAAACCTCAACCCGAAGCATACTAAATTTCAGGTTTAACTTTTATCTTCTTATCGTTATCTATATCGTTCTTGCTTTTGCACGTGCCACTTATCTGAACTTAATTAAATTGAATCCAAAATCTGTAAACAGGAATAAATCAATTTAAATATGTGTTCTGATTTGTCCTTAGTAAATGATACGATTCGCCTGTGTTTAAAAAACGTATGTGATAGCGAATGATCCGATTCATTCATCTTATCAATTACCTTAAGGCGATTACACCTGCGAACGACCTTGAGTTAGTGACAGGCGCAGCGTAAATACTATTCCGCACGCCGATATCTCCAAAAGTCAAAGAGTATATACAGTGGGTGCAGATACGTTTTAACATTTTTGTTTACCATGTATGAACTTTTATCATCATGAATCAAATGAATGTTAGCAAACTCAAAACCCATAACCGATAATCGGTCATTTATCGATTCATTTTATAAAAACGATAAATATCGAAAGAGAAAACATTAAATATCGAAAATCGACAAAAGAATTATTATATGACAATTTTACACAATCATGACTGTTACGTAACCTATTATCTTATAATATACAATACATCTCGTGTAGCACTTTATTTTAATACATACAATTAACAATTTTAACAAAACCTTTAAAATGTGATTTTGTAAAAAGTGATCTCTTAAATAACCTTTAAAAATTTAAGTTTTTGTTTAGAAATCTCATAAGAAAAAGTAGAGATTTAATTTAATTGAAACCATATCTGTATGCTTTCAATTAAATTAAAAGGAAAGGTTTAAACAGGTTGATTAATTTAGACTATTTGTATGTATAATATATTTAATTTATATTTATTTCATTTCTTATGATAGCAAACAAGTAAACAGTTTTCTTGATAGAAACATATAAACATCGCCTATTGACACTAAAAATGTTAATGGTGCATTGCTATTCTTGTAGCAGGGTTAGAATGTTACATGCATATGCTTACCTTGCCCTCAAAACCGAATCACGAGAGTTAAAAACACCGACGCTATTGCGGCAGGAATATGTAACGTGGTAGTTCCAAAACCGGGTTGATGTGTTCCAAAAAACCAAGGTAGAAAAAAATAACTAATGGTTATAATAACTGCCTCGTAGTCAAGGGGATAACCTAAAGTTTGGTTTAAGGTATTTTTCGAAAATTCAAAAATCTCAGTAGCAGCTTGGAGTCTGGCGGTTGGTGTGTTACCACTTCCATGCCTCGGATGAGCACATAAAGCAGTCGGTCCTGGTTATTGCTAAAACAACAACAACGACGATATATATTCACGCCAGTCCCTTTACGAGGTATGCAAAGAGAACCGAGTGCAATAGTGCGAGTGCTTTCAACCCCTTAATACCCTCTTTTACCTCTTTAGGAGATAAAACTCAAAGTTTCCTTACATGCACGTTTATGTAATTGAAGTAAAGAGCATAACTAATAAATTTGAAAAGATTTTGATGAAACAAATTTTATTTGTTACACAAACTTAACCACATTTTTGATCCTTTTAAGGGATGAAATTTAAAAAACACTAAACTCGTATTCATTTAATTGTGTTAAAAAACATAAATACTAAGTTTTAAATAATTTCTACAATATTCTACAATAAACAATCTATTTTTTTAATACAAACAAAAACGCTTTTTTTTACCCTTTTAAGGAATAAATGTATGAAATCCCTAAATATATAATTTTTAAATTGTGTTGAAGAACATAAGTACCAAATTTCAAGTTATGTTGACCATAAGCGTTTAATTTTTCATATGAATTGTAACACCCATTTTTACTCCTTTAAGGGATGAAACTCCGAACTTCATTACGCGCATGTTTCTTTAATTTGGATTGAATTGAATAAGCAGGTACTACATTTTATGAGAGTTTAGATGATATAAACTTTTTATTTTAATACAAACTTATACACTTACCCTTTTAGTGGATGAAATTAAAAAAAAATCTAAAATATGAATTTCTTTAATTGTATTAAAAAGCATAAATACTAAATTTTTAGTAATTTCTACGACAAACAATTCATTTTTCATACAAAAATTAACTCTCCTTTTACCCCTTTATGGGATGAAATTCAAAAATGCGTATTTATTTAATCTTATTAAAAAGCATTAATACTAAATTTTAAGTAATAAACATTTTTTAATACAATCATTAATGCCCCTTTTAATGATTGTATTAAAAAGGGATTAAAGGGATTAAATTTACACCATAACAACAACCTCTGTAAAAAATCAGCCTTCCCGCTCCAAACTTATTATCTACTATAAAAAACGTTCAAGCGTAAACGAAATGTCCAATTTTTAAATAGCACAACCTTATTACTGTGCCAAACGCACTATCTGTATTATTACTCTTTGACTCTAATGTGGAGAGCGGTATACGCTGACGTGCGACACAGCCTCCTCGTACGAACGCTATCGGGAGACTGACTTTCGGAGCGAGCGCTGTCCGCGAATGAAATAATAAGGTTTTTATTGATTTAATGGCACACTATAATGATTTTGTAAAATGTTGAACTTAAATTTTATAAAGCAATAAATTGTCTGTAACAAAGTGAAAAAATCACCAAAATCGTTTCAGTAGTTTAGAAGTTATAAGAAAATTCTTGCGTAAAAATAAGAGAGATATTCGATTTTTTTTTCGTCAAAAATAACAATTAAATTTGAAAAAACGAACTTAAAATTTAAAGTTAATTATATTTTACGTACAATGTATATTTTTTTTTAAATTATTAGATTAACGGTTTAGGAGAAGTAGGCTTTCAAAGAGAAGTATATTTCGTAGTTTTGCGTATGTTATCGCCTTAATACAAACAAATAATCCGTAGGTAGTATATCTTAGATAAACACGAAATTTGCAATTCTCGCAAACTTTTGATTTAGTGGAGAGTTACGCTGAAACTACCTATGGGTAGTGGGATTGAAACACTGGACGGTGAAAGGTGTGGGACTATAACGGAAACGCAAAGCGCAGGTTGGGTGCGTTCCGCAGGAATGTAAAAACCTTATTTATAAACAGATTTCTTATTTTGATCCAATTCACTTTATAATCCGATTCGCCTCGGTATACCCTATGCTTACATATTATGTATGTTCTTTGACTGGTTTGTGCTTAAAATAATTTAATTTAGCGGAAAGTTTTAGGAATAGCCTGCAGAGTCAACCGCTTTACAGTTTTTTTTAATATTATTCTGAATTTCATAAATACAAAAGTAGTCATTTCGTGGGTACATAAAAATGTGGTCGCTTAGTCGTGGTAGAAATCTCTCAAACCCCCAAAAGTTACGATTTAACAAATTTGTTGGTCACTCATACTGAAACAATGCCAATCTTCGCGGAGGGCCATACTATAACCGCGCCATAAAAGTATAATAAGCAAGCCTTGACACGGTATGTAAATAAATAACTTAAGCGATACGTACGTTTGATCATTCGCTTTAATAACCTGCAGTATGGAAGTTGTTCCGCAAAATTCTTTACTTAATTATAAAGCAGATACGTTAGAGTATCTGAGAAACCAATATGGATTTGACACATTGAAAAGAGTACACGACGCCATTGACGTATTAGAAGAATGGATCGCTAAACAGGATCACTTTGAAAAAAAAACATTCGGTGAGTTCAGAAAAATTAAATTTTTCACAGGCTTATAGGCTGATTAACTATCACTCATAGTTCCACTAATTTAGATGGGTATATTTATATATTTTAACTCTTTATTACACAAAATAAACAACAGGCAAACTTAACGTCTAAAGACATTTTCTACCGGTTAACCCTGCACTTGTAGAAATATGCGTTATCTCTATACATATAATAAAATCGTAAGAAAATCAATGTATGTCCGGGGTAAACTCAAAAAGTACTGCATGGATTTACTTCAAATTTTGCATGAATATTACTAACAGGTTGGGTTAACATATAGGCTACATATTATCACGCTATCACCTACGGGGGAGGAGCTGTGCGGAGTAAACGAAGTCCGCGCGAACGAAGTCGCGGGCAGCAGCTAGTGTTGCAATAATTATCTACAATGTGTATAATTAAAAGTGGGTCATTGAGAAATTGTAGTAATTGAATAACCACTCTTATGGAGCTATTGATAAAGCTTAAATTCGATTCCTGATAGGGAGAATCATTTATACTTACATATAATAAAATCGTAGGAAAGTCAAAACTGTACATTGAATATTTTTATAAAAGAATACTACTTGGGTTGTGATCTACAATCGATATCGAAGCCAAAAATATAGTTTTTAGAATTTTTTAGTTTGTTTGTCTGTATGTATGTACGGGGTAAACTCAAAAAGTACTGCATGGATTTACTTCAAATTTTGCATGAATATTATTAACAGGTCGGGTTAACATATATGCTACATATTATCACGCTATCAACTACGGGGGAGGAGCTGTGCGGAGTAAACGAAGTCGCGGTAAACACCTAGTTCGTGTAATAAACTTCAACATGCTTTCGCGTGAAACGACAAAAAGTAATTTTGTCGATCCACGCGAAACCAGGCACGGGCAACAGCTAGTCTTTATTCACATATAATTCTCCTGTAGGTACGTACCTTTGTCACGTAACTTCTCCTTCCTTCTATATAACAAAATTACTTTGATAAAGTATTTTTTTTAGATTTGTATGTAATTGGATTATTACTTCATTTTTCCCGTTATTTAAGAACATGAAAACTACCTATCAGTTTATTTGTGTTAAGCACACCTTTTCCTTGTATCGTTATCCATTATCTAGAGGTTGTCTGGAAGAGATCACTTTTTTAGTGACTGCCTTTGTGTATCTTACATGTACGAGAATTGTTTTTGTAACTTATAATACAGTAATATTAAATAAAAATAATAAATAATCACGAGACAAATGACACTTACTGATCCAATCCCAAAGTAAACAAATTATTTTGCGTGTGTTATGGGTATTAGTCAACGATACTAATATAGTACTGATATATAATAAATACATATATAATACTAATATATGTATTTCTATGTTATACAACGATATAACATAGAAATACATATATAAATACAGTTGACGATGATGATGATGTTCCGCACCGTATCCGGTGACGGCGACTCCTAAATGTTTAGTTGGTCAGGGTGATGGGCCCTAATGTGACTTGCAAAGCCAAATTTCGACTTAAGATACGAAGAAGTAGGAGTCATCTGCGCGTGAATATAATATTAAAGTGGACGAGCAGTTGCGCAGGTTCAAATCCACTCTCTCGTCCTCAACGTTCTGGTGCCAGTGGACCTGGTAACCGGTACAACCAGTAGGACGCGGAAGATCAGTAGGACGGGACCAGTAGGACAGAGAATGCAGGTGATTGACCGCATGTCGCTAGATTTTAAGGGCGCTCTTTAAGGTACATCACCGTACCTTGCCTAATCGCTGTAGAGACCAGATGCTTTTGCCTATCGACGTTGCTCGTTCTCGGCACCGAAAAGGACTTAAGTGGCTGGAGGACCGTCCATTGACTGACTGCATCAAAAACTCACAAGTCCTATGGGCGATGGGGTCGTCACTTCCCGACGCCAAAAAATACAGTTACATACATAATAAACACGCAAACCCAGAAATACAAACATTTATGCTCATCACACAAATGCTTGTCCCCGGAACCGAACCCGAGCTCAGTCGATTGGGTAATCAGGTCGCTAACCACTCGACCAACGGAGCGGTCAGTATTATCATATGTTTGGATGTAAATAGCCAGCCAGTAACTGACGCTGCCATAGAGTCGGATAGAAAAAAGTCTTCAGTGTCCGCGAGTTTATATGATCATTTATTTCTATGTGTATTTTCTGTGTATAATCGACTAACACCCATATCAGAAAGAAATAGTTTGCTTATTTTAGGGCTAGAACAATTAATGTTATTTGTCCAGCGATATTTATTATTATGAAAAGAGAATAAGGAATGTCTCCAACATGTACCTATATCGTTTGAAACCATCAGGTATGGATATTCTTTCGCAAAACTGCTTACTTAATTATTAAGCGGACATATTGGAAAACCTTCGAAACCAATATGAATTTTAAACGTTGAAACAAGATCACGGCGCCAATAAAACACTTGAGGAATGATTTGCTAAAAAAACGAACATATAAGAAAATTTTAGGTACCTATGCTTACAAAAATTATTTATCAATTTTTTGGCAAACTTTTACCATGTCGATCCGAGTCACCGTTTTGTTTAGAAACCATCTGCCATTCTAAAAAGAAAGAAAGAAAATATTTATTTGCAAGAATATGAGTGTATGTTTTCCGCCGTGTTGGTCCCGGCCTCCTTTGTAGAATAGGCCAACTGCCGTTCTGCCAGGCAGGTCGTAAAAGGCGACCGATTGGCTATCGAGTCACTACCATCGTGGCTACTAGGTGGTAGAGTTCTGCATTGTCTCGCCCGGGTCTGGTACCACCGCCTTACCTATTCCTGCCGCAATAGCGTCAGTGCTTGTCGCTGTCGTGTTCCGGTTTGGAGGGTAAGGTAGCCGGTAAACTTATGCATGTGGCATTAGACCTCGCCACAAGATAGCAACGCATCATTAACATCTTTGGTGTCTATAGGCGATGGTTGACTCTTTCCATCAGGAGACCCATCTGCTTGTTTGCTATCTTATGATATATAAAAATATATATATATATATATATATATATATATATATATATATATATATATATATATATATAAAAATATACAAGTTGTTAAAAATAAATTAAGTTACCAACATATTCTACCATTATATGGTGTGCAAATATTTGTGTGTGCAAAAAAAATATCGTTATATAATATTACATTTAAAACAATGCATCGATTTTTTTAGAATTACTACCGGATCGGAACGCGGCCACTGAGAAGAAATTTCTACCTAGAAATTCATAAAAAGCAAAAAATTCATAACAGCCAAACCATTAGCTATACACGTCACTACCGTCATGACCATTGGATGGTAGTGTTCCACAATATCTCGCCTGCATTTTTGTACTATTCCTGCCGCAATAGCTTTATTGCTTCTTACTCTCTGTAGTGGTTTGGTAATGTAGATAAACTTAAATAATACGATGATCGCCGGCGAGTAGATTAACATGTCGTCTATATAGTTTTTATACAAACTTTCATCCCCCATTACAGCCTTTTGACGGTTAATTTTTGAAATTAAGATGAAGTTAGTTTTTGTTTGAGCACAGATATTTAACAATCTCCATGCGAAATTTCATCAAAATCAGCTCAGTTCAGACAAACTTGTATACACTTTTGTTAAAAAACCATAAACCTATAAGGAGAGTTTGGATTTTTTTAACCCCGCGTTAGAGGAAGTTAGGTTCGCTAACCACTCGACCAACGAGGCGGTCAAATAAAAAATTAAAAACTTTATATTTCAATGTTTTGCCTATTTATTTACATTAATTCTTAATAATTTTCGTAAATGTTTTTACATTGAAGTAGGTACGATAGTGTTACAATGTTTATAAAAACGCTAAACTACAAACATTAAACATGTTTGATGTTCCCCGGCCAGTAAACAAGTTGGATGTCTCACACCGGTGTCGGAAACAACGGTGTTGCCAACGGTGACATTAGCGTAACAACGATGTTACAAAATAACAAAAACGCTCATTAGGCGCTTAGTTATAGCTCGCGCTTCGTCCGTTTGTATGAAGATGGAATACTGTATAAATAATATTACTGTGACGCCGGGGATTATAGCACGCATGCCACACGTCCTTCATGTTCGTGTGCAAATATCAAAATGAAACACCTACGAATGTGTGAACAGCCACTTCGTGACGGCGCTCGACGAATGTTTCGTCGAGTGACGAGGCGAATAGCAACACGAATGTGTAAACAGTGAGCTCGCTATTCGCCTCACCATTCGCCTCGCTATTTGTGCGAATGTGTAAACCTAGCATAGATACGTACATAATTATAAGACGTGTAGTTTTTTCATATTACGTACAGCAAAAAAGCAAATGGTTTCCCTGATGGAAGGAGCCAAGCAAATCCTATAGACACCAAAGATGTCAATGGTGTGTTGTTACCTATTTAAGGGGGGAGTTTATACCACATGCAAGTTTACGGCTAACTTATCCTTCTAACCGGAACACGACAATCACAGCATTGACGCTATTATGGCAAAAAAAGGTTAAGCGATATGATACCAGTTTTGGGTGAGACGTTAAAAACTGTACAAACTAGTAGTTACGATAGTTGTAACAAGTATATAGCAAATCGACCGCTTGCTAAAAACTGCTTGGTAAAATAGAAGTGATCTATTTTTTTAAATCGGGCGGACCAACACGAGGGAAAACTCCAGAAAAACAGAGGAATTGAATTTAGTTTTTGCAGCTTTGCTACATCCATACTTCTATACTAATATTTTTTATATATACATAAATGCGAAAGTCTGTCTGTTTGCTACGCTTTCATGGCTAAACCGCTTAACCGATTTTAATTAAATTTGGTGTGGAGATTGTTAAATGATGTCTCGCGATAGAAGCTACACAGGTTTGCTAGTAAGTAGGAGTAGTATAACAGTAACAAGCCTCACTACATATTTTAATGATACCCACTTGTAAAGGTGTACGCGTCATACTTCCAAAAGTCTTGTTTTATTAAACTGACTACCTCGTGGTCCAGTTCAGCCTTTTCGAAAAAATCACGAAGTCCAAGGATCAATATCTAGATCTGGCGAAATTCTTTGATGTTTTTTTTTGGAATATCTTCGAAAATATAATCTAGTAGCTCGGAGTCTAATATTGGCGTGTGTCTCAGACGCGCACCTCAAGTTATAGGTATCTAAGTGCCAGTTATCGCAAAAAAACAAACGATAATTGTCATCAAGTTGATAAAATGCGGCGATGGGGATCACGACCCATATCGTGAACCGATTGTGGTGAACCGATACGTTTACAAGAGAACAATATATTTCTACAAAATAAATCCTAAGGATACAATTTATTTCTATAAGATAAATCCTTAAGGAACGATATATTTCTATAAGACAATAGAAGCGCATGTATAAAAAATAAATGAATATATTTATTTTAGAGAAATTTTTTGTTAAAATTACTATTAAACTTTACCAGCATATTCTTCTACAACATGGTGTATATTTTATTCGTATTTTTAAACCATTAACGCCTCAATTTATTATAGTTATTAACATATTAAGTTACATTTTTATTTTCTAAATATTAAGTTAAAGCAGTTAAGAGAAATACGTAGAATAATATTTAAGATCCGCTATTTACATTTAAATGTATTTAATTATACTTTTTTAACCATACTTAAATGTGATATTTTAAAAGGTATTCAAATAATTTGAGAAACTTTAAAAACACCAAAGAAATAAGTCGACATGTAGGATTCAAATAATTTTGTGCAAAAAGACCTAAATGTAGCAAATATCATTTAAAAACATATTCCTTAACCAAATAGCTTTTCTTTTTTTCTTTTACCAAATATCATTTCATCATTAAAATATATCACTGACATTTGATTTTATAAGTAAAAAATCATTTTAATTATAGTCTTACTAGCTATGCCCACAACTTCGTCTGCGTGAAAAAAATCCTGTAATAAAAGTGGCCTAAGTTACTCGTTATTACCGTGGTTTAAATTTTAAAAGATATTGACAGTCCCGTGGTTTTATCTCCATAGTTCATGTTCCCGTAGAATGTCTATCTGCTCACATACATATAAAAAGCCCAAAAATATATGGAAAATTAACGTATGAGCTTGAATGACGAAGTATATTGAGCTTCTTATAAAGCTTTCACTTAAAACGTTAAAACTGAAAGTGTTTCAATATAAACTGTTTTCAAATCTCAAAAAAACAATTATTTCAAATTTAATAAGATACTTTTACATAAAAAACTACTGTACCCAAAAATTAACTTAGATCGTGTTGAGGCACGTGTTGTTTTAAATTTAAAAAAAATCCTCAGTGTTTTTTCATCATAAAGAAATCGGTTAGTAAATAACCGAGCTCTGAGGTAACAACCATAGTAATAAAAGTAATTTAATTAAACACAGTAAAACTACAAAGTCGATTTATTCGGATTATCCTGTTTCTCTTGAACCCGATCAACTTTAAACGAGATAGCCTTGCCATTACACATTCGATATATCAGGTGACAGGTCAGAAATCAGAAGAACTTTATTCAATAAAACTTTTTACAAGTTATTTTGACACGTCAACATTTTTTAAAATTACTACCGGATCGGAAACGCGGTCGTCATAATTACACGTTTAAAACTTCAGAAAGTTTCATCTTGATGTCTTTTGATCATAATTGAGATATCTATGTTATCAAAATATTTCACTTTCAAGATTACTTACCTATATCATTTGCAATTTAATTATGTTTATAAGACAAATTATTTGAAGTGTTAAGGTATAAAATATAAATAAGCACACATTTTTTTTGCGCTGACGCTATTGCGACAGGAAGAAGGAGGATATGTAAGGCGGTGGCACCAAACCCAGACGAGCAAATACAGAACTCTACCACCTAGTAGCCACGATGGTAGACTTGCATAGTCAATCGGTCGCCTTTTACGACCTGCCTGGCAGAATGGCAGTTGGCCTATTCTTCAGAGCCCGGGACCAACAAAGGGAAGACCAGGACCAACACGGGAAAAATATTATATTGTTTATATATGTAACTATTCCTCTACCTAATATAACATTATTACGGCTAATGTTGTTTTCAAATCCATGTGACACAACATATATTCCTTTTTTATTCTATATTATTATATTATTATTATTATTTAATCTATATTTTAATATTATAAATGCGAAAGTTTGGATGGATGGATGGTTGTTACTCAATCAAAAACTACTGTACGGATTTGAATGAAATTTGGCACACAGATAGATGATGACCTGGAATAGAACATAGGCTACTTTTTATCCCCGAAAAATTAGATGATCCCGCGGGATTCACCAAAAACTTTTATAATGCAGCGGGCTGCACGCGGCAGCTAGTATTTATAAATGCGAAAGTTTGGATGTTTAGATGGATGGATAAATGGATGTTTGTTACTCAATCACGCAAAAACGACTGAACAGGTTTGAATGAAATTTGGCATACATGTAGATGATAACCTGGAATAGCATAAAGGCTACTTTTTATCCCGGAAAAAATAGGTGATCCCGCGGGATTCGCCGAAAACTTTCATAATGCAGCAGCTACTCAAATATAAATATCTGCCAACTATACCTGTAAGTAACTCAAAACCAGTGAATCGATTATGTTGAAACTTTACCTGATTTAAATCAAAACGAATTATATAGGTATATCTTTTAGTTCCTGAGAAATTCATGACAAACATACATACATTTACGAAATTTAGTATAGGTGCTTGGACGCCTAACTAGGTCGTCATACTTTTTTTTATATAAAAGAGGGGGCAAACGGACAGGAGGCTCACCTGATGGTAAGTGATTACCGCCGCCCATAGACAACTACACTACCAGAGGTCTTGTAATTGCGTTGCCGGCCTTTTAAGAATGAGTAAGCTCTTTTCTTGAAGGTCCCTAAGTCGTATCCATTTGGAAAAATTTTTGCCGATAGCTGGTTCCACAAAGGAGTGATGCGTCCACTTAAATATTATTCAACTCTAACAACATTACATACATACATCTCAAACTGATAACCTGTTTTTTATCGGTTGAAAATACAACTGTATTAAAAAACTTTATATTCATACATACATAAACATGTTTTGTTTAACATTAAATTCAGTAAAAAACTTATTATAAACTAGCTGTTTATAACAAGTTTTTTACTGAATTTAATGTTACTTATGTAATTTTACTGAACATTAAATTCAGTAAAAAACTTGTTATAACCAGCGACTACGTCCGCGCGGACTTCGTTTACTCCGCACAGCCCCTCCCCCGTAGGTGATAGCGTGATAATATGTATCCTATATGTTGACCCGACCTATTAGTAATGTTCATGCAAAATTTGAAGTAAATCCATGCAGTACTTTTTGAGTTTACCCCGGACATACATACAGACAAACAGACAAAAATTCTAAAAACTATATTTTTGGCTTCGATATCGATTGTAGATCACGCCCCAAGTATTCTTTTAAAAGAATATTCAATGTACAGTTTTGACTTTCCTACGATTTTATTATATGTAGTACAATAGATATAGATATAGATATTTTGCTGAATCTAAGGTTAGTAATTTTTAATATTCTTTTATTTTGAGAATACTCAAACGTTTATATTATTTTAAACAATTAAATTTTATATGTATAAAACAAAAACGTATGATTTATTATTTGATTATTATAACAATTTCAGAAGTTTTAATATCCTGCAAGTTATTTTATATGCATATATCATTTAATCGCGAAATTGGTGTGAGTCCACGAAATTTAATAAACGCAGGCCTTGAAAAAACTGTGTATCTACTAACTACTTAATACATAATTTTTGCAAGCCTATACCTACATATAAAAAAAATAGTAAAGTGCGTGTCAAGTCAAATAATGCGGACTAAGAAGAGGGCTTTTATTGTTTCATACTATGAACATATTTTATGCTACTCAACGTCAATGACAAATATATACCCGCACCACAGGATCACCGCATATAGAAACTTCTCTAAGTACATTTTACAAGCGTAGGCATGAAAAGTGAAGTACATCCACGAGTTTGACTTCTGTACTTATTTTTTTGTGGTAATAATGTCGTAAATTCTTACAACTAATACATTACGCTATTACTTATTTTCAGACAGGGACTTTTTGGAAAGAATGTTGATCTACAATAAGGGGTCCGTAGAAAAATGTAAGAAGAAGTTAGATAAATTGTGCACCCTGAGAACATTAATACCAGAATTCTTTTCTACGGAGAAACTTGATAAGGAATTGATTTTTGCACACTAGTAAGTGTATTTTATGTATGAAATACAATATATTAAGAGGCAGTTCACACTTTAGACCAACTTTTGAGGAGAAATCAAAATTTTCCAAGGCCTAATTTTCCATATTACAAGGTACTTTTATTTAATTAAATGATAACATTAGATAGTTAAATCTTTTAAATATTTGCACAATGAAACAGATTTTTTAATCATCAATTGTATTTCTTATAATAAATGTTTTCCGGAATCAAGTTTCGACAAATACGCAAGGAAGCTATTTTTCCAAAAGGTATTGCTATTGCTAGAATCAACAAACTTAATTAGAAAAAATACTAAGTTCCCAAAAACATCCAACAGTTGTGCCTGAATGGATTACTTTTTTCCTAAAAGATCTATAACTTTGTCTAACTAATTAAGAAAATATGCTTATTTCGATGAAAATTAACGATACATTAACTGGGTTTTTTGTTATCAAAAAATAACATTTTCCTATAGAAATTGGCATAGAATAAAACTATATTTTATTCTTATGCAAAAATAAGTCATTTGTTCATTTTTTATTTCAAAAATAAATAAAAGAGAATACTATAAAATCCGCTACGTCCATGTCCCAAAATTAGTACCGCGTAGTAATAATTAAAATATTAAAGGTATCAATACTATTTTCATTTTACCAGCACTAAGTGCACTATATGGACGACGACGTCCCTCGCATCTAAATTCTAAATTTTAGTTGGGCGATTTTGTGAAATTCCTCTTAATATCAATGTTATTTCCATCGATGGATTCAAATAACATATTATTTAAATAATAAAACCATGATTGTGATAAAACAAAAATTTAAAATGTATTGATATTTTTATGTCATAAGAATACAAACAAACAAATGTGTCTCCTGATGAAAAGAGTCAACCATCGCCTATAGACACCAAAGATGTTAATGATGCATTGCTATCTTGTGGCGAGGTCTAATGCCACTTGCATAAGTTTACAGGCTACCCTGCCCTCCAAGCCGGAATAATGAGAAGCACTGATGTTATTAGATATGAAGCACTGATGCGACAGGTATAGATAAGGCGGTGGTAACAGATCCGAGCGAGACAATGCAGAACTCTACCACCTAGGAGCCACGATGGTAGTGACTCGGAAAGCCAATCGGTCGCCATTTGCCTGGCAGAACGGCAGTTGACCTGTTCTTCAAAGGAGACCGAATCAACACGGGGCATTGATCTTATTACCTACTAATATTAAACATAAGATTGTTACGGCCAAAGAATTTTTTGTACTAGCGTACTAAATAAGGCATGCCCATGCCATGCCATGAAACTTACGGTAGCTACGATATTTTAATCGCGAATATACATAAAGAAAACCCTGTCCGATCCGTAAGAGGTGTAACCGAAGATGTTAATGGTGCGTTGCTATCCGTGGGATGGCCACGTCACATGCATAGATCTACCGGATACCTTACCCTCCAAACCGGAATATGACAATAACAAGCATTGACGCTATAGTGGCGTCTTAGATCTCTACTACCTAGTAAGTGCCATGATAGTGACAGGTATAGCCAATTAGTCGCCTCTTAGACCTGCGTGGTAGAACGGCTGTTGATCTATTCTTTAAAGGAGCCCGAACCAACACGGAGAACAACTTTGGTTGAACGATTTATTATCATTTTAGAGCTGCAGCGAGTATTAACGAATTAGATCAATTCTACTTAGCGTAGCTGCTCTAGTACCTACATAGTTCTTAAACTCTCTGGTTCTGGCTGGGACAGTAAGGTAGCAAGTAAACTGGCATGTGGCATTATCGCCACACGGTTAGCTACACACTATTAACATCTTTAGTGTCTATAGACGATGGCTGTCTCTTTCCAAAAGAAGAGCCATCTGCTTGTTTGCTATCATATAATATAAAGAACTCAATAAAAATGAAGCAAAAGAACTTCAACTTTTCATCAAATGGAAAACAAATATTTAAAAACGTGAAATTAATTGGACGTAGTTAAACGAAAAGGAGCCAATCCACAATATGGTCAAAAATGAGTTAAGTGCACCAAACTGATGCTAAACATCAATATTATCGGCCAGTAAAAAACATTTAAGCAAAAATAGCTCTCTATTACTTTATTCAACGTCAGAACTAGACCCCATGTATCGCACGTTAAAAGAGTAAACAATATCCAACTTCAAACTTCAATATTTCTAAAGTGATTTTGTGTGGATTGGATCCTTTTCGTGTAACTACGTCCAATTATGTTTGCTAATTAAAGTGTGGTGGATGTGGGTGGATAATTGTGCCGCTGGGTCTTCTTTTTTGCCCGGACCATCGGTGAGTTTTATCCATTTATCAAACCGACGTCTTTCTTTTTAGTGCCATCGCGCAAGACACATAAAACAGTTCGCGGATAATAGCAAATTTAATTGGTTTCACCTTTTTAATAATGGATTTCCGCAGAGTAACGCCTGAATCAATAAAATATTGAAAAGAAAAGTGAAAACAAATGACCAGCAGGCTCGCAAAATGATAGTGACCGATGCTGTTAATTAACTTCTGCAACACCAAAGGCATTGTAGTAAGGTTTATCAAACATAAGAGAAGAAATGGCTGTCCAGTGTGCCTGGAATACCTAATTTCCAAAAAAATACCTGTTTAAAATATTACAAAGAAATCATAAGCATATCATATTATTATTACTAATTCCTTATAGAGCAAGATCCCAGGGCCGCCAGACGTCACGTATTTTCTGATGGATGAAATGTGGACGATAGAGTAGTGTTAGTATGTACTATGATCGTATGCCTACCTGCTAGCTTGGTCAAACGGCCAATTTCCAGGTATCAGGTAATCAAGGTACATAAAAACATTACTTACTTCACGTAAATTCTCCTGGCTGATTTTCAGATATGTTGTCGAGTGTATAGTTAAAAATAAATTGTCAATACTCCCAGACACTTTCCGTCGGCCATATTGCTTGGCAGACACTTTAAGGGTCTCAAAATAATTAGTTAACTTTACGTAAATTCTGACGCTCCATTTTTATATATGTTCATCCGACAACAATTTTAAAACATTTGACAAGAAGACAGACCGATCCAAAGGGCCAATCATCCCCTAAACTAAATTTTATTATCTGTGAGTGGGAGCGCGAGAGCATTATCTACGCGCATGAGACTGAGTGAGACCGACTGCGCTGTTAAGCAGAGATGAGACTGAGTGAGACCGACTGCGCTCTTAAGCAGAGATTCTATACTAGGTTTCAACTAAGAAGTCTCCAAACTAAGCATTCAGTCGTAGAATATATGAGTATCGAGTATTTAGAAGTACTGTAAGCGTACGCATCCCCGATTACACATACAACTTAGTAATGTCAAAGAGGCAAAAGCGTATCGAGTATTTAAAAGTATCACGCGTACGCGTCCGTGAATACGTATACAATGTACTACTAATCCTTTGAGATTTGGGACAAGTACACTGCGAAGGGCGACTGCTAAATATGCCAGCATTAAGGTCATATTATAATACATACATTAAAAAATCCAAAAAGCTGTCAGTCATAAGCCTGTGAACGTATTAAGGGAATATTTCAATTTTTTTTTTACATTTATATAAAAAAAAAATATTAAAAAAATTTCATTCGTAAAAAATTTGAAAAACCTTAAGTGTTATTTTTAAAAAAAATATTTTTTATTTCTAATTAATAAATTGAAAAAAAAAAAAAATGTCGGCTAACTTTAGTATTATTTATTATAGGTCAATTTTTTTCTTATTTTTGTTGCCATAATTTACTTGTCAACAAAAGTTCTAAAAATTATAAAATATCTGTTCAAGTAATTTTCATGGCCTTAACAGCGCAGTCGGTCTAACTCAGTCTCATACGCGTAGATAATGCTCTCGCGCTTCCACTCACAGAGATATTAAAATTTAGTTTAGGGGATGATTGGCCCCTTGGATCGGTCTGTCTTCTTATCAAAGGTTTTAAAATTGTTGTCGGATGAACATATATAAAAATGGAGCGTCAGAATTTACGTGAAGTTAACTAATTATTTTGAGACCCTTAAAGCGTCTGCCAAGCAATATGGCCGACGGAAAGTGTCTGGGAGTATTGACAATTTATTTTTAACTATACACTCGAAAACATGTATGAAAATCAGCCAGGAGAATTTACGTGAAGTAAGTAATGTTTTTATGTACCTTGATTACCTGATACCTGGAAATTGGCCGTTTGACCAAGTTAGCAGGTAGGCATACGATCATAGTACATACTAACACTACTCTATCGTCCACATTTCATCCGTCAGAAAATACGTGACGTCTGGCAGCTCTGGGATCTTGGACTATTAAAGAAAACAAACTCCCCTTCAGCCC
The DNA here is from genome assembly GCA_036924255.1 of Apodemia mormo. NCBI lineage: Eukaryota > Metazoa > Arthropoda > Insecta > Lepidoptera > Riodinidae > Apodemia > Apodemia mormo. The sequence goes on from JAUPFN010000020.1 coordinate 15,398,847, forward strand.
TCGCTTGGGTACTTTCCCACTAATCTACTAAATCCGCCACTGCTTAATATGCAAGTCAATGCAGAAAATCGAATTTTTCGACAAGATGGCAAGTAGTCTTTTTGAAAGCATGCGGCTAAACTATTTTATTTTTTTCAGCTCTGATGCTTTATTAAGCGAAATGACGCCTGATTACGGTAGAGTGCATTTCATGAGATGTGTGGGGAACAAATTTTCCACGGAACGTATAAACAATTACAACAAGTATTTCGTTTTAGTGAGTAATTCCAATGGTTTTAATATTAAAAACTTGATATTCGTCACTAGCTATTCGATCGCCCTACCGACGGAGTAGCTGGCGGCCTTGACAATATCGATCAATTGGCTGTTTTGAACTTCGTGGAGGACGAGCACTTGTATAATATATATATATATATATATATATATATATATATATATATATATATATATATATATATATATATATATATATATATATATATATATATATATATATATATATATATACTAGCTGTACCCGCGACTTCGTTCGCGTTTGGCCATTCTTGCAGAGTAATTATTAGTAATTTACCACAGTATTTCTCGTATTCAGCAATACTTTGGACGGCGAAGCACTTTTATCAAAGGAGAAATATTAAGAAAGGATTATTGTAGTGTGGATTTGAAAACACGTTTACTTTGATAACGACCCTTGTGCCTTATAGGGCTTTAAGCAGTGTTTTACTGAAGTCACCTCGCCTTATATTTTCTACAGTCATGCTTGCAGTTTTATTTGCCTGACATTATATACTCATTCCATATGACTAAATTTGACTAAAGATTATTTTTGCAAAACCTATTTTTTATTGTGAGAAAGATCACACACCGTATAGCAAAAGTCTTTAACTGTATTGTCATTTTTAAGCATGGCTGGGGCTATCCTTCCATCGGATAAAAAAGATTGAAGGTGAAATTATCGGCTTGTACCTAGGTTCTTAATGGGCAACGATGATTATTCAAGCTAGTTTGAAATCTGTGGTGTATGTCTGATAAATAACAATATCTGACTCCTTTGCAGGAGGCTAAATTTGACGACAGACCTATTAGTCAAGGAGAAATAAATAGTATTTGCTTTCAGTAAAGGTTATAATTGCATATAATGCATGTTATAATTGCAATAATAATATTAAGCATAAAATCTGAACCGTGTAGAAGGTTAGGAACATTTTATTTAAAACAATTAAAAAACGGCTTTTTGCAATTTTTTATCAATATTTCGTAAAATATGCGTGTTATCGATATGTTTTTTTTTAATTGTCTATTGGGAATGGCCTGTCCACGATTTCGGCCTGATAAGATGCGGCCTAAGATAAAACGCGCTTCCCTAGAAGGTACCTGTTCACTCTTCTCTTGAAGATCTCCAGGTTGTACTCGACGGGGGAATAGGAAGCATGTTCCAGTCCTTTGCGGTTCGAATGAAGAATGTTAAGTCTAACCGCTTTGTCCGGGCATGTGGGATGTCCACCATATGGCGATGCCTAGAATCTGTGCGCCTCGACGATCGATAGCATGAATATTAATGTATTTGGTCTATAAAATTTTACTTAATGGTAGGCTACTGTGAAAATTTGCAATATTTGTTTTTATGTCGCAAAATTAGCATCCAACGTAAAAAGATAAACTTTTCAAAATTATATAAATCCTAAAATTATCAAATATTCTAATAAGATATCGACATGAGAGAAAAAGTAATCAAAAGGTATTTATAGTTATTTTATGTAGTGAATATAGAAATCTGTAATAAGGTTGACCCTGCAGGCCACCCCTAAAACTTCCCGCTTCATTGAAGTATTTCAAGCTAAAAGAAGCAAAAACTATACCTAAGTATAGATTGTTGAGTTCGAAGAGTTCAAAAAATCTAGTTTGTAAAAATGATATTTAGGAAAGTAATGGTTGAAAAATATACATCATACATTTTTTTAAATTTATGATCGAATGTGATCTTTTGAATGGCATTCAACGCAATTTTTTAACTCAAAATTGTTTTAATAGCTAAAAATCGATAGGTTAAAAAATCTCAAAGAAATGTCAAAAAAACTTTTTTTAAATTTTCGTCATTGACAAATCCCAAATAAATCAAACGATTTTGATCCAATTTCCAGTATTTGGCGCAGTTTTTTAGAGGGAAACTCTAATTCGATTTTTATATCAATCGGTATATAAACCTGAAAGTTATTTAAACAATAGGTAATAAGTTTACTGTATACCGACCGATTGATATAAAAATCGAAAGTCAAATTCTATTATTATATGAATCGGTATATAAACCTGAAAGTTATTTAAACAATATGTAGTAAGTTTACTGTAAACAACGTAATTTTATTGTTTGAAAACTGTAACTTTTGAAAATTTGATTCTATTTTGATTTTTTAATTCAATGTAGTTTTTAGTACTAAAATATTGCAGAAGATTAAAAATGATTATTCAAAAAAATTTCAAAATTATGTCAAAAAATACTTTTGCAAAATTTTGGGTCAACTATAAACTTTCGAACGGATAAATAATTTTTGATGCAATTTATACATTGGTCGCAGTTTTTTGAGATGTAAAGCTGATTAAATTTTGTACTCTATCGGTACATTAATCTGGAAATTGTATTAAAAAAATACTGTTTCGCCAAAAAATTGTGTGAGGTTTTTTCAAAATTTCTCAAAATCTCCTTGACTGAATTGGTTAAAATTTTCAGGAAGTCTAAGTTGAGTGGAATCCAATCATATCCTATTAACCGCGTTTCGATCGGTCAAGCCGTTCAAAGTCATGAGATGTTTACATACACACATACACTTACACTAAAAACAAAATAGCATTTGACTAAGAAGCTTATCTTTGTTCATTGAAAACGATTTGCAGTAAAAAAATCTTGTTGCACTTTTCTTAAATTTATTATTATTTTTAAATCTCTAAATGATGTTTTTAATATAAATTTGTATCATTTTCAATAAGCAAGATAAGCGGTCAAGGGTTTTTTATTAATAACAAACTGCTCTGCCTCGTGGTCTTGGGATAACCTATTCGGCTCAGATCATGTGGTCCCGGGTTCGATCCCCGGATCGGGCAAACGTGTTATTGAAATATTTTCGAGGATTTTCTCGAAAATCTAAAATCTCAGTAGCAACTCGGAGATTGGCGGAGTGGTATATTACCACTCCCGTGCCTCGGATGAGCACGTAAAACTGTCGGTTCCGGTTATCGCTAAAAATAGTTGATAATCGTTAACGTGTCGGTATATGCGGCGATTAGGATTACCATTTTTATCACCAACCGACAAACCGGTGAAACGCGGTGAACCGGAAAGTCTATAGACGTTCGGTTTACTCTGCCTACCCCGCAAGGGAACCGGGAGTGATGATACTTCAATAAAAAACAACAAAGCCACGTATTTTTTCTCACATTTTGATTTTAAATTCTCACAAATAAAGGAAAGTTACGTAACTTTTTATTGAATTTGTTTTGATGAAGTTATCTTTGTCTAAAGTTTTTTCTGTAAGATGTTGATCTTATCCAGGACTGAAGTTATAAGTATATGTTCGTATTTTCTACTCAACAATTTTTTAAAAAGTATTTTGGAGTCTGACTTTAATGAGTACACTAAGTAGTTTAGGCACTCCAACATCTACACTTCGCAGAAGTTTCATTCATTTTCAAAGTATTTTGAAATATTCACCGTGTTATTTAGTAGTCCGGTGTCATCGTTGACCATATGAGGTCCCGGGTTCGATTCCTGGGTCGGGCAAAACAAAACGTGTTTTTAACTTTTCTGATAAAACAACGTTGCCCGGGATTGGAAAAGGCCCGGTTGGCAATAGGCTTGCCACCTATCACATTGTGTGAGATGGTCTATACAGCTAATCGTGGGTACACTTCTTGTACCTCTGCCTACATATTCCGGGTATGGGCGGTTAGTTACTTTTTTTACCCTTTTTTACGTTATGTAATGTAAAAACAAAATAGTGAATTTTCCCAATAGCCTATCCTTACGTAAAATTTTATAAAGAACAAATTCTATTAGTAAGTATACTTAATGTCGATTAGATGCATATTTTCTGAGATATTGGCAAAAAAACTGAAAAATGACTTGTTTTATTTTCAAATATAATTCTTATATAAATAAATAAAATGTTTAGGTTTACATTTTACACATATTTTACTTATTTTTAGGCTAGTAAAATTGCATTTATATCATTTTAATAAAACAGTATATATTCTAAACTGATCTTTCGGGTTATATCAATTATACAAACACTATGAAATGATTACGCTAACTTATAATGAGCCGTGCGTTCAAAGGTTTTGTATACAATCCGGGTGTCACGTTCAACTGGACTTACCACCCGGAAACCGTTGAAACTTGTGATGTCTGTAACTTCTAAATTATAAAACTGATGACTTTGAAATTTTTAAGGGATAATCTTTATAGTACTTACTTTTGAACAAAAAAATAATAAAGGATTTCGGACTGCAGGTTAATGAATTAAAGCTAAATATACGTTTTTATTTTCATCCCCTATTCCACGGGAACCATATTGAATTTCGGGATAAAAAGTATCCTATAACCTTCTTCGGAGTATGAATTTTAACCATACTAAATTTCATTTAAATCCGTTTGGTAGATTCGGCGTGATGCGCGGCCTTGATACAGACAGACAGACAGACAGACAAAAATTTAAAATAATACATTTTTCGCTTCAGTGTCGACCAAAGAGTATCTTCCAAAAAAATTTTTTAAAATATCTTCAATGTACAGAATTTGACCTCTTACAGTTTTATTATATGTATAGATATATATATATATATATATATATATATATATATATATTGTATTGACGGGTCTGGGTATTTTTTTTAATATCTAATTCTTGTAATTTGTTAATTGTTCACTCTGCTTTCAAAAGTTGAAATCAGAGACATTACGGTATCGCCTCTGTGGTCTAGTGGTCCAGTGTTGGCGTTGACCACATGAGGTCCCGGGTTCGATTCCCGGGTCGGGCACTTTAAAAAAAAGTGTTTTTTCAGTTTTCTGAGAAACACAAAGTTGCCCGGGATTGGAAAGTGCCCGGTTGGCGATAGGCTTGCCACCTATCACATTTGTGGGACCAAGTATCTTCGGCTAATCGTGGGTGCACTTGTTGTACCTCTGCCTATCCCTTCGGGGATATGGGCGTGAAGATACTACGGTATATATTTGCGTAAATATTTTGATGTTAAAAACTTACCAAGCTATGGTGTTTAAGCACTTATTAAAAGTTGAATAAAAGTTTTTAGTCGATGGATTGTGCCATATTCGAAGAGCTTGATTCTTTGTTAATATTTTTTGCCACCTTTGAAGATCTGCACAGAAAATTTTGTAACACAAATATATATTATACTTTTTAATAAATATTATGTACCCGATCGAAAACTGACTCGTGCTCGTACCTCAGAAACCTTCATGGATCACATGATCAAATGCATAGTTTACGATTCTATAAAGGAAACACAGACACAGACACATATATATATATATATATATATATATATATATATATATATATATATATATATATATATATATATATATATATGTCTGTGTTTATAATATATATATATATATATATATATATATATATATATATATATATATATATATATATATATATATATATTAGGGATGGGCCGAAATTCGTTTTACATTCGGTTTAACCGAATTTCGGCAGCTTAAACCGAACTTCGACATTCGGCCGAAATTCGGTTTAAATGCCGAACATTCGGCACTAGAAAAAAGTATCTTCTTGCACTATTTTGCTTGAAATCTACGCTAATGTTATAAAAAGGAAAGATTTGTATTCTATATTTTTATATATTGCATCATCTAAACTCAAAAACTACTACACCGATTTGAAAAAATCTTTCACCATTAGAAAGATATGAAATCATCCCCGAGTAACATAGGCTATAACTATACTTTCGTAAATAATCCGTAAAACGGTTGACCCAGCAGGCCATCCCTGAAACATCCCGGTAAATAAAAAAACATTAAAACAAAAATGAAAAAACTTCAGCATAGATTTTTGAGTTCGAAGAGTTCAAAAAATATGTAAAACGGTTGACCCGGCAGGTCATCCCTGAAACTTCCCGCTAGATTTTTATCTATATCTTAGCATATCACAGATTTTTTCAGAGTTCAAAAATCTTAAATTTGTTACAAATATTCGTTAGTACATAGAAGTCGTTGTAAATGACAGTAATTTCAAAATTTTTGAAATGCTATATATTTTAGAAACGATGATTGATTTTGGTCTTTCGAATGGCATTCAATGCAATTTTTGACCTCTAAAATTTTTTTTATAGCTACGTAATCTACAGTCTCAGAAATGTCGAAGCAATATCAAAAAAAAATTTTTTTCGAATTTTCGATATTACTAAATCCCAAAAAAATCGACCGATTTTGATGCAATTTGCTTACTTGACGCAATTTATAGAAAGAAAAGCTGATTAGACTTTTAAGTCAATCGGTATATTAGTCTGAAAGTCATTTTAAAAATGCTAAGTTTGCTGTAAACAACAAAATATTAATATTTCAAAAGCCGTAACTTTTGAAAACTTGATTTAATTTTGATTTTTGAAACTGTATTTGAAAAAATTTCGAATCTATGTCTAAAACCACTTCCAAATTTTTTCGTCAACGATAACTTCCGAGCGGATTAACCGATCATGATACAATTTATAAATTAGACGCAGTTTTTTAAGAAAAAGAGCTGATAAAATTTTATACTCAATCGATACATTAATCTGGAAGTCATATTAAAAAATTATGTTTCGGCACTTTTTTTGCGATTTTTTCAAAATTTCTCAAAATATTCTAGTCCGAATTGGATAAAATTTTTGGAAGTCTAAGTTGAGCAGAATCTAATTCAATGCCATTAACCGCGTTTCGATCGGTCAAGCCGTTCAAAAGTTATGAAATGTTTTCACACACACACACATACATACAGACATACTGACGTCACGAAACTAGTCAGAAAATGTTCCATACGTAGCGGAAAGTTAAAAATCTCAAGTTTGATATAGATGAAGATGCATATATTTTAAAACATAATGATTTAGATCTTTTTAATTGCATTCAACGTAATTTTTACCTTTAAATGGTTATTAGCTCCAAAAACGGTAGGTTAAAAAATGTCGAAAAAAGCCGCGGTAGTACGTACTACCGAGAGCCGCGGTAGTACGTACTACCGCGGCTCTCGTTGAGTGTAGTAGTGCTCGTGTCTCCTGAAGATGCTTCGGTTGCGAAGTGAAACGTGCGTTGAGTGCGTCAATTGTGTGCTTTTGTGTTTGGTGCTGTCGTGGTATAAAGTGTGGTGTAAAGTGTGGTGGACGAGGGTGGATAACTGTGCCGCTGGGGTCTTCATTATTTTCAGACCTACGGAAGTTTGTTCCATTTCTTACACCGCTTTTATATGTTTTCCTTTTCAGTAACATCACAAAGGTACACTTAAAGTTCGCGGAAAATTGCAAAATAACTAGTTTTCTTCGTCTTACTAAGTTATGTCAAAAAACACTTTTCTAAAGTTTTTCGTCAACGATAGTTCTTGAACGGAAAAACCGATTTTGATGCAATTAATGCACTGAACGCAGTTTTTGTAGGAATAGAGCTGATTAGATTCTGTACCTAATCTATACATTTATGTACTTAGATTATACAAAGTTATTTATTTATGTATGTTATTTATGTACAAAGTTATGAGATGTTTACAGATACACATATATACAGACATGCTGACCTCATTGTGAAAATAGTCGGAAAAGATTTCTAGGACCTCAAAACGTGGAGATCTGGTGAAAACTCGATTTTCAAAAATCGGGACAAAATCAGTAACTTCCTTATCTATATACCTACAGAGCAGAAAGTTAAAAATAAAAATCCATGCCTAAATTGAAACAATGTAACTCAATGTATCAAAATTTTGCTGTTACGTCATTAATTCACGTGCGTTGCGAAACCCATTAACGATATCCTATATATCTATACTAATATTATAAAGTTGTAGAGTTTGTTTGTTTATTTGGTTGTACGCGGTAATCTCGAAAACTGCTGAACCGATTTGAATAATTCTTTTTGCGTTGGATAGCCTGTTTATCGAGGAAGGTTATAGGCTATATAACATCTTGCTACGACTAGTAAGAGCGGAGTGAACAAAGTCCGCGCGGACGAAGTCGCGGGCAACAGCTAGTCCATACTAAAATTATAAATGGGAAAGTGTATCTGTTTGTTTGTCCGTCTTTCACGGCAAAACGGAGCGACGAATTGACGTGATTTTTTAAGTGGAGATAGTTGAAGGGATGGAGAGTGACATAGGTTACTTTTTTCTCTTACTTTACGAGAGCGAAGCCGCGGACAATATAATAGCTAGTAGTAAATAGTAAAATAGGTAAATAGCTAGTATAAAATAATTAAATTTTAAGCAAATTCGTAAAAAAGTCACGACGTGTCGCTTTTAAGAAAGCTCCCCAAATTAAACCGAAGTTCGGCCGAAATTCGGCCGAATTTCTTATTTTCACCGAATGTTCGGCCGAAGTTCGAATTCGGTTCAAACCACATTCGGCCCATCACTAATATATATATATATATATAGTTTAAGTTTGTCTGTATTTCCTTTATAGATACGCTTTGCTTATGGCTTACATATTACTTTCGAAGTTTACTTTTGATTCTTTTAATTATCATAATTTAAATCTTATGAAGTTCTAATAGGTAATATCTACGGAACATACCTACCTGAAAAGAGCGACTTCGTTTCTAGCATCATAGTCTCAAATAAATAAACATCAACGCATAAATAAACGAATCTAATCGATATAACCCTTTTTCAACGTTTTGAAAAGTGGTTAACTTTTCTAAAAGATAAGATTGTGATGAGGATATTCGTGATGACATTTTTTTTTGTGGAAAATACAAAATTTACGTTTAATAATTTACTCACTCCACTCAATTTGAGCGCACGTAGTTCTCATTCGCGTGTTCAAGTTAAGGGGTTATCCATAAACTATGTCACCCGAATTTGAGGGGTTTGACCCCTCCCCCCTCCACCCCCTAGCCCATAGAAGTCTCATGTCAGTCAGTCCCATGAAACATAGAAGTCTCAGGTTGTAACACTTGTGAAACCCCCTCCCTCTGGTGTGACGTTACATATTGTTCAATGTTATATATAGTAGAAATTAAATTAAAACAGGAGTTGTTCCAAATTTGCGATTCATTGACGATTTAAATCTACATAAACTTTGTAATCAAGAACAAGTTAGTAATTTATTTTGGTTTTAAGAGTTGCATATATATTTTGCTTTTTAAAGTTTTAGATTTCGACATGTGACGTCACAAAAGCTTTGATCCCCTGCCTTTTGTAATATTTGTTCTGTGGCTTCCGTGATGTAATTTTTGAATAGCCCCTAACTAAAAATTTTTATTTCAGATTCATAAATATATACAGATGAAGGACTATTGCAACCATGTGACAGTGGTAGTAGACTTTACGCAAGCTAATTTATTAGATTATGTAAAGGAACTCGATGTACCTTTCGCTCGCAAGACCATTGAAATAGCCTTTGTAAGTATCTATATCTGTTTCTATACTAATAAGTGATATATATTTGTAAACTCGTTTCTCCTGGCTATTTAACAATATTCAATCAACAGCCCAAGCAATAGACAAATGGACAGAGAGCTACTAGCTGTTCGGCCTGGTGTCCCAGCTGGTCCCGGTGAACTTCGTAAATACTTATTATATATAATAAAACTTGAGAGGTATCACATGGGCACCTACTTGGAATGAAATTCTTTTCCTCTGCGTTACGATGAGCGCGCCAAAATAACACGCGGAAATTATTATGTAAAATAAATTACGAAGTAAATTATTAACATAATAAAGTAAATCCCATATAGAGCCAAACTTCTAACTTTAGACGTGCTAGCTCTAAAAGCCCTAACTTCTTTTTTTATAGAAAATAGGGCAAACGGACAGGAGGTTCACCTGATGGTAAGTGATCACCGCCACCTATGGACAACTACACTATCAGAAGACTTGCAGTTGCCGGCCTTTAAAAAAAATTAAGCTCTTTTTTTGACAATCCTAACTCAATATTGTAGTATGTGTGACATGACAATGTGCAAATGGATAACAGTGAGTAGTGTGCTCTTAGAGCTTGCATTGTGATTGGTCTGACTGAATCGGGTACGCCAGTTTCGTCGTAGTATTTGTTGAATACCATAGTAAAAAAGGAAAAAAGTTACAAATATTATTTTCTTGTGTTATGGGTATTAGTCAAACAATACTAATACATAGAAACATATATATAAATACTGTTACATACATAATAAACAACCAAACCCAGAAATACAGATATCTATGCCTATTACGCAAATGCTTTTTTGCACATGCACATTACGGATACACGTGATTTAAATTTTCTATTATCGCCCGGCGTGGAGTTAGAGAGCGGGCACACATGCTACTTTTAGCATCCAAAACGCGCGTTTTAGCGACTGCGTCGATGCTGCATCGCGTTTTAACGACTCTCCGAGATCGGTCGATAGAGCCCCTGCGCAACGAAGGTTAATTCAGACAATGCTTGCATCTCTAGTCAAGCATATCGTTAATTAATTTATTACTCGTATGATATGACATTATTTTTTACAGCAAGGACTTAGTATGAGAATAAAAGGAATACATCTTATAACTAATTCCACAACAGTTGAAGTATTCATGGCTCTGGTTAAACCAATGTTGGGCGCGAAACTAAGTGAAAGGTTACAGATTCATAATTCAATAGACTCTATCCATAAGTTTATACCAAAAGAGATATTTCCCCATGAATACGGTGGAAATAAACCGCTAGAAGAATGTCGTGGTAAGATATTATAAATTAATACAATACTTTTTCAATATTTTTTTGTTATTGAGTTTTAGCAAATAGCTCTCCAAATATGCGCTAAACGTGTGGCGGAATTCAGAATTGCAATACCACATGCTTATATCAACCGTCCTCATCTTTACCTTACTCTCTAAACACGATATTAACAAGCACTAACGCTATTGCAGCAGGAATAGTTAAGACGGTGGTACCATATACCCAGAGAGATGTTACGGAACTTTACCACCCAGTAGTCACGATGTTAGTGACACATATAGCCGATCGGTCATTTTTTACCATAGACGCAATAAACACAGATATTCATATTTCTATGCTTATACTATAATACAATACTTTTTCAATATTATTTTGTTATTGAGTTATATATATATATATATATATATATATATATATATATATATATATATATATATATATATATTGGCTTTATAGCCGACCGATATATAGCCGATTGGCTATATATCGGTCATTTTTTACCATAGACGCAATAAACACAGACATTCATATTTCTATGCTTTTTACGACCTGCCTGATAAAACAGCAGATGCTCTATTTTTCAAAAGAAGGCCCGGATCAACACGTAGGAAAGTAAGTTTAATATTGTAGTTGCCACTACGAAAACGATCGAGTTGGTTCTCATTAATATAGGTACTTAGTTATTCAAGGTTAACGAGAAATAAAAAAATAATCTATATATATATAAAAATCAATTGCTATTCGTTAGTCTCGCTAAAACTCGAGAACGGCTGAACCGATATGGCTAATTTTGGTTTTGAATTAATTGTTTAGGTTCAGTGAAGGTTTAAAAGGTGAGAAAATATAGAAAAAGAATAAAAGTAGTTAAAAAGGCAGAACAACATTTGCCGGGTCAGCTAGTATCTATGTATATCATATTACATATAATAAAATCGTAGGAAAGTCAAAACTGTACATTGAATATTTTTTTAAAAGAATACTTGGGGCGTGATCTACAATCGATATCAGAGCCAAAAATATAGTTTTTAGAATTTTTGTCTGTTTATTTGTTTGTCTGTTTGTCTGTATGTATGTCCGGGGTAAACTCAAAAAGTACTGCATGGATTTATTTCAAATTTTGCATGAATATTACTAATAGGTCGGGTCAACATATAGGCTACATATTATCACGCTATCGCCTACGGGGGAGATGCTGTGCGGAGTAAACGAAGTCCGCGCGGACGAAGTCGTGGGCAACAGCTAGTTATATATAAATTTCGACATTTTAAATCTGCTACTTTTTTGTCTTCTTTTCCTTTGTTTGTTTATTTACATAATGTCCACCTCCGCCATTTTAAATTCAAATCCTGGATTAAATCAAAAAGTGATTGGGTTTTTTCTATCTAAGTAATAAGGAATTTGGACGCAATCACTGTCGTAATACTTCCCAGCTGCAAAGATAGCAAAATACCATTTACATCATTGTATAATAGGTTGTGATTATCTCTTTTCTTTGGCGTAGCCTATTGCTTGTTTATGACCTCATGGTAAAAATGTATTATTAACAAATTTTTGTTTTCAGAGGATTTGTACAACGAATTGTATTCTGATAAATTTACCGAATATAGAAATGAAATGAACAAAGCATACACTAATGAAGCCCTTAGACGGAAGGACACGTTTAATGAAGAATATTTAGGCATTTCCGGCACTTTCAGAACGTTAACAGTTGATTAGCATAACATTTGAAATATAAGGCTCACATGGGGCAGCAAGCATTTGTAGCCTAAAATCATACATTTTATGCTGAGTGAGCACTTAAGCCAGAAAACTGGTGTCGCTAGACTTCAAGCTTTATGTCTCTTAGCCTACTTATAGCTCTTTTCATTAAAAAAATATACGAATTTAGAAATAGGTAGCAAGAGTTTCGCAGCTCAAACTACAAAGAGGGAAAAAGACCAAAAAATATTTTTTATTATTCTCAAGTTATATATTTAATGATTTTAAAAATATTGCACAGTTTGCTGTGTTTACCACATCCTAATGCAAATTGTGAGATTGTGTGTGTAAGATGCACTGTTTGTTGTTGTTGTGTTTTAGCTCACTCAATCGAATAAAAACAAGGAGACGCAACAAACTCAATAGCGAAACTTTAAATGGATTATCACTGTCAAAACAGCGTGTAAAACGTTTCATGTGCTGTGAAAATTATAAACTGAAACGGTCAATTTGCTGAACAGTAAAAATTTGTTTAAAACGTAGCCAATTTTTTTAATAAACTTACTGATCTAAATATATGTGTGATTTTTTATTCGCTTTGCAATACGAAATACGATTTTTCCCATACCAACGTACGATCGGATTCGTGATTCGTGAAAATACCGTCGGATTCCTGAAAATATTCAAATATTTTCACGATACGCCGCGCCGTACGTACGAATGAGACAGATGTTTTTCCTGCAGTATCAGTGTCAGATCTTGTTACTGTTGCTTTAAAGTCCAAATTACAGTGAAATATTAGTTAATACTGATATATTAGTTATGATAGGTATTATAATATTTCAAAGTAAATATATTAGTATCACTTAATCTTGAAAAATATCGGTATTAACCCATCTCTAGCTACGAGTATCTAACGATAACGATGAACTATGCGATTTTATCTAATGAAATCGCATCGTTCGTAATTATTCGGAATATCGTCTTACATCTACGTAAACAGCGAGCGAGGAGTGTACGAATCGTGCGTGTGTGTGTGTGTGTGTGTGTGTGTGTGCGTGTGTGTGTGTGTGTGTGTGTGTGTGTGCGTGTGTGTGTGTGTGTGTGCGCGTGTGTGTGTGTGTATGTGTGTGTGTGCGTGTGTGTGTATGTGTGTGTATGTATGCGCGCGCGTGTGCGTGTGTGTGTGTGTGTGCGCGCGTGTGCGTGTGTGTGTATAATTACGAAAAACGTAGCACCACACGTGCTCCCAGATTGGACATTAAATATCATAGAGAGTATTTAAAAATAGACTTTAAACAACTATATAAACTTCCAATGAAAATGATTTGAAAGTAGCAATTATTTCCATGCCTAACTGAAACATATTATTTAAAAACGCTTTTACCGCTTTATTTCTAAAAAATCTTATAAGATGGTGGCGTGTAGCGTGACCACTAATGGGCGTATTTTCATGTAATATATCTATGTGTATTTTATTATGTTTTTGATGGACACTTTTATCCGCAGAGTCTGCCCAGTGCCCTCCTTATTCTAGCCCCATACTCCATGAAGCCGATTTGATACAGTTTAACGTGGTTTAACTGAGTTTAACAAGCGACAAGCACCGATGTTATTGCGGCAGGAATACATCCGTGAAGTTGGCTCCCTGATTTATATATTTTAACATTTCTTTATTACTAATCGTTAGAGAGGATAAGGAAAAGAAAAATTTGTTAGAGAGTAATTAGTTTTTATATAAAAACGATTTTAATTTATTGTGTGAAATTGGCACCCTGATGCCGTGAAAATGGACTTGGGTGTTTAATTTTTTTTAATCGTTAAAGAATCATTAGTGTAAGAGTCAAAAGAAAAATTGTTAGAGAGTAATTATTTTAATTATTATTAAATAATTACGTAGAATGTGAATTATCCTAGGGAATGAAGGACTGAATCACTTACGGCGTGCACAGCGAACTTGTGCAGTGTATGTAAATATAACAAACCCAACCAAGTTTTAACATAAAAACTTATTATTCTCTAACAATTTTTCTTTTTTTTCTTGCTCTCTCTAGCAAATCTCTAACAATTAAAAAAAATAAACTTAATATTTTACGGCATCAGGGAGCAAATTTCACACAATAAATTAAAATCGTTTTTATATGAAAACTAAATTACTCTTTAACAATTTTTCTTTCCTCTCTTACCCTATCTAACGATTAATTTAAAAAAAAATTAAATCAGGGGTAAACTTCACGGAGGTGGCAGAAATAGGTATGGCGGTGGTACCACACCCAGTTCAGACATCGCAGAATTCTATTAGGTACAAAGCAAGGAAGTTACATTCTACCTGGAATATTCACACGCGCTTCAAAATCGTTCCGAAGAGTACCACGACATGAGTGGAGTGCAAGGAACTTATATACTATAACTGGAATTGTTACGAAGCAATATTTGAAAAATAAAAATGTGCTTTATTTCATATCAAATAAAGTTCACATTTGTTTCTTACATAACAGAAGGGGAAAAACGTTCTGAGCAAGACAACGACAAGAGTGGATGTTTTCACTTTCTTGCAATTGCCAGTGTAAATAAAACTATCTAGATGGTAGATTTTTACATATTCGGTAAACGTTAAATACTTTTTATTCATACACGTTGATAAATAAATTAGCATAAAATATATTGTAATTTACATAGTGAGTTCTAAAATGTGCTTATTTTAATTATAACGTAATTAATTATGCAATGCAAAAAAAACTGTTTATCAAATTAGTAGAATTACTTAGTAGTAATTTGCAAACTACGCATGGCCGCACTTATATATGGCGATTGGCGCTTTATTTAGTAGAAAGAGACACGCTCCACCCATGTCGTGGTACGCTTTTGAAGCGCGTGTGAACATTCCGGTTAGAATATAACTTCCTTGGTGGAGTGTGTCTCTTTCTACCAAATAAAACGCCAATCGCCATACATAAGTGCGGCCATGCGTAGTTTGCAAATTACTACTAAATAATTCTACTAATTTGAGAAACATTTTTTGCATTGCATAAGTAATTACGTAATAATCAAAATAAGCACATTTTAGAACTCACTATGTTAATTAAAATACATTTTATGCTAATTTATTTATCGACGTGTATGAATAAAAGGGATTTAACGATTACCGAATACATAAAAATCTACCATCAGATAGTTTTATTTACACTGGCAATTCCAAGAAAGGGACAACATCCACTCTTGTCGTTGTCTTGCTCAGAACTAGACTTGCGCAAAATATATCCGAGAAAAGAAAAGAGTGATATGTATCTTTCAGAGTTACGGATATATATCACTCATTTATATCTTCAACTCCTTATAACTCAGTAGAAATCAGAGTGATTGGGATTGGTGACATATTTAGATTTAATCATAATATAAGGAAATGAAATGATTTACAGATTTAAGGACAAGATAAACAGTTGAAATAAACGATATGTATTTATGGATTGTGTTTGGGATTCTTTTACTAAATTATTTAAAAAGCAGTCACGCTTGTTTTATTTGATACTAAGGATTGACCGCGGCTTCCACTGCGTGTGAAAGAATTACATAAATTACATTTAACCGACTTTTAATGTTTTTAAAATGAGAAATAGGTATATTCGTTGAAATATTAAAGATTTCAAGTTTCTAGTCTTAAGGGTTTAACTGGTGCGATATAATGACAAGATAAACAGTTAAAATAAATGATGTATCTATGGTATATCGAACAGAATTGATATTATTTTATTAAATTATTTAAAAACATTTGCGCTTATTTTTTATTATGCGTGCGTTTTTAAAACAAAGTACAAACAAAATAATTCTCATCGCTGTTTATTATTACTATCCGCATTTGAACAATATTAAAAATATCTTATTCCATTGGTTTAAGGTATAAATTTTGTGTGTACAGTATGTAGTTCGATGCTATAACATTCTTCATTCCGAATGATGGTTTCCTCTCTTTCTACTCCCTGATAAACATATCATTCCTTTCATTCTATTCCGCTTAGATGAAATACAATCACTCTATGATATAACCGCTCACACCACCAGCCATTTTCGCATTTTTTTCTAAAAAGACACGAACCGTTACGCGCACACGTTCCGAGTTCGTTCCGGTGGACCGTGGTCACAAAAATGATTTATGAGTTGCTTGGATTGAATCCGATACTGTAAAGCGTATATTTTTTAAGAGGTCTTGAGCACTGCAATACACTGGTGTAAGAATTGTTTAATTTAAATGGCTTAAGCTACAAAATAATTCAGGCGTAACACGACACTTTGAGAAAAATATGACTACTTGTTAGTCGAGGATTTTTAATTCAAAAAGTAAATCGATGACCTATGCTTTTTATATTTTTTTATATAATTTGTAAACATATACATACGGAAAAAAAATAAACAACATATATTATGGTACAAAAATATTTATTTACATAAATATTAATGTTTTTTTTTTCATAATTAATACGTAGTTTTTTTCATAATTTTTAAATTATTTATTTCTTTTTCAATTTTACAGCTATGTGAATTATTTTTTAAATATTGTTTAGGTTATTTCACATTCACATCACATGATTTTTTTTGAGATCATAGATATCAACACTAAAATTTACGAAAATAAATAAAAATAGGTACCGTCATACCCAAAGCGCTGGTATCATCAAGTTGGTCGTTAACGAAAAATATGTTTTATTAATTGATATTTACGGTTTTTTTTTAAATGATTATCTAAACTGTTAGATCCTGAACTAATCTTGATTATAAATAAAGTTTAATTGTTGATTACTACGCCAAAACACTTTTAAATTAACCTGTATCATAAACTGCAACCAACACATAATACACAGCACGTATCAAAATGGCGGACTAAGTTCTTTTATTTTTCCCCAAGAGCGTATTTGAAAAAAGAATGCCAATTTGATGTTATTCTGTACAATGTTTCATTCGAAAACGATAAAATACCATAGAGTATTGGATTAAAACTGGTAAATAGTGAAAATATTAGCCCTATCAGGCTAGCATGGTGAAATCAGCAAAATTGCAAAAAAAAAATACATCAATTTGTAGCTAATTAGTTGCTAATTAGTTGCCAAAACGACGATTTTGTTGCTCGTGCCAATCCCTAGAAATCGTGAATTATGCTATCGTGATATCAAGGTAGCAAGGTAACTTAATGAATTATATTCTTTTCCGTTCATCTTTATAGAAGATTTAGTTACTATTTTGTTGCTATATCTTAGATATCGCAAAAATTTTTTTAATAATTGTTTTTTTTAATTTTTCTGTTCTTGCTATCTTGAAACTGGTTTTTCCTGGCATTAAAGAGTCTTTCAATTTTGTTGCTCATCAGGAGGCTACTCAAATACACTCAAACAACTAGCAACAAAATAGTTGAAACCGGTCAGCCGATTTTTGAATTTTTTTTTCATCTTCCTCATTCTTGCTATCTTGATACTGATTTTTGTCGGCATAGAAAGTGTATTAAATTAGTTGCTCATCAGGAAAATACTCAAATACACTCCAAGTATCAGCAACAAAATAGTTGAAACCGGTCGGCCGATTTTTGAATTTTTTTTTCATCTTCCTCATTCTTGCTATCTTGAAAGTGGGTTTTCCTGGTAATAAAGAGTCTTTGAAATTTGTTGCTCATCAGGAGGCTACTCAAATACACTCAAACAACTAGCAACAAAATAGTTGAAACCGGTCAGCCGATTTTTGAATTTTTTTTTCATCTTCCTCATTCTTGCTATCTTGAAACTGGTTTTTCCTGGTAAAAAAGAGTCTTTGAAATTTGTTGCTCATCAGGAAGCTACTTAAATACACTCAAACAACTAGCAACAAAATAGTTGAAACCGGTCAGCCGATTTTTGAATTTTTTTTCCATCCTCCTCATTCTTGCTATCTTGAAACTGATTTCTTTCGGCATAGAAAGTGTATTAAATTTGTTGCTCATCAGGAGACTACTTAAATACACTCTAAGAACCAGCAACAAAATAGTTGAAACCGGTCGGCCGATTTTTGAATTTTTTTTTCATCTTCCTCATTCTTGCTATCTTGAAAGTGGGTTTTCCTGGTAATAAAGAGTCTTTGAAATTTGTTGCTCATCAGGAGGCTACTCAAATACACTCAAACAACTAGCAACAAAATAGTTGAAACCGGTCAGCCGATTTTTGAATTTTTTTTTTCATCTTCCTCATTCTTGCTATCTTGAAACTGATTTCTTTCGGCATAGAAAGTGTATTAAATTTGTTGCTCATCAGGAGACTACTTAAATACACTCTAAGAACCAGCAACAAAATAGTTGAAACCGGTCGGCCGATTTTTGAATTTTTTTTTCATCTTCCTCATTCTTGCTATCTTGAAAGTGGGTTTTCCTGGTAATAAAGAGTCTTTGAAATTTGTTGCTCATCAGGAGACTACTCAAATACACTCAAACAACTAGCAACAAAATAGTTGAAACCGGTCAGCCGATTTTTGAATATTTTTTTTGCATCTTCCTCATTCTTGCTATCTTGAAACTGATTTCTTTCGGCATAGAAAGTGTATTAAATTTGTTGCTCATCAGGAGACTACTTAAATACACTCTAAGAACCAGCAACAAAATAGTTGAAACCGGTCCGCCGATTTTTGAATTTTTTTTTTTTCATCTTCCTCATTCTTGCTATCTTGAAACTGATTTTTGTCGGCATAGAAAGTGTATTAAATTAGTTGCTCATCAGGAAAATACTCAAATACACTCCAAGTATCAGCAACAAAATAGTTGAAACCGGTCGGCCGATTTTTGAATTTTTTTTTCATCTTCCTCATTCTTGCTATCTTGAAAGTGGGTTTTCCTGGTAATAAAGAGTCTTTGAAATTTGTTGCTCATCAGGAAAATACTCAAATACACTCCAAGTATCAGCAACAAAATAGTTGAAACCGGTCGGCCGATTTTTGAATTTTTTTTTCATCTTCCTCATTCTTGCTATCTTGAAAGTGGGTTTTCCTGGTAATAAAGAGTCTTTGAAATTTGTTGCTCATCAGGAGACTACTTAAATACACTCTAAGAACCAGCAACAAAATAGTTGAAACCGGTCCGCCGATTTTTGAATTTTTTTTTCATCTTCCTCATTCTTGCTATCTTGAAACTGATTTTTGTCGGCATAGAAAGTGTATTAAATTAGTTGCTCATCAGGAAAATACTCAAATACACTCCAAGTATCAGCAACAAAATAGTTGAAACCGGTCGGCCGATTTTTGAATTTTTTTTCATCTTCCTCATTCTTGCTATCTTGAAAGTGGGTTTTCCTGGTAATAAAGAGTCTTTGAAATTTGTTGCTCATCAGGAGGCTACTCAAATACACTCAAACAACTAGCAACAAAATAGTTGAAACCGGTCAGCCGATTTTTGAATTTTTTTTCCATCCTCCTCATTCTTGCTATCTTGAAACTGATTTCTTTCGGCATAAAAAGTGTATTAAATTTGTTGCTCATCAGGAGACTACTTAAATACACTCTAAGAACCAGCAACAAAATAGTTGAAACCGGTCCGCCGATTTTTGAATTTTTTTTTTTCATCTTCCTCATTCTTGCTATCTTGAAACTGATTTTTGTCGGCATAGAAAGTGTATTAAATTAGTTGCTCATCAGGAAAATACTCAAATACACTCCAAGTATCAGCAACAAAGTAGTTGAAACCGGTCGGCCGATTTTTGAATTTTTTTTTCATCTTCCTCATTCTTGCTATCTTGAAAGTGGGTTTTCTTGGTAATAAAGAGTCTTTGAAATTTGTTGCTCATCAGGAGGCTACTCAAATACACTCAAACAACTAGCAACAAAATAGTTGAAACCGGTCAGCCGATTTTTGAATTTTTTTTTTCATCTTCCTCATTTTTGCTATTTTGAAAGTAGGTTTTCCTGGTAATAAAGAGTCTTTGAAATTTGTTGCTCATCAGGAGACTACTTAAATACACTCTAAGAACCAGCAACAAAATAGTTGAAACCGGTCCGCCGATTTTTGAATTTTTTTTTTTCATCTTCCTCATTCTTGCTATCTTGAAACTGATTTTTGTCGGCATAGAAAGTGTATTAAATTAGTTGCTCATCAGGAAAATACTCAAATACACTCCAAGTATCAGCAACAAAATAGTTGAAACCGGTCGGCCGATTTTTGAATTTTTTTTTTCATCTTCCTCATTCTTGCTATCTTGAAAGTGGGTTTTCCTGGTAATAAAGAGTCTTTGAAATTTGTTGCTCATCAGGAGGCTACTCAAATACACTCAAACAACTAGCAACAAAATAGTTGAAACCGGTCAGCCGATTTTTGAATTTTTTTTCCATCCTCCTCATTCTTGCTATCTTGAAACTGATTTCTTTCGGCATAGAAAGTGTATTAAATTTGTTGCTCATCAGGAGACTACTTAAATACACTCTAAGAACCAGCAACAAAATAGTTGAAACCGGTCCGCCGATTTTTGAATTTTTTTTTCATCTTCCTCATTCTTGCTATCTTGAAACTGATTTTTGTCGGCATAGAAAGTGTATTAAATTAGTTGCTCATCAGGAAAATACTCAAATACACTCCAAGTATCAGCAACAAAGTAGTTGAAACCGGTCGGCCGATTTTTGAATTTTTTTTTCATCTTCCTCATTCTTGCTATCTTGAAAGTGGGTTTTCTTGGTAATAAAGAGTCTTTGAAATTTGTTGCTCATCAGGAGGCTACTCAAATACACTCAAACAACTAGCAACAAAATAGTTGAAACCGGTCAGCCGATTTTTGAATTTTTTTTTCATCTTCCTCATTCTTGCTATCTTGAAAGTGGGTTTTCCTGGTAATAAAGAGTCTTTGAAATTTGTTGCTCATCAGGAGATTACTTAAATACACTCTAAGAACCAGCAACAAAATAGTTGAAACCGGTCCGCCGATTTTTGAATTTTTTTTCATCTTCCTCATTCTTGCTATCTTGAAACTGGTTTTTCCTGGTCAAAAAGAGTCTTTGAAATTTGTTGCTCATCAGGAAGCTACTTAAATACACTCAAACAACTAGCAACAAAATAGTTGAAACCGGTCAGCCGATTTTTGAATTTTTTTCTATCTTCCTCATTCTTGCTATCTTGAAACTGATTTTTGTCGGCATAGAAAGTGTATTAAATTAGTTGCTCATCAGGAAAATACTCAAATACACTCCAAGTATCAGCAACAAAATAGGTGAAACCGGTCGGCCGATTTTTGAATTTTTTTTTCATCTTCCTCATTCTTGCTATCTTGAAAGTGGGTTTTCCTGGTAATAAAGAGTCTTTGAAATTTGTTGCTCATCAGGAGGCTACTCAAATACACTCAAACAACTAGCAACAAAATAGTTGAAACCGGTCAGCCGATTTTTGAATTTTTTTCCATCCTCCTCATTCTTGCTATCTTGAAACTGATTTCTTTCGGCATAGAAAGTGTATTAAATTTGTTGCTCATCAGGAGACTACTTAAATACACTCTAAGAACCAGCAACAAAATAGTTGAAACCGGTCCGCCGATTTTTGAATTTTTTTTTTCATCTTCCTCATTCTTGCTATCTTGAAAGTGGGTTTTCCTGGTAATAAAGAGTCTTTGAAATTTGTTGCTCATCAGGAGGCTACTCAAATACACTCAAACAACTAGCAACAAAATAGTTGAAACCGGTCGGCCGATTTTTGAATTTTTTTTTCATCTTCCTCATTCTTGCTATCTTGAAAGTGGGTTTTCCTGGTAATAAAGAGTCTTTGAAATTTGTTGCTCATCAGGAGGCTATTCAAATACACTCAAACAACTAGCAACAAAATAGTTGAAACCGGTCCGCCGATTTTTGAATTTTTTTTTCATCTTCCTCATTCTTGCTATCTTGAAACTGATTTTTGTCGGCATAGAAAGTGTATTAAATTAGTTGCTCATCAGGAAAATACTCAAATACACTCCAAGTATCAGCAACAAAATAGTTGAAACCGGTCGGCCGATTTTTGAATTTTTTTTTCACCTTCCTCATTCTTGCTATATTGAAAGTGGGTTTTCCTGGTAATAAAGAGTCTTTGAAATTTGTTGCTCATCAGGAGGCTACTCAAATACACTCAAACAACTAGCAACAAAATGGTTGAAACCGGTCAGCCGATTTTTGAATTTTTTTCCATCCTCCTCATTCTTGCTATCTTGAAACTGATTTCTTTCGGCATAGAAAGTGCATTAAATTTGTTGCTCATCAGGAGACTACTTAAATACACTCTAAGAACCAGCAACAAAATAGTTGAAACCGGTCCGCCGATTTTTGAATTTTTTTTCATCTTCCTCATTCTTGCTATCTTGAAATTGGTTTTTCCTGGTAAAAAAGAGTCTTTGAAATTTGTTGCTCATCAGGAAGCTACTTAAATACACTCAAACAACTAGCAACAAAATAGTTGAAACCGGTCAGCCGATTTTTGAATTTTTTTCTATCTTCCTCATTCTTGCTATCTTGAAACTGAATTTTGTCGGCATAGAAAGTGTATTAAATTAGTTGCTCATCAGGAAAATACTCAAATACACTCCAAGTATCAGCAACAAAATAGTTGAAACCGGTCGGCCGATTTTTGAATTTTTTTTTCATCTTTCTCATGCTTGCTATCTTGAAAGTGGGTTTTCCTGGTAATAAAGAGTCTTTGAAATTTGTTGCTCATCAGGAGGCTACTCAAATACACTCAAACAACTAGCAACAAAATAGTTGAAACCGGTCAGCCGATTTTTGAATTTTTTTTCCATCCTCCTCATTCTTGCTATCTTGAAACTGATTTCTTTCGGCATAGAAAGTGTATTAAATTTGTTGCTCATCAGGAGACTACTTAAATACACTCTAAGAACCAGCAACAAAATAGTTGAAACCGGTCCGCCGATTTTTGAATTTTTTTTTTCATCTTCCTCATTCTTGCTATCTTGAAACTGGTTTTTCCTGGTAAAAAAGAGTCTTTGAAATTTGTTGCTCATCAGGAAGCTACTTGAATACACGCAAATAACTAGCAACAAAATAGTTGAAACCGGTCAGCCGATTTTTGAATTTTTTTTCTATCTTCCTCATTCTTGCTGTCTTGAAACTTGTTTTTTGTTGCCAGTTGTTTGAGTGTATTTGAGTAGCCTCCTGATGAGCAACAAATTTCAAAGACTCTTCATTATCAGGGAAAACAAGTTTCAAGATAGCAAGAATGAGGAAGATGCAAAAAAAAAATTTAAAAATCGGCTGACCGGTTTCAACTATTTTGTTGCTAGTTGTTTGAGTGTATTTGAATAGCCTCCTGATGAGCAACAAATTTCAAAGACTCTTTATTACCAGGAAAACCCACTTTCAAGATAGCAAGAATGAGGAAGATGAAAAAAAAATTCAAAAATCGGCGGACCGGTTTCAACTATTTTGTTGCTGGTTCTTAGAGTGTATTTAAGTAGTCTCCTGATGAGCAACAAATTTAATACACTTTCTATGCCGACAAAAATCAGTTTCAAGATAGCAAGAATGAGGAGGATGGAAAAAAAATTCAAAAATCGGCTGACCGGTTTCAACTATTTTGTTGCTAGTTGTTTGAGTGTATTTGAGTAGCCTCCTGATGAGCAACAAATTTCAAAGACTCTTTATTACCAGGAAAACCCACTTTCAATATAGCAAGAATGAGGAAGATGAAAAAAAAAATTCAAAAATCGGCCGACCGGTTTCAACTATTTTGTTGCTGGTTCTTAGAGTGTATTTAAGTAGTCTCCTGATGAGCAACAAATTTAATACACTTTCTATGCCGAAAGAAATTAGTTTCAAGATAGCAAGAATGAGGAAGATGCAAAAAAAATATTCAAAAATCGGCTGACCGGTTTCAACTATTTTGTTGCTAGTTGTTTGAGTGTATTTGAGTAGCCTCCTGATGAGCAACAAATTTCAAAGACTCTTTATTACCAGGAAAACCCACTTTCAAGATAGCAAGAATGAGGAAGATGAAAAAAAAATTCAAAAATCGGCCGACCGGTTTCAACTATTTTGTTGCTGGTTCTTAGAGTGTATTTAAGTAGTCTCCTGATGAGCAACAAATTTAATACACTTTCTATGCCGAAAGAAATCAGTTTCAAGATAGCAAGAATGAGGAGGATGGAAAAAAAATTCAAAAATCGGCTGACCGGTTTCAACTATTTTGTTGCTAGTTGTTTGAGTGTATTTGAGTAGCCTCCTGATGAGCAACAAATTTCAAAGACTCTTTATTACCAGGAAAACCCACTTTCAAGATAGCAAGAATGAGGAAGATGAAAAAAAAATTCAAAAATCGGCCGACCGGTTTCAACTATTTTGTTGCTGGTTCTTAGAGTGTATTTAAGTAGTCTCCTGATGAGCAACAAATTTAATACACTTTCTATGCCGAAAGAAATCAGTTTCAAGATAGCAAGAATGAGGAGGATGGAAAAAAAATTCAAAAATCGGCTGACCGGTTTCAACTATCTTGTTGCTAGTTGTTTGAGTGTATTTAAGTAGCTTCCTGATGAGCAACAAATTTCAAAGACTCTTTTTTACCAGGAAAAACCAGTTTCAAGATAGCAAGAATGAGGAAGATGAAAAAAAAATTCAAAAATCGGCTGACCGGTTTCAACTATTTTGTTGCTAGTTGTTTGAGTGTATTTGAGTAGCCTCCTGATGAGCAACAAATTTCAAAGACTCTTTATTACCAGGAAAACCCACTTTCAAGATAGCAAGAATGAGGAAGATGAAAAAAAAATTCAAAAATCGGCCGACCGGTTTCAACTATTTTGTTGCTGATACTTGGAGTGTATTTGAGTATTTTCCTGATGAGCAACTAATTTAATACACTTTCTATGCCGACAAAAATCAGTATCAAGATAGCAAGAATGAGGAAGATGAAAAAAAAAATTCAAAAATCGGCTGACCGGTTTCAACTATTTTGTTGCTAGTTGTTTGAGTGTATTTGAGTAGCCTCCTGATGAGCAACAAATTTCAAAGACTCTTTATTACCAGGAAAACCCACTTTCAAGATAGCAAGAATGAGGAAGATGAAAAAAAAATTCAAAAATCGGTTGACCGGTTTCAACTATTTTGTTGCTGGTTCTTAGAGTGTATTTAAGTAGTCTCCTGATGAGCAACAAATTTAATACACTTTCTATGCCAAAAGAAATCAGTTTCAAGATAGCAAGAATGAGGAGGATGGAAAAAAAATTCAAAAATCGGCTGACCGGTTTCAACTATTTTGTTGCTAGTTGTTTGAGTGTATTTGAGTAGCCTCCTGATGAGCAACAAATTTCAAAGACTCTTTATTACCAGGAAAACCCACTTTCAAGATAGCAAGAATGAGGAAGATGAAAAAAAAATTCAAAAATCGGCCGACCGGTTTCAACTATTTTGTTGCTGATACTTGGAGTGTATTTGAGTATTTTCCTGATGAGCAACTAATTTAATACACTTTCTATGCCGACAAAATTCAGTTTCAAGATAGCAAGAATGAGGAAGATAGAAAAAAATTCAAAAATCGGCTGACCGGTTTCAACTATTTTGTTGCTAGTTGTTTGAGTGTATTTAAGTAGCTTCCTGATGAGCAACAAATTTCAAAGACTCTTTTTTACCAGGAAAAACCAATTTCAAGATAGCAAGAATGAGGAAGATGAAAAAAAATTCAAAAATCGGCGGACCGGTTTCAACTATTTTGTTGCTGGTTCTTAGAGTGTATTTAAGTAGTCTCCTGATGAGCAACAAATTTAATGCACTTTCTATGCCGAAAGAAATCAGTTTCAAGATAGCAAGAATGAGGAGGATGGAAAAAAATTCAAAAATCGGCTGACCGGTTTCAACCATTTTGTTGCTAGTTGTTTGAGTGTATTTGAGTAGCCTCCTGATGAGCAACAAATTTCAAAGACTCTTTATTACCAGGAAAACCCACTTTCAAGATAGCAAGAATGAGGAAGATGAAAAAAAAATTCAAAAATCGGCCGACCGGTTTCAACTATTTTGTTGCTGATACTTGGAGTGTATTTGAGTATTTTCCTGATGAGCAACTAATTTAATACACTTTCTATGCCGACAAAAATCAGTTTCAAGATAGCAAGAATGAGGAAGATGAAAAAAAAATTCAAAAATCGGCTGACCGGTTTCAACTATTTTGTTGCTAGTTGTTTGAGTGTATTTGAGTAGCCTCCTGATGAGCAACAAAATTCAAAGACTCTTTAATGCCAGGAAAAACCAGTTTCAAGATAGCAAGAACAGAAAAAATAAAAAAAACAATTATTAAAAAAATTTTTGCGATATCTAAGATATAGCAACAAAATAGTAACTAAATCTTCTATAAAGATGAACGGAAAAGAATATAATTCATTAAGTTACCTTGCTACCTTGATATCACGATAGCATAATTCACGATTTCTAGGGATTGGCACGAGCAACAAAATCGTCGTTTTGGCAACTAATTAGCAACTAATTAGCTACAAATTGATGTATTTTTTTTTTGCAATTTTGCTGATTTCACCATGCTAGCCTGATAGGGCTGAAAATATTGTTTTTTTTTTCGGTGAAGTTAGCGTTGGTCCCTATAAAGACCGTAGTGTATTAACGGAGTTTTATCAGAGGTCTTATTAGTTACCAAAGTGAAGTGAGCGGATAAGGATATAGAGAGTTAGTTTGAATACTACGGAGTTACTTTTATATTCACTCCTTTATAAAGATTATATATTTTTGCGTTAATCACTCCGGAGTTACACAAGTCTACTCAGAACGCTTTTTCCCTCTGTTAAGTAAGAAACAAATGTCAACTTTATTTGTAACGAAATAAAGTACATTTTTATTTTTCTAATATTGCTTCGTACGAATTCCAGTTATCTTATATAAGTTCCTTGCAATAAACTATATTGTAAATTATTGTTCTGTGCAGTTGTCACAAAAGTGACAACTGCTTTTGACATATTGAATTGATTGGCGAGTGGCGAGTGGCGACTGGCGAACCGGTGGCGAACCGCGAGCGTACGAGAAATCTGAAATCTGCAACTTCCTTGAATATTAATATTTTTTTTTAAATTCAATGTTTATAATTTAAAATACTTAATTATCTTTCTCGTTATTATAATGGGTAAAAAAGGTGCGTTTGCATTTATCAAGGACTTTTATTACGATCCTTTCAAATGGTAAGTATAATATAACTAACCTCAAAATTCCTTCATGAATGTGTAAAAAATGATTAATTGATAATATTGTTAATTCATTAAAAATGAAGACGAATTTGAGCATTATTCGCTCAATAAAATAATATGAACATTTCGCTATCTAATATAGTATTTATATCATAGCAGATAGTCTTGATTTTGTATTTAATGCGCATGATTAAACTGGTTTTCCAATTAGTAGGTAGTTCCATTCCATAAATATTGCGAAACCAATGTTAATCACTATGTAAAGGTTAAACAAAATCGCAAAAAAATATTATAAAGCGACCAGTCCCATATTAATACATTTTTGATGGTTTGTAGGATATTTTATAAGCCTAATAATGAGCATAACAGTATTTTACCGTACCAAAATTACTTGATTCTGGTTCTGGATCAACATAACATTATCTAGACAGGGATTTCCCAATCTTTATTTCCCTGGATGTAAATAAATAATATAATTACACCTTGGTGAAATTCTCTACACTGCATAGGATACCACTCAAGAAACCTACTATGGTATAGCATTTATAAATCTATTGTTTTGTTTGATAACTTCCAATTAGAATAAATTGAAAAGTGCACATGCAAACGTATCTTCACTCCATATCCCTTTTGGTGTAGGCAGAGAGAACTGAGCACCATATGTCGTGACCTAAATATAATTTTAAATTAAGGTACTTTTTCTGCACTTGCTAATAAATCCGGCAATTTATTCTACTTCATAACATCACTTTAAAGTTGAAAACATCTATTTATCAATATCTAGCAAAACTATTGTTTTTAATTTATTGAAGTGAAAACTTCTTTAGGCGCGTTGAGTGTTTTGGTAGAGGGTAAAATCCTCGGTTCGCGTCACCGACATGCTAATGATAATAGTATATCTATAGCTATGTTTTGCATATAGTTTTAATTACTCTCAACTTAATAGTTCCGTTTTCACTTCTATCGGCAGTCCCACGACTGCTACTGTTTTTATACTAGCAATTGCCTGTGGCTGAAATTCGACCATAGACTAAACAATAAAATCTTTAAGTTTGACAATTGATTTTAGCTGTAAAGAAATTAATTTTCTCTGTGTTGGTCCCGGGCTCCTTTAAAGAGTAGGTCATCTGGCGTTCTCCCAGGCAGGTCGTAAAAGGCAACCGATTGGTTATACAAGTCACTACCATTGTGGCTACTAGATAGTGGAAATCTGCATTGTATCGCCCGGTTCTGGTACCATCACCTTTCCTATTCCTCTGTAATAGCGTCAGTGCTTGTCGATGTCGTGTTCCGGTTTGGAGGGTAAGGCAGCCGATAAACTTATGCATGTGGCATTAGACCTTGCCACAAAATAGCAACGCACCATTAACACCTTTGGTGTCTATAGGCAATGGTTGACTCTTTCCATCAAGAGACCCATCTGCTTGTTTCTGCAGTCTTCTGTAAGGTAAATTTTAATTATGCCGAAGTTCATACTTGGCACAACCACTGTTCTAGCAATTATTAAGGGGTCTAAAGTTTACTCTTAATTCTAGTATTAATATATAGATAAACTATTTAAACTGGTTGATTCACATAAGTTTATCTTTAAAATAAAAATATAATATAGTACTTTATATACAGAATGGTGTGTTTAAAGGAAACTGATTTCTTAAAAAGAAATTTAGCTAACTAGTAAAACATTCATGTTGTCTGCTGTTTTTCATACAAAATTTCATTCTCTATTTCAGCCCTTTATGGGATGGTTTTAGACCAAAAGTTTATTTAGGGAGCTTTAAGTATCGTCTTGCTAAATTTCATTAAAATCAATTTAGCAGCTTAGCCATGAAAGCATTAAAAACAAACTCACTTTTGCATTTATTAGTTAGAATCTTAGAGAAAATAATCTACTGCTGAATGAGTTTTCAAAGTAAGTCCAGTAGGTCTACCGCATCTATCATAGAGAGTGTTCCGACAAACTGGATTGATCCCTGCTGTTGAATTTCATCATCGGACATTGTGGCAAAACTCAAAGTTCCATCCTCATCACCACGATTCTCTAGGCACTTTAAGAAGTGCTTAGAGAATGCACAGTAGTGCATGGTAAGACATGCACTACTCCTATGTGGAATCAATTACCGGCGGGGGGTATTTCCGAATGGATATGACTTAGGCACCTGCAATAAAAGAGCATACTCCTTCTTAAAAAGCTGGCAACGCAGCTGCAAGACCATTGGTGATGTGGCTGTCCATGGGCGGTGGTAATCATTTACCGTCAGGTGAGCCTCCTGCTCGTTTGCCCCATTTTTCTATAAAAGAAAAGTTTTGAGTTTGTTCATTACAAACAACAAAGTCTCTCTTCAAAAACTAGTGTAGATTTTACAACGCAATCAATAGCATTTTTTTTATTATTAAATAAGCAGCCATTGAATTTTGTATAAAATATACGATGACATATTCAAATGGGCTAAATATGCAAATATAATCTTTAGTCACGTTGATATTAATTGGTTGGGAATCTTAGTTGAAGTTGGTTGTTGGTTGAAGTTTATAGTTGTAATAATGTGCTACACGTAAAATCAGAGACAATTGAGTGCCAGGTTTGTAAACATTTTCCACTTATGCATACTTGCTTATATTTATTATATTCTGTAGAATTACTAATTAACTGAAAAAACACAAATTAACCTGAGACTTGAGTATATCTCTGTACCTTAGATGAAGGAAACTACTGCTAGATATGCAGTATGAAGTCCCTAACAATGGCGGACTAAAAGAACAGCTGTTTACTGTCTACATAACCACCCCGTTGGTCGAGTGGTTAGCGACCCTGACTACGCAATCAACGGGGCTCGGGTTCGATCCCCGACGGGGACAAGCATTTGTGTGATGAGCATAAATGTTTGTATTTCCGGGTTTGGGTGTTTATTATATATATTCTGGTATTTATATATGTATTTCTATGTATTAGTATCGTTGACTAACACCCATAACACAAGCAAATATTTGCTTACTTTGGGGTTAGATCAGTAAGTGTAATTTGTCCCGTGAATATTTATTATTTATTATAACAATTGATAAATTATATTTCAATTGGGCATGTTATTTTAACAATTAGCTTTTATTTTAGATTTAAGGTACACACTAAAATTGTAGAAAAATACAAATAAATGCTAAAATTAATTTAAAATTTTGTAATCAAAGGGTTATTTGACATTAAATTGTAACTTACCTACATTGATAGCGTAGGTATTTTAGTAATGGCATTTTGGCCGCAAGCTGTTTAAGGTGACATTAATTTTCTTAAATGATTTGAAATTAGAACACTGATAAAATTGTAGCTTTGTCTATTATGAAAATTCTAACTTGTTTGACACAAATAAAGCCATTTTTATTTATTCAGCGTTGGAATGCATGCAATTTTATAACTTTGATTGTTTATGGAAATTAATGCCAAGTCCTTATCTTTCTCTTGTCAAAGCTTTGTACTAGCAATCACCCTGTGGTCTAAATTCAACCATAGACTAATAATAAAATCTTTTTTAAGTTTGACAACAGACTTTAAGCCATAAAGAAAATAGAATGCATGTGTATATTATCATGTACTAGCTGTTGCCAGCGACTTTGTCCGCGCGGACTTCGTTTACTCTGCACTGCTCCTCCCCTGTAGGTGATAGCGTGATAATATGTAGGTATTATGTTGACCGGACCTGTTAGTAATATTCATGCAAAATTTGAAGTAAATCCATGCAGTACTTTTTGAGTTTACCCCGGACATACATACAGACAAATTGGACAAAAATTCTAAAAACTATATTTTTGGCTTCGATATCGATTGTAGATCACGCCCCAAGTATTCTTTTAAAAAAATAATCAATGTACAGTTTTGACTTTTCTACGAATTTATTATATGTATATATATATATAGATGTCACTTAAATGTAGTATATAATGTAAGTGTTTTTCTTATGCATATTATTTTAAAAAAAATTGGTTTTCTGTAGTCCTTCATAGTGTAAACCAAAGCTGTCCAACGCATGGCCCGGGGGCCTCATGCGGCTCACAGCTTATGATTGTGAGGCCCGCAAAGTGTTTTTAACCTATCGCAACACAAAAATTTACTGTCTTTCGTGCGGGTGAGCTGTAAGAA
Source organism: Apodemia mormo (assembly GCA_036924255.1). Classification (NCBI taxonomy): domain Eukaryota; kingdom Metazoa; phylum Arthropoda; class Insecta; order Lepidoptera; family Riodinidae; genus Apodemia; species Apodemia mormo. Next base: position 15,430,734 of record JAUPFN010000020.1, read on the forward strand.
ATCTCACTACAAGATAAGCTGCCTTTTGTATTGTTATGTTTTATTTATGTGTGTTTTCCTTACCTATATAGTTATTTATCAATTTTCCTGGATTTTTTTTTTATAAATCTTATTCGATTTTATTTGGAAATTTGTGAATTGTCTTTGTGGCCCTCCAATCTCTTTGGTAATTCATATTAGCCCAGGATGGTATCTGGCTTGGACAGCCCTGATGTAAACTTTATCTGTGTCATATTTCATATTTCATTGTTCACATGATTGTCTTAAAAAGAGGAACAAAAACACTTAAGTATACCACTACAAGCATGATGCTTGTAATGGAGCAATCATTATAACAAAAACTCGAAAATAAATCTTTTATTATAATTAGTACTGTAAAAATGAAAACCCGATATTAAATTACCATGTGGACTAGGGGCTAGTCTCTCTTTCCTAGTTAGTAGGTATTTAAAAAAAGAAAAAGTGGCATGTAAATCATTGATGTGCATGCGAATCATCACTGATTCAGATCTGACTATATAATATATAATCTATATACATATAATAAAATCGTAGGAAAGTCAATGTATGTCCGGGGTAAACTCAAAAAGTACTGCATGGATTTACTTCAAATTTTGAATGAATAATACTAACAGGTTGGGTCAACATATAGGCTACATATTATCACGCTATCACCTACGGGGGAGGAGCTGTGCGGAGTAAACGAAGTCCGCGCGAACGAAGTCGCGGGCTACAGCTAGTCCTATATAAATTTGGTAAAGATCTGACCTAGGACTCCAGACATACAGAAGATTAGAAGTTAGTTTTTGCTGTTTTACTGTGTTTAAATTATTATGAATGTAATAAAGTAATGAATTCCCCGTGTTGGATCCGGGCTCCTTTGAAGAATAGACCAACTGCCGTTCTGCCAGGCATGTCGTAAAAGGCGACTGATTGGCTATGCAAGTCACTAACATTGTGGCTACTAGGTGGTAGAGTTCTGCATTGTCTCGCCCGGGTCTGGTACCACCGCCTTACCTATTCCTGTCGCAATAGCGTCAGTGCTTGTCACTGTGGTGTTCCGGTTTGGAGGGTAAGGTAGCCGGTAGACTTATGCACGTGGCATTAGACCTCGCCACAAGATAGCAACGCACCATTAACACCTTTGATGTCTATAGGCGACGGTTGACTCTTTCCATCAGGAGACCCGTCTGCTTGTTTGCTATCTTATGATATAAAAAAAAAAAAAAAAAAAAAAATTCATGACTTGAGTCATTCAAGAATGGTACGTTTATCACGGACGCCGTCCGCGTCCGTCTGAGCCATACGCGTGCCGTGGCAGTCGACAGCGTCCGTTGTATGAGTGCAGTCATGACTTGAATGACTCAACTCACTGCACAACTAATCTTCGTTTACATTCCGCGACGGCCGTACGGCTTCGAATGGACCCAGCGCACACCGACGGATCCGGTTACCTGCCGTGGAGTCCGATTGAAACAATTCGGAGCCATTCAGCCATCGCGGAATGTGATGGAAATATATATATATATATATACATATACATATATATATATATATACACACACACACGATCGACTGCATTACATGAACATCCACACCAGTCCCCGTGTTGTTCCCGTGCTCCTTTGAAGAATAGTCCAACTGCCGTTCTGCCAGGCATGTCGTAAAAGGCGACTGATTGGCTATATAAGTCACTACCATCATGACTACTAGGGGGTAGAGTTCTGCATTGTCTCGCATGGGTCTGGTACCACCGCCTCACCTATTCCTGCCGCAATAGCATCAGTTCTTGTCACTGTCAAGTTCCGGTTTGGAGGGCAAGGTAGCCGGTTAACTTATGCATGTGGCATTAGACCTCGCCGCAAGATAGCGACGCACCATTAACATCTTTGGTGTCTATAGGCGATGGTTGACTCCATCAGGAAACCCATCTGCTTGTTTGCTATCTTATAATATTAAAAAACCACGTTGGTTTTAATCGACCACCTAACTCGGAGCAGCTACTGAAATTTGGATTTCAGAGAAAAGCCTCAAAAAAACCACAACATTTTTTTCCGATCCGGGGCTAGAACATTGGACGTCATGCCCAGTCAAGTAGGCTAAACCTTAAACCCCGTCGACGTCATAAAGTAGATAAAGTTCATTGATTCATTTTTATCTTACAGGTCAATAGTGAAGAGCGTCGGATTTTTCGCAGTCGGTGTTGTAATAGCGAGTGAGTGCACAGGCCTTGAAGTAATGCCGGCTGTTCCTAATTAAAACAATATAAGAACTATAAACAAAATGTTACAAATATTAATGTTATCATTGTTAGTAAATTCGATTCTGTGTAGTGATAAAAGGCCTAATATTGTTGTCATCTTAACCGACGATCAGGATGTCGTTCTTGGAGGAATGGTTAGTAGATTTTTGAAAAAATAAATGATTTAGTAAAACAAAAAGATTGTTTTATTTTGTATTTCTTTTTTCAGGAACCAATGAAGAACGTCCAACGTTTCATTGGGAATGAGGGAACTACTTTTACAAATTCTGTAAGTAGTTTTTTTTATATTTTTTTTAGCTAAGAAAGCTAATAAGCAGATCCTCTCCTCTCCTAATCTTAAGTTGATGCATACCTGATGATAAGAGACAGCCGTCATCTATTATCACCAAAGAAGTTTCTATCACCATCTACTATCACCAAAGAAGTATAATATGTTTCTATCTTCGTGGCAGGGATGTTGAGATTTAAAGATGGAAAGAGATGACCATCGTTTATAGATGTGGCGGGACTTGGTGGATATATATTATCACAAATTCGCATATATGCCTGCCGCAATAGCATCAGTGTTAATCACTGTCGTGTTTTGGTTTGGAGGGTAAGGTAGCCGGTAAACTTATGCATGTGGCATTACAACCTCGTTCCCATCACACGGATAGCAAGGATTACATAGGTGTCAGTCAACAATACTAATCCACAGATATATAGATATTAATACTCTAAAATATTTTGTAAGATTAAAAACAGATTTTTTCCCCGTGTTGGTCCCGGGCTTCTTTGAAGAATAGGCCAACTGCCGTTCTGCCAGGCAGGTTGTAAAAGGCGACCGATTGGCTGTGCGATTCACTACCATCGTGGCTTCTAGGTGGTAGAGTTCTGCATTGTCTCGCCCGGGTCTGGTACCACCGCCTTATTTATTACTGCCTTAATAGCGTCAGCGCTTATCACTGTCGTGTTCCGGATTGTTGACTAAGGTAGCCGGTAAACTTATGCATGTCGCATTGGACCTATCCACAAGATAGCAACACACCATTAACATCTTTGGTGTCTATAGACGATGGTTGACTCTTTCCATCAGGAGACCCATCTGCTTGTTTGCTATATTATGATTTAAAAAAAAGATGGCTGGTGGAAAGATATAACCATCACCTATAAACACCAAAGATGGTCATTGTACATTGATATTTGGGTGGTGGACAGAAATACCACGTCTATAAATTTACCGACGACTTTACCCTCCAAACACAATAGTTAGAAGCAAAGATGCTGTTGTGATAGTAATAGGTAAGGCGATGGCACCAAGCCCGGGTGAGACTTAGCAGAAATCAATACCTAGTAGTGGTCACGATGGTAGAGGGACGTATCACCAATTATTCTTTTATGAATTGCCTGAAAGAAAGGCAGATCGTCTATCCTTCAAAAGGGTATTGTCATAAAAAAGTTTCTTCACGCCTGTATCCCCGAAGGCCTATCACCTCTGCCTACAGAGGTACAACAAATGCACCCACCTTGAGCCGAAGATACTTAGTCCCACAAGCCACCGCCCCGTTGGTCGAGTGGTTAGCGACCCTGACAACGCAATCGACGAGGCTCGGGTTCGATCCCCGACGGGGACAAGCAATTGCATGATGAGCATAATTGTTTGTATTCCGGGTTTGGGTGTTTATTAAATATATTCTAGTATTTATATATGTATTTCTATGTATTAGTATCGTTGACTAACACCCATAACACAAGCAAATAACTTGCTTACTTTGGGGTTAGATCAGTAAGTGTAATTTGTCCCCTGAATATTTATTTATTTACAATGTGATAGGTTTGTCAACTACAAGCATATTGCTAACCGGGCACTTATCCAATGCCGGGGATCCGGGGAACGCTTTTATTTTACAGATAACTGAAAACACCTTACTGCTAAGCATATCTTTAAAGGAGAGAGAACATTACTACGTTTCCCGTGTTGGTCCCGGGCTCCTTTGAAGAATAGACCAACTGCCGTTCTGCCAAGCATGTCGTAAAAGGCAACCGATTGGCTATGCAAATCACTAACATTGTGTCTACTAGGTGGTAGAGTTCGGCATTGTCTCGCCCGGGTCTGGTACCACAGCCTTACCTATTCCTGCCGCAATAGCGTCAGTGCTTGTCACTGTCTTGTTCCGGTTTGGACGTAAGGTAGCCGGTAAACTTATACATGTTGCATTAAACCTCGCCACGATATAGCAACGCACTATTAACACCTTTTGTGTCTATAGGCGATGTTTAACTCCATCAGGAGTCCCATCTGCTTGTTTACTATCTTATGATATAAAAAAAACATCATGACTACTAACTACCAGGTAGTAAACGACGACTCGCCTGCGTATTTGGTACCACCGCCTTACCTATTCCTGCCGCAATAACGTCATTGAATCTAATTGTCTCGTTCCGGTCTGAAGGGTAAGGTAGCCGGTAGACTTATGCATGTGGCATTGCCGTCTCGCCACGCGCATTGCAACGCAACATAACATACCCATTCTTGCCGCAATTTCGTCAATGCTTGTCATTATCGTATTCCGTCCTGGAGGGTAATTTCAACCGAATGGATGCGGCATTCCAATTTTACCACAGGGATACCAACAATAACACCTTTGGTGTTTATAGGCGATAATTATCTTAGATTTACACTTTCAAACGTCGGCACTTGGTAAAATTCCATTATTATTTGTTGAAACTAAATTACAATTCTCATGTAAAGAGATAATTGTCATTTGTTGAAACTACTTTACAATACACTTGTACTTTTACTCCCCTATAAGTATCCACTAAATTATTTAAATTAAACGACCGGTTTCGCTTTTTAAAGCATCTTCAGGACGTAATATTATGTACTGACTTACTACAGTACACAATATTACGCCCTGAAGATGTTTAAAAGCGAAACCGGTCGATTAATTTAAATAATTTAGTGGATACTTATAGGTGAGTAAAAGTACAAGTGTATTGTAAAGTAGTTTCAACAAATGATAATTATCTCTTTACATGAGAACCATCTGCTCCGTTGCTATCTTATGAAAAAAATAAAAACCGATCAAAAAATTAATCAGTGACTAATTGTGTGATGGTTAGGTTTTCTATTTCGTCCGTCTCATATGACATGTCTGTTTGACGCGTCAATGTCATTTAATACATCCAAACAAGCAGATGGCTGTCGTGATGGAAAGTGAAGCTATCGCCTTTAGACATGAAAGAGATTAAAAGTTCGTTGTTATCCGTATGGCGGGATGGAAATACATCCATAAGTCTACTGGCTACTTGACGCTCCAGACCGGAACACGAAAAGGCAAGCATTGACACTATTGCTACCGCAATAGATAAAGCGGTGGTATCATAAACCCGAGCGAGACATTGCGGAAATCTACCACCTAGTAGTCACAATAATAGTGACTCGTATAATTAGTCGCCTCTTACGAGCTGCCTGGCAAAAGGAAAGGCAGCGTTTTTCAAAGAGACCCGGAACGAAACGGGTAATTAATTTTAAGCACCCGTAATTGTACAAAGGTTAAACTGAACGGCTTACCAGTTAATTAGTAAATGGAGCAAAAAAAATTAATTGGACGTGCATATGAATATTTTAAATATTAATTGCAAATATAATCATGAGTAATGAAAGTGCTTAGTATTAAGCAAAAAACATGTGTAGACAGTCGTTGATTAATGCGAGTGTTTAGTAATCGGGGTATTAAATTAAATAAATTAATCAAAGTGTGACCGGGGCCTTATGCGTTATACTATTCACTTCACGCAAGTCAAGGTCAGTACATAATAAACCTAACGATAATAATTATAAAGTGAAGTAGCACCAATATGTGCATGTACACATAAGCACATAATTTTCTTTCCCAATAATAAGCGCTTTAATCTTAGCGCTATATTTTTGAGTATTTTTTTAAAAGATTTTTATTGAATATTTAACAATATTACAAGAATAACATGTAGTTCGTAAACAACTGCTTTAGTTGCAAAACTGTGTTGCAGCCGTTTACGCCCACCCCGAAACACGGCGGAAGATGTTTTAAAACATTGTACATTATAAAGCAAGCATTGTCTGTTACAATATGAAATATGAGATAATTCGAAATGAGAATTAGTATGTGTGTGTGTGTTGGTATGAATTTATAAATGAGTGCATGAGAATGAGAACAGCTTATGTGATTGTGGTTATGAGTGTATGTGTGTGTGTGTGTGTGTGTGTGTGTGTGTGTGTGTGTGTGTGTGCATGTGTGTGTTTAATGGTAATAAGTACTATTTTAGTAGTTAATTATATTTATATCTTTAGATATGGACATCAGTAAATATCTACTAGGCGTTAAATCTACATATTTTTCAGACAATTGCACGAATAGTAGAATATGAAATTTGGCACAGTCAAAGGATACACTGCAAAGAACTGCAGAAACTTAATGTTTTTAAATAAAATTCGTTAGAAATACTTTAAAGTAATAAAAATAAATATTACACACACTACATTTATAGGATGTACACAATAATATACACACATGAATACTATTTTCTTTACGGCTTAAGTCAGTGTTCAAACTTAAGAGATTTGTTTAGTCTATCTAGTCAATAATTTTAGTCTAGTCAATAATTGCAATTTCCACTTACCATATTAGGTACTAATAAATAATGCAAAAAGCTAAGTACTAATCTAATTATGTCATCAATGCACGCTTGGAAGATCACTTAGAAGTCACCTAATGTTAATTATCGGTATCAACCGAGCAAAAATGTATGCCAAAGTTTCAGCCTATTCTGCATGAAGTAGTAACAAATACACACAAAAAAGCAATATTTATACTATAGGATAGCAAACAAGCAGATAGTTATCCTGATGGAAAATGACTTTCGCCTATAAACAACAAAGATGTGAAAAGTGTGTTTATATCCGCGTAGCGGAATGGTAACGGTACATTCATAAAATTAACGGCTACCTCACCCTCCAAACCAAAACACGACAGTGACAAGCATTTTGTATATTGTATAAGACCATACAGGCTGAGCCGCCTTACGTACCCTGGTTTTCTATATTTGGTTTAAGCAGAAAAGAAATCATAAAACCACATAGGCTGCGCTCCGGACACATTCTAGGTAACAGCTTTGCATTTCTCATGGAAAAAAAAACATCTAAATGCGACGTATGTTAAAATATAGATGATGATAAACACATTTATGTCAGGAACGCAGAGAAATACACGATTTATTAATATAAATAAGTTAAATAAAAATAATGTGGGTCTGTATAATAGTGTCTTAGCTGAGCCAACATCTGGCGCAGGATATAGGATGCCGTATACATTCATGTAAGCAATCTAGATCTAAGACAAAGTTATGGATAACATAGAATAAGTTACGATGAGATTGACATTTTCATTATATGAAAAAAAATCTCTATTAAATAAAAGAATTAAAAAAAAGACAAGCATTTGTTATCGCGATCAAGCATTTTATAATGGGATTCTTAAACATTTCTTACAGTATGTGACCTCCCCGTTATGTTGTCCAAGCCGGGCCAGCTTTCTAACAGGCCTCCATGTCCACAACCACATGACGCTAAACAACAGCGGCGGTGGGGGGTGCTACGGTCGTGTCTGGAAGAAAATGGAAACCCGCACCTTTGCCACTGCTCTGAAAGACGTCGGCTATAACACATTTTACGCTGGAAAGTATTTGAATGAGGTAAAATATAAATATATGTATATATACTGGGTTACTTTTAAATTTTCAGAGGCTGTTCAGAATCGATAATATGTTCGATTTGTGTAATAAATCGAACTTTTTGTATGTAGATATATGTTCCATCTAAAATTACAATTGCTTTTCTATCATTTGGTGCACTATTTGGATTTCCAAATAATCCATTAGGGATCAAAAGATTCCTTTCAGTAACACCGTTTCTTGTCAAATGACCTAATCCTACATGATTAGGAACAAAATACTGACTCAAAACATTTCTTACTTTTGTCATTAAATCTTCTAACGTTTTTCTGGGCATATTTAATAAACTACATATTCTTTCATTAGAATCACCTGACCGTAGTTTTATTAAATACGCAGCTAAGCCTATTTTTCCCTTTTTAATTTGAGTTAGTTGTGGAACCTCTGAAAGTATTTCTAAGAATTGTCTTTTGTTAAATCCAATCCAGTAATACAATAAATGCTCAGGTATATCATCTATGTTTGAAAAGTCAAGATTCTCATTATCAGACTTTAAAACAGTAAACATATCTTCTATGTATTCTGATGTGAATGACTGAATACCAGTTAATATTACAGTATCCCAATCACCCATATGTGCTCTACATATGCGACAATTTGGTGGCACATAAAAATTATATTGAAGAAGCAGGTGCTTCCGTACAGACAATGGTATTACAAATCTGTGCTGATCTTCACAATTCAAAAATATACACCGATTTGAAGTATTTGGGGCCCTAAGGTAATTGGGTAGGATAATAGTATTTTGCTGTACTGCAATATTTGGTCTTACAGCCTCTGGGGCTTCATCAGGGAGTGATGGTAATACATTAATTGCTGCACTGTCGTGTACTTCATGCATTTCATCATCAGCTTCTTGAACTATTTCATTTGGTTCCTGCACTACATTAGACGGTTCCGATACAGAGCTAGCGTCTTGCGATGTTGATGGCTCAGTATATTGAAATTGATCAGCTCGTATCCAACAAGGATGGCATATACGGTCATTAAGTTGAACCTAAAAGAATAAAATGTACATATTATCGATCTTAAATCTTGACAGGTCACATCATATTTTTTACATTACTGAAATACATTTATGACTTTATTATAATACATAAAATCAAAAACATGCTAAAAGCATCAATCTAACTATGTATAGTAGGAAAGCTTTTACAGTAATTTCAATTTATTGTTACAAAGGTTCATGATGCGAGAGTTTTGGAAGTACAATGCTTTCATACTACTTGACTTCACTTATCAAAGACATTTAATTTTTTTTTGACTAGAAAAGTAATATATCTAATACTTACTTGATTGGGTAAAATCCACTCTGCAATAACATTATATACATGCACTTCTCGTACTGTAGTTCGTGTCAATGTATGTGAGCGTGCCTTCAGTAGTGATCGTCCACAGTTGAGGCAAACATGTTGATGACCAATAAGAGGTATTCTCAAATCACCAGATCGGTACAATGCATTATTTATTAGTGACCAACAGTCATGACAGATGTGATCAAGAGAATTTATCTGCAAACAAATATTTTAAAACAATAATTAGTATACCTTAGGTCTGTAAATACATGAGTTAGACAAAAATAAATTGATGAAAGATTTAAATATCTTACTATATTGTACAATTTATCAATTAATACTAAATCAGTGAAAACTACACTGAAGTTAAATTAATGTATTAAGTGTGTTAGTCTGGATTGGAAAATATATCTAAAATATTGGACATATTTAAATAAAAGTATGTGCAAAATGTTTAAAAACAAAATAAAAACAGTATATATGATACACTACATAACATTTAGCATAAACTTTAGTATAAAGTACCAGAAATAAACGCTAGAATAAAGAATAGTTCGTTAGAATAAAAATAATAAAGAACTTACAAATCTATTAGGATGCCATTCTCGTATTAAGGACAATATTTCTCGATTATCAGAGTCTTGTAAAACATGCTTTCTTAGCCTATGGGTGGATATAGTGCAATTAGCACAACGTAATCTTTCCATTTTAAACACAGTCCGAATCACAAGCAATCAATATCCGGTAGGAATCGCCAAGTCAACGGTTATGCAAAATACAAAGAAAACAAGACTGATTAAACTAAGGTTAAATTATTAAACAATAAAATCGATAAAATCCTTTGAAAAATATGTAAACAAAGCATAAGAGCAATAACCTTTTCAACGAGCTAAATCGTAATGACGTCTACGTCTACGCAAATGTAATGTTGCCAGTTTAAAAACATTTTCTTTCAATTTCGATTTATCGATTATCTAGTTTAGATAAAATAAGAAGAAAATATAAGAAATATAATATAATTTTTTTCTAAAATAAATAAAACGAAGAGTTCAATTAACAAACTGAATGCATTGGTTGCGTATATTGGAGATTTAATAATAAAATATCCAACATAAAACAATCGATTTGTTGGGATTAATCGATACACGCATATATCGATTTCATGGAATTTTATAAATTAGTTTTCCAGTTTCTAACAACTTCTACAAAATTACAAATAAGTTTATTTCTACCTATTAAAAATCTAGTTTTTTTTGGCACACGTTTCATTTCTGTAGGTCACCACAGATTTCCAGGCCGAAAACCGCCAATCTCCATTCGAACTAAAATATTTTAAAACCTTCAACCAAATTAAATGTGATCGGGAAAAATGTACTTAGAGCGACAGACTACATAATGTTTATTATCGTAATTATAGGTTAAATGTAAAATGACACGCTGCCAGCATTATAGAGTTCATTCACAAGACTCAGTGCATCCGATTCATGAATTTAGTGGGATATTTTTAAACGAAAATTTTTATATTATATTGTAATAATTTTACATTAATAATTAAAACGCAGACTCCATTCAATATTTAGTTCTTAATTTTAAAATTTGGCTGCACCTTTAAAAATAACCCTGTATATACATACAACATGATTTAAGTCTCAAATTTGAATGGCAGTATTGTTTTGAGTTGCACCGGTGCGGAATTATTAATTATCACTTGTATACCCAAGATGTTAATGTGATATATGCCATAGATAAGTGTTCATTTATATTTACATGTAGAGATTAGACTCCGGAGCGCCCTGTCATTTTGAAGTTGCTACCGAAAGGACGTTGTTTCCTTACTGTATTCTCTAACTTAGTGGAGTAAACCTAAATATCAGTTAAGGGCACGTTGCCAGCCGTGTGAAGAATATCTACTGTTAAATGCATAGATATATTGCCTACTGTTTCCTCCTAACTGGTCGTAAAAGGCGACCGATTGGCTATACGAGTCACTAGCATTGTGGCTACTAGGTGGTAGAGTTCTGCATTGTCTCGACCGTGTCTGGTACCGCCGCCGTACCTATTCCTGCCGCAAAAGCGTCAGAGCTTGTCACTGTCGTGTTCCGGATTGAAGGGTAACGTAGCCGGTAAACTTATGCATGTGGCATAAGACTTCGCCACAAGATAACAACGCACCATTAACACCTATGGTGTCTATAGGCGATGGTTGACTCTTTCCATCAGGAGACCTATCTGCTTCTTTGCTATCTTATACTATAAAAAAACCAGGCAGTTACAATACTAATTTTGATTTTTAAACTAATTTTCCTGAGGCTTTTATTTTAAAGCGTTCTCTTCGAGAGAATGGTCTTCTGACTTCCTAGTAAAATTATAACAATGGCTGAACGAATTTCAGATGTCAGTTGAATAATTTTTTTTTTATTTATTTATTTCATCACAAAAAGCGATACATCTTTTAGATTAAATTAATTAATATCTTGGTAATTTTAATTTGCCATTTTTGTGAGAAACATGGTGCCTGAAGTAGGTTCAATAAGTACCTGTGACACAAGTCACCAATGCCCTCACATAGTGGATACAAAATACAGGTTAGAATTTTAACAAAAAAACTTAAAACAATAGTTAAAATTATATGTATAGAGTAAGACAAAGTAAACGTATAACTTAGATACTACTAGCAGTTTGTTGTATGAACGATTGTGTGTGATGCAGTGTAGTTTGTGGTGAGTGTGTAAACTGTAATAAGTATATAATATGTAGTGGTGCAATGAAAGTAGGGTAAATTGATAATAGATGATTTAATTATAGAAGTGTCATGGCGGCTTATTTTATAATGTATAATAGTTTTTCTGTATCATCATAAGGTTTTGAGCCATTGAGTAGTTCTCTCCTTACATTGATATTTGCACAAAGGATATATATTTAGTTCTTTATTTACTTTATTATAAATATATGGGCCTAGGAAACAAAGGAACTTTTGCGCTAGCCTAGTATGTAACGGTAAAATATGGCAAATTATTGATTTTTCCTTTTATTTAAAACTTGTGTGGGGTTGTAGTCTAATTGTGAGTGTTGTTTAGTTATAATTTTTAAAATAAATGTTTGTCTAATAGTAAGGATATCCCATTTTTTGTATAGTTCTTTGGTTGAGAATTGGAAAGGTAATCCGGCAGCTACTTTTAGGATAGCTCTCTGGGCCTTTCAATTTTTAAGATGATAGTTTTAGCTGCTCCACCCCATGTGGTTATACAGTATTCTATAATAGAATGACAAAGGGCAAAGTAAACCATTTTAATTAATTTTATGTTAGCTATATGTTTTAAATTCTTAAAAATATATATAAGTTTACGTAATCGTGAAACAATGATATGTGTATGCAGTTTGAAACTTAGTGTTTGATCTAATGTAACTCCTAAATATTTTATGTTATCAATTTTTCCTATAGGTAGACAGCAGCAGGAATCTGTAAATGGAGAATTGCATAATATATGTGCTTTAATGGAAAGGAATGATGGAGGGCTTTTATTTTTACGTGTAATAAAAGCAATATACTTTGTTTTTGCGGTGTTAATAGTTAAAACATTTTTATTAAGCCATTTACAAACTTTTGTAAATCCAATTTGTGCTTTACTATATACTTCTTCCCAACTGTCGCCAGAATAAAACAGAGAAGTGTCATCTGCGAAACAGTATATTTTGCCATGTTGGAGTTTCATCATACAAAGCTCATTTATGTATATAATAAATAATGTTGGGCCCAGAATGCTACCTTGAGGAATTCCAAAAGTTACCATTTCGGCATCACTTGTATACTCTCCTATCTTGACCCGCTGTTTTCTTTCAGATAAATAGCTTTCAAAGAGTTTGAGTGTGAGTCCTCATACTCCAGCTTATATAGTAAGTGTGGGATAGAAACTGTGTCAAAGGCTTTGGCCAAATCTAAAAATATAGCTAAACATTTTTTCTTTTGGTCAAGACTATGAACAATCGAATTAATTAGTGAGTCAACAGCTTCGCATGTAGATTTACCAGTACGAAAACCATATTGGTTATCTGATATTAATTGATTGGTCTCTAAATAATTAATTAAGCGATTATTCATAATCCGTTCCAAAATTTTTGAAAGTGTAGGTAGAATAGATATAGGTCTGTAGTTATTTACACAGTCTTTTTCCCCACTTTTGTAAATGTGTTTTATAATTGCAGTCTTAAAGGCACGCGGGAACGCTCCAGATTGTATAGCTAGATTATATATGTGAGTAATAGGAGTCGTGAGAAAATCGACGTATTTCTTTATTATGTTGGAAGGAATCTGATCTATTCCAGCAGTATAGTTGTTTTTCAAACCTTTTATTATGTTACTTACCTCAGTTTCGTCAGTAGGTAGAAGTGCAAACGAGTTACAGGGTGGTAAATGATGGTTGTCATCGGTATTAGTATCTGTAGCTGTGATAGAAGTATTTTGTTCTGCTAATTGTTTCCCTACATTGGCGAAAAATATATTTATGTCATTAACACTATTTTGCGGATAATCTGGATTTATTAAGCATTCTGAATAATTAACTGAATTATTCTGGCAGGTGATATTTTTAATAACGTTCCAAAGCTTTTTCTTATCATCTTTAACGCTCTCAATCTCCTGTTTTTCAAAATTTTGTTTTGTTTTTTTATGAGAGATGAGCAAAAATTCCTGTATCTGGTATACGTGAGTTTTAGTGTGTCATTTCCAGGATTATTTTTTAGTTTTTTATACAAATTATCCCTATTTTTCAAGCAGCGTAAAATAGCGGTTATAATCCAGGGTTTATATATTTTTTCCCTTTTGGGTGTATTTAAAATATCCGCACTAGTCTCAATTGTCTTATTAAGTTGTTTTACTAAGAGATCGGTTCCAATATTTACATCACAGCTTGATAAAATTGACTGGAATGTCATGTTATTAATGCAGGTATCAAGGATTTTGAGATTAATTTTTTTATTTATTTTACTTTGACTATGTAGGGTTTTGTTCAAATTTATACTTAAGGCTACACATTCATGATCAGTTATGGAGGATTCTATAACAAAACAGGTGGGATTTACTTTTGTTTTTAATATCATGTGGTCTAAACACGCTTGTAGCCTAGTAGGTTGCGTGTGACCAGGTAGCAGGCCATGGCTGGACATAAGGTTGAGATAGTCGTATGAACGTGAATCTGTAGTATTTGTTGATATATCTATGTTAATGTCACCGCAAATTATTATGTTTTTATATTTTTTTAATTTAGATAAACTAGAATTTAGGTCGTTAATAAAGTTAGTAATGTTACGTTGACTAGGAGGTCGATAAATGGCAATTATACAAGTTTCATTGTTGAATTGACAATTAGACAGTTTGAGCCACTTATTTGGGGCTCTTCAAACGAAATATTTAAAAAATATCATAATATATAACAATGCCTTCATTTTGTGTATTATGTACACTGGTAGTTACTGGTAGTTGAATAAATAAAAACATGAACAATAACTTTGCAATATAGCCTTCTGAGCGATAATTTTTCATTTTAGTACGGAAACCGTCATTCGGGTGGGCCAGAAGTAGTTCCTCCGGGTTGGTGCGAGTGGCATGGCCTGGTCGGCAACTCAGCTTATTACAACTACACCATCTCCAATGATGGCATTCCAACACATTCCACGGACTTGTATCTAACTGATGTCATTGTAAGTATTAATCCCTAATATAATCATTTATTATACAGCGTATAAAGGACGGTCTATTGAAAATCGAAACAATAGATTTGGACCATGATTCTGAGTCGGAAACTGTTGCAAATTTGTGTGTTTATTTTTGACGGTTCTTTTTAACTTAGTTTTGTATAACTTTCTAAAAACATATTAAAATTAAAGGAAATACACAAAAGAAATGTATTATGCCGCGCAACTTAACCGGCTGATTCGAGAGTATTGCGGATGCGACAAGCCCGAGCAATTTACGCTTAATTTTGCGTAGCGTAAAAAAGCATAACTCGCAAATTTTGTATTTCCCAAAAGAAAAAGAATCCCTATCACGATTAACATATAAAAATGGTATGTTTGGATATGGGTATGGATTAACATATAAAAAAATTTCGGTAGACCGTTCCTTACATTTATACAGTAAGTAAAAAAAAAACCTTTCTGATCGTCAAAAGCATTATTTGGCAGCTTAATACAATCATATATGTGTCATTATTTTATGAATATTGATAGACAAAGATCACGGGCGAGACTCCATACATTTTTAGTTATTACCTTAAAGTTTAATATTTTCCGTAAGATTCTATATCAACTCCTGAAAACTTATCTGCATTTAATATATATTTTTAAGCTTGGGAAATAATAGCTAGATAAAGTTAGAATTTAATTAGTTGAAATAGCCTAAATGATTAGTTTTATCCTTAGTAGTCTGTGGTTAGGATTTATCTTATCAATGAAAAGAATATAGTAAACCGTAGTAATATTATGCCACTATGAATAATGAATCAATTATATCAATTACGTAGTTTTATACTGAGCACAATATTTTTAATTAAACATTAGTATTTTAGTATACATTTTATACTTTGGCCAAAGAATAAAAGGAATTAGCTTCAAACGCTAGCTTCAAACTATTCTTTAGTACAAAAACAGGAAGAATTTTTATTTGACACTAATAGAATGAAGATGGTGACATATATACTTGTTAATGTTTTAATCACAGAAAAGTGTAGTGTAAACAAAATTAAAATTTTGTTTAATGGTAACATTTAATATTTTAACAGAAATCAATAAAATTATTAAAATCTATATTTTTCTTATAATTATTCCTAGCGATGTATTTTATTTCATTAATTTAAGAAAAGTAAAAGATTATTCCAGTTGATCTAGTATTTTTCACTCCAAAAGACACACAAAAGATATC
The DNA here is from genome assembly GCA_036924255.1 of Apodemia mormo. Lineage (NCBI taxonomy): Eukaryota > Metazoa > Arthropoda > Insecta > Lepidoptera > Riodinidae > Apodemia > Apodemia mormo. The sequence continues at coordinate 15,446,959 of JAUPFN010000020.1, forward strand.
GAAACTCAAAATCGCCTGTGTTCTTTTTTCAAAATATTTGCTTGCTTTAAGGGGAAGTTCCATAAGTTTAATACCAAGGAAGTTACATTCCACCCGGAATGTTCACACACGCTTCAAAATCGTTCCGAAGAGTACCACAACATGGGTGGAGTGTTTCTCTTTCTACTAAATAAAGCGCCAATTACCATATATAAGTGCGGCCATGCGTAGTTTTACTACTAAGTAATTCTACTAATTTGAGAAACAGTTTTTGCATTGCATAAGTAATTACGTAATAATTAAAATAAGCACATTTTAAAACTCACTATGTTAATTACAATACATATAATGCTAATGTATTTATCGACGTATATGAATAAAAGGGATTTAACGATTACCGAAAATATAAAAATCTACCATCAAATAGTTTTATTTACACTGGCAATAGCAAGAAAGGGATAACATCCACTCTTGTCGGTGTCTTGCTCAGAACGTTTTTCCCCTGTGTTAGATAAGAAACAAATGTCAACTTTATAACTAACAAAATAAAGTGCATTTTTATTTTTCAAATATTGCTTTGTAATAATTCCAGTTATCATATATAAGTTCCTTGTTTAGTACTAAAATGGGGAATTTTAAAATGCAATATTTTTTATTTAAATAAAAAGATTTATTCATAATATTATTGACCTACCTAATTGCAGAGGTAAAGAGCTAATTACCTATAGAGGGTCGGCCAGGTTTTTTTTACACATTGTATATTATTTGAGAGATAAGTTTAAAAAAAGTAGGGATTACTCTTACACTATTAAGTGTGTGTCTAACTAATTATAAGTATGGCAAGCTAATTGGTAAACATCTTTCTTATGTTATCTTTAAATAAACTGCTCTAAAGCTGTACAATAAACATTATAACTATAATTTGATTTTAACACTTGTTTATTTTATTTCAGAGGGACCTTAGTATTAACTTCATAGAAAATCAAACGGATGCTCGTCCGTTCTTGATGGTCATAGCTCCCCCCGCGCCCCACCAGCCGTTCACCCCCGCGCCGCGACACCAGGGCGTGTTCAGTAACGTCACGGTTGTCAAACATCCGAACTTCAATGTTCCTGCTATCGTGAGTCATTACTATCTAAATACTTTTCTAGCATTAAAAACCTGCGTAGACTGAGAACATTTGTACAACAAAATGGCGGACACATAGAAAATGTCCGCTAGAAACCATTAATATAAAAAAACCTAAGATACACAGTGTCTCAAAAACGTCCTCTAAAAATGAGCGCATAATTTTAAATTGTGCGCTCATTTCAAATAGAATCGCGACGGTCGCGATACTGTCATATTATTTTTTGTACATTGCTTTGTAAAAACAACTATAAATCTTGCGCTTAAGGTTGGATATTCAAAAACATATTATAACCCTTGCTAACAATATATTTTTGCCATACCTATAACTACTTGCGTGAAATTAGCGACAGTTTTGAATGTCAGTTTTGTTAGGTTGTGTTATCTTGGATTTTTTATATCAAAGCTCGTATACTTTGGTATGCGTTAGAAATAACTTGTCTGATGCAATTTTAGTTAAACAAACAGAGCACGTCCCTTTGTTTTACTTTGAATAATGACTTCGGACTGAGACTACTCAGGGGATTCCCCATAATTTTGTGTAGCCTTTAACGAGTAGGATTTTACAAAAACTCACCTTAGTACGATACCACCGACTTACATATTATATTGTCAATATTTGCGTATTTACGTACCTTCCAACTTGGAAAGGTAGTCCTAAATTGGTTATGGGGTTTCACAATCCATCCCACTCATTGGACTCGATGATCTATCAGACGACTGGTGAGCAGTCTGCTTGTTTGCTATCCTATATTATCTATCTATATTGATAATTTCGTCAAGGGGTACGGTAGACTCGATCGAAATTATCTGAATTATAAAACGTAAAAAATAATAATTTCGAGTCGACAACATATGTCCGCAAAATTTGAATTATTAAGTATTTTATTAAAATTCTAACGGTGTTGACAGATAAATCGGCCATATTTCTTTAAAGGTTACAAATATGTTGTGTAGATGGTGTGAGCATTTATTACAGTATCGTACAACAGAACGTAGATATTATCGTGAAACTTTTATCGCCGTGTTGGTCCCGGCCTCCTTTGAAGAATAGGCCAACTGCCGTTCTGCCAGGCAGGTCGTAAAAGGCGACCGATTGGCTATCGAGTCACTACCATCGTGGCTACTAGGTGGTAGAGTTCTGCATTGTCTCGCCCGGGTCCGGTACCACCGCCTTACCTATTCCTGCCGCAATAGCGTCAGTGCTTGTAGCTGTCGTGTTCCGGTTTGGAGGGTAAGGTGGCCGGTAAACTTATGCATGTGGCATTAGACCTCGCCACAAGATAGCAACGTCTTTAACATCTTTGGTGTCTATAGGCGATGGTTGACTCTTTCCATCAGGAGACCCATCTGCTTGTTTGCTATTTTATGACATAAAAAAAAACTTATTTTCTATTCGTTCAAATCAATGTTAAAGTTGAAAGAAGAAGTCACTACAGTGTTGCTACTTTTTAATTTCTACTATTTGAGATAGTATACTGCCTGTTAGGTAAGTCGACCTAAACCTTGAAGGGGGTAATGAGGTATCTGATTCTCATTCCAAATAAATAAAAAACATACCCTTAAATTTTAACTTGATTATCCAATAAATTCATAATTCATACGCACCAACACATTCGCGTATTTAACGCGCATATCAATAGATAGCTAAATAGTTACGTAAATACTGCCTATTACTGCCTATTTATGTAACTAAATATTTATCTATCTATCGATATGTGCGTTACTTGCGTGGACGTCTTGGTGCGTATTAATTATGAATTTTCTTAATAATTAGGTTAAAATTTAAGGTTAATTTTTAATTGTTATTTATTTGGAATGAGAACCAGATACCTTATTACCTCCTTCAAGGTTTAGGTCGACTTACCTAACACGATGTATAATACACAGCGTTACAGTCTACACTGTAACATAATGCTGAGTCAGTAACCTTTTCCCTAAAGTGATACTAAAATGGTATTTAGGTTAATTACTTTCTAATAGTTTTAGTTTTATTCTTAAGCTAAATATAGTTAAGAACCTACAATATGCTTTTTTATGTATCTTTATTTTTATTTTGTGTATCATTTTTTGGGAATAAATATTTTTTCTATTCTATTGTATATGATGAGTCTTACATTTCACCCGAGCGAAGCCGGGGTTTGATCTAGTAAGAAATAAACACTAAGTTATAGCAACAGACAGGCAAGATGGAGACACGATATACATTCGTATGATATACGATATATATCGCTGCATATTAATTTATGAATATGGTGGTTGCTATAGCTAATTTGTTGTATTCAATAGGATAAACACTGGCTAATGACAATGCCGCCTTCGCCGCTCCCAGGGAGAATGATACCGGAACTAGACCGCGTGTACCGTTCCCGCTGGGAAAGTCTCTTGGCGGTGGACGAAATGGTGGCAGATGTTATGGAAGCTCTAAATTCAAACTCGCTGTTGGAGGACACATATGTCATATACACGTCGGATAATGGTTATCATATTGGTGAGTTAAAATATTGTTATTAATAGAGCATCAAATATATATCGCCTCTGTGGTCTAGTGATCCGGTCACCCGGAGTCGGTGTTGACCACATGTGGTCGATTCATGGGTGTTTTCGATTGATGGCCAATTAAAAAAAAACTTTTTTTCAGTTTTCTGATAAAAACAATGTTACTTGGCATTGGAAAGTGCCCGCTTGGCGATAAGCTTACCACCAATCACATTGTGGAACCGTGTATCTTCGGCTAATAATCGTGGGTGCTTTTGTACCTTTGCCTACCTCTTCGGAGACATGGGCGTGAATATACTGAAGATAAAATATATAAATGCTTATATATGATTCTCAGGAATCGAACCTGAGCCCCATCGATTGATTAGTCAAAGTTGCTATTTACTCAAACAACGGGTACTTTAATAAAGATATTACAATGGTCTTCATTTGTAATTCACACCTTTATTCATTTATATGACACCCAACGGATATCGCTAATAATAGCCTTGTCAGGAATGTTTTGCTTAAATTAAAAGTTAACATTTAAAATTAAATAGTCCATTTCTATATATTTATAGACACGGTGTTGGGTAGAAAATGCGTAGCCGCTCAAATGATATAAATGTATTTAAATATCAAACGCTTGCAGATATATCGTGAAAAATATTAATATGCCATATTGTGCTATTTTACTGTGTTGAATAAAAAGCTAAAGCTTAAGGAATACCTCTGGAGTGATTTTATTTCATCGGTAAGTACTATAACTCTATTTCTGGGCGTATATGCAAGCTACACTGACAACTTAAAAAATACCTTGAAAAGTGTATCCGGTTTAATCCGTGCATATGATAGTGGTAGGCCCAATTTCATTTAAAATATACAGTAACAAACTTAATTTTGCATATGCGATTATAAGTCAGAAGCCCTAATTGTTTATATGATGGCATTAACTGATAGCCCAGTAAATAATTGCGTGAGACAGTAGCCTCAATTCTATTTATGATAGCATTAAACAAAAGCTCTAATCCTACTTTTGATAGCATGAAATTGTGACCTCAAATCCTACTTATAATAGAATGAAATAGTGGCCTCTAATCCTGCTTATGATAGCATGAAAAAGTGGCCTCAAATCCTATTTATGATAGAATTAAATAGTGGCCTCTAATCCTGCCTATGATAGCATGAAATATTGGCCTTTTTTTAGTATCGATAGGTAAGCGCTTGACTTCGATCTCGCCTGATGGTAAGCTAAGTTTAACTATGCTGCGCCGTGCGCTAACACATTTTGAATAAGTGAGTTGACACACCCGCTCAGTGAATTGAGTTAGCGCAATTGCGCGGCGCAGCGCAGTGTTACACATGTCTACTAGTTATGATAGAATTAAATAGTGGCCTCTAATCCTGCTTGTGATAGCATGAAACAGTGGCCTCAAATCCTAGTTATGATAGAATTAAATAGTGTCCTCTAATCCTGCTTACGATAGCATGAAATAGTGGCCTCAAATCCTAGTTATGACAGAGTTAAATAGAGGGCTACAATTTTGCTTATGGTAGCATGAAATAATTATCATAATCTGCACTAGGTATCATTAGATATCGCAGTAATTCTGTTTCGCATTATTTTATACTAATATATCATACTAAGTTATTGATATCTTCCTCTACAATGTGCCATTTACATTCTTAATTTCTATATCCTAAAGTTGTCTTTCCTTCAGAAGAATCTCTGCTTCTTTGCAAATTTGGGGTATGCTATGCTATGCTATGCAAGCTATGAAAACACGTGAATATATATGACCAGTTTTGTTTTATTTATAAGTAGTTCCATTAGATTTACCATGATCCTTATTTCCTTTCATATAAAAAGATTGATAATCTTTTTTCTACTCTAACCATTTATTTATTTCCAGGACAATTTTCCCAAGTATATGACAAAAGACAACCGTATGAAACAGACATTAAAGTGCCTTTAATAATCCGAGGCCCCACCGTCAATAAAAATGACACAGATGCTCAGCCAATCCTAAATATTGACTTGGCTCCAACGATCATGGAGTTAGCGGGACTATCGCCAGCGAAAACTATGGACGGGAAACCCATACTCTTTAATAAGGATATGTTGGACCGGAGCATGCTTATTGAATATTATGGCGAAGGCAGAGATGGCACTGTTGATGCGTCGTGCCCTTGGAAATACGATGCTGATAATCTAGCGGTAAATTTCTTTATACTTGGGCTGGGCTCGTTTTAAAAAAGTCTGTAAGCTATTTGACCGTGCAGTCTATCCCTGAAACTTCCTTCTAAATTGAGGTATTTTAAGCTCAAATAAGCAAAAACTACGAGTATGTATAGCGAATCAAAGATTTTTGACTTCAAAGAGTTCAAAAATCTAGTTCCTTTGACAGTATTTTAATTATTAAAAGCCGTGTGTTTTCAAAATGATGATCGATATTGACCTTTCAAATTGCATTTAATGTAGTTTTTAGCGCTAAAGTGTTTTATTAGCTACAAAATCGATAGTTTGAAATGTTGAAGAAATGTCAAAAAACTTTTTTAAATTTTCGCCATTGTGTTTTGTTCTACTTACGAAGTTTCAAGCATGTATGCATCGATTAGAAATTAATATGATGTCCTGCGGATTATAGCCCGCGAATCATCACAGAATTATTACTTAGTAGATTGGGGCCGCGTTTGTGATATTGTAGTAGCATAAAATAACTTTATATATAAGTTTTAATGAATACTTTCTGATTTCCGATGGCGGAAATAATAACGAGTTATCCTACCCTCCAAACAGTTATTGCAGGGCCAAGTACTGACAATAGATAACGCAGACAACAAAACTGGCGAGCCCCAGTTCAATCCTTTAAAAAGTGTTAGAGGATTTTCCGAGAAATATGTCAGTAGTGGTCAGTCTGGTGGTATATTAAAGATTATTAAATAAGAAGAGACTCTGATGAGCACGTAAAGCTGTCGGTAGGGATTATGGTTGAAATATGTAACAGTCGCATATCGTCTCAGGGTTTATCCGGCCTCGCTTTGAAAAATAAACCATCTGCTATATTTATACCGCTGACCGCGTAGTTAGACGGGATGCTTCGGGTACCACAAGGTGAGACTGTTCCCTATGCTTTCCAGAGGCATACCGTCTAACCACGCGGTCAGCGGGATGAGTCAGGTTCACATGGGGATTAATTTTTTCCCCACCATAGAAATGAAAAACATTATATATCCTTTTATTTTTTCTTTAATCTACAAAATACAATGATTTCCAACGACGCTCGAGTGACAGGAGGCCAAGATACTAAATGGACAGTCCATTTAGCATCTTGGCCTCCCCTACTATTACTGTCCATAGTTACTATCGTACTACTGCTACTAATGAAAGCGGAGTCTTAATAACAGTTCTTACTCTTTGGGTATGGAACCCTAAAAACCCACTTTGACTAAGATAATGTCAAAGTGGACTTTAATACGAAATCAATAAGCTTCATGGGTTGTTTTATTGATAAGTGTATATGGTAAAATACAGAACTAAACCGCCATGTTTACCCGCGTAGGTATGCACTTTTTTGGTAGGTATGGCAGTTCCATAGGTTTCCTCATTTTTCAGTTCGTCCTAGACCAATCCGATTTATACTAAGCGTGTCAGGATATACTAGTTTATCCCAGGATAACCTAGTTTGGTCTAAATACTTTAGGCTTAATTAGTTTGGCCTAGGCTGAACTAACTTAAAAATAATATTCAAGAAATTTAAGGCCTACTTTCTTCTCCCTATATATACACCTACGTCAGATACCATCTACTGTTATAAATTCATTTGGGTTAGGTTAGGTTAGAAAAGTGACCATCGCGTGAAAGCGAGCATGCCGTGATAGCAGCCGCCGAGCGCCAGCTCTATTGTTGGTATTATTGAACCATTTGATAATAAAATCGTGCTAGTAGCGACACGGAAGGAGTATCCCCGCATTCAGAGGTTACAACGTGTTTGTCACATGCAATGATTCAATAAGTTCAATTATAAGTCAAAATTAGTTCGGCCTAGGCGAAACTAGTTAAGCCTAATAAAGTATTTAGGCCAAACTAGAAAGTCTTAACTTGTATATCCTGACACGCTTAAGATCAACTAGTTTAGTCTAGGACAAACTAGTTTAGCCTGAATTCGGGTTTGGTCGGTAACATATATACATATATTTTTGGCACATTCTGTAAACTTAAATAGCTTGATGGATTTTAGCTTCAGAGGTGTTATTAGATTAGTTTTGTGTGACTGACATAGTTTTGTCTATACAATTTTTTCGGATCGAGTCGCAATTAAGTTTTTGTTTTTATACTAATTTCTTTTTTGTTTGCAGCAATGTTATCCGCAATACGAGTGCAAATGTCAGGATTCCAGAAATAACACGTTTGCGTGTTTGAGACATTTATCGAACCGTGTCAATATTAAGTATTGCGGCTTCGCTGACAGTGAGGTAAATATAATAGAAATATATCATACGTACATATATAAGGTACTGGCAGTACTGGCTGTGGTAGAGACTGGTTGGATTCTGTATTCGAACTCCCGTCTTCTATTATATGCACGTGAGATATTGCGTACAAGAGAAGTAGACAAATATTTGTTTTGTGATATGGTTGTTAGTCAGTATTAGATATTGATGCCACAGATTATAATACTTCCTATTATAACAGACTAGCTGTTGCCAGTGACTTCGTCCGCGCGTACTTCATTTACTCCGCACAGCTCCTCCCCCGTAGGTGATAGCGTGATAATATGTAGCCTATATGTTGACCCGACCTGTTAGTAATATTCATGCAAAATTTGATGTAAATCCATGCAGTACTTTTTGAGTTTACCCCGGACATACATACAGACAAACAGATAAACAGACAAAAATTCTAAAAACTATATTTTTGGCTTCGATATCGATTGTAGATCACGCCCCAAGTATTCTTTTAAAAAAATATTCAATGTACAGTTTTGACTTTCCTACGATTTTATTATATGTATACATAATTTGCTATACCTTCTGTTACAGTTTCCTACTATTACTGTGGCGTTAAGTTTATATTGCTTACAACTGCCCGCGTTGCATAGTCTCATCGAATACTCAGACTATTTCTAGTTCTTCTGACAAAATGTTACTAGCCTTTGACCGCAACGTTTACTTGAATATCTGTAAATATTTTTATAACCAAATCTTCCCATTGGAACACGATCTACTACTTTTATGTCTATGAATCAATAAGAATACTTTTAACAACAAAAATATTGGTAACTTGTGAAATGATATATTTGCAATATCAATGTATTTTCATTTAAAATATATAGGTATTGTAATATATGAAAAAAAAACATTTTCCACAAATTCTTATCTCGTCTATCACAGATGACGAACCGATACGAATCAAAGGCAAATTACTGAATTGACTCTTACATTAAATTCTTCCTATAAGTAATAAACGCGAAAATGAGTTTGTTACGCCTTTTAACCAAACCGACTGTCGTGAAATTTGATGTAGGTACAGGTGTACATGTTGTTAGGTGTACATAAAACATTTCATCCAAAAAAAAGTTAGGAGTAGAAAGGGGCGACATGAGCGATACCGCGGGCAACAGTCAATTTCAAAACACCTAACACAATTGCCTCGTGAATTTTAACAGAAATGACTTTATAAATTCATAGGCATTGCCATTTAAATCTCCATTTATATATCATACTATCTGTTGTCAGCGACTTCGTCCGCGCGGACTTCGTTTACTCCGCACAGCACCTGGCCGCTAGGTGATAGCGTGATAATATGTAGCCTATATGTTGACCCGACCTGTTAGTAATATTCATGCAAAATTTGAAGTAAATCCATGCAGTACTTTTTGAGTTTACCCCGGACATACATACAAACAAACAGACAAAAATTCTAAAAACTATATTTTGGCTTAGATATCGATTGTAGATCATGCCCCAAATATTCTTTTAAAAAAATGTTCAATGTACAGTTTTGACTATCCTACGATTTTATTATATGCATAGATATTGTAACCATCGACCACATAGCCCATAGATACCTAATATCAAGCGATGGCTTCTGTTAACACATCTGACTTATAGTTCCGATGTAAATGTCCACACGCCAATGAGTATTGATTGAGTAATCAGTGTCGACCAATCAGATTCTCTGTACATCACTATCTTTTTCTATGACCTTGAGTTATCCAATCACGGCGTTGCAACCCCGCTTCGTCTCACGTCTGCTAGTTGCCAGAATACGTTCAATACGTAAAATTTAATATTAACTGACTTTTGGCTGTGTGGTCGGTGATTGTAACAGATAACTCTCTTTGTCACGGCTGTATGGAGGAAGAGGATAACATTGCTCACTTTCTTAAGCGTATTAGTGTTGCCAAACAATAGGCACACATCTTAAAAAACCCAGCAACCCTCATGGATGCTTACCTCAAAAAAAACTATAAGTATTATAGTCTTCTGGAAAGAGTTGAGATGGCTGCAAATTGACCGCCCCACTGTCGAGTGGTTAGTGAATTCGAAGCTCGAGTTCGATTCTCGTCATGGAGAAACATTTGTGGGATGAGAATAGATATTTCTATTTCTGGGTTTGGGTGTTTGTTATGTATATAACAGTATTTATATATTTCTATGTATATTGTTGACTAACACCCATAACACAAGCAAATAATTTGCTTATTTTGGAGTTAGATCAATTCGTGTAATTTGTCCAGCAATATCTATTTTATGAACAGTGGCACAGAGGGCTAAAGTGGGGAATTCAATAGACAGACATGCCTACGGGCAAGTCTGCAGACATGTCCGCCGGACTTTGCTACTACAGATCTGTACAATATCTGTCTTGTGTATTACCGACACGGGCCGTCTGGCAGACTGCTGGTGATCTGTCCGGTCTCATTTTGTCTGCGCGGGCACAGACATGCCCGTGTGTGAATGTTCACCGCGGGCTGCCCGTGCACAGACGCAGGAGTGACAGCAACCCAAACAGACGTCCGATTATTATTGTTACTAGTTGTGGAGAATTTTTAAATAATAATGAATTTTAATGACAATAAAATATTCTGGGAATAATTTATAGCTGCCTACAAAATATATACATGTTTACTTTAGGGAAGGTAAAAGTAAAGAATTTATGAATAGTGAATTGCGCAATACAACCAACAATCAACATTTAATTGAGAAATGTAAAATGTATTTCACATTCCCTAACTTACCTATTCTAAAATGTATTTTACATTCGGTAGCCGATTTAGCCTATTAAAAAAATAGAATCCTCTGTGGTCTAGTGGTCCAGCGTTGGCGTTGACCACATGAGGTCCCGGGTTCGATTCCCGGGTCGGGCACATAAAAAAAGTTTTTTCAGTTTTCTGAGAAACACAAAGTTGCCCGGGATTGGAAAGTGCCCGGTTGGCGATAGGTTTGCCACCTATCACATTTGTGGGACCAAGTATCTTCGGCTAATCGTGGGTGCACTTGTTGTACCTCTGCCTACCCCTTCTGGGATATGGGCGTGAAGATACTTTTTAGAATACCTAAAAAACTCCTTCAGGCGTGAGCTACGTAAAGTGCGCCAATCGAATAGAACGTGTTCATAATGACAGAACACACAGATGAAGTGTATGTTACATTTTTCCTTTACATTGTCAATTTTTCGCTTTTGCTTTGCCATCTTAATATGCACAACTAACCGCGAAGCCGTTATAAAACTAACTGATGGGTCTGTGTCGTGTGTAGCGGCGACAGACTTGCCCGTACAGAAATACCCGCGGGCATGTTTGTCTAGGGAATTCCCAGCTTAAGTTTCGATATAGCAATGGTTTTAAAAAATGTGTTTATTTACAGAACTTCATAGAAATGTACGATCTAGCCAACGACCCGTATGAATTGACAAACATTATAGAATCAACATTGCCAGCTATACGACACTGGTACAAGCTAACACTCTCTGAGATGCTCTCCTGCAAGGGATACAAAAACTGCGACAATCCACTGGAAAATCCTCGACTTTATGGTTAACAATGCTGGAGTATAAAAAGTATATACATATAACAAAATAACACGTGTTTGTGTGTTTATATGTACATGAGATATAAAACTACTGTTATAAGTCTTTATGGAGTAGAGAACAGAGTGCTAAGTGTGAGTTTTTCTTTTCGCATTCGATCGTGAGCGCGTTTGGTGTTTACTAGGAATTTGTATGTGATTTGTACAGCGCCACCTAGTGGTAAACTGGTTTCTCACGTTTACCACTAGGTGGCGCTGTATAAATCACATACAAATTTCTAGTAAACTCCAAACGCGCTCACGATCGAATGCGAAAAGAAAAACTCACACTTTGCACTCAGATTGATCATAACGTCGGTGACGAGTGAAAATTTCGTTAATATTTAAAAATGTTACTGGTGTTTTTATTATGTTTAATAATAATTCAGAGAGTATTTTTTATCTGGTTAACTTTTATGTACACATTTTACAAGGCTTACATTCACAATCATATATGGCGTAATAATCAATTATTTTGAATTTGTTATGCGATATGAGCTTTTCTATCTGATATAAAAAAATACTTGAAAATTTGGTGAAAATTACGATTTACGAGGTTCACACTCGTTAGCCGACAACAGTCATATACAGCTTTTAACTCAAAAAGTGTCCAAGAAATGGTGCTCGGGTAGCAGAGGTATGATCTACATCTTAGAGTTCACTCTAAAGTGAGGTGAAAGAATTGAAGTTTGCTGATTGGCTGTCTCAACTTCAGCGATTAGCTATAAAGCACCTTAAACGCTTTATTTTAAAAAAAATAATTTAGTACAGCAACGCCATTTTTCTTTAACGCTGTTTCAGAGACACTTATTTTTCTAAGAGGTAGTAGTCCTGGTCTTAGTAATTTTTTTGTGTATATGTGTAATATAACACAAAAGAATTTAGTGTAGATTTTTACACAAAAATTATCATCGGAATACATGTAGTCTTCACAGTTGTATATTTTCGATCGAAATTAAAAACTACTCCTAGTACTATTAATTTTGGCAGAGTTCCTGGTTGAGATTCAATAAGTATTCATAAGATAAACCCATTTATCATGCTGCGTATATGAAGCGGGCTTAACTTATATTGGTAACAACAAGGTAACTGTTATTTTCTGGAATCTTGGAATGTTTGCTTTTTCGCATTGTTCATTTTTTGCATGTTCGAATCGCATAAATAAATCTTAACACTCTTGTGAAAGATAATAGCAGCTTGAGTCTACAAAAATAAAATTTATCATCTAATTACACTTTTAGCCAATTGCATAAGTTTGGAAGAATACACAACTGAACAAACCAAATCATACAAGTTAACTTTTTTAGACCTTTATGATAGAATAATTCTAAAGTAAAAAAACAATAAGTATAAAATTTGTTGTTGTTTAGTTGTTAAAACACATCGATTAAGTAACCAGAAGAGTGGCTATGTTGTTTGTTTTGTTAGAAAACAAATTCCGCCAAAACGCTACGCCAGTTGTAATGCTGTGATTGGCCGACTCAAGGTTAATGTGATAATGACGTAGCGATAGTAAACGCGTATTGAATGAGATAGTTAATATAGATTACACCTAGGCAAGAGCAAGACGCATAAACAAGTGTCCACGTGTTTCGTGTTATCTGTCCAGTTTAACTTGAGCCATATTATATGAAATTAAAATAAAATCAATGTTTATTGATGCCGATGAAACGTAATTCCGTCTGTTTTATAATTCGACGTTTTGCTGCTTTTTCTACACCGCCTAATAAATAGAACACGACATTAGGTATAATATACCAAACTTTGAATATTTTCGACAGTATCGGGGACGTACACACAGGTCACTTGTTAGTGCGGTACTGCTTTAGTGCGAGCGTGAATTGCTATTTATCGGTGGCAAAACACTGATCAGCTTCGGAATTAGATGGCTCATATTGCTACTCTATTAGGTTACATGCTCGATGTTAAAACACGATTGGCGAATTCTTAAATACATATATACTAAGAAATTTGTAAATCTTAAAATTCTAGTTCTAGTTTAGTTATTGTTGGTTTTTTCCTCAAAATTTTAGATTTACGTGAAATCATTTTTGTATTAGCGTCACTAATTGCAAGAAAAAATAAAATAAGAAAATTTATGGCGTGCTTCGACCCGTTTTTGTAGCAATAGTTTTCAAATAGTTTCGCTGAATATGTAGCAGTTTTTTATTTAAATTTTTTAATAATTACGTCATTAATTAAATTGATTATTCAAGACCTTTTTCCAGGTACACAAAATATATATTAATTTTATGACAATTATCGAATCCATTTTAGTGTTAAAAAAATGTGCTAAGTAGTATAAAATCTAAATAATAGTCTATTTAGATTAGATCATTAAATGTCTTGTTTTGTCACTGACAAAATATTTTGACGGGCCCGTTGGTCGAGTGGTTAGCTAACCTAACTACGAATCGATGGGGCTCGGGTTCGATTCCCAACAGGGACAAACATTTGTGTGATTAGCATAGATGTTTGTATTTCTGGGTTTGGGCGTTTACTAAATGTATTTGAGTATTTATATATGTAAATTCTATGTATTAGTATCGTTGACTGACAACCGTAACACAAGTTAACAATTTGCCGACTTTAGGGTTAGCTCGATTTGTATAATTTTTCCAGCGACATTATTATTATTCACAATCCTAAGCCACAAATGAAAAGAAAAAAGAGAAATGGAACTTATTTAAATTTGTTACTTTTAAGTGACTGAAATTTTGTTGGAATATTTAAACTATTTCAAGGCGTTGAGCCACGATCTTTCATGTAACACAGCTATATCGCTCAAAATAACTACAGGAATCATAGTAATTATTGTTAGCTACAGATTTTTTTTATATTAAATGAATAATAAGCATTCCAAATTATCTATATTATAAATATATATCATTAAAGACATTCTCTGTCTAGTGTGTGGACATACACATATTCAATGTTGCAAATGTTTTACTTCACTAGGTTTTTATTGAGATAGAATATGGCGGTAATTGTTTTTGTTAGAATATGTTAGTGTTTAGATATATGTTGAGATGTTTGTTTTCGTCAATAAATAAATTAAATTAAATGAGTTTTTTTTTTCCTTATTTCTCTAAAATTTGTAAAATTATATCATTTTTTGCTTGTATTGATTTAATCTATTTTACTTGTTAAAGTTATTTAATTTTCCCTCATAACATTAAGATTAGCATTACGTATTTTTTTAAATTTCCAGTTAGACAAAAATAATTTTAGTATACCCAGAGTATAAGAATATGTGGTCACCTTAGTACATACGTTTTAATACAAATATTAGGAAATTTATATAAACGAATATTATTTAAAATATACAAATAATCAAAAAAAAAGTGGCAACTCAAAACAAATGTCCATTAACATCAGCTTGCAGCAGCATCATCTCAGTTGAATCTATATTTAATTTCTCATATTATGAAATCATTCATTGGTTAACAGATACAAAAAAGATACGTGAAATGCTAACAGAAGCAAAGCCGAAGGAAAAAAATGTTAAATAAGTAAGAAGTTAATGAGGATAGATAATTCAGGAAAAAAAACGTTTAAAATAAGAGTAATCAGATTAAAAGTTGACTATCAGAGTAATATCCAGCTTTAGGATAATTAGTCAGCCCTGATTGGACGCCAAAATTGATTCAAGTCGATAAGTGGATATATGTCGATTATTTTACAACTAAATCGATTTTCTACTTTCATAGGGACTAACTAAGGAATTCCTCACGGAATAATTAATTGGTCAGCTCTGATTGGACACTGAAGATTGACTCAAAGTTGATAAGTGGGAAACATGTCTTTAATTCACGAAAAAGTGGATTTTTTTACTTTTATAGTGACAATCGATGGAATTTAACTCCATTTTCTTATGAAATCAAGAATTTATATCAATATTGTCAGCACTTAAGTTATTCTTGGCAACCAATTAGGGCTGAACAATTGTACTGGGAAACAATTCCATTGATAAAGCCCCTATAAAAGTAAAATAAAGCACACATCTCCCTTTATCGTCGTTTAGAAAAAGGGTATTTCCCACAAAAGTAACGACTGGGCGTCAAAAGATAATCCTACTCTAGACTGAAAAAGTGCTAAGATCGGCACTAATGCAATTTTCTTAGAAAAGTATCAAAGTTTTTCGCTTCACGTAGAAATATACAGATTTATAGCCTGATAAAGAACATAGGCTACTTTATAAATATACCTCTTCTAGAACATCCCTAACAAGATCAAAACCACAGCAAATAAAAAATTAATACATTAATACATTTTATTTTAAAAATGGTAACAAAATATTTTAAATTAATTTAATCCTATACATAACATCATCACGGGATCACAGACAATATGGCAGCTTACATTATGTATATACCTGGAACAATAACATATTACATTACTACATTACATTATTCAAAATATTTTCCAGGAGCCTCGCCTCACATCTCCAGCTTGCCTAATAATAATAGGGGAGCCTAAGATGCTAAATGGGGATTTACTCGAGCGTCGTGAAGATCTTTCGGATTTTGTAGATTAGATCGTATGAAAAATGAAAGGTTATTTAATGTTTTTCATTTCAATGGTGGGGAAAGCGTCTACATACAAAAAAAATGTAAGAAAACAGTGACATAAAAATCTTGAAACGCGTCAAATTAATGTACGGTAGGTTAATTGAGAGTTAAATTTTAAAAACAGACGATTTGAATATAACCTTAGAGAGTGGGAGGATCTCAAAATAAAAAGTTATCTTGATATTCTCGAGAGCGGGTGAATTGTCTTTTATTTCAAATGGGGTAATAATAACGGAAACATATATTCTGACAATTTCCACTAGCCGAAGTTATGAGAAACCGGCTTAAGGTCTCAGCATTTAGGGGATCCGCCCTTGATACTGCCGAATTGTAAATTTTCTCCTGTGATAAACCAACGCAATCCAATTGAAAAACGTCTATCAGGTTAATTTTTTTTTTCTTACACACCGGAAAGCGAAAGTGATAAGCGCAAGAAAGACAAATCCGGGATCCCCGATTCTCCCACAGATCGGGCAAAAAAGTTATTTTGAAGAGAAATTTCAGTACCAGATCAGAGTCGTAGTGGTTATATCTCGGATGTGCATGTGAAGCTATCGGTTTCGGTTATTACAGGAAAAAATTATACCTACACCTAGTCATAACAGATCGATTAAATGCGGAATGACGATCTGAACTTATCTCGCCAACCGAAAACCTCAACAATTACTACACTCGCGTAGAGTGAGGTAGTGTTCGTTTCTCCTGAAGATGCTTCGGTTTCGAAGTGAAACGTGCGTTGAGTGCGTGCGTGGAGTGTGGTGGATGTGGGTGGATAATTGTGCCGCTGGCGTCTTTTTCCGGTCATTTTTGTCCGGACCATCGGTGAGTCTTATCCATTTAATAAACCGACGTCGTTACTTTGCGGAATGGATTTCCGCAAAGTAACGCCTGAATCAATACAATAATAAAAAAAAATAAGTCACGTCAAACAAATATATATATATATATATATATATATATATATATATATATATATATATATATATATATATATATATATACAGTGTGTAAAGAAAACCCTGTCGGATAATTATTTTATGAATATTAAGTAATTAATTAGTTTTCCAAATAAAAAAAATAATTTTAAATGGTATTTTCATACATTAAGTATGACAACACCTACAAATACGTAAATTATACTATCAAAGAATGCCGCGCTAGACGGATGCTACCAAAGGATATTCGACGCGTTTGAGGTGCGTTTAAACATTCTTTGTAAAAAGCCGAAAAACAAATAGCGTTGGTGTTTATGCGAAAGCCGCCAAAAGCGAAACAATGAAATAAACAGCGACTAGGTGTTGTCATTTTTAAAATATCTGCTTAACTCTAGGGAAATATAAGTAAAAATACGAATATTAAAAAAACGATATCTTTTTATTTTCAGAAATAAAGTCATTTTACAATTTATTAAAACAAAAAATCTTTGGGATCGGACGGGGTTTTCTTTACACACCGTAATATATATATATATATATATATATATATATATATATATATATATATATATATATATATTTAATAGCGCTCATTTTTAAGATTAAAACCTGCTGGGGTTTTTGAGTTATCGATTTACATCCATATGTATCTTCACGCCAGATCCCTTGACGGAGAAGGTTGAATGCCATACATTACGATCCAGACAGATTGCCTTGTTTCCATGGGCGCCTTGGCCTTTTCAGGCCAGGGGGGTGCAAGCGCACCCCCCTGGCAGGAAACAAAATACGTATAAAATAATTACAATATATTATGTATTATTCTTTATTTTTTAGTGAATGGTATGATGTGTAGATGCTATGCACCCCCCTGAAAGTAATCCTGGCGACGCCTATGCTTGCTTCCTTCACTTTCAGAGACTCTGACACCTTCGGACAGCACCCGATCAATTTGATCCGATATGTCAATCTTGGACTCTCCCGGTACCTATTTCCGCAAAGTAATACCTCTATAATATAATATCAATAAAACACTTAGACCTTACGATAGGTTAAAACCTAATCGTGTCCCTTGAGAAAAAGAAAGTAGAAGAAACAATTACCTAAAAATCAAGTGACAGCAGAAACTTGTTGACGATTTTCCATTTTAAAGAAGTCCGTCAACTTGCTTTGACATTGTATGTCTTCTTTGTGAACCAACGGACACGGAAAGAACTTCTGGAACAAAAATTGTACATTACTACAAAGGCCGCGAATTTCCGAATTTTTTTTATGTCATAAGATAGCAAACAAGCAGATGGGTCTCCTGATGGAAAGAGTCAACCATCGCCTATAGACACCAAAGGTGTTAATAGTGCATTGCTATCTTGTGGCGAGGTCTAATGCCACATGCATAAGTTTACCGGCTACCTTACCCTCCAAACCGGAACACGAAAGCGACAAGCACTGGCGCTATTGCGACAGGAATAGGCAAGGCGGTGGTACCAGACCCGGGCGAGACAATGCAGAACTCTACCACCTAGTAGCCGCGATGGTAGTGACTCGCATAGCCGATCGGTCGCCTTTTACGACCTGCCTGGCACGGCAGTTGGTCTATTCTTCAAAGGAGCCCGGAACCAACATGGGAATAGTAGTACGTTATGCATCAAGGACGCAAAAAGTATCATTCACAGCGAAAACGAGCTTTGGGGGCCGAGCAAGTCACACGAGCGTGAATGGCATATTGCATCTACGGTAGCTTATACTATGTTTTTATGGACAATTCATATTTACGTCTTGAGGACAAGACACAAATATGAATTTTATAATAAACTAGCTGTGTCCGCGACTTCGCTCGCGTGGAAAAAATTCTAAAATTAAAACCCGCATAGTTCCCGTTCCCGTGGGATTTTCGAGATAAGAACTATCCTATGGCTTTCTTGGGCCTCAAACTATATTTGTACCAAATTTTATCCAAATCGGTTCAGTGGTTTGGCCGTGAAAGCGTAACAGACAGACAGACAGTCAGAGTTACTTTCGCATTTATAATATTATATAGTAATATAGTATGGAATATATTTGTTTATCCATACAAATATTTTAAATGCGAAAGTGTGTTTGTGAGTCTTTCACGGAAAAACGGAGCGACAAATTGACGTGATTTTTTAAACGAAGATAGTCGAAGGGATGAAAAGTGACATAGGTACTTTTTGTCTCTTCCTAACCCTAAGCAAACAAGCAGATGGGTCTCCGATAGAAAGAGTTAACCATCGCCTATAGACACCAAAGGTGTTAATGGTGCGTTTCTATCTTGGGGAGAAGTCTAATACCACATGCATAAGGTTACCGGCTACCTTACCCTGTAAACCGGAACATGACAGCGACAAGCACTGACGCTATTGCGGCAGGAATAGGTAAGGCGGTGGTACCAGACCCGGGCGAGACACTGCAGAACTCTACCACCTAGTTAGCCATGTTGGTAGTGACTCGTATAGCCAATCGTTCGCCATTTACGACCTGCCTGGCAGAACGGGAGTTGACTTATTCTTCAAAGGAGCCCGGGACCAACACGGGGAAAATCACTATGATTATTTGAAATTTTTAAATTTGATTAGAAATACAGAATATATCTTGATTAGACAGACAAAAAAATGATACACGCGCGTAAAACATAAGCAAAGCGAACTGAAACAACGTATCGCACGTTACTAAACACTCCACATTTTTAACTTCCCGCTACATTTACGTACAGTATGTAGATAAGGAAGTTACCGGTTTTGCCCCGATTTTCGAAAATCGAGTTTTCACCAGAGTGCTAAGTGTGAGTTTTTCTTTTCGCATACGATCGTGAGCGCGTTTGGAGTTTACTAGGAATTTTTATGTGATTTGTACAGCGACACCTAGTGGTAAACATGAGAAACCAGTTTACTACTTGGTGGCGCTGTACAAATCACATACAAATTCTTAGTAAACTCGAAACGCGCTCACGATCAAATGCGAACAGAAAAACTCACACTTAGCACTCAGATCTACGTTTTGAGGTCCTAGGAATTTTTCCGACTATTTTCACGTATGTATGTATGTATGTATGTATGTATGTATGTATGTATGTATGTATGTATGTATGTGTGTGTGTGTGTAAGTAAACTTCTCATAACTTTGGAATGACTGGACCGATCGAACCGCAATTGATGGCATTCCATTGGATCGCTCAACTTAGAGTTCCTGAAAATTTGAACCAAATCGGCCCAGAAGATTTTGAGAAATTTGAAAAAACCTAAAAAAAATTTTTGGCTAAACAGTATTTTTAATATAACTTCCAGATTAATGTACCGTTTGAGTACAAAAACTAATCAGCTCTATTCCTCAAAATTTGACTACGTCTAATGCATAAATTGCATAAAAATCGTTTTATCCGTTTGGGAGAAAACGTTGACGACAAATTTTGAAAAGTGTTTTTTCGACAAAGCTTCGAAAGTTTTTGACCAATAATTTTTTGATATTCTACGATATTTTAGTACTCATAAAACTACGTCGAATGCTTTTTCTAAAATTACGATTGAATCTAATTTTCAAAAGTTACAGCTTATCTAATATTAAAATTACGTTGTTTTTAGCAAATTTACTTTATGTTTTTACTTTAGACTTAAAATCTTATCAACTTTTTTCCTTTTAAAAATGTACCGTTAATTGGATCAAAATCGGTCAATTTGTTTGGGACTTGTTAATGATGAAAATTTTTGTAAAAAATGTTATTTGATATTGCTTCGAAATTATTCAACCTATTGATTATTTAGCTAAAGCAATATTTTAGATCTCAAAAATTGAGATCTAAAATATTGCTTTAGAAATGATCTTGAAAATTCAATCAGCGTTTCCAAAATATACAGCTTTTCAAAAATCTTAAGATGTTTGAATTGAAACATCTATGCTTATAGTTTTTACTCTTTTGAGCTTATAATACCTTAATTTAGCGGTAAGTTTCCGAGATGGCCTGTAGGGTCAACCGTTTACACATTTTTTCTTTTGTAATTTAGGCTTGACATTTTATCATTTTACCGCCTCTTTACAGGGCGCAAAAAATTATTTAATACCATAAAAAATTATGTTTAATAAATTATAATATTAATGTAATTAATATTAATAGTACTTCTATTATTTTTTATATAATAGAAGTACTATTCATATTAACTACATTAATTAATAAAAGTATTATTATTCAATAAAAATGCAAATAAATTAAAATTAAACTATATATATAAATTTTGTTTTCCCAGGTAACGAAATTTTAATATACTCTTAAGTATTTTTGTTTGGAGTACTGGAAGCAGGTATTTCATTGCTATTTTATTTATCTGGTAGAATATATTAATAAAAGTATCAAGACGAACTCCTAGCTTTAGTTCTAACATTTATTTTCTTACTGCCTGTGCCTAAAGGCAAGCTCATTTTGTACCAAGATCGATCAATCCAGTGTTGTTCCCAGACTCCTTTGGAGAATATGCCAACTGTCGTTCTGCCAGGCAGGTCGTAAAAGGCGACCGATTGGCTGTGCAAATCACTACTATCTTGGCTACTAGGTGGTAGAGTTCTGCATCGTCTCACCCGGGTCTGGTACCACCGCCTTACCTATTCCTGACGTGACAGCGTCAGTGCTAGTCATTGACGTGTTCCGGTTTGGAAGGTAAGGTAGCCAGGAAACTTAAGCATGTGGTATAAAACCTCGCCACAAGATAGCAACGCACCATTTTTTCGATCTTTGATCGATCTATAACTATAAACTCAAATGACACCCCAGCCCGACTTTGCCTACAACATTACTGGCGCGATCTATATTATATTTATTTATTTAGTTTAAAGCGCAGTGTTACCTCAATATTCATAAAACTGGGTTTTATGAATGTTTAACATTCATAATACCCAAGGAAAATATCCCACGCAAAAAATACAGAGCATAGAAAATGGTTTAAAGTAAAATCTTAACCTAATACAATATTAAATTATATAATAATATTTTCAAAAAAAAAATCGCCGTGCTTCACAAAAATAAAAAGTATTTTCAGCGGTAACAACATGTTTTTTCAAAGAATATAATAGGAACATGGTTTTATTAAAACTTTAACCAGACAAATATTGAACTAAATCCGTATATTCTGAGTTATCTGACGAAATACCGCAAATTAAACGTTTATTTGCAGCCTACTTACATCATTAACAAAATATTTTTGATTGCTTTGCAATTTTCAACCTTATTCAGCGTCCCATAAATTTAACTTTAGCTTACGCAGTAATCTTAAAAACAACAAAGAAAAATATCGACACGCGGGATTTGAACCTGCGACCATTTCAATTCAATGGTCGCAGGTTCAAATCCCGCGTGTCGATATTTTTCTTTGTTGTTTTTAAGGTTTTTCCAGATTCCCAAGCACGGGGTGAGTGCTATAACACACAAAAAAAAAACGCAGTAATATGCGGTTGTGTGAGTGAAATCGACATTTTTAAATCTTAGTCATTTCGCGCCTTAAAGTCATCGGAGATCTATCGGAATCTAGCGGCAGAAAAAAACGACAAAAATAAATATAACTTACTTGCACAGATTTAATTCCCCCCGAAATGTCGACTGTAGGCACGACTTGCTTCGGCCTCAAATACTTCACGAACCGTACCAACTCCGAGAAACTTGAATGTTCGCTATACGGTATCCCTAAAAGACAAATTACATTATCTATACATATAATAAAATTGTAGGAAGGTCAAAACTGTACACTGAATATTTTTTAAAGAATACTTGGGGCGTGATCTACAATCGATATCGAAGCCAAAAATATTTTTTAGAATTTTTGTCTATTTGTCTGTTTGTCTGTTTATCTGTTTGTCTGTATGTATGTCCGGGGTAAACTCAAAAAGTATTGCATGGATTTACTTCAAATTTTGCATGAATATTACTAACAGGTCGGGTCAACATATAAGCTACATATTATCACGCTATCACCTACGGGGGAGGAGCTGTACGGAGTAAACAAAGTCCGCGCGGACGAAGTTATGGGCAACAGCTAGTTCTTAAAATATATCAGCTTCGAATTCGTTTAATTCATAGCTATCCGATTTTTTTAATATCATAAGATAGCAAACAAGCAGATGGGGCAACCATCGCCTATAGACATTAAAGGTGTTAACGGTGCGTTGCTATCTTGTGGCGAGGTCTAATGCCCCATGCATAAGTTTACCGGCTACCTTACCCTCCAAACCGGAACACGACAGCGACAAGCACTGACGCTATTGCGGCAGGAATAGGCAAGCCGGTGGTACCAGACCCGGGCGAGACAATGCAGAACTACACCACCTAGTAGCCACGATGGTAGTGACTCGCATAGCCAATAGGTCGCCTTTTCTGGCCTGCCTGGCAGAATGGCAGTTGGTCTATTCTTCAAAAGAGCCCGGAACCAACACGGGGAGAATAGCAGTAGGCATGTATAAATAGAGAATAAAACCATGAATTAAATGGATACGCCTTGCACGACAATTTCTTAGTTTGTCAGTGTAACTTACAATTACACACAGAAATACAAAGTTATACTACATACCAATGTAATAAAATCACAACAAGGGTAATTTTTAAGCCTTGTCATCTCATTAGATACAATAAAACAGTACAACATAGTTTATTTCTATTTTTTCACGATATATATACAATGTATGACATTTTTGACAGTGATAGAAGCGTTTGCTCATATGCACGGCGACACGTTTCCTTCCCAATGGCGTGTCTATTAGTATTCATGTATTCTGGGATAAAAACAAACAAAATTACAGCCAATCGGCTGTAATTTTGACTCAAGCATCCAATACAAATATTAAATACGGGAACCCATGCATAGATATTGAAGTTAATTGCTAATAGACAGTAAACTACCGCCACGACACGTGTAATTAAAAGCGCGCGCTTATCGCCCTCACGGTGACCATAATTTTTAATCATAAGATAGCAAACAAGCAGAGGGCTCCCCTGATGGAAAGAGAAACCATCGCCTATAAGCACCAAAGATGTTAATGGTGCGTTGCTGTCCGTGAGACGAGACAACAATGCCACATGCATTAGTCTACCGACTACCTTACCCTCTAAACCGGAACTCTACAGTGACAAACACTGACGCTATTGCGACAGGAATAGGTAAAGCAATGGCATGATAACACGGGCAGGACGTGCGGAACCCTACGAACTAATCAACAGTATACTGGAGACTAATAGTAGTCAATCTACATACGATATTCGAGCAACGCACACATAGACACCTCTCACGGACGCGATATCTCGGAATGGTTCGGGACAGTTTGTTCATTAGTAACATTGACTTCTGTAATTAGTCTCTAAGTATTCTGTGACCTAATAGTCAAAATGGCCACGACACGTAAGCAATTGTTCGCCTTTCACGGACTGTCTGGCAGAATGGCAGATGCTTTATTCTTTTAAGGCGGGACAGGAAACATAACAAGTATACAGAGTGCTGGAAATGGTATCCATTTTATTTATTTTTTTCGACCGTATACAAAAAATTAACCTCAAAACCTTCGATCGAATATAACCATATTCAAGATCGCGGCCTTAATTAAAGGCTAATGTAATAAGAGCACAAATAAATGTGTGGTCTTATTTAGTCCAATCACAGCCAACGTACGACCATATCACGTCACGAAAACATGAGTAGCATGTGTCTTGCAATTTTAAACTTTTAAAGTTGAATTTTCTAGAAGCCTCTTAAAATTTTACAAGCTATCAGTAAACCAGAGCAATACTTTAAACCAAAACATAACATACAAAAATAAAATTGATTATATTATTAAGATACTTTTATGACCTCGCGATAATTTTTGTTTCTGTAAGTATATATAATTCTCGAGCCATGTTCTTGTAGGCAACGCTGAATCTTGTTATTTTTGATCGAAGCCAAAAATTCAATAGTTTAGACACGGGATAATTTTTAAATTTCATAATTTTTATGCTTTATTCACAAATGCATTATAACCGCCCCGTTGGTCGAGTGGTTAGAGACCCTGACTACGCAATCAACGAGGTTCGGGTTCGACCCCGACGGGGACAAGCATTTGTGTGATGAGCATAAATGTTTGTATTTCCGGGTTTGGGTGTTTATTATATATATTCTAGTATTTATATATGTATTTCTATGTATTAGTATCGTTGACTAACATCCATAACACAAGCAAATAATTTGCTTACTTTGGGGTTAAATCAGTAAGTGTAATTTGTGCCGTGAATTATTATTATATTATATTATTATTATTATTATTAACTAAATGTATTGTATATATGTAATATGTATATGTAATATCTTAAATAACAAAGTAACACTACATCGGGCCATCAATGAAATTGTAATCCAGCCACTTACAATCTAGTGCTAGGCTGAAGAAGGTATCGTTGAACTAATTATGCGTAATGACACCTGCAACATAACATTTGTAAACAAATATTGCAAAGGTTGTTTCAAATGTCGAAAACATAATAACGAATTAGTTTGTTTGAATATTTGTTTTATTTAAAAAAAAAAAAACAATTATTTAACTATTACAAGTATTTATATGAACTAGTAAAAGGCCCGTGTAAAATAAGATTGTGTCAGCGGCTTTTTATATATAACTAGCGGCCCGCCCCGGCTTCGCACGGGAAGAAAATAATTAATATCGATCCAGTAGTTTTGATTTATTTGTTACTGCCCGTGGCCCGCACGCGTTAAATTTGGAGTAAAACAATTCCCCTTTCCCTATACCATGAAGATTTCCTGCTATCTTTGAAATATCTAAATTCATATAGGCACTACATTTTTAGTTTTTACATTTATTATGCTTCATTATACTTCAATATACTCCATTATAATTCTACATGGTTCATAATGACATAAATATACACAACGCATGTGTCAATACAAATTTGGGTTATAAAACAATAGAATATCATCATAGTAAATAAAAGCTGTATTTGACAGTTCAAAAATAGGAGTGCTCCGATCGTCACCAAACTTTACAGGATTACTCGCCAGGTCAATCTGGAGATTCCCTGAAAGTTTCATTGAAATCGGTCCAGCCGTTTCGGAGCCTATACGGAACATACACACACACTTTCTCTTTTATAGATATAGAATACCAACTTTGTGTTAATAGAAATATAACCTAATCGTATATTTTTCTCCTTCCAAACTAGGTGTTAGCTTAATTAACTGCAATAATTAGAATTAGTAAAATATTACGTTAAATAAGACTCCTATTGTAGGCGACTAGTTGCCTGAAGTAGGATTGAAAAGATCCTGTTACAGGCTACCAGAATCCCCCTCTGCGGATATGCACATCAAAATAAAAATATATTTACCATAAATCGTGACAAAGTCCTTTTCGACGGAGGAATTTTTCCCATTTTCCCATCCACTAGGCTTGAAAGCGACCACTTCACTGAACGTACCTTGCAAGCTTTCTAAATATTTTCTTAGTTTCTAAAAAAAAAGAAACGTTGGGTTTGCAGTCTACAACAAATCAACAAATATCGTTCACGGCACGTTTCTTGAGCGGTGACCTTGACTTGCGCAGAAACGAATAGTATAACGTCCGTGATAAGGTTATTTTGCCGTGCGCACAGTGATTCCCACTCCGTAGCTGAGCGCTCAATAATCGTGCCGGGAAGTATACATAATTTTGGAGGAAAAATGAATTGCAAATATCTTTATTATTTGAATAATATCCTTATTGTATTATTAAGAGGTAAAAGTTGTGAGTTTGTTTGTAGAAAGAATTAGTAAACCGACTAATTCTTTCGCCAGTAAAAAGCTACATTATTCCTGAGTGACATTACGCTAGCCAGCGGGATTTGTAACTAACCTGTTACCGCGGGAAAAGGCTAGTTCTAATGTTTTCTATAAATAAAAGTAGGTACAATATAACGCAATTATACAATATGTTGTATTAATCGAAAAAACATTTAGAGCGAATAGCGTCACACATAAGCATTACTGTGCAGCTTTGTCGTATGGTCCATGGCAGGGCTTTTTGATTGGCCTGTTTTATGGGATTGCGATTAGATGCCGGTTTCCTTTGTATTTTCTATCACGTTTATCATACAGAGTTTTCTAAGGAGTTTAACAATTCCCCCACATAATTACACCATCGTTCAAAATATGAAATTCCACCCTGGTCAATTCACTAGATTTTCTTAAGGCATTTTTTGGGTTGTACGATTTGCTTGTGGAACCAATTGCCAGCGAATGGGCATTCGAACGATACGACTGAGGGCATTCAAAAAAGAACTTATTACTTAAGGCCAACAACGTATCTGCATATAACTATCTTCTCTGTTGCAACTATTAACGGGTAGCGGTGATCACTTACTATGGAACGAGCGTCTTGCCCGTAACCCATATATTCTAAAAAATTATTGTTTTTTTTTTCGACAGTTTTTCTGAAGTTTATATAGACATGACGTCATGAACGAACGCCATGACATCTTCAAGGGCTTTTGCGCATAATTCAAAGCACGTAGAAAAAAATTCAACAATTTATGTTAACACTTAGTTTATCATTGCATTAATGTCATGTATGGAACAAATAGACAATTTATAGATTTTTAAAATCTGCCATGCAAATTCGTCGTATCATATAGGACATGCGTTTTTACAAATTTGACAATTGTCCTACTTCTAGTACTCTGCATTAATCTAATTATTTCAAAATGTAGCATTTTGGATGTTTCACTTTTACAGTTACAGTTACACTTTTACAGTTAATACATTAAATCTGTGTACATAAGGTAGACAAATAAAACATTCCATGTAGCCATATTGTTTACATAGAAGTTTAAAAAGGAATAATGGTTTCCTTTTGGTTGGTTGGTGGTAATAAATGGTTTATTTATTATTTATTTAATAATTATTGAATATTATGTGATTATATTTCAAATTACAGGCATGGTATTGGCAATTCAACACTATGAACAGAGAACCTTCTCTCTGCCTCATAAAAGCTTCAATTATGAAACTAGACAAGTTACGTCTACGTTATGTCTACTTCATAAGTAAAATATGGTCCTTCTTCGGCATGATACGTAGCTGGCAGGTGCTGGGCTTTAAATTACTTAAGCACTGAACTGAGAACCTATTCTCTACCCCGCAAAAGCTTTAGCCATGAAAGGTTACCTCATGCGTGAGGTCCTTCATGGGCACGACATGTAGCTGGCAGGCGCTGGGCGCGGCGCGGCAGAAGCTGCGCCCCTCCACGGTCTGCAGCACGCGGTCCTTCTCGGGGCACGCCCACACCGAGCACCCCACTCGACGGGCCATACCCATGAAAAATTTCTCCTTGCCTAGTAAAAGTAGGTAGCTATATAATAATAATATTTCCGGACAAATTACACGAATTGATCTAACACCAAAGTTATAAGTGTTAGTCAACAACGATACTAATACGTAGATATACATATATATATATATATATATATATATATATATATATATATATATATATATATATATATATATACTCAAACATACACAATAAACACCCAAACCCAGAAATACAAACATCTGTGCTCATCACACAAATGTTTGTCCCTGTTGGGAATCGAATATATTTATATTTATAACGAATTATGTCCTTATATGACATATATTTTGTGAGGCACCGTTTACATACTTTCAGTTCGCCTAAAGGTTGACTGGAGGAGAATGCCAATTGGCATTAAGTCAGCATTTTTTATAAACTTATTAAAGGTGTACAATAAAGTTAAATAAAATATACTTATTAAATATATAAAAATCAATTGCTACAAATTTTGTATGTGGCTGCACCTATTTGGACGATTCTTTTTTAAGTGAAAACTTCTTTAGCCGCATTAGACAATTGCTGGCAGGAGAATATCCAATGGATTCGCATCAGCGTCATCAACATGCTAATGTTTCTGGTATATATATATATATATATAACAAACTACACTACTATACAAACTGTGAGCAGCAACGCAGCGTATACTACGTTTATAAAATAAAGTATCTTCACACCCATATCCCTGAAGAGGTAGGGAGTATAACAAGTACACCCACGATTAGCCGAAGATACTAATGGCCAATTGCACTAACATTGACTTAGTTTAGGAATATCCTAAGTAACATGCTATCACTTTTTATCTTATATGAATAGAATGTGATAGCATGTCACTAAAGACTGTCCTAAGCTAAGACAGGGTTAGTGCAGCTAGCCATTAGTCCCACAATGTAATAGGTTGCAAGCTTATCGCCGACCGCACACTTATCCAATACTGAGCAACGTTATTTTTAACAGAAAACTGAAAAAAACACATTTTGAATTGCTCAACCCAAGGATGGACTTCATGCGATTAACCGGACCACTAGAGCACAGAATCCACATACATAAATAATTGTTCATGTCAGTGGTCTCTGTGGTGTAGTGGCTAGAAGTAATTATAATTAAAACGCAGTAAAAGTGCGAATAACAACTTCTCATTTCCTGTACGACTAGAACCGCATATCAGATCTTTATCAAATTAAAATGGGACCACTTAGGAAGTATTCTCGACACAAAAAAAAGATTTTACAAATAGGTTCATGAGTTGTCAAGTAATCGATGATAATACATATAAGAATGAATATTCCGATGAATTGAGAACTGAAAGTATTCCTGACACAAAAAAGATTTTACAAATAGGTTCAGAAGTCTTCGAGTAAGAAAGAAAGAAAGAAAGAAAATATTTATTTGCAAGAATATGGGTGTTACAAGTTGTTAAAAATAAATTAAAATACCTACATATTCTACCATTATATGGTGTGCAAATATTTAAAAAAATTATCATTATATATTATATTTAAAACATTCTATCGATTATTTAGAATTACTACCGGATCGGAACGCGGCCACACACTGAGAAGATCCGGTGGAAGAAACTCAGCGGACTGGTCTTTTTTTCTCTATTTTATGTACTTGTTATAAATGTACAATGATGATTTCATATTACAAAAGTTATTTTTATAATTACAAGTTTCATATTTTGCGCAATTAAACTTTTTATAATTTACAAAATGTTCACTATTTACAAAATTTTATGAATGAATGTATGAATGAATACTCTTTATTACGCACCAAATTTAGCAAGACAGATTATGTACAGTACTTATAGCTAATAATTATGTATATAGTGGGTACACAAAGGCGGTCTTATCGCTAAAGAGCGATCTCTGCCAGACAACCTTTAGGTAAAGGAGATCTTACTTAATTTTACAAGGTACATTGAAATTTTTTAACGACAATTCAACAAACTTATATTTCTATCTATTAATATTTAATTTTATCAGCTAAAAATTCTTTAATATTATAATAAGTTTTATCTAACAGCAAATCAAACAACTTTTTGCGAAATTTATATATAGGTAATGATTTAAGACTATCAGGAATATGATTGTATATAATAATATACAATACACATTTTTTGTAAAAATATTCAATTTTTGATTAGGCACATATAATTTTTTACTATTCTTAAATATGAATTACCAGTGACTTCAGCATTTGTTTTAAATAACTTTTGGTGCTTTTTTACAAATACACATACCTCTAAAATATACAAACATGGTAAGGGAAGGGAACCTTAAGAGACTTGAAAAGTAGTTTACAAGAATGTAACTGATTAACACCACATATAGCTCGAATACATTTCTTTTGGACTCTAAAAATTCGTACCAATTCAACAGAATTTTCCCAAATAGGAACTCCATATTGTAAATTAGAAGAGATATATCCATGATATGCTAATAGGGAGGCTTTTAAGTTTCCTACTTCTTTTGTAATCGATGATAATACATATAAGAACGAATATTCTAACGAATTGAGAACCGGAGGTATTCCTGACACAAAAAAAAAGATTTTACAAATAGGCTCAGGAGTCTTCAAATAATCGATGAAAATACATAAATATTCCAACGAATTGAGAACCGGAAGTATCCCTGACACAAAAAAAAAGATTTTACAAATAGGCTCAGGATTCTTCAAGTAATCGATGATAATACATATAAGAATGTATATTCCGACGAATTGAGAATCGGAAGTTTCCCTCACACAAAAAAAAAGATTTTACAAATAGGCTCAGGAGTCTTCAAGTAATCGATGATAATACATATAAGAATGAATATTCCAACGAATTGAGAACCGGAAGTATCCCTGACACAAAAAAAAAGATTTTACAAATAGGCTCAGGAGTCTTCAAGTAATCGATGATAATACATATAAGAATGTATATTCCGACGAATTGAGAATCGGAAGTTTCCCTGACACAAAAAAAAGATTTTACAAATAGGCTCAGGAGTCTTCAAGTAATCGATGATAATACATATAAGAATGTATATTCCGACGAAGTGAGAAATCCTCCCTTTTGGAAAGTCGGTTGAAAAATGCAATTTCATCCTATCCGTTCAATAGTTTGTACGTAGAAAAATAACAAACATACATCCATATTCACAAGTTTTAGCATATCTAATAATATCTTACCGATAGTGTAAGTGCCACACACTATGAGGACAGAAGAGAATTTCTTGCCAGCCTTCTCCAGTTGCATCTTCTTTTGTCGCAGTAAATATAAGGCCATTTCTAAACTTTGATCTTGAGTAGGGAAATCGTAACGTGGATTACAGTATCTGAAACAAAACATATCAAAAAAAATTAAACCAGTTTAAAAAAAACTAGCCAGCCCTAGGCTACGTCCGCACAGAAAGGCGGCTTGCTTAGCATCTAGTGCCTCGCGCCTCTTGATGAAAAACCAACGCGTTCATTTACTTCGATAGGCCGCTAAGCAGTAAGATAGGCCCCAAGCGTGCATTGCGGCCGCTCGCGAACATTCTAGAACGTTCGTTTTATTAAGCTACTCGTTACCAGGCGCGTGCGCTCCTTATAGGCAGAAAAGCAGTGCTTTACCTTTATTTTAATAAAACGTTCATACGTTTTAGATGACTTATAAATAAATGAATAAACAAAATATAATAACTTAAAAACGCCTATTATTTTTAAATAGCACCTATTTGCAAGCAAAGCACTCAAACATGTTTGCCAGGCGTTTATTAAACGATAAATAATATTGAAGTAAGGCAGCTAGGAATCTGCTTCACATTGTAAATGTGTGCGAGACATAATTACCTATCCGCACGTAATTGGCTCACTCACACAATGATTCTATGTTATAAAGCAGGTAATGCGGCCTTGTTCTATAATCCGGGTAAAGATAATAGACGAAATATTATTGACAAAATGTATGCTCACATTATGCATTTTTGTTTAGTAAGGTTTTATTTGTTGAAATGTTATTGAAAAAAGTGAAGCCATTTTAAATTTTTATGTGATACGTGATATGCATTGTGTATTATTATGTTTTATTATTGTATATGTTTTCTTAAAATATATATTAATGATATTATTATTTTAACATTTGAAAGTGTGTAAATTAAATTAAATAAACAGTAAATAATTAAAGTAAACAGTTATATATATATATATATATATATATATATATATATATCTAAAATAATTAGTGATTTGTTTAATCTAGCGCGTTTCTTGATTTTTTAAAATGTTATTTGATTGTGACGTATGTTTTGATAATGTGTTCTTACTAAAAATTAAAAGTAACAAGTTCTCACAATTGTCATTTAGTGAAAAGATTCAAATCGTATCTAAAGGTAGGTGTATACCCGAGTTACCACAATTAAACCAACAAAAAGGAAATGTAACTCGCAAGTTTCATGTTAAAAGTTATGAAACGTATGACTGGCTGTGTGGTTGTCTCCATACGATTAAATTATTTTGTTTTCCTTGCATATTGTTTAGTAATTCTAATACAGTGTGGACTAATTCTGGATATTCAGATTTAAATAATTTCCATTCCGCGGCAAAGAAGCATGACCATACAGAAAAACATCTGGAGGCCTGCTTAAAATTAAATACTTTTGGTAAATCTCGTATTGAAATGAGTATCAACAGTCAGTTACGAGTAGATATTGAGAGGCATAATGCTAAAGTCGATCGCAATATAAACATTTTTCAAAGGCTGGTCGATGTTGTTTGCTTTCTGGGAAAACAAGAATTAGCTTTTCGCGGCCACGATGAGTCAGTTTCGTCGTTGAATAGGGGTAATTATTTAGAAATAGTAGATTTATTAGCCAAGTATGATGGAGTTTTAGAAACCCATTTACAGAGTGCAAGTACCTCATTCACGGGTATGTCGAACCGTACGCAGAATGATTTGATCTCGAGCGTTGCATCTGTGATGATCGATCGCATTAAAGCCGAAATTAAACAGTCCGATTTTGTCGCCATCATGGTAGATGAGACTCCTGATGTTAGCGGCCGTGAACAATTAGTATTAGTTTTGAGATATTTTCATGATTCTGAAATAGTAGATCGATTTATCAAATATGTTGATGTGAGCGCGGATCGGACCGCTGTAACCTTGAGTTCTATAATTTTGAAAATTTTAGAAGAGTTCGATTGTTTATCCAAATTAGTCGCACAAACTTATGACGGGGCAGCAGTTTTGTCCTCACAAATTAATGGTGTGCAGGCTTTGGTGAGACAAAAATGTCCACAAGCTATGTACGTTTGGTGTTCAGCACATATATTAAATTTAGTTTTATCGAAATCGTTTGAACGAGTTGCTGAAACAAAACGCTTTTTTAGTATTATAAAATCAATCGCGGCTTTTTTTCACACCAGTATAAAGCGAATGGCCCATTATAACAACTTTGCCGATATGAAAAAGCTGCCTCGTGTCGCGGAAACAAGGTGGATATATCACTCACGCACGGTTAATGTAATTAATAATGCGTCCACCGACCTCCTAGAATTGTTCGAAAATATGTACGAAAATACACAAGACTGGGATGGTGAAACACTGACACAAGTCAGTTCATTTTTATTTATTATGAAAGAATTTGAATTTAATTTTCTTTTAAAATCTTTCGCAGATATTTTTACAGAAACTGATATTCTGTACGATGTTTTGCAAAAAAAAACTAGTGACATCGCGTATTGCGTAACAAAGATAAAAGAGAGTCATTTTTGGAACATTTCAGAGAGAAGTTCGAGATCTATTATGATGCCGCCGTTCACATTACCGGACCACCTAAGAGAAAGCGCAATGTCGATGATGTAAAAATACATTATCGGCGAATTTTTGTTGAAATAATTGGTAATGTAGTCAGTGAATTAAGAAATCGCTATAAAAACATTAAAAATTTAAAGTTTATTGAGCTACTTTCTTGTGAGAATTTTAAAAAATATAGTGAATATTTCCCTGAAAATGAAATCAGAGAGTTCACCAATAATTATCAGGCAAATTTTAATTTTGATAAATTAAAAAATGAATTGCGCTGTATTTATAGATCACCTCAATTTGCAAATAGTTGTGTATTTAGTATTATTCAAAATTTGTATAAGGACAATTTAAATAAAGTTTTTTCTGAAGTGTTACTATTAGCGAAATTCATTGTGACTATCCCAGCAAGCAGCGCATCGGCAGAGCGTTCATTTTCGTGTTTAAAACGTATCCACACATATTTGAGAAACACACAAAATCAACAACGGCTCACAGAGCTTTCCACGATTTCTATAGAAAAGGCATTATTGATAGAATTAAAACGCAGTCCAACTTTCTATGACGATATCCTAAAATCATATTTAAAAAAGGATAGGCGCATAGATTTAATCTATAAATGAATGAGTAGTTTGTTTGTTTTTTACCAATCCGTAGTTTTATTATTTGGCCGCCCCGTTGGTCGAGTGGTTAGCAACCCTGACTACGCAATCAACGGGGCTCGGGTTTGATCCCCGGCGGGGACAAGCATTTGTGTGATGAGCATAAATGTTTGTATTTCCGGGTTTGGGTGTTTATTATGTATGTAAACGTATTTATGTATGTATTTCTAAGTATTAATATCGTTGACTAACACCCATAACACAAGCAAATAAATTGCTTACATTGGGGTTAGATCAATAAGTGTAATTTGTCCCGTGATTATTTATTTATTTATTATTATTAAGTGTATTTATATATTTTGCGAATCACATGAAAATCGGCCTTTTAAAGGCCACATCGGATATCTTGCAAGGGACGTGTATTGTAACCATCACTCACTTGCTTAAGATATTTGAGGTGGCCGAAATATTTACATCGGGAAATAGTACCTATTTTAAATAACAAGAACCTTGAACATGGAAACATACCTAGAATACAGCTGACTAGGTAAGTAGTTACCTGTTATAATATTTTAGTTAGCGACGACCGACCGCTGTTTTTTCTGCGTTACCGTAGAAGATGTAGATAAATAGTAGTACATCTAAGACATGTTTGCAACTAGTTGTATACAGAAATTTCAATAAAATTAACAATACTTGTATAAAACATGACAGGTCTTCGTAGATGAGAACGCTGTCAATGTATCCGACAAATCAAAAACATGTCTTAGACACAAGTGTAAACGCGAGTGTGTTTTATACTTGTATAAAGACTTGTTGACTACACAGTGTGAACGAAAATATGTTTGAGACAGTTGCAATACATGTATAAAATAAATAATTATGTTTTGACAAGTATTCTACAAGTTGTGTATAAAACAAGTATAAAACATGTTTTTTGGTGTAAACGAGGGGTTAGGTGGTTCGCTAAGCTCTAGGCGTCAAGCAATCCCAGGTGGATTGCTTTTTGTACGGATTTGTACGGACGTAGCCTGACAATCTTAGACCACATAAATACTAATAGACACGCCATTGGGGAGGAAACGTGTCGCCGCGCATATGAGCAAACGCTCCTATTACTGTCAAAAATTTCATACATTTGTAGGTTATATTGTGAAAAATAGAAATAAACCATGTTGTACTGTTTTATCATCTATACATCTATACATATAATAAAATCGTAGGAAAGTCAAAACTGTACATTGAATATTTTTTTAAAAGAATACTTGGGGCGTGATCTACAATCGATATCAAAGCCAAAAATATAGTATTTAGATTTTTTGTCTGTTTGTCTGTTTATCTGTTTTTCTGTTTGTCTGTATGTATGTCCGGGTTAAATTCAAAAAGTACTGCATGCATTTACTTCAAATTTTGCATGAATATTCATCAGGTCAACATATAGGCTACATATTATCACGCTATCACCTACGGGAGAGGAGCTGTGCAGACTAAACGAAGTGCGCGCGCGATTACAAATTACCCTTGAAGTGATTTTATTCCATCG
The DNA here is from genome assembly GCA_036924255.1 of Apodemia mormo. NCBI lineage: Eukaryota > Metazoa > Arthropoda > Insecta > Lepidoptera > Riodinidae > Apodemia > Apodemia mormo. The sequence goes on from JAUPFN010000020.1 coordinate 15,483,391, forward strand.
GTAAGTAACTCTGTGGTTCTGTGTGTAATTGCAAGCTACACTTACAAACTTAGAAATTGTCTTGAAAGGCGTATCCATTTAATCTGTCCTTTTAATAGTCGCATATGATGTGCTACATCTGACATCCAAATGTTTAATTGACATTTGACATCAAAAAATTAAGTTTACACACTCTGAAGGCCAACTCTACCACCGCGCGCGCTTATTGGTCAATTAAAAAAGCGCGCACTTATAGGGATTGAGCAAGATGACTATGGTGCCATCTGGTGAGAAAAATCGGAACTAATGTGACAGTTTGTTGAATATTTTGTATTATTTAAATAAATAAAAGTATTATCAATTGTTATCTTTTTTTTAAACTAAAATTAATTTTTGTCATGTTCTCATCAAAAATTACTTGTTGTATTCGTGAGTGTTCACATATGTCATATAAAAATAATACTGAGATTAAATTTTACCGTTTCTCGGAAAGTTTTTTAAACGCTGCGTCGATAATGTTCAAACGCAAAAAATGGATAAATGCAGTGAAAAATTACGTGTAAGTAAAATATTTTTATTGATAACTGATTAATATTAATTTTTCATGCCTATTAATAAAAATAAATAAAGGCAGAAAAATATTAGTCAAGTCTTTACTTTCCTTTCGTCCCAAAGGGACAGGCTAAGACCAGAAGTCATGCTGCCTTATCAGTCGTTACCTTATTTCGTGGGTAATAGAGATAATTATTAAATTATTCCGTAGATAAGTGCTTTTAGATTTTTTTAATTGTAAATATTTAAAACAAAATACAAACAGATTTAGAAAATAGAAACAGAGAACTAATTTGAAGGTAAAATATTGTTTTTTATATGGAATTTTGCTTTAATAAATCTTGCCAATACAAGAAGTAAAAGTAATTGGACGATAAGAATCTTTATGAAGGTTTTCTATTATTTAAATTTTCCAAACCAAGATATGAATTTTAATAATTTAACCAACTTTATTGAACTTCTTAAGAAATTACAGATTCAAACGTTATTTTACCCTGTTACGAAGGGTTCTTTGAAAGCAAATTTCACATGGATATACTTACTGACAATAAATTGTCGTTCAAAGAGGAAGTACATAATGAACTCTAGAACGATTGGAATAGTCATCAACTCATCATATGTTATGTTTATACTGGTGGAAGTAAAGACGATAAGGGCGTTTCATTTGCAAACTTTGACAGTTCTATAAACAAAGGTATAGGTTACAGATTAAATAAAAATTCCAGTGTTTTCACGGCAGAAGCTGTTGCCATTTTAGTTGCTTAAACATATCAAAAATAAAAATCAGGGACTTAAAAAAGTAGCTCATTATTAGTGATAGCATGAGTGTGTCGTCAAATTTAAAAAAAAACAATTAAATTTTTCTACATTTAGTTTAGCTAGTGTTAATTAGGTAATTTACGAAATTAAAGAAATTTGGCATAATTTTTACAATTAAAAAAAAACCATATTGTGTTGTTGGATGAGCTAATCGAAATTTATGGTAGTCCCGATTTGGTTCTGCGATCGACTACTCGTTTCCTTGTTAATAATTGTGTCTTTGTACAAATTTATGATTAATACGGTAGGGGAATTGTAAATAGATCTGTTTCTATTTTGTGTTAAAAAAATCTAAAAACATTTATCCATGAAAAAAATTAAAAAATATTATCTCTGTTACTCACGAAATACGATAGGTAACGAGTAACGACTGAGAAGGCAGCATGACCTCTGGTCTTAGCTTGTCCCTTTGGGACGAAAGAAAAAAAAATAAACAACTTTAATATTGTAAGTAACAAAGAATCAGATGTTTTTTCTCAAAAAAATAGTAATTACAACGAACTAGTAGATGTACTTCGATATTTTTAAATATTTCTGCTATTTGTTTTCTATTTTTTCTGTTAAATTCCTTTTTTTTCTGTTAAATTTTGCTAGTTTTTGCTATTTTCAATATCATACAATTAATTTAATTTTTTTAAATTTAATTAAAGTTATTTTAACACTTATGATAATTGTGATATTATAAGTATTTGAAATACTGGTTTGCGTGACAACTGAACAGGTAATAGATAGACGATATTTTTTAAAGACTTGGTTGGCCTTACCTTTATTTATACTAATATTAAAAAACGGTCAGATTTGTTTATTTGTAATATATAAATTACCACAAGGTGGTAGAATTCTGCATTGTCTCGCCCGGGTCTGGAACCTCTCACTGCCTTGCCTATTCCTGCCACAATAGCGTCAGTGTTTGTTACTGTCGTGTTTCGGTTTGGAGGTACCCGTTAAACTTATGTATGTGGCATTAGACCTCGCCACAACATAGCAACGCACCATTGACATCTTTGGTAAGGTAGCCGATAAATTTATGCACATGGAATTAGTGCCATATGCAAAAGTTTATCGTTAGGAAGTATTTATTTTGTTGAATGCTTGTTCAGTGATAATAAGCTTCTGTTTATAAGCGATCCCTGTAAAAAATAACAGAATTTTATAGATTTGCAAAAACCATACAACACAGCCTATATCTGACAAATAGCAATGCACCATTAACATCTTTGGTGTCTATAGGCGATAGTTGTCTCTTTCCATCCGGAGACCCATCTTCTTATTTGCTATCTTCTATAAAAAAAATCCTTTCAGCAATATACAGCCTCATTAAACACTTTTTGTAATCATCGATTCGTGATATAGTTATTATTATTACGCCATAAATCATGGATCACCTGACCAAGATAATGATGACATATGGCTTAGCCATCGCTGACTCCTTGTTAATTTCCTCTTCGGGTTCTCTTTCTTTAGAATAGATAAGCTGTAATGGCTAAATGATTTTTCACCATTATGACAACTAATGGTAGAGTTCTGTGATGACCCGCCTGGATTATGTCACCGTCTTGCCGCTCTAATGTCAGTGAGAATTGGGTAGCCGGTAATTTATACACCAATTTCTTAGTGTAGTGATATTTCCGTTACAATATATATATATATATATATATATATATATATATATATATATATATATATATATATATATATATATATATATATATATATATATTACATAACTTACGTAGTGTCCAAATATATTGTATGTATGTCTCTGTTCCAAAAGATCGGATAACTCTCCATGGCTGGCGTTGCCCTAAAGTCGCCGGTGTGCAACATTGTTTTGCCGTTCGGCAACAAAAATACTAACATTATTGCGCCGGGACAACTGAAAAAAAAATTGTACACGTTTGATTAGAGTAGTAACCAAGAGACTCTACTACTGAGACATTAAAAATAGAAAAAAAACTTAAAACTATGTTTTAACCAAAATTTCGATCTTTAGGTGATTATAAAAAATGTCGACTCGTCAAAAATACAGGTTATTCGAAAAAAAAAAAAACATTTTTCACTTTGACATTAGGATAGCTTTGACCAACTATACTTTGTTCATTCCATTAATGGTTTTTTGACAGTTCGAAATTCTGTATGGCGCATTACATTTTTAATAACATATTATTACATCTTATTTACATATTAAAATAAATTTATACCGATTATTTGGACGTAGTCATACGAAAAGGATCCAATCCACACAAAATCACTTACTGTATTACCACAAGGTGGTAGAATTCTGCATTGTCTCGCCCGGGTCTGGAACCCGGGCGAGACAACTCAATCAGTTGGTAATATTAGTTGTAAACCAGGAAAGTTAGATTATTCAATTTGTTTATTCCTTAACGTGCCATTCATGGGAACTAGTTCTGACGTAAAATAAAGTAATAGAGAACTATTTTTGCTTGGATATTTTTAGTGGCCAATAGCACCGGTATTTAGCATCAGTTTGGTGCACCTAAATCATTTTTGGCCATATTATGGATTGGATCCTTTTTGTTTGACTACGCCTACGCTATTACGCTACGCTATTACAAATGTGTAATCATTTCATTTAATTTCCATGAAGTACAATATTATTTGTATGAAGTTTTAACTTCAACAATACGAAACGTGAGATGTCAAAAAACCATTAACAAAATGGACACAGTGTAGGTAATATAACGTGGTAAAAAAATGTACATACTGATTGGCGTCCACTGCAGTTACTTCAACGCCCTCGATTCTCAGCGTCTCGTCCACATTTATAACGTGAATACATTTGGAACTGACTCCTAGACGAGACATGCAGAGATCCGCTAAAATATATAAATCATCAATTTATATTATTATTGACATCAAATATAAATAAATATTCAAGGGACAAATTACACTTACCGATCTACCTACAAAGTAAGCAAATTATTTTCTTGTGTTATGGGTATTAGTCAACGACACTAATACATATAAATACATATATAAATACTAGAATATATTTAATAAACACCCAAATCCAGAATTACAAAAATGTATGCTCATCACACAAATGTTTGTCCCCGTCGGGAATCGAACCCAAGCCCCGTCGATTGCGTAGTCAGGGTCGCTAACCACTCGAACAACGGGGCGGTCTATCGTGTAACGGACAATGATCGACGGAGGACGTGTATCGTGTAAGTAGTTTATCGGTTGCAAGAAACGGCAAACAATACGCACTTACAAAGATGATCTATATAAATAAAAATAAATTCCTAAATGTGTTACTTAACGCAAAACTCGAGATCGACTGGACCAATTCGGCTATCTGTGAAAGTCCGAGGAAGGTTTTTATAGAGTGAAAAATGAAAAAATTGCAATAAAAATAAAAACAATACATTTATTTTTATACTAGCTGACCCGGCAAACGTTTGTCTTTTTAACTACTCTTATTTTTTTCTATATTTTCTCACCTTTTAAACCTTCCCTGGACAACATTTAATTCAAAACCAAAATTAGCCAAATCGGTTCAACCGTTTTCGAGTTTTAGCGAGACTAACGAACAGCTATTGATTTTTATATATATATATAGAAGAAGATAGAAGAAACTGTTCCTGTTCTCCAGTTCAGTTAGTTTTAAATATTACTGAAAATTATTACATTACAAGAAAAAATCTGAAGGCCATCCCTATAAATTTCCGTTAAGTTGAGGTATTTTAAGCTCAAAACAATCAAAAATATGTCAAAGCATGGGTAAATTCAATTGGTACATTATTTGGAAAGTTATTTTGAAAATCTAAAATAAGCTTGTTGTTAACACTATTTTAATATTTCAAAAGCTGTCATTTTCGAAACTTGATTCGATTAAATAATAATAATAATAAATATTCACGGGACAAATTACACTTACTTATCTAACCCCAAAGTAAGCAAATTATTTGATTGTGTTATGGGTGTAAATCAGCGACACTAATACATAGAAATACATATTATACAAATACTAGAATATATTTAATAAACACCCAAACCCGGAAATACAAAAATTTATGCTCATCACCGTGTTTGTCCCGTCGGCAATCGAACCCGAGTCACGTTGATTGCGTAGTCAGGTTCGCTAATCACTCAACCAACGTGGCGGTCAAATTTAAATCTTCTAAAGGCATTTGCCGCAGGTTTTAGTGGGTTCAAACCATTTGGAAAATTTTTAAATGTGGAAAATACACTTTTTCAACACTTTACATCAACGATGGTTTGTAAACAAGGTTTTTGTGAAATCAAGGTAAACGAATACGATTAAAGAAGATATTTTTTCATTATTCATTAGACTACTAACATCCGCGATATTAGAGCTTTCTGCTTATGAGGACGAACCTCGTTACATACTTTATCCAATCCAAATCAGAAAAATTATTTCTTCAAGTAGTCTTAGGACTATATTTTAACTAGCTAACCCGCGTAGCTTCGCCCATGGATAGAGTAACACGTCAACAATATAATCTAGCGTATAAACCTTTATTCTTTGTTTCAGCCTCTTAGGGGTCGATTTTTGAAAAAAATTTCCTTTATTGACCCCTAAAACTATCACCATGTCAAATATCGTCAAAATCGGTTCAGCCACGAAAGCGTTACAGACAGACTTGCAATTATAATATTAAGTATAGATAATAATCAAAAACTTTAAAGCTCACCTGTAATTTTGGAGCAAAACAGAATCTTGTTAAAACTTTTCTTCAATCCAGCGTAATGGTCGGAGTGGAAATGAGTGAGAAAATAATGTTTTACATTTGGAATTTCTCCGTAAGAAAATGCATCAACAGCAAAATGAGTTCCTGAAAAAGAAAGGTAACAATATCTAGTGTGGACACTAAGACAATGCTTAAGATTGCTTATTGCGTATTTGGCGTATGCTGGACTACTTTGTAGGAACCCTTAAATTTGTGTCTAAAAGCATAAAATAACCGTTCGACCCTGTGATTCTATCTAAATCGGCGTGATCAGTGTCGAAAGCGAAAGCAGCGGACACCAACCATAATTTCAAGATATTTTGAGAATAAACCATCTTTCTTAGGGGCCATCCATAAATTACGTCACACGTTAATGGGGAGAGAGGGGGTCGACGAAGTGCGACAATGTGTGACAAGGGGTAAGGAGGTCTCCCAAATTTTGTGATATGACATTTTTTCAATTTAAAAAGCCACCACTGAAGATAAAAATAATCGAATGAGATAATTTTTCCAATGTAAAATTGTAAGATAGGCGGGCGGTATCACAAATGTGACCAACTGTGACTAGGACGGGCGAGGGGTCAAAAAATCATGAAATTCATGATAACACTACTACTGACTTTCGAGAAAAACATCTAACACTATTGCCCAACCCGGAGATCGAGGGCGGGACATTGTGATCTGAGACTTCTAGGAAACTTAATTTACCCGAGATTAGATATTTGGACATTTATCAGAAGGTTGGCCACCTGTTCAAAGTGTTCCATCATGCGACTAACAACCTTTTACTAATCTTGGATGCATTAGTTTGCACCTCTCTACCTGAGGACTTGGTCGTGATTGTATTTTTATAATCGTATGTTATGTCGGCACATGATCCTGAATGTTAACCAAATTATCAATATGCCTATGTGTCAAAATTCGTTTAAATCTGCTTAGCCGTTGCGACGAATAATTGAGTAAAAACATCTTAACAAACTTTCATATAGTTTATCTCCCAAAAGGGACAAGTGTAAAATCTTTTTTGTAAGCGTATCTATAATTAAAGACGATATAACGAAAAATTAAATTAATTACCTGCTACGATTTTGTAGTACGGTATATTTCTCATAACAACGGATGTTTTATTAGACTTTGATTTCACAGGAATACTAAATTGTATTGAATCAAAATTTCTTTTCGGCGAATAGGATCCTATACTATCCTTTTTTAATTTCGGCGAGGAACTTCGAGCCGCGTCCGAACACGACGTCTTGATATCTTGCCGCGCCAAAGAAGAGTTTTGTAACGATAACCTTGGTGACTTATTAACTTCATTTCGGTTCGCTTTAGATGTTCGTCCAACTATTTCACATTTAAGACCAGCGACACCTGATATTTTACTCATCTCCTGCGTATCATTACGCTCTATTTCCTTAGTTTGACAATCGCCATCCGTGACATCTTTAGTAGAATACCGAAAATTATTTTTCTCTTTTGTACCATTTAAAACATTACTTTTAAAATGAGAATCAATCAAAGTTTGTTTTAATTTCACATTTAATGCTTTGCCATTCTTCGCAAAAGATGCAGTCGAATTTTCACTTGTATTATTCACTAAATTATTTGGATTTAATTTTTTCCTTTTCACTAATTTATAATTTGGTGGCTGAACAATGACATGCGTAAGTTTCTCAATGGCATTTGTTTTTAAATTAAGAACAGTCAGCTTGTCTTCAGCCAGATCTGTTCTCTTTGGTTCTAATAGCTTGTGCTTTTTTAATTCAAGATTGACAGCAACTGTATCATTTTTTGGTGAAGTTTGAATCATTTTTTCTTTAAAACACTCGACACTATCAGTATATGAAATTTCACTAACGTCACATTCAATATTAGTATCATCAAAATGACGAGTTATACAAACGTTTTTTAAATTTCCATTTTTAACATCTACATTTATTTCGTTGCAGTTATTAAACCCAAATGTTACACGAAAAACTGCTTTTTCATTTAAATCATAAAGAACAGTATCTCCGCTTGCATCGGTTTTGCTGTCAATTAGTTCATTACATGACGAAATCGATATAAGAGAGGCATTTTTATTATTTGCAATGTTGTTATCATTAATTATATCAAATTTCTGTTTATCCAAAGCTACACTTTTAGAACCATAGTGGTCTAAACTAGAGTTATTATTTTCATTAAATAAATCTTCGATTATAGAAAACCCTAGTGATTCTTTATCCCAAATCTTTAAAGTCTCTTCATCTTCGATATTTTTAAAAGTCCTTGTATCAATAACGTTTTCGTGATTAATTAAATTTTCCTTGTTCAAGTGGGATATCTAAAAATAAATGTGAAGGATAGTAAAAACATGCACCATATGTGTAGTTAACTACTTAAAAGCTTGAGTACCAATAACTGTAGAACATCACAAATCGTATATGGATGTTTAATTGTGTGTGTGTGTGTGTGTGTGTGTGTGTGTGTGTGTGTGTGTGTGTGTATGTGTGTGTGTGTATGTGTGTGTGTGTGTGTGCGTGTGTGCGTGTGTGCGTGTGCATGTGCATGTACATGTGCTGTGCATGTGCATGTACATGTGCTGTGCATGTGTATGTGTATGTACAAATGTGTGATTGGTTTGATCTTGGCCATTGTGTTATTGGATCGCTATGCATCTATCTAAAGGCATTAAAAATTTCCACAACTGTGAAACATGAAACCGAAGCCCACCCACCACCTTACGATTTTCTTGACACTTTTTACCGCACTAAATCTCTGTGGCACGAGTTGTAAGGTGGAATGGTTCCGAATGAACATTACTTACGATCCATTTTTAAAAGCAACGACTCACGGCACTTTTTAATGTTTATTTATTTACAGTTGTGTGTATAAAAATTTGGGTTGAAAGTAGAGTAATTTAAGCTAAAAAAATCTTGCTACAATTTTATAAAAATTGTAATTTACAAAACACTAACACAGGCGTTTTCAACCATTTGGTGTCACCGGTACACTTTTCATTTTCGGCACATCGGTATAACAAATAGCCAAGTAACAAGTTACAAGACCACCCTCAACAGCTAAATTTTTAAAGCTAGTATTGAATATAAACCCTAGCAAATTATATAGAATCAAACTAGTACGTGATCAATTCATTTTGTCTCAAACCCACATAAAAACGGCAGAGTATTTGTAAAACTCAATAACAGAAGTGAGTTTACTTCATCTTTATGGTACATAAATTCAGAAAGCAGTTTCTCGGCTACAAATTGTTATACAGTTTGGCGAGTACTATGAGTGTAATTTATTGTATTGAAATGTGTGGAAATAAATAAATAATAATTTTAGTAGCTACCATACCTATATCTGTAGTTTATGCAGATCAGAACTCCCTTCTCCTTTCCTTTCGATTTAAAATACTGTATCGAAGTTCATTTTATATGCTTTACTCACCGTGTTAGGGGCCGTCCATAAATTACGTCACATGTTAAGGGGGAGGGAGGGGGTCGGCGAAGTGTGACATTGTGAGACAAGGGGTAGGGAGGGGTCCCAAATTTTGTGACATCACATTTTTCAAAATATAATATTTTATATCAAAGTATTAAAACACTAAATTTAAAAAGCTACTTGTATAAATAATAAAATAATCGAAAGAGATCATTATTCCAATGTAAAATTGTAAAATATGTGACATCACACTAGGTATAGGGGGTCTCACAAATGTGACCAGCTGTGACAAGGACGGGGGAGGGGTCAAAAAATCATTAAATTCGTTTGACGTAATTTATGGATGGCCCCTTAACAGAATTCAGAAATATTATAGTAGTAACAGAAGATTCTTATTATGCCTTGAACAGATCGAAGATTCCAAATCCATCAAAAAGCATTTAATTATTAAGGATCGAGCATACTGGAACGAGCCGCACCGGGGCGGAACGGGACGCATCGCAACGTAGGACATTTTCGTGTTTCTTTCCAATTGTTAGCTCTCATTTGTTGATCCTTATAACGTGGATCTTGCAAATAATGTACCTTTTGTAGCCTTGAACTAAAATTATTAATCTTTCTTCGTCCATAATTAGGTACGTGATTTTATAAATTAATACACAAAAAAAGCTGTGTCCGCAATAGTATGCCACAGTTCCTACAGAACGATCTAGGCGATTTTTTGCGATATGGCCCGTATTTAAAAATCCATACTAATATTATAAATTCGAAAGTAACTCTGTCTGTCTGTCTGTCTGTCTGTCTGTTACGCTTTCACGCTTAAACCACTGGACCGATTTTGATAAAATTTAGCATAAACGTAGATAAGACGTTGAGAAAGGACATAGGCTACTTTTTACCGCGGGAAAATATCTCATTCCCACGGGAAATAAAATTAATCGGAAGAAAGCGTAGCGTAAAGCGTAATGTAGTCCACATTAACTAGATGTCTCTGCACTGCAAAATGAAAATACATCCCGTTAACGTATTGAAACACCTATATGTGTAATGAAATCGTTGACGTAATTAATGCCTTAAACTTGATATTTCTTTTTTGTTTGTTTGTTGATTAAATGCGCTAATTTCTGTAACAATAAATTATTAAATTGGATTGAAAAAATTAAAAGTTTTCTTTGTGAGTGATAGCTACATTCAATAGGTTATAGGATTTAGGAAGGTTATAGGCTATCAAGCATTACGTTATTACGTTACAATTATTCTTGGTTTAATTAAAATATCGATATTCGTAAACTAAGTCGGAAGAAAATCGCTATCGAACTGCTGTATTCGCGTGCGCTGGCGTAATGGATGAGTATACGTACGTACAATGTACTATAAATATACTGATTTTAAGTAGGTAAATCTACAAAAAAGTCCGCGACACCATAATATATCTATCTCTTATAACAACAACACAATAAAGAATTTTGAGTCGAAAAATTGTTGAAAATTAATAGGTGAATTTTGAGCAGTAGGATTATTATACGCAGGTGTACGCAGGCATATTAATCCTTACTAACGAAAAGTACCTACTTCATCAACACGAAAATCTTAGGAAGATAAACTTTGGCTCTTATACCAAGTTACTTGGATGCATGGTTTAAGAAAAAATGTAAAATGAAAATAATTCAACAATAGTAGGTATTTACCGAAAGGTTGTGCGAGACGCTGCGCGCTACTCACCGCCGAACGAGAACCGAACATTGCCGAGAAGAGCCGAACTGTGAATGCGTTGGCTTTACTATACTTTTTAAGGTTCCATATTCAAAGTTTAAAACGGGACCCTATTACTAAGACACCACTGTCTATCCCTGCGTTTGTCTGTCTATCTATCTGTCCGTCACCAGGCTGTATCTTATGAACCATGATAGACAGTTCCAATTTTTACAAATAATGTATTTATGTTGCCGCTATAATAACTAAAACTAAAACAGAATAAAATAAATATTTAAGGGTGACCCATACAACAAACGTGTTTTTTTGCATTTTTCTCGATCTTAATAATGACAACTGGTAGACATTTGTAATATCCACAGAATATTTAATTAAATAATCACTTTAAAATAAATAATTAAAATAAAATAAATATTTAAGGAGGTTCCCATACAACAAACGTGATTGTTTGCCATTTTTTATAGACGATGGAACGGAACCCTCCGTGTGCGAGTTCGACTCGCACTTAGCCGGTTTTTTTAAGGTACATGAGTGGAAGTATATACCTCTAACTAGAGGTGGGACGTTTCGCGATTTTGCCGTATCAAAATGAAACTACATATTTATCACCACGCGATAGCGGTTTGTGAAACTATACATACAGAATAGCGGCTTGGGCTAGCTGTTCTGATACCTGTCTCATTTCCGTTTGAGCCCTTCCTATCGACGGATCGAGTTGAAATTTTGTGATGAAATTATTTTACGTTAAATATTACGTATTTCTAATGTATTGTATTCATAAATACCTATATATTGTAGTTATAAATCGTACACATAATATATTTACACAATCTATACATCTTCTATACAAATAAATAAAATTGGAGTGTCTGTTTGTAATATTAAAATAACCGGTTTTAACTAAATGCATATGGATGTACACACGGTACACATACCAAAATAAGACTTTTTACGATTTTTGTCTGTCTGTATATCCGTCTGTCTGTCTGTCCATCTGTCTGTTTGTCTGTTTGTTTCGGCTAATCTCTGGAACGGTTGGACCGATTTGGACGGGACTTTCACTGGTAGATAGCTGATATGATAAGGAGTAACTTAAGCTACTTTTTTTAAAAATATCCCAAGCGGACGAAGTCGCAGGCACAGCTAGTATTATATAAAATATATAGTCACAAATCCAGCTTACTTACGCTAAAAGGTATATTTGGTCAAAACGTAAACTGTGAAACCAATTACCGACAAGTGTTTTTCCGAACGGATAAACCGCCGTGTTGGTCCCGGCCTCCTTTGAAGAATAGGCCAACTGCCGTTCTGCCAGGCAGGTCGTAAAAGGCGACCGATTGGCTATCGAGTCACTACCATCGTGGCTACTAGGTGGAAGAGTTCAGCATTGTCTCGCCCGGGTCTGGTACCACCGCCTTACCTATTCTTGCCGCAATAGCGTCAGTGCTTGTCGCTGTCGTGTTCCGGTTTGGAGGGTAAGGTAGCCGGTAAACTTATGCATGTGGCATTAGACTTCGCCACAAGATAGCAACGCACCATTAACATCTTTGGTGTCTATAGGCGATGGTTGACTCTTTCCATCAGGAGACCCATCTTTGTTTGCTATCTTATGATATAAAAAAAAAAAAAATACGACTTAGAGACCTTCAAGAAAAGAGCCTACTCCTTCTTAAAAGGCTAGCAACGCAACTGCAAGTCTTCTGATAGTGTAGTTGTCCATGGGGGGCAGTGATCACTTACCGTCAGGTGAGCCTCCTGTCCGTTTGCCCCCTTTTTCTATAAAAAAAATCATCCTTTCACGCTATTTTATTTGCCAAATGCAAATGGCTTTATCACATAATATATTTCAATGCTTTGAAATTAATGTTAAATACTGATTGCCAACGGTTTTGTTGTTGTTCCTGTATTAATATCTAAATAATTAAATGGTTAAGTAACCCATACTTAATATTATAAATGCGAAAGTAACTCTGTCTGTCTGTCTGTTACGCTTTCACGGCCAAACTACTGAACCGATTTGGATAAAATTTGGTACAAATATAGTTTGAGACCCAAGAAAGAACATAGAATAGTTCTTATCTCGGAAATCCCACGGGAACGGGAACTATGCGAGTTTTTATTTTAGAATTTTTTCCACGCGAACGAAGTCGCGGGCACAGCTAGTAGATTATAATAATGTGCATACCTTGTGAGGAGTATTTGTTTGTTTTGTTGAATGCTTCTTCAGTGATAATAAGCTTCTGTTCATAAGTGATCCCTGTAAAAAATATTAGAATTTTCTAGATTTACGGAAACCATACAACACAGCATATAGCTGACTGAGATAGGAACACACCATCACTGGCCGTTCGAAACTACGATTTCTTCTCAAATGCGGCTTCTCAAAAAGTCATTTTTAAAAGAGCGCCAATCGGCGTCCGCCGCACCTGATATGGAAATTTTTAGACACCTATCGGCGTTTTTAGCACTGAATAAGATTTCACAGAATGTTTTGCTTAGTTTTGTTGATTAACCTTACAGTTAGCATGTAAATTGTAGAGAGATATACGCAGATTTTTATAAATCATTATATATTTTTGTCACAAATAGTTAAAAAGCATAAACTGTTAAAACTTAAGAAATCAGTGTTGTGGTGGAAAATTAAGGAAGAAAACAGCGAGTAAAAGTAAAATAATATATTATGAATCATCTTGCATCAAATGGTCCCAATATTTAATAGATAGTTGTCTTTAAATTATTATTTTTTTATATATAGAAAAGGGGGGCAAACGGACAGGAGGCTCATCTGATATGTGTAAGTGATCACCGCCGCCCATGGACAACCACACTATCAGAAGATTTGCAGTTGCGATGCCGGCCTTTTAAGAAAGAGTAGGCTCTTTTCTTGAAGGTTCCTAAGTAGTATCCGCTTGGAAAAACCCCTGCCGGTAATTGGTTCCACAGAGGAATAGTGCGGGGCAAGAAGTGCCTCGAGAATCGCACAGTTGTGGATTTCCAGACATCGAGATGGTGAGGATGAAATTTTGAATTTCGTCGCGATGTCCGATGGCGAAATTCTGCGGCAGGAATTAATCCAAACAGTTCCTCGGAACACTCCCCATGATAGATCCGATAGAAGATGCAGAGCGAAGCCACATCTCTACGCAATGCCAAAGAATCAAGCCGATCAGAAATAGTCCTATTATTGACGATTCGAGTCGCTCTACGTTGAATGCGGTCAAAAGGAAGGAGCTGGTACTGAGGAGACCCCGCCCACAAGTAAGAGCAGTACTCCATATGAGGCCGGATTTGCGCCTTATAAAGTTGTAGGCGACGGGCCGGCGTGAAGTACTGTCTGGCCCTGCTGAGAACACCCAGCTTTTTTAAGGCTAATTTGGCCTTGCCTTCCAAGTGACCACGGAACTGAACGTTGCTCGATATGTCAACTCCAAGAATTTCAAGACTGGCTGTGGCTGTTAGGGAAGTATTTTCGAAGCGAGGAGATAAGACAAAGGGAGATTTTTTAGTGGAAAACGCGCAAACTTGTCTTCTTGGGGTTAAAGTGGACTAAGTTTAGTCGACCCCACTTTGAGGCTGAGGAAAGTTGTTCTTCGATTTCCGACACAAGTTTGTTCCGGCACTCGTTGACATGTTGTTGAGAAACTCCGCTGCGGCCAGAGTACAAAGCATCACCCGTACTGTCGTCCGCATAGCAATGAATGTTGCTTGATTGTAACATGTCATTAATATGCAGAAGAAACAGCGTAGGTGATAATACACAGTCCTGAGGAACACCAACATTGACGGGTTTAAGTTCAGAGCATGCGTCATCAACAACGACCTTGATGCTCCGATCTGCCAAAAAATTGGCGATCCAGTTGCAGAGTTTCACAGGAAGCCCATAAAAAGGGAGCTTGGAGAGAAGTGCTTTGTGCCATACCCGATCAAAGGCTTTCGTTATGTCCAAACTAACTGCCAAAGCCTCCCCCTTGTTTTCCACAGCCTCCGCCCAACGGTGCGTTAGGTAAACTAAAAGATCACCAGCTGAGCGACCGCGACGAAAACCGTACTGACGATCACTAATCAGCTGGTGCTCTTCTAGATACCCCAAAAGCTGGCTGTTAATAATGGATTCCATTATTTTGGAGAACAAAGGGGTTATCGCTATAGGCCGATAGTTGGACGGATCTGAGCGATCGCCTTTCTTAGGGATTGGGTGCACTAAAACTGTCTTCCAAAATTTAGGGACAACGCCTGTTGTGTATGAGAGCCGGAAAAGACGCGTTAAAACCGGTGACAATTTTCTTATTATTTATTGATTTTGGCAGAGTACACCAACCTTTGGTAACTTCTTAATTATATTAAAACTTAATATTATATTTAGCTGCAAAATCATAAAATCGTTTTAGCTAAAGTGTAGCATATTTTTACAGTCATCACTGTTCACCCTGTTCACAAAATACTTTTGATGATTATTACCATGTATTTTGATAAATAAACAGGTACTCTGAAAATAACTTTTGGTTTGCTCTAAGTTTTTTTTGTTTCAATTTGATTTTTTATTAGATTATAATTTCTGTGGGAATCCAGCTGCCAACTAGCGCCACCACTGATTAAAATATATTCAATAATATAGTCTATATTTTAATTTAGGGACTAGAAATTTGAGTAGTAATCTACACTTAAAAGCTTTTGGGTACAAGAGCAAATAAATATTAAAAATATTAAAAAAGTTATGCATGGTAATGTGTTATATTGAAGTATATTTCTATCTGAAGGATTGCTCATGAAATTCCCATAACAAAGATTTCATTAAGTTACGATTTAAGGGGTCATAATTATAAAAATACCTTAATTAACTTTCGTAAAAACATTACAATTCTTAAAATGTGCCAAATGTGTGTTTTAAGGTCAGGTTGTTAAAAATTGTTAAAAATGGTCGTTTTTAACAATTATAAAAAAAATCTCTCACTCATCAAACAAATAAAACTGATATAAAGATGAGTTAAGCTTACAGGTCAATGCATAAATATACAAATATTGTCTAAATTATGCATATAAACCCTTGAAACTGTATGCATACGAAAATATAAAAGCAGCACAAATAGAAATGTTGCTAATTTCTGATATGCGCCGATCGGCGTCTTCCGCAATTTATCAATAATATTTGAATTTCTGAAGAGATGATTTCACCTGTGATTTCACGGAAACGGCACTCAGCATTTCATAGGTATTGGAAGAATAAACTTCTATTTTGCAGAAATTCTTAAAAAAATTATTCTTGTTGAAAATAAATTCATTAAAAATTTGGCGCCGATCGCCGTCCAGTGCATCTGTTAAGAAACAAGAAAAACTCCCATCGGCGTCGGCCGCAATGAATAGGTTAACATCTTTGGTGTCTATAGGCAATGGTTGACTCTTTCCATCAGGAGACCCATCTGCTTGTTTGCTATCTTATGACATAAAAAAAAACTATACAACGTAGATTGACTTTGAATTCAACTTAATACTGCAAACATCATCTTTGAATTCTACTTAATCTTATCTTTTTATCTAACATTTTATTTGATCTTAGGTAAGTTCTTAACCAATAAATCCTTCGACCAATGATCATAAAGATACATACAAAGATACATACAATAATTGTTCACTTTAACGTTACACTTTATCACTAATAAACTAAATATTTAAGTAAAAGGCACATCTATACATGTAATAAAATCGTAGGAAAGTCAAAACTGTGCGCTGAATATATTTTTAGAAAGAATACTTGGGGCGTGATCTACAATCGATATCAAAGCCAAAAATATAGTTTTTAGAATTTTTGTCTGTTTGTCTGTTTGTCCGTTTGTCTGTTTGTCTGTATATATGTCCAGGGTAAACTCAAAAAGTACTGCATGGATTTAGTTCAAATTTTGCATGAATATGTAGGTCACACTATAAGTTTTGCGTAATTTAAAAAAAAACAACATGTAATAACCAAAATATTATGTTTATTGCTTTTTTAAATTATCTCCTTTACATTTTAAACATTTTTTCACGCAATCTAAACATTTTTTAAAACAGGAGGACCACAGATCTGAAGGCATGTTTTCTACGTGCTAATTGAACGCTATCACTGCCTCTTCGGACTTGGTAAAAGTAAAACCTCTCATCAAATCTTTGATTTTAGGGAAAATACAGAAATCACAGGGTGCTAGGTCGGGGCTATGCACAGGATGAGTGACGAGATGTACTTTTTCGGAAGCTAAAAATGACTTTGTTTTGTTGGCCGTGAGTGAAGAAGCATTATCATGGTGTAGGAGAACGCGGCTTTTGGGTCGTCTTTTGCAACGATTTTCGACATTTTCAAACACCCATTCACAAGATTGCTGTTTTTTTCGGGTTCAAAACAATAAATTCACGTTTTGTTTCCTGTGACAATGTCATAAGCAGCATTAGAATGTCCATGGTCGTACTTCAGTAGCATCTGTGAGCACCATTACACGCGAGCCCGCTTCTGCTCCGTTGTCAGTTCATGAGGGATCCAACGATGTGGCGCCGCTGGTCCATACCGCCGAAGGGTCATAGTGATGGAACCAGCAGGCCAGCTGCTTGTCAGGTGACGTCATAACTGTGGAGGTCGATGATGTCACACAAGGACAAGTACGGGGAAAAGGAAGATCCTCCCAGCCAGGCAAGGTGTACTGCCTGGGGACCGAAGTCCATTTGAGAATCGTTCAAACTTGTATATAGTGTTACAAGATAAATAATTGTGATACCGCGATTCAGGATTTTATTTTGAATTTCATTTTTTTCCATTTGTTAATGATTTTAGTCCATTTTTTATTATTTTTTCTTGTAGCGTTTGTGATTGTTTGAGCTGCTACAACGACAACAAAGTTTCCGAACTTTCAATTCTTCATGTAAAATTTTCTGAATTTGGCTCATACCAATCCCCAATAGTCCTCGAATTGTCTCATAGGTATTCCGGGGGTTTTCTTCAATTAACCTCTTAACAGTAGCCACATTATTTTCGTTGAAGGCAGTTGACTTCAAGAAATTCGTCATGTAAAGAAACTCAACCTCTCTCAAATTCAGCAAACCATCGCCTCACGGTGCTCAAACAAGGTGCTTCTCTCCCAAAAGCATTTTGAAGACGAGCGGCACAGTCTTGCGGAGAAAGAGAACTTTTGAAATCATAAAAAATCATCGCTCTAAAATCTTTTCGTTGCATACGTAGAACTTTGATGTGTGATAAAAAAACAATTGACAAATCATTTCCCACCAATTGTTTTTTTTATTACTAAGAAGGTTGCAACGTTTTAAAAATATAACATTCGAAATTCAAATAGTTTCGATTAGCTAGAAGTGGAAAACTTTTAGTGTGCCCCATGTATTACTACCACAACGACACGACGACGAAGTCGTGGGCAACATCTAGTAAGAAATAAATTCGAGTTATGTGCTCTTATGACTTACTACCCATGTGTGACTTATTGAAATAAAAGGGACAGAATGCTATTCTTTCTTCTTTTTCTATACTCTTTTCTGCACAGCACACCCACACACAACCATCATGCACCACATGGCTGTAAATTGAAAGGAAAAGCACAACCACTAAGCTGATGTAACCCCACTACTCTTGATGCAAGTGTGTAAAACCATGGCTTTTACTTATTATTTTTGTTTTTAAATTCTCATCCTTTTAATGGTACTAGTGATCGCCTGTGGCCGAAATATGATCACAGAGTAAACACTAACATTCTTCTAAGACCGCAAAACTGAACATGTTTTGATATGTCAACTTCCAGAATTCCGACAGGGTCAGAAGGGTATCCTCAGGGTGTCTTTTTTGCGGTGAATATGCAAAGCCTTGCCTTTTTGGGGTTAAAAGTTACCAGGTTTTATTTGTTCAAATAGCAGAAATGTTTTGTTTTGTGAGTTAAAGCCAGCTGCTTACAAAGGCCCAAGCGGCTAAGTGCAGACACAAAAAGGCTTAAAAAAGTGTTATTTCTGTTACGCACAAATAGATGATTAATTCTTTTGTTATTTTAAGTCAATTAATTTTTTAAGTGGAATGATAAATAAAGTATTTTCACAGTCATAGTTCATTGCCTTCAAAAAGTAAAGTACATTTATCTAAAATAATGCACCATACTTTATTATAACCTACTCTGCTCTCTATACCTCGCTCCCAACTCTCCCTCTCTCCCCTCCTCTTTCTCTGCCCCTTCCTTCTCCTCCTTCTCTTTCTCTCTCCTCCCCTCTATCATTCTCTCTCACTGGACAAATGGTCTACACTAAAAAAATAATTGTGACAACTTGTAACTGCTTAGTCCGTACCGTGCGATAAGGAACTTCCTTCCAAAAAAATATAGGGCGGTAAAAACAGGGTAAACAGTGAGTTTTCACATTTTGACTCTGTAATAAGCAGATGGCAGAATTTCCGTCTTTATGATGCTTCATACTTATTACAACATAAGAATCACGTATGCAAAAGTAACTAAACAGACTTATCACATTAATTTATCTATATTAATAATATGAGAAACAATGATGGGCTTTACGAAAGCGGCGTAAAGATTCTCCGTAGTCTAAATTAATTCTAAATTTAGAGAAAGCAAGGCAAAGATACATTTATGTATACAAGTAATCTATACATATAATAAAATCGTAGGAAAGTCAAAACTGTACATTGAATATTTTTTTAAAAGAATACTTGGGGCGTGATTTACAATCGATATCGAAGTTAAAAATATAGTTTTTAGAATTTTTGTCTGTTTGTCTGTATGTATGTCCCGGGTAAAACTCAAAAAATACTGCATGGATTTACTTCAAATTTCAAAAAAAAATTCAAAGGTCGGGTCAACATACAGGCTACATATTATCACGCTATCACCTACGGCCTACGGGGAGGAGCTGTGCGGAGTAAAGGAAGTCCGCGCGGACGAAGTTGCGGGCAACAGCTAGTAATAATATATAATAATACCTACTACACACCTGTGTTAGGGTCAAATCTTCGTTATTTTTCTTGTAAGTCCTTGGGTTAAGTAAAGAAGGAATGTAATCGTTTATATCCATTTATATTGACAATTCTAAAGTCTTCAGCGAGTCACTCTACAGTTTCTACTTGGACACATTTTCACACTTTTTCACTATTAAATCCTTATATGTCCTTTTTTTTAAAACCATTTTTAAAGATTTCAAAAAGGATTTCTATTTTCTAATGTTTACAGTTTAGTATTACTTAGTAATTGAATTGGTATTTACCACGGGTATTTACATTTTACAACCTTTATTCTCTGTTTACAACGTC